>OX421445.1:5801507-5872064 GCA_949126865.1 Montipora capitata | reverse complement strand
TCTGGCTAGAAATCATTTCCTAGCTCTGGCCGCGCTTCAGCCATTCGATGAGGGCCAGTCTCGTGCTTCCTAAGTTGCCTCGCTCATGCCCAAAAAGAATTCTGGGTAATTCTGCCATTCCATGACAAGGGAAGACTCCCGATTCTCATTTCATAGCTTTTTTCATAAGTGTCGGGCCACCCAGTCCTACCAGCAAAATAACGCATCGATTGAAGGTTTTAGCTTTCAAAACTTGCCCAGATTGTGTCAGTAGGTCCTGGAATTCGTCCACAGAAAGGCCAGAGAGACAACTTCACTCGTGAACCGCCATGTTTACGACAGAGCATTTTAGGCGTCCCAGTCTGCATGAAACCATCTCTCGCCTCTGTCTGAGACAAGACCATGCAGACACGTACGGTTCTTACGTTACGTTTATGCCTATAAAATCAACTGAAATGTCAATTGCTGGTACAAAAAAAAATTACAAAAAAACACCAGCATGTTAATATTTTTTTGGTAGGCTAGGTATCGAAGAGCCAGAACATTTGCGCATGCGCTGACGGAATGTTTGAACAAGAGAGAAAAACGCAGTACCTCCAGACACCGGCGCTGGAGCGTCGTACCAAACGAGTCATCCCGGGATTTCGGCCCGTGCGATCGCTTTTGGACGCAGTTGGCCCTTCGCTGCTTTCTGCTACCGACCTTGCCTCCCGGTACGGCATTGAGGGAGAGATATGTCGGCCCCTAAACCATATGTGACAAATCCCACGCCTACTCACAGCTCCAAACCGCCCTTGTCAATATAGCGTAAGAGTTAGATGGCTTATATATTCAAGAAAAAAGTCATTTTATCTGTCATATGGTAAGCACTGGAGTCGCAGATTACAAAGTGTGCGCATGCGCCCTTCTAAAGGTAACATACATACAGTCATAAGCTTTTTCCGAATAACTACAGGAGCTAATATCTTCGAGACATTACATTTACAGCTAAAATACATAGCATATACAGATACCTACTAAATACATAATATTTAAAGATATATTCATTAAAAAGAAAAGCCGCTGTACAAAATGCGGCCCTGGATTCTCTTTTAAAACCAGTGAACTCATACGTACGGATAAAATCAGGTAGCGCATTCCGCAACTTAGCTGATACGTTTGAAAAAAGAGAACTAAGACCATAACTGGTTGTTCCAGGTTTATTGAGGAACAGAATGCGGTAATTTCCGCGAAGATCATGCATAAGAAGGGGACGGGAGAGAAAACGTATTTTTCATATAAGCAGAAAAACCCTTTTTTCAAAAAGAAGAAAGCAAAAAAAAAAAAAAAAGCATACTTTTATCAAGTAATACGAGGAAATTCTGAATGCGCTTATTGTATGGAAATGTAGAGCTTGACTTTCGTAGTAAGAGGACAGGTAATCTGCAAATATAAATATCGTTATTCTCTTATTTACATTATTCTACCGTTTCTTTGACACAAGAATTACAGCGAAATGAAGGCACAACTTTGTCGCGAATTTTCTATGATAAAAACTTGTTCAGAAATCCAAAATCTAAGTTAACAGCACACACCAGGCCTACTCTTGAGTATCTGGCTAGAAATCATTTCCTAGCTCTGGCCGCGCTTCAGCCATTCGATGAGGGCCAGTCTCGTGCTTCCTAAGTTGCCTCGCTCATGCCCAAAAAGAATTCTGGGTAATTCTGCCATTCCATGACAAGGGAAGACTCCCGATTCTCATTTCATAGCTTTTTTCATAAGTGTCGGGCCACCCAGTCCTACCAGCAAAATAACGCATCGATTGAAGGTTTTAGCTTTCAAAACTTGCCCAGATTGTGTCAGTAGGTCCTGGAATTCGTCCACAGAAAGGCCAGAGAGACAACTTCACTCGTGAACCGCCATGTTTACGACAGAGCATTTTAGGCGTCCCAGTCTGCATGAAACCATCTCTCGCCTCTGTCTGAGACAAGACCATGCAGACACGTACGGTTCTTACGTTACGTTTATGCCTATAAAATCAACTGAAATGTCAATTGCTGGTACAAAAAAAAATTACAAAAAAACACCAGCATGTTAATATTTTTTTGGTAGGCTAGGTATCGAAGAGCCAGAACATTTGCGCATGCGCTGACGGAATGTTTGAACAAGAGAGAAAAACGCAGTACCTCCAGACACCGGCGCTGGAGCGTCGTACCAAACGAGTCATCCCGGGATTTCGGCCCGTGCGATCGCTTTTGGACGCAGTTGGCCCTTCGCTGCTTTCTGCTACCGACCTTGCCTCCCGGTACGGCATTGAGGGAGAGATATGTCGGCCCCTAAACCATATGTGACAAATCCCACGCCTACTCACAGCTCCAAACCGCCCTTGTCAATATAGCGTAAGAGTTAGATGGCTTATATATTCAAGAAAAAAGTCATTTTATCTGTCATATGGTAAGCACTGGAGTCGCAGATTACAAAGTGTGCGCATGCGCCCTTCTAAAGGTAACATACATACAGTCATAAGCTTTTTCCGAATAACTACAGGAGCTAATATCTTCGAGACATTACATTTACAGCTAAAATACATAGCATATACAGATACCTACTAAATACATAATATTTAAAGATATATTCATTAAAAAGAAAAGCCGCTGTACAAAATGCGGCCCTGGATTCTCTTTTAAAACCAGTGAACTCATACGTACGGATAAAATCAGGTAGCGCATTCCGCAACTTAGCTGATACGTTTGAAAAAAGAGAACTAAGACCATAACTGGTTGTTCCAGGTTTATTGAGGAACAGAATGCGGTAATTTCCGCGAAGATCATGCATAAGAAGGGGACGGGAGAGAAAACGTATTTTTCATATAAGCAGAAAAACCCTTTTTTCAAAAAGAAGAAAGCAAAAAAAAAAAAAAAGCATACTTTTATCAAGTAATACGAGGAAATTCTGAATGCGCTTATTGTATGGAAATGTAGAGCTTGACTTTCGTAGTAAGAGGACAGGTAATCTGCAAATATAAATATCGTTATTCTCTTATTTACATTATTCTACCGTTTCTTTGACACAAGAATTACAGCGAAATGAAGGCACAACTTTGTCGCGAATTTTCTATGATAAAAACTTGTTCAGAAATCCAAAATCTAAGTTAACAGCACACACCAGGCCTACTCTTGAGTATCTGGCTAGAAATCATTTCCTAGCTCTGGCCGCGCTTCAGCCATTCGATGAGGGCCAGTCTCGTGCTTCCTAAGTTGCCTCGCTCATGCCCAAAAAGAATTCTGGGTAATTCTGCCATTCCATGACAAGGGAAGACTCCCGATTCTCATTTCATAGCTTTTTTCATAAGTGTCGGGCCACCCAGTCCTACCAGCAAAATAACGCATCGATTGAAGGTTTTAGCTTTCAAAACTTGCCCAGATTGTGTCAGTAGGTCCTGGAATTCGTCCACAGAAAGGCCAGAGAGACAACTTCACTCGTGAACCGCCATGTTTACGACAGAGCATTTTAGGCGTCCCAGTCTGCATGAAACCATCTCTCGCCTCTGTCTGAGACAAGACCATGCAGACACGTACGGTTCTTACGTTACGTTTATGCCTATAAAATCAACTGAAATGTCAATTGCTGGTACAAAAAAAAATTACAAAAAAACACCAGCATGTTAATATTTTTTTGGTAGGCTAGGTATCGAAGAGCCAGAACATTTGCGCATGCGCTGACGGAATGTTTGAACAAGAGAGAAAAACGCAGTACCTCCAGACACCGGCGCTGGAGCGTCGTACCAAACGAGTCATCCCGGGATTTCGGCCCGTGCGATCGCTTTTGGACGCAGTTGGCCCTTCGCTGCTTTCTGCTACCGACCTTGCCTCCCGGTACGGCATTGAGGGAGAGATATGTCGGCCCCTAAACCATATGTGACAAATCCCACGCCTACTCACAGCTCCAAACCGCCCTTGTCAATATAGCGTAAGAGTTAGATGGCTTATATATTCAAGAAAAAAGTCATTTTATCTGTCATATGGTAAGCACTGGAGTCGCAGATTACAAAGTGTGCGCATGCGCCCTTCTAAAGGTAACATACATACAGTCATAAGCTTTTTCCGAATAACTACAGGAGCTAATATCTTCGAGACATTACATTTACAGCTAAAATACATAGCATATACAGATACCTACTAAATACATAATATTTAAAGATATATTCATTAAAAAGAAAAGCCGCTGTACAAAATGCGGCCCTGGATTCTCTTTTAAAACCAGTGAACTCATACGTACGGATAAAATCAGGTAGCGCATTCCGCAACTTAGCTGATACGTTTGAAAAAAGAGAACTAAGACCATAACTGGTTGTTCCAGGTTTATTGAGGAACAGAATGCGGTAATTTCCGCGAAGATCATGCATAAGAAGGGGACGGGAGAGAAAACGTATTTTTCATATAAGCAGAAAAACCCTTTTTTCAAAAAGAAGAAAGCAAAAAAAAAAAAAAAAAGCATACTTTTATCAAGTAATACGAGGAAATTCTGAATGCGCTTATTGTATGGAAATGTAGAGCTTGACTTTCGTAGTAAGAGGACAGGTAATCTGCAAATATAAATATCGTTATTCTCTTATTTACATTATTCTACCGTTTCTTTGACACAAGAATTACAGCGAAATGAAGGCACAACTTTGTCGCGAATTTTCTATGATAAAAACTTGTTCAGAAATCCAAAATCTAAGTTAACAGCACACACCAGGCCTACTCTTGAGTATCTGGCTAGAAATCATTTCCTAGCTCTGGCCGCGCTTCAGCCATTCGATGAGGGCCAGTCTCGTGCTTCCTAAGTTGCCTCGCTCATGCCCAAAAAGAATTCTGGGTAATTCTGCCATTCCATGACAAGGGAAGACTCCCGATTCTCATTTCATAGCTTTTTTCATAAGTGTCGGGCCACCCAGTCCTACCAGCAAAATAACGCATCGATTGAAGGTTTTAGCTTTCAAAACTTGCCCAGATTGTGTCAGTAGGTCCTGGAATTCGTCCACAGAAAGGCCAGAGAGACAACTTCACTCGTGAACCGCCATGTTTACGACAGAGCATTTTAGGCGTCCCAATCTGCATGAAACCATCTCTCGCCTCTGTCTGAGACAAGACCATGCAGACACGTACGGTTCTTACGTTACGTTTATGCCTATAAAATCAACTGAAATGTCAATTGCTGGTACAAAAAAAAATTACAAAAAAACACCAGCATGTTAATATTTTTTTGGTAGGCTAGGTATCGAAGAGCCAGAACATTTGCGCATGCGCTGACGGAATGTTTGAACAAGAGAGAAAAACGCAGTACCTCCAGACACCGGCGCTGGAGCGTCGTACCAAACGAGTCATCCCGGGATTTCGGCCCGTGCGATCGCTTTTGGACGCAGTTGGCCCTTCGCTGCTTTCTGCTACCGACCTTGCCTCCCGGTACGGCATTGAGGGAGAGATATGTCGGCCCCTAAACCATATGTGACAAATCCCACGCCTACTCACAGCTCCAAACCGCCCTTGTCAATATAGCGTAAGAGTTAGATGGCTTATATATTCAAGAAAAAAGTCATTTTATCTGTCATATGGTAAGCACTGGAGTCGCAGATTACAAAGTGTGCGCATGCGCCCTTCTAAAGGTAACATACATACAGTCATAAGCTTTTTCCGAATAACTACAGGAGCTAATATCTTCGAGACATTACATTTACAGCTAAAATACATAGCATATACAGATACCTACTAAATACATAATATTTAAAGATATATTCATTAAAAAGAAAAGCCGCTGTACAAAATGCGGCCCTGGATTCTCTTTTAAAACCAGTGAACTCATACGTACGGATAAAATCAGGTAGCGCATTCCGCAACTTAGCTGATACGTTTGAAAAAAGAGAACTAAGACCATAACTGGTTGTTCCAGGTTTATTGAGGAACAGAATGCGGTAATTTCCGCGAAGATCATGCATAAGAAGGGGACGGGAGAGAAAACGTATTTTTCATATAAGCAGAAAAACCCTTTTTTCAAAAAGAAGAAAGCAAAAAAAAAAAAAAAGCATACTTTTATCAAGTAATACGAGGAAATTCTGAATGCGCTTATTGTATGGAAATGTAGAGCTTGACTTTCGTAGTAAGAGGACAGGTAATCTGCAAATATAAATATCGTTATTCTCTTATTTACATTATTCTACCGTTTCTTTGACACAAGAATTACAGCGAAATGAAGGCACAACTTTGTCGCGAATTTTCTATGATAAAAACTTGTTCAGAAATCCAAAATCTAAGTTAACAGCACACACCAGGCCTACTCTTGAGTATCTGGCTAGAAATCATTTCCTAGCTCTGGCCGCGCTTCAGCCATTCGATGAGGGCCAGTCTCGTGCTTCCTAAGTTGCCTCGCTCATGCCCAAAAAGAATTCTGGGTAATTCTGCCATTCCATGACAAGGGAAGACTCCCGATTCTCATTTCATAGCTTTTTTCATAAGTGTCGGGCCACCCAGTCCTACCAGCAAAATAACGCATCGATTGAAGGTTTTAGCTTTCAAAACTTGCCCAGATTGTGTCAGTAGGTCCTGGAATTCGTCCACAGAAAGGCCAGAGAGACAACTTCACTCGTGAACCGCCATGTTTACGACAGAGCATTTTAGGCGTCCCAGTCTGCATGAAACCATCTCTCGCCTCTGTCTGAGACAAGACCATGCAGACACGTACGGTTCTTACGTTACGTTTATGCCTATAAAATCAACTGAAATGTCAATTGCTGGTACAAAAAAAAATTACAAAAAAACACCAGCATGTTAATATTTTTTTGGTAGGCTAGGTATCGAAGAGCCAGAACATTTGCGCATGCGCTGACGGAATGTTTGAACAAGAGAGAAAAACGCAGTACCTCCAGACACCGGCGCTGGAGCGTCGTACCAAACGAGTCATCCCGGGATTTCGGCCCGTGCGATCGCTTTTGGACGCAGTTGGCCCTTCGCTGCTTTCTGCTACCGACCTTGCCTCCCGGTACGGCATTGAGGGAGAGATATGTCGGCCCCTAAACCATATGTGACAAATCCCACGCCTACTCACAGCTCCAAACCGCCCTTGTCAATATAGCGTAAGAGTTAGATGGCTTATATATTCAAGAAAAAAGTCATTTTATCTGTCATATGGTAAGCACTGGAGTCGCAGATTACAAAGTGTGCGCATGCGCCCTTCTAAAGGTAACATACATACAGTCATAAGCTTTTTCCGAATAACTACAGGAGCTAATATCTTCGAGACATTACATTTACAGCTAAAATACATAGCATATACAGATACCTACTAAATACATAATATTTAAAGATATATTCATTAAAAAGAAAAGCCGCTGTACAAAATGCGGCCCTGGATTCTCTTTTAAAACCAGTGAACTCATACGTACGGATAAAATCAGGTAGCGCATTCCGCAACTTAGCTGATACGTTTGAAAAAAGAGAACTAAGACCATAACTGGTTGTTCCAGGTTTATTGAGGAACAGAATGCGGTAATTTCCGCGAAGATCATGCATAAGAAGGGGACGGGAGAGAAAACGTATTTTTCATATAAGCAGAAAAACCCTTTTTTCAAAAAGAAGAAAGCAAAAAAAAAAAAAAAAAGCATACTTTTATCAAGTAATACGAGGAAATTCTGAATGCGCTTATTGTATGGAAATGTAGAGCTTGACTTTCGTAGTAAGAGGACAGGTAATCTGCAAATATAAATATCGTTATTCTCTTATTTACATTATTCTACCGTTTCTTTGACACAAGAATTACAGCGAAATGAAGGCACAACTTTGTCGCGAATTTTCTATGATAAAAACTTGTTCAGAAATCCAAAATCTAAGTTAACAGCACACACCAGGCCTACTCTTGAGTATCTGGCTAGAAATCATTTCCTAGCTCTGGCCGCGCTTCAGCCATTCGATGAGGGCCAGTCTCGTGCTTCCTAAGTTGCCTCGCTCATGCCCAAAAAGAATTCTGGGTAATTCTGCCATTCCATGACAAGGGAAGACTCCCGATTCTCATTTCATAGCTTTTTTCATAAGTGTCGGGCCACCCAGTCCTACCAGCAAAATAACGCATCGATTGAAGGTTTTAGCTTTCAAAACTTGCCCAGATTGTGTCAGTAGGTCCTGGAATTCGTCCACAGAAAGGCCAGAGAGACAACTTCACTCGTGAACCGCCATGTTTACGACAGAGCATTTTAGGCGTCCCAGTCTGCATGAAACCATCTCTCGCCTCTGTCTGAGACAAGACCATGCAGACACGTACGGTTCTTACGTTACGTTTATGCCTATAAAATCAACTGAAATGTCAATTGCTGGTACAAAAAAAAATTACAAAAAAACACCAGCATGTTAATATTTTTTTGGTAGGCTAGGTATCGAAGAGCCAGAACATTTGCGCATGCGCTGACGGAATGTTTGAACAAGAGAGAAAAACGCAGTACCTCCAGACACCGGCGCTGGAGCGTCGTACCAAACGAGTCATCCCGGGATTTCGGCCCGTGCGATCGCTTTTGGACGCAGTTGGCCCTTCGCTGCTTTCTGCTACCGACCTTGCCTCCCGGTACGGCATTGAGGGAGAGATATGTCGGCCCCTAAACCATATGTGACAAATCCCACGCCTACTCACAGCTCCAAACCGCCCTTGTCAATATAGCGTAAGAGTTAGATGGCTTATATATTCAAGAAAAAAGTCATTTTATCTGTCATATGGTAAGCACTGGAGTCGCAGATTACAAAGTGTGCGCATGCGCCCTTCTAAAGGTAACATACATACAGTCATAAGCTTTTTCCGAATAACTACAGGAGCTAATATCTTCGAGACATTACATTTACAGCTAAAATACATAGCATATACAGATACCTACTAAATACATAATATTTAAAGATATATTCATTAAAAAGAAAAGCCGCTGTACAAAATGCGGCCCTGGATTCTCTTTTAAAACCAGTGAACTCATACGTACGGATAAAATCAGGTAGCGCATTCCGCAACTTAGCTGATACGTTTGAAAAAAGAGAACTAAGACCATAACTGGTTGTTCCAGGTTTATTGAGGAACAGAATGCGGTAATTTCCGCGAAGATCATGCATAAGAAGGGGACGGGAGAGAAAACGTATTTTTCATATAAGCAGAAAAACCCTTTTTTCAAAAAGAAGAAAGCAAAAAAAAAAAAAAAAAGCATACTTTTATCAAGTAATACGAGGAAATTCTGAATGCGCTTATTGTATGGAAATGTAGAGCTTGACTTTCGTAGTAAGAGGACAGGTAATCTGCAAATATAAATATCGTTATTCTCTTATTTACATTATTCTACCGTTTCTTTGACACAAGAATTACAGCGAAATGAAGGCACAACTTTGTCGCGAATTTTCTATGATAAAAACTTGTTCAGAAATCCAAAATCTAAGTTAACAGCACACACCAGGCCTACTCTTGAGTATCTGGCTAGAAATCATTTCCTAGCTCTGGCCGCGCTTCAGCCATTCGATGAGGGCCAGTCTCGTGCTTCCTAAGTTGCCTCGCTCATGCCCAAAAAGAATTCTGGGTAATTCTGCCATTCCATGACAAGGGAAGACTCCCGATTCTCATTTCATAGCTTTTTTCATAAGTGTCGGGCCACCCAGTCCTACCAGCAAAATAACGCATCGATTGAAGGTTTTAGCTTTCAAAACTTGCCCAGATTGTGTCAGTAGGTCCTGGAATTCGTCCACAGAAAGGCCAGAGAGACAACTTCACTCGTGAACCGCCATGTTTACGACAGAGCATTTTAGGCGTCCCAGTCTGCATGAAACCATCTCTCGCCTCTGTCTGAGACAAGACCATGCAGACACGTACGGTTCTTACGTTACGTTTATGCCTATAAAATCAACTGAAATGTCAATTGCTGGTACAAAAAAAAATTACAAAAAAACACCAGCATGTTAATATTTTTTTGGTAGGCTAGGTATCGAAGAGCCAGAACATTTGCGCATGCGCTGACGGAATGTTTGAACAAGAGAGAAAAACGCAGTACCTCCAGACACCGGCGCTGGAGCGTCGTACCAAACGAGTCATCCCGGGATTTCGGCCCGTGCGATCGCTTTTGGACGCAGTTGGCCCTTCGCTGCTTTCTGCTACCGACCTTGCCTCCCGGTACGGCATTGAGGGAGAGATATGTCGGCCCCTAAACCATATGTGACAAATCCCACGCCTACTCACAGCTCCAAACCGCCCTTGTCAATATAGCGTAAGAGTTAGATGGCTTATATATTCAAGAAAAAAGTCATTTTATCTGTCATATGGTAAGCACTGGAGTCGCAGATTACAAAGTGTGCGCATGCGCCCTTCTAAAGGTAACATACATACAGTCATAAGCTTTTTCCGAATAACTACAGGAGCTAATATCTTCGAGACATTACATTTACAGCTAAAATACATAGCATATACAGATACCTACTAAATACATAATATTTAAAGATATATTCATTAAAAAGAAAAGCCGCTGTACAAAATGCGGCCCTGGATTCTCTTTTAAAACCAGTGAACTCATACGTACGGATAAAATCAGGTAGCGCATTCCGCAACTTAGCTGATACGTTTGAAAAAAGAGAACTAAGACCATAACTGGTTGTTCCAGGTTTATTGAGGAACAGAATGCGGTAATTTCCGCGAAGATCATGCATAAGAAGGGGACGGGAGAGAAAACGTATTTTTCATATAAGCAGAAAAACCCTTTTTTCAAAAAGAAGAAAGCAAAAAAAAAAAAAAAAGCATACTTTTATCAAGTAATACGAGGAAATTCTGAATGCGCTTATTGTATGGAAATGTAGAGCTTGACTTTCGTAGTAAGAGGACAGGTAATCTGCAAATATAAATATCGTTATTCTCTTATTTACATTATTCTACCGTTTCTTTGACACAAGAATTACAGCGAAATGAAGGCACAACTTTGTCGCGAATTTTCTATGATAAAAACTTGTTCAGAAATCCAAAATCTAAGTTAACAGCACACACCAGGCCTACTCTTGAGTATCTGGCTAGAAATCATTTCCTAGCTCTGGCCGCGCTTCAGCCATTCGATGAGGGCCAGTCTCGTGCTTCCTAAGTTGCCTCGCTCATGCCCAAAAAGAATTCTGGGTAATTCTGCCATTCCATGACAAGGGAAGACTCCCGATTCTCATTTCATAGCTTTTTTCATAAGTGTCGGGCCACCCAGTCCTACCAGCAAAATAACGCATCGATTGAAGGTTTTAGCTTTCAAAACTTGCCCAGATTGTGTCAGTAGGTCCTGGAATTCGTCCACAGAAAGGCCAGAGAGACAACTTCACTCGTGAACCGCCATGTTTACGACAGAGCATTTTAGGCGTCCCAGTCTGCATGAAACCATCTCTCGCCTCTGTCTGAGACAAGACCATGCAGACACGTACGGTTCTTACGTTACGTTTATGCCTATAAAATCAACTGAAATGTCAATTGCTGGTACAAAAAAAAATTACAAAAAAACACCAGCATGTTAATATTTTTTTGGTAGGCTAGGTATCGAAGAACCAGAACATTTGCGCATGCGCTGACGGAATGTTTGAACAAGAGAGAAAAACGCAGTACCTCCAGACACCGGCGCTGGAGCGTCGTACCAAACGAGTCATCCCGGGATTTCGGCCCGTGCGATCGCTTTTGGACGCAGTTGGCCCTTCGCTGCTTTCTGCTACCGACCTTGCCTCCCGGTACGGCATTGAGGGAGAGATATGTCGGCCCCTAAACCATATGTGACAAATCCCACGCCTACTCACAGCTCCAAACCGCCCTTGTCAATATAGCGTAAGAGTTAGATGGCTTATATATTCAAGAAAAAAGTCATTTTATCTGTCATATGGTAAGCACTGGAGTCGCAGATTACAAAGTGTGCGCATGCGCCCTTCTAAAGGTAACATACATACAGTCATAAGCTTTTTCCGAATAACTACAGGAGCTAATATCTTCGAGACATTACATTTACAGCTAAAATACATAGCATATACAGATACCTACTAAATACATAATATTTAAAGATATATTCATTAAAAAGAAAAGCCGCTGTACAAAATGCGGCCCTGGATTCTCTTTTAAAACCAGTGAACTCATACGTACGGATAAAATCAGGTAGCGCATTCCGCAACTTAGCTGATACGTTTGAAAAAAGAGAACTAAGACCATAACTGGTTGTTCCAGGTTTATTGAGGAACAGAATGCGGTAATTTCCGCGAAGATCATGCATAAGAAGGGGACGGGAGAGAAAACGTATTTTTCATATAAGCAGAAAAACCCTTTTTTCAAAAAGAAGAAAGCAAAAAAAAAAAAAAAAAGCATACTTTTATCAAGTAATACGAGGAAATTCTGAATGCGCTTATTGTATGGAAATGTAGAGCTTGACTTTCGTAGTAAGAGGACAGGTAATCTGCAAATATAAATATCGTTATTCTCTTATTTACATTATTCTACCGTTTCTTTGACACAAGAATTACAGCGAAATGAAGGCACAACTTTGTCGCGAATTTTCTATGATAAAAACTTGTTCAGAAATCCAAAATCTAAGTTAACAGCACACACCAGGCCTACTCTTGAGTATCTGGCTAGAAATCATTTCCTAGCTCTGGCCGCGCTTCAGCCATTCGATGAGGGCCAGTCTCGTGCTTCCTAAGTTGCCTCGCTCATGCCCAAAAAGAATTCTGGGTAATTCTGCCATTCCATGACAAGGGAAGACTCCCGATTCTCATTTCATAGCTTTTTTCATAAGTGTCGGGCCACCCAGTCCTACCAGCAAAATAACGCATCGATTGAAGGTTTTAGCTTTCAAAACTTGCCCAGATTGTGTCAGTAGGTCCTGGAATTCGTCCACAGAAAGGCCAGAGAGACAACTTCACTCGTGAACCGCCATGTTTACGACAGAGCATTTTAGGCGTCCCAGTCTGCATGAAACCATCTCTCGCCTCTGTCTGAGACAAGACCATGCAGACACGTACGGTTCTTACGTTACGTTTATGCCTATAAAATCAACTGAAATGTCAATTGCTGGTACAAAAAAAAATTACAAAAAAACACCAGCATGTTAATATTTTTTTGGTAGGCTAGGTATCGAAGAGCCAGAACATTTGCGCATGCGCTGACGGAATGTTTGAACAAGAGAGAAAAACGCAGTACCTCCAGACACCGGCGCTGGAGCGTCGTACCAAACGAGTCATCCCGGGATTTCGGCCCGTGCGATCGCTTTTGGACGCAGTTGGCCCTTCGCTGCTTTCTGCTACCGACCTTGCCTCCCGGTACGGCATTGAGGGAGAGATATGTCGGCCCCTAAACCATATGTGACAAATCCCACGCCTACTCACAGCTCCAAACCGCCCTTGTCAATATAGCGTAAGAGTTAGATGGCTTATATATTCAAGAAAAAAGTCATTTTATCTGTCATATGGTAAGCACTGGAGTCGCAGATTACAAAGTGTGCGCATGCGCCCTTCTAAAGGTAACATACATACAGTCATAAGCTTTTTCCGAATAACTACAGGAGCTAATATCTTCGAGACATTACATTTACAGCTAAAATACATAGCATATACAGATACCTACTAAATACATAATATTTAAAGATATATTCATTAAAAAGAAAAGCCGCTGTACAAAATGCGGCCCTGGATTCTCTTTTAAAACCAGTGAACTCATACGTACGGATAAAATCAGGTAGCGCATTCCGCAACTTAGCTGATACGTTTGAAAAAAGAGAACTAAGACCATAACTGGTTGTTCCAGGTTTATTGAGGAACAGAATGCGGTAATTTCCGCGAAGATCATGCATAAGAAGGGGACGGGAGAGAAAACGTATTTTTCATATAAGCAGAAAAACCCTTTTTTCAAAAAGAAGAAAGCAAAAAAAAAAAAAAAAAGCATACTTTTATCAAGTAATACGAGGAAATTCTGAATGCGCTTATTGTATGGAAATGTAGAGCTTGACTTTCGTAGTAAGAGGACAGGTAATCTGCAAATATAAATATCGTTATTCTCTTATTTACATTATTCTACCGTTTCTTTGACACAAGAATTACAGCGAAATGAAGGCACAACTTTGTCGCGAATTTTCTATGATAAAAACTTGTTCAGAAATCCAAAATCTAAGTTAACAGCACACACCAGGCCTACTCTTGAGTATCTGGCTAGAAATCATTTCCTAGCTCTGGCCGCGCTTCAGCCATTCGATGAGGGCCAGTCTCGTGCTTCCTAAGTTGCCTCGCTCATGCCCAAAAAGAATTCTGGGTAATTCTGCCATTCCATGACAAGGGAAGACTCCCGATTCTCATTTCATAGCTTTTTTCATAAGTGTCGGGCCACCCAGTCCTACCAGCAAAATAACGCATCGATTGAAGGTTTTAGCTTTCAAAACTTGCCCAGATTGTGTCAGTAGGTCCTGGAATTCGTCCACAGAAAGGCCAGAGAGACAACTTCACTCGTGAACCGCCATGTTTACGACAGAGCATTTTAGGCGTCCCAGTCTGCATGAAACCATCTCTCGCCTCTGTCTGAGACAAGACCATGCAGACACGTACGGTTCTTACGTTACGTTTATGCCTATAAAATCAACTGAAATGTCAATTGCTGGTACAAAAAAAAATTACAAAAAAACACCAGCATGTTAATATTTTTTTGGTAGGCTAGGTATCGAAGAGCCAGAACATTTGCGCATGCGCTGACGGAATGTTTGAACAAGAGAGAAAAACGCAGTACCTCCAGACACCGGCGCTGGAGCGTCGTACCAAACGAGTCATCCCGGGATTTCGGCCCGTGCGATCGCTTTTGGACGCAGTTGGCCCTTCGCTGCTTTCTGCTACCGACCTTGCCTCCCGGTACGGCATTGAGGGAGAGATATGTCGGCCCCTAAACCATATGTGACAAATCCCACGCCTACTCACAGCTCCAAACCGCCCTTGTCAATATAGCGTAAGAGTTAGATGGCTTATATATTCAAGAAAAAAGTCATTTTATCTGTCATATGGTAAGCACTGGAGTCGCAGATTACAAAGTGTGCGCATGCGCCCTTCTAAAGGTAACATACATACAGTCATAAGCTTTTTCCGAATAACTACAGGAGCTAATATCTTCGAGACATTACATTTACAGCTAAAATACATAGCATATACAGATACCTACTAAATACATAATATTTAAAGATATATTCATTAAAAAGAAAAGCCGCTGTACAAAATGCGGCCCTGGATTCTCTTTTAAAACCAGTGAACTCATACGTACGGATAAAATCAGGTAGCGCATTCCGCAACTTAGCTGATACGTTTGAAAAAAGAGAACTAAGACCATAACTGGTTGTTCCAGGTTTATTGAGGAACAGAATGCGGTAATTTCCGCGAAGATCATGCATAAGAAGGGGACGGGAGAGAAAACGTATTTTTCATATAAGCAGAAAAACCCTTTTTTCAAAAAGAAGAAAGCAAAAAAAAAAAAAAAAAGCATACTTTTATCAAGTAATACGAGGAAATTCTGAATGCGCTTATTGTATGGAAATGTAGAGCTTGACTTTCGTAGTAAGAGGACAGGTAATCTGCAAATATAAATATCGTTATTCTCTTATTTACATTATTCTACCGTTTCTTTGACACAAGAATTACAGCGAAATGAAGGCACAACTTTGTCGCGAATTTTCTATGATAAAAACTTGTTCAGAAATCCAAAATCTAAGTTAACAGCACACACCAGGCCTACTCTTGAGTATCTGGCTAGAAATCATTTCCTAGCTCTGGCCGCGCTTCAGCCATTCGATGAGGGCCAGTCTCGTGCTTCCTAAGTTGCCTCGCTCATGCCCAAAAAGAATTCTGGGTAATTCTGCCATTCCATGACAAGGGAAGACTCCCGATTCTCATTTCATAGCTTTTTTCATAAGTGTCGGGCCACCCAGTCCTACCAGCAAAATAACGCATCGATTGAAGGTTTTAGCTTTCAAAACTTGCCCAGATTGTGTCAGTAGGTCCTGGAATTCGTCCACAGAAAGGCCAGAGAGACAACTTCACTCGTGAACCGCCATGTTTACGACAGAGCATTTTAGGCGTCCCAGTCTGCAGGAAACCATCTCTCGCCTCTGTCTGAGACAAGACCATGCAGACACGTACGGTTCTTACGTTACGTTTATGCCTATAAAATCAACTGAAATGTCAATTGCTGGTACAAAAAAAAATTACAAACAAACACCAGCATGTTAATATTTTTTTGGTAGGCTAGGTATCGAAGAGCCAGAACATTTGCGCATGCGCTGACGGAATGTTTGAACAAGAGAGAAAAACGCAGTACCTCCAGACACCGGCGCTGGAGCGTCGTACCAAACGAGTCATCCCGGGATTTCGGCCCGTGCGATCGCTTTTGGACGCAGTTGGCCCTTCGCTGCTTTCTGCTACCGACCTTGCCTCCCGGTACGGCATTGAGGGAGAGATATGTCGGCCCCTAAACCATATGTGACAAATCCCACGCCTACTCACAGCTCCAAACCGCCCTTGTCAATATAGCGTAAGAGTTAGATGGCTTATATATTCAAGAAAAAAGTCATTTTATCTGTCATATGGTAAGCACTGGAGTCGCAGATTACAAAGTGTGCGCATGCGCCCTTCTAAAGGTAACATACATACAGTCATAAGCTTTTTCCGAATAACTACAGGAGCTAATATCTTCGAGACATTACATTTACAGCTAAAATACATAGCATATACAGATACCTACTAAATACATAATATTTAAAGATATATTCATTAAAAAGAAAAGCCGCTGTACAAAATGCGGCCCTGGATTCTCTTTTAAAACCAGTGAACTCATACGTACGGATAAAATCAGGTAGCGCATTCCGCAACTTAGCTGATACGTTTGAAAAAAGAGAACTAAGACCATAACTGGTTGTTCCAGGTTTATTGAGGAACAGAATGCGGTAATTTCCGCGAAGATCATGCATAAGAAGGGGACGGGAGAGAAAACGTATTTTTCATATAAGCAGAAAAACCCTTTTTTCAAAAAGAAGAAAGCAAAAAAAAAAAAAAAAAGCATACTTTTATCAAGTAATACGAGGAAATTCTGAATGCGCTTATTGTATGGAAATGTAGAGCTTGACTTTCGTAGTAAGAGGACAGGTAATCTGCAAATATAAATATCGTTATTCTCTTATTTACATTATTCTACCGTTTCTTTGACACAAGAATTACAGCGAAATGAAGGCACAACTTTGTCGCGAATTTTCTATGATAAAAACTTGTTCAGAAATCCAAAATCTAAGTTAACAGCACACACCAGGCCTACTCTTGAGTATCTGGCTAGAAATCATTTCCTAGCTCTGGCCGCGCTTCAGCCATTCGATGAGGGCCAGTCTCGTGCTTCCTAAGTTGCCTCGCTCATGCCCAAAAAGAATTCTGGGTAATTCTGCCATTCCATGACAAGGGAAGACTCCCGATTCTCATTTCATAGCTTTTTTCATAAGTGTCGGGCCACCCAGTCCTACCAGCAAAATAACGCATCGATTGAAGGTTTTAGCTTTCAAAACTTGCCCAGATTGTGTCAGTAGGTCCTGGAATTCGTCCACAGAAAGGCCAGAGAGACAACTTCACTCGTGAACCGCCATGTTTACGACAGAGCATTTTAGGCGTCCCAGTCTGCATGAAACCATCTCTCGCCTCTGTCTGAGACAAGACCATGCAGACACGTACGGTTCTTACGTTACGTTTATGCCTATAAAATCAACTGAAATGTCAATTGCTGGTACAAAAAAAAATTACAAAAAAACACCAGCATGTTAATATTTTTTTGGTAGGCTAGGTATCGAAGAGCCAGAACATTTGCGCATGCGCTGACGGAATGTTTGAACAAGAGAGAAAAACGCAGTACCTCCAGACACCGGCGCTGGAGCGTCGTACCAAACGAGTCATCCCGGGATTTCGGCCCGTGCGATCGCTTTTGGACGCAGTTGGCCCTTCGCTGCTTTCTGCTACCGACCTTGCCTCCCGGTACGGCATTGAGGGAGAGATATGTCGGCCCCTAAACCATATGTGACAAATCCCACGCCTACTCACAGCTCCAAACCGCCCTTGTCAATATAGCGTAAGAGTTAGATGGCTTATATATTCAAGAAAAAAGTCATTTTATCTGTCATATGGTAAGCACTGGAGTCGCAGATTACAAAGTGTGCGCATGCGCCCTTCTAAAGGTAACATACATACAGTCATAAGCTTTTTCCGAATAACTACAGGAGCTAATATCTTCGAGACATTACATTTACAGCTAAAATACATAGCATATACAGATACCTACTAAATACATAATATTTAAAGATATATTCATTAAAAAGAAAAGCCGCTGTACAAAATGCGGCCCTGGATTCTCTTTTAAAACCAGTGAACTCATACGTACGGATAAAATCAGGTAGCGCATTCCGCAACTTAGCTGATACGTTTGAAAAAAGAGAACTAAGACCATAACTGGTTGTTCCAGGTTTATTGAGGAACAGAATGCGGTAATTTCCGCGAAGATCATGCATAAGAAGGGGACGGGAGAGAAAACGTATTTTTCATATAAGCAGAAAAACCCTTTTTTCAAAAAGAAGAAAGCAAAAAAAAAAAAAAAAAGCATACTTTTATCAAGTAATACGAGGAAATTCTGAATGCGCTTATTGTATGGAAATGTAGAGCTTGACTTTCGTAGTAAGAGGACAGGTAATCTGCAAATATAAATATCGTTATTCTCTTATTTACATTATTCTACCGTTTCTTTGACACAAGAATTACAGCGAAATGAAGGCACAACTTTGTCGCGAATTTTCTATGATAAAAACTTGTTCAGAAATCCAAAATCTAAGTTAACAGCACACACCAGGCCTACTCTTGAGTATCTGGCTAGAAATCATTTCCTAGCTCTGGCCGCGCTTCAGCCATTCGATGAGGGCCAGTCTCGTGCTTCCTAAGTTGCCTCGCTCATGCCCAAAAAGAATTCTGGGTAATTCTGCCATTCCATGACAAGGGAAGACTCCCGATTCTCATTTCATAGCTTTTTTCATAAGTGTCGGGCCACCCAGTCCTACCAGCAAAATAACGCATCGATTGAAGGTTTTAGCTTTCAAAACTTGCCCAGATTGTGTCAGTAGGTCCTGGAATTCGTCCACAGAAAGGCCAGAGAGACAACTTCACTCGTGAACCGCCATGTTTACGACAGAGCATTTTAGGCGTCCCAGTCTGCAGGAAACCATCTCTCGCCTCTGTCTGAGACAAGACCATGCAGACACGTACGGTTCTTACGTTACGTTTATGCCTATAAAATCAACTGAAATGTCAATTGCTGGTACAAAAAAAAATTACAAACAAACACCAGCATGTTAATATTTTTTTGGTAGGCTAGGTATCGAAGAGCCAGAACATTTGCGCATGCGCTGACGGAATGTTTGAACAAGAGAGAAAAACGCAGTACCTCCAGACACCGGCGCTGGAGCGTCGTACCAAACGAGTCATCCCGGGATTTCGGCCCGTGCGATCGCTTTTGGACGCAGTTGGCCCTTCGCTGCTTTCTGCTACCGACCTTGCCTCCCGGTACGGCATTGAGGGAGAGATATGTCGGCCCCTAAACCATATGTGACAAATCCCACGCCTACTCACAGCTCCAAACCGCCCTTGTCAATATAGCGTAAGAGTTAGATGGCTTATATATTCAAGAAAAAAGTCATTTTATCTGTCATATGGTAAGCACTGGAGTCGCAGATTACAAAGTGTGCGCATGCGCCCTTCTAAAGGTAACATACATACAGTCATAAGCTTTTTCCGAATAACTACAGGAGCTAATATCTTCGAGACATTACATTTACAGCTAAAATACATAGCATATACAGATACCTACTAAATACATAATATTTAAAGATATATTCATTAAAAAGAAAAGCCGCTGTACAAAATGCGGCCCTGGATTCTCTTTTAAAACCAGTGAACTCATACGTACGGATAAAATCAGGTAGCGCATTCCGCAACTTAGCTGATACGTTTGAAAAAAGAGAACTAAGACCATAACTGGTTGTTCCAGGTTTATTGAGGAACAGAATGCGGTAATTTCCGCGAAGATCATGCATAAGAAGGGGACGGGAGAGAAAACGTATTTTTCATATAAGCAGAAAAACCCTTTTTTCAAAAAGAAGAAAGCAAAAAAAAAAAAAAAAAGCATACTTTTATCAAGTAATACGAGGAAATTCTGAATGCGCTTATTGTATGGAAATGTAGAGCTTGACTTTCGTAGTAAGAGGACAGGTAATCTGCAAATATAAATATCGTTATTCTCTTATTTACATTATTCTACCGTTTCTTTGACACAAGAATTACAGCGAAATGAAGGCACAACTTTGTCGCGAATTTTCTATGATAAAAACTTGTTCAGAAATCCAAAATCTAAGTTAACAGCACACACCAGGCCTACTCTTGAGTATCTGGCTAGAAATCATTTCCTAGCTCTGGCCGCGCTTCAGCCATTCGATGAGGGCCAGTCTCGTGCTTCCTAAGTTGCCTCGCTCATGCCCAAAAAGAATTCTGGGTAATTCTGCCATTCCATGACAAGGGAAGACTCCCGATTCTCATTTCATAGCTTTTTTCATAAGTGTCGGGCCACCCAGTCCTACCAGCAAAATAACGCATCGATTGAAGGTTTTAGCTTTCAAAACTTGCCCAGATTGTGTCAGTAGGTCCTGGAATTCGTCCACAGAAAGGCCAGAGAGACAACTTCACTCGTGAACCGCCATGTTTACGACAGAGCATTTTAGGCGTCCCAGTCTGCAGGAAACCATCTCTCGCCTCTGTCTGAGACAAGACCATGCAGACACGTACGGTTCTTACGTTACGTTTATGCCTATAAAATCAACTGAAATGTCAATTGCTGGTACAAAAAAAAATTACAAACAAACACCAGCATGTTAATATTTTTTTGGTAGGCTAGGTATCGAAGAGCCAGAACATTTGCGCATGCGCTGACGGAATGTTTGAACAAGAGAGAAAAACGCAGTACCTCCAGACACCGGCGCTGGAGCGTCGTACCAAACGAGTCATCCCGGGATTTCGGCCCGTGCGATCGCTTTTGGACGCAGTTGGCCCTTCGCTGCTTTCTGCTACCGACCTTGCCTCCCGGTACGGCATTGAGGGAGAGATATGTCGGCCCCTAAACCATATGTGACAAATCCCACGCCTACTCACAGCTCCAAACCGCCCTTGTCAATATAGCGTAAGAGTTAGATGGCTTATATATTCAAGAAAAAAGTCATTTTATCTGTCATATGGTAAGCACTGGAGTCGCAGATTACAAAGTGTGCGCATGCGCCCTTCTAAAGGTAACATACATACAGTCATAAGCTTTTTCCGAATAACTACAGGAGCTAATATCTTCGAGACATTACATTTACAGCTAAAATACATAGCATATACAGATACCTACTAAATACATAATATTTAAAGATATATTCATTAAAAAGAAAAGCCGCTGTACAAAATGCGGCCCTGGATTCTCTTTTAAAACCAGTGAACTCATACGTACGGATAAAATCAGGTAGCGCATTCCGCAACTTAGCTGATACGTTTGAAAAAAGAGAACTAAGACCATAACTGGTTGTTCCAGGTTTATTGAGGAACAGAATGCGGTAATTTCCGCGAAGATCATGCATAAGAAGGGGACGGGAGAGAAAACGTATTTTTCATATAAGCAGAAAAACCCTTTTTTCAAAAAGAAGAAAGCAAAAAAAAAAAAAAAAAGCATACTTTTATCAAGTAATACGAGGAAATTCTGAATGCGCTTATTGTATGGAAATGTAGAGCTTGACTTTCGTAGTAAGAGGACAGGTAATCTGCAAATATAAATATCGTTATTCTCTTATTTACATTATTCTACCGTTTCTTTGACACAAGAATTACAGCGAAATGAAGGCACAACTTTGTCGCGAATTTTCTATGATAAAAACTTGTTCAGAAATCCAAAATCTAAGTTAACAGCACACACCAGGCCTACTCTTGAGTATCTGGCTAGAAATCATTTCCTAGCTCTGGCCGCGCTTCAGCCATTCGATGAGGGCCAGTCTCGTGCTTCCTAAGTTGCCTCGCTCATGCCCAAAAAGAATTCTGGGTAATTCTGCCATTCCATGACAAGGGAAGACTCCCGATTCTCATTTCATAGCTTTTTTCATAAGTGTCGGGCCACCCAGTCCTACCAGCAAAATAACGCATCGATTGAAGGTTTTAGCTTTCAAAACTTGCCCAGATTGTGTCAGTAGGTCCTGGAATTCGTCCACAGAAAGGCCAGAGAGACAACTTCACTCGTGAACCGCCATGTTTACGACAGAGCATTTTAGGCGTCCCAGTCTGCATGAAACCATCTCTCGCCTCTGTCTGAGACAAGACCATGCAGACACGTACGGTTCTTACGTTACGTTTATGCCTATAAAATCAACTGAAATGTCAATTGCTGGTACAAAAAAAAATTACAAAAAAACACCAGCATGTTAATATTTTTTTGGTAGGCTAGGTATCGAAGAGCCAGAACATTTGCGCATGCGCTGACGGAATGTTTGAACAAGAGAGAAAAACGCAGTACCTCCAGACACCGGCGCTGGAGCGTCGTACCAAACGAGTCATCCCGGGATTTCGGCCCGTGCGATCGCTTTTGGACGCAGTTGGCCCTTCGCTGCTTTCTGCTACCGACCTTGCCTCCCGGTACGGCATTGAGGGAGAGATATGTCGGCCCCTAAACCATATGTGACAAATCCCACGCCTACTCACAGCTCCAAACCGCCCTTGTCAATATAGCGTAAGAGTTAGATGGCTTATATATTCAAGAAAAAAGTCATTTTATCTGTCATATGGTAAGCACTGGAGTCGCAGATTACAAAGTGTGCGCATGCGCCCTTCTAAAGGTAACATACATACAGTCATAAGCTTTTTCCGAATAACTACAGGAGCTAATATCTTCGAGACATTACATTTACAGCTAAAATACATAGCATATACAGATACCTACTAAATACATAATATTTAAAGATATATTCATTAAAAAGAAAAGCCGCTGTACAAAATGCGGCCCTGGATTCTCTTTTAAAACCAGTGAACTCATACGTACGGATAAAATCAGGTAGCGCATTCCGCAACTTAGCTGATACGTTTGAAAAAAGAGAACTAAGACCATAACTGGTTGTTCCAGGTTTATTGAGGAACAGAATGCGGTAATTTCCGCGAAGATCATGCATAAGAAGGGGACGGGAGAGAAAACGTATTTTTCATATAAGCAGAAAAACCCTTTTTTCAAAAAGAAGAAAGCAAAAAAAAAAAAAAAAAGCATACTTTTATCAAGTAATACGAGGAAATTCTGAATGCGCTTATTGTATGGAAATGTAGAGCTTGACTTTCGTAGTAAGAGGACAGGTAATCTGCAAATATAAATATCGTTATTCTCTTATTTACATTATTCTACCGTTTCTTTGACACAAGAATTACAGCGAAATGAAGGCACAACTTTGTCGCGAATTTTCTATGATAAAAACTTGTTCAGAAATCCAAAATCTAAGTTAACAGCACACACCAGGCCTACTCTTGAGTATCTGGCTAGAAATCATTTCCTAGCTCTGGCCGCGCTTCAGCCATTCGATGAGGGCCAGTCTCGTGCTTCCTAAGTTGCCTCGCTCATGCCCAAAAAGAATTCTGGGTAATTCTGCCATTCCATGACAAGGGAAGACTCCCGATTCTCATTTCATAGCTTTTTTCATAAGTGTCGGGCCACCCAGTCCTACCAGCAAAATAACGCATCGATTGAAGGTTTTAGCTTTCAAAACTTGCCCAGATTGTGTCAGTAGGTCCTGGAATTCGTCCACAGAAAGGCCAGAGAGACAACTTCACTCGTGAACCGCCATGTTTACGACAGAGCATTTTAGGCGTCCCAGTCTGCAGGAAACCATCTCTCGCCTCTGTCTGAGACAAGACCATGCAGACACGTACGGTTCTTACGTTACGTTTATGCCTATAAAATCAACTGAAATGTCAATTGCTGGTACAAAAAAAAATTACAAACAAACACCAGCATGTTAATATTTTTTTGGTAGGCTAGGTATCGAAGAGCCAGAACATTTGCGCATGCGCTGACGGAATGTTTGAACAAGAGAGAAAAACGCAGTACCTCCAGACACCGGCGCTGGAGCGTCGTACCAAACGAGTCATCCCGGGATTTCGGCCCGTGCGATCGCTTTTGGACGCAGTTGGCCCTTCGCTGCTTTCTGCTACCGACCTTGCCTCCCGGTACGGCATTGAGGGAGAGATATGTCGGCCCCTAAACCATATGTGACAAATCCCACGCCTACTCACAGCTCCAAACCGCCCTTGTCAATATAGCGTAAGAGTTAGATGGCTTATATATTCAAGAAAAAAGTCATTTTATCTGTCATATGGTAAGCACTGGAGTCGCAGATTACAAAGTGTGCGCATGCGCCCTTCTAAAGGTAACATACATACAGTCATAAGCTTTTTCCGAATAACTACAGGAGCTAATATCTTCGAGACATTACATTTACAGCTAAAATACATAGCATATACAGATACCTACTAAATACATAATATTTAAAGATATATTCATTAAAAAGAAAAGCCGCTGTACAAAATGCGGCCCTGGATTCTCTTTTAAAACCAGTGAACTCATACGTACGGATAAAATCAGGTAGCGCATTCCGCAACTTAGCTGATACGTTTGAAAAAAGAGAACTAAGACCATAACTGGTTGTTCCAGGTTTATTGAGGAACAGAATGCGGTAATTTCCGCGAAGATCATGCATAAGAAGGGGACGGGAGAGAAAACGTATTTTTCATATAAGCAGAAAAACCCTTTTTTCAAAAAGAAGAAAGCAAAAAAAAAAAAAAAAAGCATACTTTTATCAAGTAATACGAGGAAATTCTGAATGCGCTTATTGTATGGAAATGTAGAGCTTGACTTTCGTAGTAAGAGGACAGGTAATCTGCAAATATAAATATCGTTATTCTCTTATTTACATTATTCTACCGTTTCTTTGACACAAGAATTACAGCGAAATGAAGGCACAACTTTGTCGCGAATTTTCTATGATAAAAACTTGTTCAGAAATCCAAAATCTAAGTTAACAGCACACACCAGGCCTACTCTTGAGTATCTGGCTAGAAATCATTTCCTAGCTCTGGCCGCGCTTCAGCCATTCGATGAGGGCCAGTCTCGTGCTTCCTAAGTTGCCTCGCTCATGCCCAAAAAGAATTCTGGGTAATTCTGCCATTCCATGACAAGGGAAGACTCCCGATTCTCATTTCATAGCTTTTTTCATAAGTGTCGGGCCACCCAGTCCTACCAGCAAAATAACGCATCGATTGAAGGTTTTAGCTTTCAAAACTTGCCCAGATTGTGTCAGTAGGTCCTGGAATTCGTCCACAGAAAGGCCAGAGAGACAACTTCACTCGTGAACCGCCATGTTTACGACAGAGCATTTTAGGCGTCCCAGTCTGCAGGAAACCATCTCTCGCCTCTGTCTGAGACAAGACCATGCAGACACGTACGGTTCTTACGTTACGTTTATGCCTATAAAATCAACTGAAATGTCAATTGCTGGTACAAAAAAAAATTACAAAAAAACACCAGCATGTTAATATTTTTTTGGTAGGCTAGGTATCGAAGAGCCAGAACATTTGCGCATGCGCTGACGGAATGTTTGAACAAGAGAGAAAAACGCAGTACCTCCAGACACCGGCGCTGGAGCGTCGTACCAAACGAGTCATCCCGGGATTTCGGCCCGTGCGATCGCTTTTGGACGCAGTTGGCCCTTCGCTGCTTTCTGCTACCGACCTTGCCTCCCGGTACGGCATTGAGGGAGAGATATGTCGGCCCCTAAACCATATGTGACAAATCCCACGCCTACTCACAGCTCCAAACCGCCCTTGTCAATATAGCGTAAGAGTTAGATGGCTTATATATTCAAGAAAAAAGTCATTTTATCTGTCATATGGTAAGCACTGGAGTCGCAGATTACAAAGTGTGCGCATGCGCCCTTCTAAAGGTAACATACATACAGTCATAAGCTTTTTCCGAATAACTACAGGAGCTAATATCTTCGAGACATTACATTTACAGCTAAAATACATAGCATATACAGATACCTACTAAATACATAATATTTAAAGATATATTCATTAAAAAGAAAAGCCGCTGTACAAAATGCGGCCCTGGATTCTCTTTTAAAACCAGTGAACTCATACGTACGGATAAAATCAGGTAGCGCATTCCGCAACTTAGCTGATACGTTTGAAAAAAGAGAACTAAGACCATAACTGGTTGTTCCAGGCTTATTGAGGAACAGAATGCGGTAATTTCCGCGAAGATCATGCATAAGAAGGGGACGGGAGAGAAAACGTATTTTTCATATAAGCAGAAAAACCCTTTTTTCAAAAAGAAGAAAGCAAAAAAAAAAAAAAAAAGCATACTTTTATCAAGTAATACGAGGAAATTCTGAATGCGCTTATTGTATGGAAATGTAGAGCTTGACTTTCGTAGTAAGAGGACAGGTAATCTGCAAATATAAATATCGTTATTCTCTTATTTACATTATTCTACCGTTTCTTTGACACAAGAATTACAGCGAAATGAAGGCACAACTTTGTCGCGAATTTTCTATGATAAAAACTTGTTCAGAAATCCAAAATCTAAGTTAACAGCACACACCAGGCCTACTCTTGAGTATCTGGCTAGAAATCATTTCCTAGCTCTGGCCGCGCTTCAGCCATTCGATGAGGGCCAGTCTCGTGCTTCCTAAGTTGCCTCGCTCATGCCCAAAAAGAATTCTGGGTAATTCTGCCATTCCATGACAAGGGAAGACTCCCGATTCTCATTTCATAGCTTTTTTCATAAGTGTCGGGCCACCCAGTCCTACCAGCAAAATAACGCATCGATTGAAGGTTTTAGCTTTCAAAACTTGCCCAGATTGTGTCAGTAGGTCCTGGAATTCGTCCACAGAAAGGCCAGAGAGACAACTTCACTCGTGAACCGCCATGTTTACGACAGAGCATTTTAGGCGTCCCAGTCTGCATGAAACCATCTCTCGCCTCTGTCTGAGACAAGACCATGCAGACACGTACGGTTCTTACGTTACGTTTATGCCTATAAAATCAACTGAAATGTCAATTGCTGGTACAAAAAAAAATTACAAAAAAACACCAGCATGTTAATATTTTTTTGGTAGGCTAGGTATCGAAGAGCCAGAACATTTGCGCATGCGCTGACGGAATGTTTGAACAAGAGAGAAAAACGCAGTACCTCCAGACACCGGCGCTGGAGCGTCGTACCAAACGAGTCATCCCGGGATTTCGGCCCGTGCGATCGCTTTTGGACGCAGTTGGCCCTTCGCTGCTTTCTGCTACCGACCTTGCCTCCCGGTACGGCATTGAGGGAGAGATATGTCGGCCCCTAAACCATATGTGACAAATCCCACGCCTACTCACAGCTCCAAACCGCCCTTGTCAATATAGCGTAAGAGTTAGATGGCTTATATATTCAAGAAAAAAGTCATTTTATCTGTCATATGGTAAGCACTGGAGTCGCAGATTACAAAGTGTGCGCATGCGCCCTTCTAAAGGTAACATACATACAGTCATAAGCTTTTTCCGAATAACTACAGGAGCTAATATCTTCGAGACATTACATTTACAGCTAAAATACATAGCATATACAGATACCTACTAAATACATAATATTTAAAGATATATTCATTAAAAAGAAAAGCCGCTGTACAAAATGCGGCCCTGGATTCTCTTTTAAAACCAGTGAACTCATACGTACGGATAAAATCAGGTAGCGCATTCCGCAACTTAGCTGATACGTTTGAAAAAAGAGAACTAAGACCATAACTGGTTGTTCCAGGTTTATTGAGGAACAGAATGCGGTAATTTCCGCGAAGATCATGCATAAGAAGGGGACGGGAGAGAAAACGTATTTTTCATATAAGCAGAAAAACCCTTTTTTCAAAAAGAAGAAAGCAAAAAAAAAAAAAAAAAGCATACTTTTATCAAGTAATACGAGGAAATTCTGAATGCGCTTATTGTATGGAAATGTAGAGCTTGACTTTCGTAGTAAGAGGACAGGTAATCTGCAAATATAAATATCGTTATTCTCTTATTTACATTATTCTACCGTTTCTTTGACACAAGAATTACAGCGAAATGAAGGCACAACTTTGTCGCGAATTTTCTATGATAAAAACTTGTTCAGAAATCCAAAATCTAAGTTAACAGCACACACCAGGCCTACTCTTGAGTATCTGGCTAGAAATCATTTCCTAGCTCTGGCCGCGCTTCAGCCATTCGATGAGGGCCAGTCTCGTGCTTCCTAAGTTGCCTCGCTCATGCCCAAAAAGAATTCTGGGTAATTCTGCCATTCCATGACAAGGGAAGACTCCCGATTCTCATTTCATAGCTTTTTTCATAAGTGTCGGGCCACCCAGTCCTACCAGCAAAATAACGCATCGATTGAAGGTTTTAGCTTTCAAAACTTGCCCAGATTGTGTCAGTAGGTCCTGGAATTCGTCCACAGAAAGGCCAGAGAGACAACTTCACTCGTGAACCGCCATGTTTACGACAGAGCATTTTAGGCGTCCCAGTCTGCATGAAACCATCTCTCGCCTCTGTCTGAGACAAGACCATGCAGACACGTACGGTTCTTACGTTACGTTTATGCCTATAAAATCAACTGAAATGTCAATTGCTGGTACAAAAAAAAATTACAAAAAAACACCAGCATGTTAATATTTTTTTGGTAGGCTAGGTATCGAAGAGCCAGAACATTTGCGCATGCGCTGACGGAATGTTTGAACAAGAGAGAAAAACGCAGTACCTCCAGACACCGGCGCTGGAGCGTCGTACCAAACGAGTCATCCCGGGATTTCGGCCCGTGCGATCGCTTTTGGACGCAGTTGGCCCTTCGCTGCTTTCTGCTACCGACCTTGCCTCCCGGTACGGCATTGAGGGAGAGATATGTCGGCCCCTAAACCATATGTGACAAATCCCACGCCTACTCACAGCTCCAAACCGCCCTTGTCAATATAGCGTAAGAGTTAGATGGCTTATATATTCAAGAAAAAAGTCATTTTATCTGTCATATGGTAAGCACTGGAGTCGCAGATTACAAAGTGTGCGCATGCGCCCTTCTAAAGGTAACATACATACAGTCATAAGCTTTTTCCGAATAACTACAGGAGCTAATATCTTCGAGACATTACATTTACAGCTAAAATACATAGCATATACAGATACCTACTAAATACATAATATTTAAAGATATATTCATTAAAAAGAAAAGCCGCTGTACAAAATGCGGCCCTGGATTCTCTTTTAAAACCAGTGAACTCATACGTACGGATAAAATCAGGTAGCGCATTCCGCAACTTAGCTGATACGTTTGAAAAAAGAGAACTAAGACCATAACTGGTTGTTCCAGGTTTATTGAGGAACAGAATGCGGTAATTTCCGCGAAGATCATGCATAAGAAGGGGACGGGAGAGAAAACGTATTTTTCATATAAGCAGAAAAACCCTTTTTTCAAAAAGAAGAAAGCAAAAAAAAAAAAAAAAAGCATACTTTTATCAAGTAATACGAGGAAATTCTGAATGCGCTTATTGTATGGAAATGTAGAGCTTGACTTTCGTAGTAAGAGGACAGGTAATCTGCAAATATAAATATCGTTATTCTCTTATTTACATTATTCTACCGTTTCTTTGACACAAGAATTACAGCGAAATGAAGGCACAACTTTGTCGCGAATTTTCTATGATAAAAACTTGTTCAGAAATCCAAAATCTAAGTTAACAGCACACACCAGGCCTACTCTTGAGTATCTGGCTAGAAATCATTTCCTAGCTCTGGCCGCGCTTCAGCCATTCGATGAGGGCCAGTCTCGTGCTTCCTAAGTTGCCTCGCTCATGCCCAAAAAGAATTCTGGGTAATTCTGCCATTCCATGACAAGGGAAGACTCCCGATTCTCATTTCATAGCTTTTTTCATAAGTGTCGGGCCACCCAGTCCTACCAGCAAAATAACGCATCGATTGAAGGTTTTAGCTTTCAAAACTTGCCCAGATTGTGTCAGTAGGTCCTGGAATTCGTCCACAGAAAGGCCAGAGAGACAACTTCACTCGTGAACCGCCATGTTTACGACAGAGCATTTTAGGCGTCCCAGTCTGCATGAAACCATCTCTCGCCTCTGTCTGAGACAAGACCATGCAGACACGTACGGTTCTTACGTTACGTTTATGCCTATAAAATCAACTGAAATGTCAATTGCTGGTACAAAAAAAAATTACAAAAAAACACCAGCATGTTAATATTTTTTTGGTAGGCTAGGTATCGAAGAGCCAGAACATTTGCGCATGCGCTGACGGAATGTTTGAACAAGAGAGAAAAACGCAGTACCTCCAGACACCGGCGCTGGAGCGTCGTACCAAACGAGTCATCCCGGGATTTCGGCCCGTGCGATCGCTTTTGGACGCAGTTGGCCCTTCGCTGCTTTCTGCTACCGACCTTGCCTCCCGGTACGGCATTGAGGGAGAGATATGTCGGCCCCTAAACCATATGTGACAAATCCCACGCCTACTCACAGCTCCAAACCGCCCTTGTCAATATAGCGTAAGAGTTAGATGGCTTATATATTCAAGAAAAAAGTCATTTTATCTGTCATATGGTAAGCACTGGAGTCGCAGATTACAAAGTGTGCGCATGCGCCCTTCTAAAGGTAACATACATACAGTCATAAGCTTTTTCCGAATAACTACAGGAGCTAATATCTTCGAGACATTACATTTACAGCTAAAATACATAGCATATACAGATACCTACTAAATACATAATATTTAAAGATATATTCATTAAAAAGAAAAGCCGCTGTACAAAATGCGGCCCTGGATTCTCTTTTAAAACCAGTGAACTCATACGTACGGATAAAATCAGGTAGCGCATTCCGCAACTTAGCTGATACGTTTGAAAAAAGAGAACTAAGACCATAACTGGTTGTTCCAGGTTTATTGAGGAACAGAATGCGGTAATTTCCGCGAAGATCATGCATAAGAAGGGGACGGGAGAGAAAACGTATTTTTCATATAAGCAGAAAAACCCTTTTTTCAAAAAGAAGAAAGCAAAAAAAAAAAAAAAAGCATACTTTTATCAAGTAATACGAGGAAATTCTGAATGCGCTTATTGTATGGAAATGTAGAGCTTGACTTTCGTAGTAAGAGGACAGGTAATCTGCAAATATAAATATCGTTATTCTCTTATTTACATTATTCTACCGTTTCTTTGACACAAGAATTACAGCGAAATGAAGGCACAACTTTGTCGCGAATTTTCTATGATAAAAACTTGTTCAGAAATCCAAAATCTAAGTTAACAGCACACACCAGGCCTACTCTTGAGTATCTGGCTAGAAATCATTTCCTAGCTCTGGCCGCGCTTCAGCCATTCGATGAGGGCCAGTCTCGTGCTTCCTAAGTTGCCTCGCTCATGCCCAAAAAGAATTCTGGGTAATTCTGCCATTCCATGACAAGGGAAGACTCCCGATTCTCATTTCATAGCTTTTTTCATAAGTGTCGGGCCACCCAGTCCTACCAGCAAAATAACGCATCGATTGAAGGTTTTAGCTTTCAAAACTTGCCCAGATTGTGTCAGTAGGTCCTGGAATTCGTCCACAGAAAGGCCAGAGAGACAACTTCACTCGTGAACCGCCATGTTTACGACAGAGCATTTTAGGCGTCCCAGTCTGCATGAAACCATCTCTCGCCTCTGTCTGAGACAAGACCATGCAGACACGTACGGTTCTTACGTTACGTTTATGCCTATAAAATCAACTGAAATGTCAATTGCTGGTACAAAAAAAAATTACAAAAAAACACCAGCATGTTAATATTTTTTTGGTAGGCTAGGTATCGAAGAGCCAGAACATTTGCGCATGCGCTGACGGAATGTTTGAACAAGAGAGAAAAACGCAGTACCTCCAGACACCGGCGCTGGAGCGTCGTACCAAACGAGTCATCCCGGGATTTCGGCCCGTGCGATCGCTTTTGGACGCAGTTGGCCCTTCGCTGCTTTCTGCTACCGACCTTGCCTCCCGGTACGGCATTGAGGGAGAGATATGTCGGCCCCTAAACCATACGTGACAAATCCCACGCCTACTCACAGCTCCAAACCGCCCTTGTCAATATAGCGTAAGAGTTAGATGGCTTATATATTCAAGAAAAAAGTCATTTTATCTGTCATATGGTAAGCACTGGAGTCGCAGATTACAAAGTGTGCGCATGCGCCCTTCTAAAGGTAACATACATACAGTCATAAGCTTTTTCCGAATAACTACAGGAGCTAATATCTTCGAGACATTACATTTACAGCTAAAATACATAGCATATACAGATACCTACTAAATACATAATATTTAAAGATATATTCATTAAAAAGAAAAGCCGCTGTACAAAATGCGGCCCTGGATTCTCTTTTAAAACCAGTGAACTCATACGTACGGATAAAATCAGGTAGCGCATTCCGCAACTTAGCTGATACGTTTGAAAAAAGAGAACTAAGACCATAACTGGTTGTTCCAGGTTTATTGAGGAACAGAATGCGGTAATTTCCGCGAAGATCATGCATAAGAAGGGGACGGGAGAGAAAACGTATTTTTCATATAAGCAGAAAAACCCTTTTTTCAAAAAGAAGAAAGCAAAAAAAAAAAAAAAAAGCATACTTTTATCAAGTAATACGAGGAAATTCTGAATGCGCTTATTGTATGGAAATGTAGAGCTTGACTTTCGTAGTAAGAGGACAGGTAATCTGCAAATATAAATATCGTTATTCTCTTATTTACATTATTCTACCGTTTCTTTGACACAAGAATTACAGCGAAATGAAGGCACAACTTTGTCGCGAATTTTCTATGATAAAAACTTGTTCAGAAATCCAAAATCTAAGTTAACAGCACACACCAGGCCTACTCTTGAGTATCTGGCTAGAAATCATTTCCTAGCTCTGGCCGCGCTTCAGCCATTCGATGAGGGCCAGTCTCGTGCTTCCTAAGTTGCCTCGCTCATGCCCAAAAAGAATTCTGGGTAATTCTGCCATTCCATGACAAGGGAAGACTCCCGATTCTCATTTCATAGCTTTTTTCATAAGTGTCGGGCCACCCAGTCCTACCAGCAAAATAACGCATCGATTGAAGGTTTTAGCTTTCAAAACTTGCCCAGATTGTGTCAGTAGGTCCTGGAATTCGTCCACAGAAAGGCCAGAGAGACAACTTCACTCGTGAACCGCCATGTTTACGACAGAGCATTTTAGGCGTCCCAGTCTGCATGAAACCATCTCTCGCCTCTGTCTGAGACAAGACCATGCAGACACGTACGGTTCTTACGTTACGTTTATGCCTATAAAATCAACTGAAATGTCAATTGCTGGTACAAAAAAAAATTACAAAAAAACACCAGCATGTTAATATTTTTTTGGTAGGCTAGGTATCGAAGAGCCAGAACATTTGCGCATGCGCTGACGGAATGTTTGAACAAGAGAGAAAAACGCAGTACCTCCAGACACCGGCGCTGGAGCGTCGTACCAAACGAGTCATCCCGGGATTTCGGCCCGTGCGATCGCTTTTGGACGCAGTTGGCCCTTCGCTGCTTTCTGCTACCGACCTTGCCTCCCGGTACGGCATTGAGGGAGAGATATGTCGGCCCCTAAACCATACGTGACAAATCCCACGCCTACTCACAGCTCCAAACCGCCCTTGTCAATATAGCGTAAGAGTTAGATGGCTTATATATTCAAGAAAAAAGTCATTTTATCTGTCATATGGTAAGCACTGGAGTCGCAGATTACAAAGTGTGCGCATGCGCCCTTCTAAAGGTAACATACATACAGTCATAAGCTTTTTCCGAATAACTACAGGAGCTAATATCTTCGAGACATTACATTTACAGCTAAAATACATAGCATATACAGATACCTACTAAATACATAATATTTAAAGATATATTCATTAAAAAGAAAAGCCGCGGTACAAAATGCGGCCCTGGATTCTCTTTTAAAACCAGTGAACTCATACGTACGGATAAAATCAGGTAGCGCATTCCGCAACTTAGCTGATACGTTTGAAAAAAGAGAACTAAGACCATAACTGGTTGTTCCAGGTTTATTGAGGAACAGAATGCGGTAATTTCCGCGAAGATCATGCATAAGAAGGGGACGGGAGAGAAAACGTATTTTTCATATAAGCAGAAAAACCCTTTTTTCAAAAAGAAGAAAGCAAAAAAAAAAAAAAAAAGCATACTTTTATCAAGTAATACGAGGAAATTCTGAATGCGCTTATTGTATGGAAATGTAGAGCTTGACTTTCGTAGTAAGAGGACAGGTAATCTGCAAATATAAATATCGTTATTCTCTTATTTACATTATTCTACCGTTTCTTTGACACAAGAATTACAGCGAAATGAAGGCACAACTTTGTCGCGAATTTTCTATGATAAAAACTTGTTCAGAAATCCAAAATCTAAGTTAACAGCACACACCAGGCCTACTCTTGAGTATCTGGCTAGAAATCATTTCCTAGCTCTGGCCGCGCTTCAGCCATTCGATGAGGGCCAGTCTCGTGCTTCCTAAGTTGCCTCGCTCATGCCCAAAAAGAATTCTGGGTAATTCTGCCATTCCATGACAAGGGAAGACTCCCGATTCTCATTTCATAGCTTTTTTCATAAGTGTCGGGCCACCCAGTCCTACCAGCAAAATAACGCATCGATTGAAGGTTTTAGCTTTCAAAACTTGCCCAGATTGTGTCAGTAGGTCCTGGAATTCGTCCACAGAAAGGCCAGAGAGACAACTTCACTCGTGAACCGCCATGTTTACGACAGAGCATTTTAGGCGTCCCAGTCTGCATGAAACCATCTCTCGCCTCTGTCTGAGACAAGACCATGCAGACACGTACGGTTCTTACGTTACGTTTATGCCTATAAAATCAACTGAAATGTCAATTGCTGGTACAAAAAAAAATTACAAAAAAACACCAGCATGTTAATATTTTTTTGGTAGGCTAGGTATCGAAGAGCCAGAACATTTGCGCATGCGCTGACGGAATGTTTGAACAAGAGAGAAAAACGCAGTACCTCCAGACACCGGCGCTGGAGCGTCGTACCAAACGAGTCATCCCGGGATTTCGGCCCGTGCGATCGCTTTTGGACGCAGTTGGCCCTTCGCTGCTTTCTGCTACCGACCTTGCCTCCCGGTACGGCATTGAGGGAGAGATATGTCGGCCCCTAAACCATACGTGACAAATCCCACGCCTACTCACAGCTCCAAACCGCCCTTGTCAATATAGCGTAAGAGTTAGATGGCTTATATATTCAAGAAAAAAGTCATTTTATCTGTCATATGGTAAGCACTGGAGTCGCAGATTACAAAGTGTGCGCATGCGCCCTTCTAAAGGTAACATACATACAGTCATAAGCTTTTTCCGAATAACTACAGGAGCTAATATCTTCGAGACATTACATTTACAGCTAAAATACATAGCATATACAGATACCTACTAAATACATAATATTTAAAGATATATTCATTAAAAAGAAAAGCCGCTGTACAAAATGCGGCCCTGGATTCTCTTTTAAAACCAGTGAACTCATACGTACGGATAAAATCAGGTAGCGCATTCCGCAACTTAGCTGATACGTTTGAAAAAAGAGAACTAAGACCATAACTGGTTGTTCCAGGTTTATTGAGGAACAGAATGCGGTAATTTCCGCGAAGATCATGCATAAGAAGGGGACGGGAGAGAAAACGTATTTTTCATATAAGCAGAAAAACCCTTTTTTCAAAAAGAAGAAAGCAAAAAAAAAAAAAAAAGCATACTTTTATCAAGTAATACGAGGAAATTCTGAATGCGCTTATTGTATGGAAATGTAGAGCTTGACTTTCGTAGTAAGAGGACAGGTAATCTGCAAATATAAATATCGTTATTCTCTTATTTACATTATTCTACCGTTTCTTTGACACAAGAATTACAGCGAAATGAAGGCACAACTTTGTCGCGAATTTTCTATGATAAAAACTTGTTCAGAAATCCAAAATCTAAGTTAACAGCACACACCAGGCCTACTCTTGAGTATCTGGCTAGAAATCATTTCCTAGCTCTGGCCGCGCTTCAGCCATTCGATGAGGGCCAGTCTCGTGCTTCCTAAGTTGCCTCGCTCATGCCCAAAAAGAATTCTGGGTAATTCTGCCATTCCATGACAAGGGAAGACTCCCGATTCTCATTTCATAGCTTTTTTCATAAGTGTCGGGCCACCCAGTCCTACCAGCAAAATAACGCATCGATTGAAGGTTTTAGCTTTCAAAACTTGCCCAGATTGTGTCAGTAGGTCCTGGAATTCGTCCACAGAAAGGCCAGAGAGACAACTTCACTCGTGAACCGCCATGTTTACGACAGAGCATTTTAGGCGTCCCAGTCTGCATGAAACCATCTCTCGCCTCTGTCTGAGACAAGACCATGCAGACACGTACGGTTCTTACGTTACGTTTATGCCTATAAAATCAACTGAAATGTCAATTGCTGGTACAAAAAAAAATTACAAAAAAACACCAGCATGTTAATATTTTTTTGGTAGGCTAGGTATCGAAGAGCCAGAACATTTGCGCATGCGCTGACGGAATGTTTGAACAAGAGAGAAAAACGCAGTACCTCCAGACACCGGCGCTGGAGCGTCGTACCAAACGAGTCATCCCGGGATTTCGGCCCGTGCGATCGCTTTTGGACGCAGTTGGCCCTTCGCTGCTTTCTGCTACCGACCTTGCCTCCCGGTACGGCATTGAGGGAGAGATATGTCGGCCCCTAAACCATACGTGACAAATCCCACGCCTACTCACAGCTCCAAACCGCCCTTGTCAATATAGCGTAAGAGTTAGATGGCTTATATATTCAAGAAAAAAGTCATTTTATCTGTCATATGGTAAGCACTGGAGTCGCAGATTACAAAGTGTGCGCATGCGCCCTTCTAAAGGTAACATACATACAGTCATAAGCTTTTTCCGAATAACTACAGGAGCTAATATCTTCGAGACATTACATTTACAGCTAAAATACATAGCATATACAGATACCTACTAAATACATAATATTTAAAGATATATTCATTAAAAAGAAAAGCCGCTGTACAAAATGCGGCCCTGGATTCTCTTTTAAAACCAGTGAACTCATACGTACGGATAAAATCAGGTAGCGCATTCCGCAACTTAGCTGATACGTTTGAAAAAAGAGAACTAAGACCATAACTGGTTGTTCCAGGTTTATTGAGGAACAGAATGCGGTAATTTCCGCGAAGATCATGCATAAGAAGGGGACGGGAGAGAAAACGTATTTTTCATATAAGCAGAAAAACCCTTTTTTCAAAAAGAAGAAAGCAAAAAAAAAAAAAAAAAGCATACTTTTATCAAGTAATACGAGGAAATTCTGAATGCGCTTATTGTATGGAAATGTAGAGCTTGACTTTCGTAGTAAGAGGACAGGTAATCTGCAAATATAAATATCGTTATTCTCTTATTTACATTATTCTACCGTTTCTTTGACACAAGAATTACAGCGAAATGAAGGCACAACTTTGTCGCGAATTTTCTATGATAAAAACTTGTTCAGAAATCCAAAATCTAAGTTAACAGCACACACCAGGCCTACTCTTGAGTATCTGGCTAGAAATCATTTCCTAGCTCTGGCCGCGCTTCAGCCATTCGATGAGGGCCAGTCTCGTGCTTCCTAAGTTGCCTCGCTCATGCCCAAAAAGAATTCTGGGTAATTCTGCCATTCCATGACAAGGGAAGACTCCCGATTCTCATTTCATAGCTTTTTTCATAAGTGTCGGGCCACCCAGTCCTACCAGCAAAATAACGCATCGATTGAAGGTTTTAGCTTTCAAAACTTGCCCAGATTGTGTCAGTAGGTCCTGGAATTCGTCCACAGAAAGGCCAGAGAGACAACTTCACTCGTGAACCGCCATGTTTACGACAGAGCATTTTAGGCGTCCCAGTCTGCATGAAACCATCTCTCGCCTCTGTCTGAGACAAGACCATGCAGACACGTACGGTTCTTACGTTACGTTTATGCCTATAAAATCAACTGAAATGTCAATTGCTGGTACAAAAAAAAATTACAAAAAAACACCAGCATGTTAATATTTTTTTGGTAGGCTAGGTATCGAAGAGCCAGAACATTTGCGCATGCGCTGACGGAATGTTTGAACAAGAGAGAAAAACGCAGTACCTCCAGACACCGGCGCTGGAGCGTCGTACCAAACGAGTCATCCCGGGATTTCGGCCCGTGCGATCGCTTTTGGACGCAGTTGGCCCTTCGCTGCTTTCTGCTACCGACCTTGCCTCCCGGTACGGCATTGAGGGAGAGATATGTCGGCCCCTAAACCATATGTGACAAATCCCACGCCTACTCACAGCTCCAAACCGCCCTTGTCAATATAGCGTAAGAGTTAGATGGCTTATATATTCAAGAAAAAAGTCATTTTATCTGTCATATGGTAAGCACTGGAGTCGCAGATTACAAAGTGTGCGCATGCGCCCTTCTAAAGGTAACATACATACAGTCATAAGCTTTTTCCGAATAACTACAGGAGCTAATATCTTCGAGACATTACATTTACAGCTAAAATACATAGCATATACAGATACCTACTAAATACATAATATTTAAAGATATATTCATTAAAAAGAAAAGCCGCTGTACAAAATGCGGCCCTGGATTCTCTTTTAAAACCAGTGAACTCATACGTACGGATAAAATCAGGTAGCGCATTCCGCAACTTAGCTGATACGTTTGAAAAAAGAGAACTAAGACCATAACTGGTTGTTCCAGGTTTATTGAGGAACAGAATGCGGTAATTTCCGCGAAGATCATGCATAAGAAGGGGACGGGAGAGAAAACGTATTTTTCATATAAGCAGAAAAACCCTTTTTTCAAAAAGAAGAAAGCAAAAAAAAAAAAAAAAAGCATACTTTTATCAAGTAATACGAGGAAATTCTGAATGCGCTTATTGTATGGAAATGTAGAGCTTGACTTTCGTAGTAAGAGGACAGGTAATCTGCAAATATAAATATCGTTATTCTCTTATTTACATTATTCTACCGTTTCTTTGACACAAGAATTACAGCGAAATGAAGGCACAACTTTGTCGCGAATTTTCTATGATAAAAACTTGTTCAGAAATCCAAAATCTAAGTTAACAGCACACACCAGGCCTACTCTTGAGTATCTGGCTAGAAATCATTTCCTAGCTCTGGCCGCGCTTCAGCCATTCGATGAGGGCCAGTCTCGTGCTTCCTAAGTTGCCTCGCTCATGCCCAAAAAGAATTCTGGGTAATTCTGCCATTCCATGACAAGGGAAGACTCCCGATTCTCATTTCATAGCTTTTTTCATAAGTGTCGGGCCACCCAGTCCTATCAGCAAAATAACGCATCGATTGAAGGTTTTAGCTTTCAAAACTTGCCCAGATTGTGTCAGTAGGTCCTGGAATTCGTCCACAGAAAGGCCAGAGAGACAACTTCACTCGTGAACCGCCATGTTTACGACAGAGCATTTTAGGCGTCCCAGTCTGCATGAAACCATCTCTCGCCTCTGTCTGAGACAAGACCATGCAGACACGTACGGTTCTTACGTTACGTTTATGCCTATAAAATCAACTGAAATGTCAATTGCTGGTACAAAAAAAAATTACAAAAAAACACCAGCATGTTAATATTTTTTTGGTAGGCTAGGTATCGAAGAGCCAGAACATTTGCGCATGCGCTGACGGAATGTTTGAACAAGAGAGAAAAACGCAGTACCTCCAGACACCGGCGCTGGAGCGTCGTACCAAACGAGTCATCCCGGGATTTCGGCCCGTGCGATCGCTTTTGGACGCAGTTGGCCCTTCGCTGCTTTCTGCTACCGACCTTGCCTCCCGGTACGGCATTGAGGGAGAGATATGTCGGCCCCTAAACCATATGTGACAAATCCCACGCCTACTCACAGCTCCAAACCGCCCTTGTCAATATAGCGTAAGAGTTAGATGGCTTATATATTCAAGAAAAAAGTCATTTTATCTGTCATATGGTAAGCACTGGAGTCGCAGATTACAAAGTGTGCGCATGCGCCCTTCTAAAGGTAACATACATACAGTCATAAGCTTTTTCCGAATAACTACAGGAGCTAATATCTTCGAGACATTACATTTACAGCTAAAATACATAGCATATACAGATACCTACTAAATACATAATATTTAAAGATATATTCATTAAAAAGAAAAGCCGCTGTACAAAATGCGGCCCTGGATTCTCTTTTAAAACCAGTGAACTCATACGTACGGATAAAATCAGGTAGCGCATTCCGCAACTTAGCTGATACGTTTGAAAAAAGAGAACTAAGACCATAACTGGTTGTTCCAGGTTTATTGAGGAACAGAATGCGGTAATTTCCGCGAAGATCATGCATAAGAAGGGGACGGGAGAGAAAACGTATTTTTCATATAAGCAGAAAAACCCTTTTTTCAAAAAGAAGAAAGCAAAAAAAAAAAAAAAAAGCATACTTTTATCAAGTAATACGAGGAAATTCTGAATGCGCTTATTGTATGGAAATGTAGAGCTTGACTTTCGTAGTAAGAGGACAGGTAATCTGCAAATATAAATATCGTTATTCTCTTATTTACATTATTCTACCGTTTCTTTGACACAAGAATTACAGCGAAATGAAGGCACAACTTTGTCGCGAATTTTCTATGATAAAAACTTGTTCAGAAATCCAAAATCTAAGTTAACAGCACACACCAGGCCTACTCTTGAGTATCTGGCTAGAAATCATTTCCTAGCTCTGGCCGCGCTTCAGCCATTCGATGAGGGCCAGTCTCGTGCTTCCTAAGTTGCCTCGCTCATGCCCAAAAAGAATTCTGGGTAATTCTGCCATTCCATGACAAGGGAAGACTCCCGATTCTCATTTCATAGCTTTTTTCATAAGTGTCGGGCCACCCAGTCCTACCAGCAAAATAACGCATCGATTGAAGGTTTTAGCTTTCAAAACTTGCCCAGATTGTGTCAGTAGGTCCTGGAATTCGTCCACAGAAAGGCCAGAGAGACAACTTCACTCGTGAACCGCCATGTTTACGACAGAGCATTTTAGGCGTCCCAGTCTGCATGAAACCATCTCTCGCCTCTGTCTGAGACAAGACCATGCAGACACGTACGGTTCTTACGTTACGTTTATGCCTATAAAATCAACTGAAATGTCAATTGCTGGTACAAAAAAAAATTACAAAAAAACACCAGCATGTTAATATTTTTTTGGTAGGCTAGGTATCGAAGAGCCAGAACATTTGCGCATGCGCTGACGGAATGTTTGAACAAGAGAGAAAAACGCAGTACCTCCAGACACCGGCGCTGGAGCGTCGTACCAAACGAGTCATCCCGGGATTTCGGCCCGTGCGATCGCTTTTGGACGCAGTTGGCCCTTCGCTGCTTTCTGCTACCGACCTTGCCTCCCGGTACGGCATTGAGGGAGAGATATGTCGGCCCCTAAACCATATGTGACAAATCCCACGCCTACTCACAGCTCCAAACCGCCCTTGTCAATATAGCGTAAGAGTTAGATGGCTTATATATTCAAGAAAAAAGTCATTTTATCTGTCATATGGTAAGCACTGGAGTCGCAGATTACAAAGTGTGCGCATGCGCCCTTCTAAAGGTAACATACATACAGTCATAAGCTTTTTCCGAATAACTACAGGAGCTAATATCTTCGAGACATTACATTTACAGCTAAAATACATAGCATATACAGATACCTACTAAATACATAATATTTAAAGATATATTCATTAAAAAGAAAAGCCGCTGTACAAAATGCGGCCCTGGATTCTCTTTTAAAACCAGTGAACTCATACGTACGGATAAAATCAGGTAGCGCATTCCGCAACTTAGCTGATACGTTTGAAAAAAGAGAACTAAGACCATAACTGGTTGTTCCAGGTTTATTGAGGAACAGAATGCGGTAATTTCCGCGAAGATCATGCATAAGAAGGGGACGGCAGAGAAAACGTATTTTTCATATAAGCAGAAAAACCCTTTTTTCAAAAAGAAGAAAGCAAAAAAAAAAAAAAAAAGCATACTTTTATCAAGTAATACGAGGAAATTCTGAATGCGCTTATTGTATGGAAATGTAGAGCTTGACTTTCGTAGTAAGAGGACAGGTAATCTGCAAATATAAATATCGTTATTCTCTTATTTACATTATTCTACCGTTTCTTTGACACAAGAATTACAGCGAAATGAAGGCACAACTTTGTCGCGAATTTTCTATGATAAAAACTTGTTCAGAAATCCAAAATCTAAGTTAACAGCACACACCAGGCCTACTCTTGAGTATCTGGCTAGAAATCATTTCCTAGCTCTGGCCGCGCTTCAGCCATTCGATGAGGGCCAGTCTCGTGCTTCCTAAGTTGCCTCGCTCATGCCCAAAAAGAATTCTGGGTAATTCTGCCATTCCATGACAAGGGAAGACTCCCGATTCTCATTTCATAGCTTTTTTCATAAGTGTCGGGCCACCCAGTCCTACCAGCAAAATAACGCATCGATTGAAGGTTTTAGCTTTCAAAACTTGCCCAGATTGTGTCAGTAGGTCCTGGAATTCGTCCACAGAAAGGCCAGAGAGACAACTTCACTCGTGAACCGCCATGTTTACGACAGAGCATTTTAGGCGTCCCAGTCTGCATGAAACCATCTCTCGCCTCTGTCTGAGACAAGACCATGCAGACACGTACGGTTCTTACGTTACGTTTATGCCTATAAAATCAACTGAAATGTCAATTGCTGGTACAAAAAAAAATTACAAAAAAACACCAGCATGTTAATATTTTTTTGGTAGGCTAGGTATCGAAGAGCCAGAACATTTGCGCATGCGCTGACGGAATGTTTGAACAAGAGAGAAAAACGCAGTACCTCCAGACACCGGCGCTGGAGCGTCGTACCAAACGAGTCATCCCGGGATTTCGGCCCGTGCGATCGCTTTTGGACGCAGTTGGCCCTTCGCTGCTTTCTGCTACCGACCTTGCCTCCCGGTACGGCATTGAGGGAGAGATATGTCGGCCCCTAAACCATATGTGACAAATCCCACGCCTACTCACAGCTCCAAACCGCCCTTGTCAATATAGCGTAAGAGTTAGATGGCTTATATATTCAAGAAAAAAGTCATTTTATCTGTCATATGGTAAGCACTGGAGTCGCAGATTACAAAGTGTGCGCATGCGCCCTTCTAAAGGTAACATACATACAGTCATAAGCTTTTTCCGAATAACTACAGGAGCTAATATCTTCGAGACATTACATTTACAGCTAAAATACATAGCATATACAGATACCTACTAAATACATAATATTTAAAGATATATTCATTAAAAAGAAAAGCCGCTGTACAAAATGCGGCCCTGGATTCTCTTTTAAAACCAGTGAACTCATACGTACGGATAAAATCAGGTAGCGCATTCCGCAACTTAGCTGATACGTTTGAAAAAAGAGAACTAAGACCATAACTGGTTGTTCCAGGTTTATTGAGGAACAGAATGCGGTAATTTCCGCGAAGATCATGCATAAGAAGGGGACGGGAGAGAAAACGTATTTTTCATATAAGCAGAAAAACCCTTTTTTCAAAAAGAAGAAAGCAAAAAAAAAAAAAAAAAGCATACTTTTATCAAGTAATACGAGGAAATTCTGAATGCGCTTATTGTATGGAAATGTAGAGCTTGACTTTCGTAGTAAGAGGACAGGTAATCTGCAAATATAAATATCGTTATTCTCTTATTTACATTATTCTACCGTTTCTTTGACACAAGAATTACAGCGAAATGAAGGCACAACTTTGTCGCGAATTTTCTATGATAAAAACTTGTTCAGAAATCCAAAATCTAAGTTAACAGCACACACCAGGCCTACTCTTGAGTATCTGGCTAGAAATCATTTCCTAGCTCTGGCCGCGCTTCAGCCATTCGATGAGGGCCAGTCTCGTGCTTCCTAAGTTGCCTCGCTCATGCCCAAAAAGAATTCTGGGTAATTCTGCCATTCCATGACAAGGGAAGACTCCCGATTCTCATTTCATAGCTTTTTTCATAAGTGTCGGGCCACCCAGTCCTACCAGCAAAATAACGCATCGATTGAAGGTTTTAGCTTTCAAAACTTGCCCAGATTGTGTCAGTAGGTCCTGGAATTCGTCCACAGAAAGGCCAGAGAGACAACTTCACTCGTGAACCGCCATGTTTACGACAGAGCATTTTAGGCGTCCCAGTCTGCATGAAACCATCTCTCGCCTTTGTTTTCTTTCAAAGGCTTGCCTTTACCCACATTCTAGCTTAATGATGCCAGCCTGGTGGCTTCTGTAGACGAAAATGGCCTGAAAAGGCAGATATAAAATGATTACCTACCAGATTTGAGCCAACTCGCTCGCTTCCTATCGGAGCAGAAACGGTTGTTATTATCACGTGATGCTGTAACATGAGCCCACATATACTGAATACAGCATATGTTTCAATGAGGTAAGTACTTCATGTATCGCTTATTATTATGTATTGAAATATAAGATAGTTTTGAGGCAAGCAACCGTGGACTATCTTCCTGTCAGTGTATGTTTTATCAGTGAAGGGGTAGTTTCTAAAGAAACTGTGGTGCTGCGTCGGTGGGGAAGTAGTATACAAAAATTTGGTTTTATCAACGGAGTTGATAATTTAAATTGGCCACCGTACAGAGATTCTAAAAGCTGACGTTTCGAGCGTTAGCCCTTCGTCAGAGCGAATCGATTCGATTCGCTCTGACGAAGGGCTAACGCTCGAAACGTCAGCTTTTAGAATCTCTGTACGGTGGCGAATTTACATTATCAACTCCGTTGATAAAACCAAATATATGTTTTATCAGTGGCTTGATCTGATCGGCGTAGTTGAGCAAGAGCCGATACAACGTAGATTTGATTTTAGTGGTGTACACCACTGAAATATAAGGTATTTATAGTGTATTTGATAATTAGCCCTATATACCCATCTATACCCTTAAAGGGGTATCAAGGGGTATACATGGGTACATATTGGTATATAAGAGTGTACATGGATACATAGGGGTATATAAGGGTATACATGGGTATATAGGGGTATAAAAGGGTATACATGAGTATACAGGGGTATATAAGGGTATACATGGGTATATAGGGGTATATAAGGGTATACATGGGTATATAGGCGTATATAAGGGTATACATGGGCGTACGTGGGTATATAATTATATAAGGGTATACAAGGGTATATAGGGGTATATAAGGGTATACATGGGTGTAAATGGGTATATAGGGGTAAATAAGGGTATACATGGGTATAAATGGGTATATAGGGGTATATAAGGGTATACATGGGTATATAGGGGTAGATAAGGGTATACAAGGGTATACGTGGGTATGTAAGGGTATACAAGGGTATATTTAACAATTATTCCATGAGCGTGCGTTGGATATGAGATGGTAAATAGCCAACGAGGCGCGTAGCGCCGAGTTGGCTGTAACCACTCTCATATCCAACAAGCGCGAATGGAATAATTGTTTTAGTAAATTCCTTAAACTCCAAAAGTTTGGAAGTACGAAATGATAGCGAAAAAAGGGAGAAAATCCTAGCGAAATCGAAAAAACTTGATGAAGATGCGATGTTGTGTAACACCTGGTGGTCAGACAGACGCAGGCTCATTACAAAAACATTTCTTATCTTTTCGCGTACTGCTAAGCTTCGAAATTGATCCAGACTTTCCCCAAAAACGTTTTTCTTGTGCTTTATACCACGAGAAATTTCGATTTCTGGCGTAAAAAAATTTAGCTTAGCAATAGCGCAATCATTTACCATATTTGGTCAAACTAAGGTATATGAGCTGATAATTAACCGAGATTGAGTGAACCAATCAGAGCACGAGAATTGCATTATCCGAGGTTGAGAATTTAATAAAGGGGTATATAAGGGTATACATGGGTATATAGGGCTAATTTAAAGACACTATAATATACGCGTGGAAATACATTATAAATTTAAATACACTTTAATAGGGGATACATGAAGTACCTAGGAGCTGTCGGTCTTTATCCGATATTTAGTCTCTTCATTTCTGAAATTAAATCGCAAAAAGATGGGAAGCTCTCAAGGTAGGAAATGCTTAGTTGTGATCCATTATTATTTTATTACTCAAATTGTCTCCCACTGTTCTTCTCTTGAATAGACTGATTCGCAAATACATGTGGGAGAAAATAACACAGTTCTACCACTCGATAAATACACACACGTGCCGCTCGCTAGTTCAGCTTCGATGAAGAAAAAAATAGTGACTAGCCAAATTTTGTGATTATCGATTTTTATTAATAATTATACCTAATCAGTCGACAAATATTGAATATTATTGAGTACTATCGATTAATCGATTACGTTTTCGATGATCGATTTCAATCGATTAGTTACGCCCTGTTTACAGTGCCAGTGTAAAATGCATTCCTCAACTCGTCGCCTGCTTCCTGTGTTTTTTTTTTTTCACTCTTTCTTTCTCTTGTTTCCTCGTGGCACGACATATTAAAAAAAATATTTTGCGTTCTTTTTGTTTGCTTGTTTCAGTAAAAGGCAGTGTCAAATGCAGTACTGTACGCTAGCCATGCAACTTCCCGCCCAAAAAAACGCGGGTTCTAGGCTATGCAACTTAAGGGAGGGGTGGCTGGCTCTTAACTACCAAACCGTTGCTATGGACCCCTTCAAATAGTCAGTTCTCGAATTCCTTGAAGGTAGGTCGATAACTTTATTTCAACTCGGGTTGATGAGGCTGATTACGTCCCTAGCAAAATGCCGAGAAAAGTATAAAAATGTCAAAAAAAGAAAAAAAATACATGATCAATTAATGGCTAACATTCTAACTATATCAATAAGCAAACAATCCTAAATCTTAAAATTATTACAGTGAATCATAGAAAACTATACATTGCAAATGCGGCTCTCTTACAGCATTCTTAAATTCCTTAAGGATTGTCGTTGAACGTAATTCACCCGGTGAAGAATTCCACAATTTGGCACCAAAAAAAGTTGTAGATTTTAAGCCAAAGTTTGTAGTTTTCTTACGTGGGACGACGAGCGCCAAGAACATTGCGGGATGGTGCTGATGCGCTCTTGCTTATCCGCTATCTGTTCTTATCAATAAGATTATTGACTCTGGCTCTGTGCCGGCTGCTTGGAAGCTGGCCGAAATCTGCCCCATCTTTAAAAAGGGCTATCCTCATGATAAATCTAACTACCGGCCAATGTCGATTCTTGTTACTCTGGATAAAGTATTTGAGAAGTGTCCGCCTCCACGCCAACTCCCTCATTATTTTAGTTCGATCTTGTCACCGTTCCTGTCTACGTATAGACGGGGTTACAGCTGTGTGGAGGTTCTTCTACGTTTGATTGAGGATTGGAGGGATGCACTTGACAATAAGTGTGTTGTTGGCGCAGTTTCTATGGATCTGGCTAAAGCTTTTGATATGACACCGCACGACCTCCTCCTCGCCAAGCTGACTGCCTACGGTGTTGCTCCAGTCAGCCTGCCCCTCCTACACAGTTACCTTAGAGACAGGTCTCAGCGTGTCAGGATAGAAGATGTAACATCTCGTGTTGTTGTTTTTCTAAGGGTGTACCTCAGGGATCGGTTTTAGGGCCCCTCCTTTCTAATATTTTTCATAATGATCGGTTCTATTTTATTAATCGTGCTAATCTGTCCAACTATCATTTTAGTGATCGCGATCCTGAGGTGGTAAAGTCTGTAATCAATGGCGATCTCGCCGTAGCGAGTCGTTGGTTTCACGATAATAAGCTAGTGCTCAATCCCGAGAAACGTAAATGTATTATTCTTTCAAAAAAAACTATCCTTGCGATCTTTCCTTTAGCATTAGTGATGTACAAGTTCCTATCTTAGACCATTTAGAACTTTTAGGCGTAACTATCGATAACTCGCTAAATCTTAGCAAACAGGCTCAAGAACACGCTATCAATATCTTCGAAGATGTGCCTCTACAACTCGTATGTAATGTCTTATTTTACTTACTGTTCTGCGATTTGGCATAATTGTAATGAGTCTGATAAGCAGATGCTGGAAAGGCTTAATGTGAGCGCTTCAAGGTGTGTCTACAACAAATTAAACTGGTGCCCCTTCATGGTGATGATGACTACGGCTTAACTTTGTCCAATCATCGCATACAGGACATTGCCATATTAATTTTTAAAGCTGCAAACGGTATGTTACCGGGATATATAAGTGACTTGTTCGTCGTACGTAATAATGTGAAATGCTTGAGATGCACCAACACGGTATCTTATCACAGACAGTTGCTTTTTTTGGATGATGTGACTTACGTATAAGTTCGACTTCAGCTGGACTTACAGAACAAAATTGGAAAGCTTTTTCTGCAGAGCAGTGGGTCTGTATAGCCGAGATACTTGGGTGACTGGTAAAACGGGAATTGGTAAACGGAAATTAACTTTACAGTTATCCTTTTTGCCAAGTGTGTTTTATTTAACATTTCTTTGTTTTGTTCGAATCAACCATATTTGGTAAATCAAGTGACCAAAACAGAAAATGCCTAAAAACTCAGCGAGCTAACTATGTTTTTCACAAATTTTTAACGCAACAGTATGAGAAAATTCTAACACAAAATCTGAGGCATGGATTTTAAAAGAAATTATTTCTCAAATAAATTATGACGTCACAAGTCCCTCCTTTGATTCACGTTTCAAAATATCACTTCCGTTTTTTGTCGAAATAGAAATCCCATGCTACAGTTAACGTAAAATAATGGGACAGTTTCCATCCGGTGAAAAAACCACCTCTTTCTTTCGTTTCCTAAGAGCTTTTACCTGTTTTTCACTGAAACGCACGGCATAGGACCTCACTATGTACCGAAACACCCTTGTTACACAATCTAAATGGGCAATACCCACATAATCTAAATTTAGATCAGTGGGTGCAAGCCATCTCAGATGGTCATCGGAGTCATCCAAGCAACTTATTAAATATGCGTTTCCTCTTTCACTTCAATTACCACTATCGAAGCACGCTGCTGAATGAAGGCGAATTTTTATAATATTTAAATAGAGACCCATTACCAATATTGAAAGCAAATCGATTTAAGATGGGTGCTTACTTAGAATGAGCGTTTAGACTTAAACACAGTTTATCAGCACTATTCAAAATGGGTGCTTAGACCTAAATACGGTGCATGCATGGTTGGATGACTCGGATGATCATCTGAGATGGCTTGCACCCACTGATCTAAATTTAGATTATATGGGTATTACCCATTTAGATTGTGTAACACTGGTGACCGGAAAGATCGTAACCACTGCGGTGGAGGCGTTCTGATTGCAATAAAAAAAAGCACCTTCTCTTTCCCGCCCGGATCTTGACGCAAACGGCTAATGAGGCTACATTAAACGAACTTGATATATCCCTGAAGAAAGCCCTCCATCTCGCTGGCAACCGCTACATTCTGGTTAGCGCGGGGACTTCAATCTTCCATCCACCAACTGGAATACTTTAACAGTAGCTACACCAGCTCGCAATTTCGGTTTGTGTCATTACTTCCTCGATATCGTACAGGATTCTTATCTCGGTTGAACAGCTGGTTCTGGAACCCACCCGTCGTGGTGCCACAGCTTCCAACACTCTTGATCTTCTCCTTACATCTAACCCTGGGCTTATTAATGATGTGTAAATAATACCCGGCTTAATAAGCGAATAACTCCGAATCGAGTGGTCCGGGTTCACGTCCTGGCCGGGGACATTGTGTTGTGTTCTTGGGCAAGACACTTTACTCTCACGGTGCCTCTCTCCACCCAGGTGTATAAATGGGTACCGGCGAATTTAATGCTGGGGGTAGCCCTGCGATCGACTAGCATCCCATCCAGGGGGGAGTAGAAATACTCATAGTCGATTTATGCTACGGAAACCGGGGAGAGGCTCCGGCCAGTTGGGCCACCGGCTCGTAAGCAGATTTTACTTTACTTAAGCGATCACGACCATGTTACTGCAACTGTAAACAAGCGTGCATAAGCTCCCTCACAGAAAAGCAAGAGATCTCCATACATGCCCAAAGAAATTCTGGAGCTACATAAAATCCAAGAGGCAGAACTTTATTGGTGTTCCTTCCTTATGAAGGTCAACAACCAGATTATTGTGGACAACAAAGAAAAGCATTTCAGAATAAAGAGTAGCGAGATAAAAACATGACGTTTCGGCAACGACATGCCACCATTATCAAATGCAAATTATTGTGAGTTAGGTAACCGTTATATCAAGGATAGAGAGTGGGAAAAATACGTTAGAATAAATGAGGCGGGGATAAACAAAAGAATGAACAAAATTTAATTATACAGTTTCGCTGGAATGGAGTCATTTTGAGTGTTCAGAGTCGGTCTCTTTTTTCTTATTAAGAGCATCTTATAAATAAGGCACTGAAACTTTCCGCGGCATTTCTTTTCGATTCTGCAATTATACTAAACTCTCTTCCCGGTCTTCTACTTGGAATCTGTCCTTCAATCCTTCCAAATGCGGTGTTCTTCACGTAACCAAAAAGAAATCACCTCTCAAGCATACTTACTACCTATATGGCTCCAAACTGTCAGAGTCTGATGTTCATCCCTATCTTGGTGTCCAGATCTCAAATACTCTCAGCTGGAACGAGCATATCGACTACATCTCAAGGAAAGGGTCTACCTCTCTAAATCTACTTAGACGAAACCTGTATAACTGCTCACCTGAAGTCAAAGCCCGAGCTTACCTCAATCTTGTAAGACCCATTCTCTGCTATGCTAGCTCGATTTGGGGCCCATACACCAAACGCAACTCTGACAAGCTCGAGAAGACCCAGAGACGTGCTATCCGTTTTGTATTTAACAACTATTCATAGAAACAAAGCGTGTCAGCCTTATTCAGAAACTAAAGTTGCCAGACCTGTCAACACTGAGAAAACGTGACCGAGTGACGTTGATGTTTAAGATCTTAAAAGAGGCCTTTTTGCTATTCCACCTGAGGATTACGTTATCCTCTCCACTCCGGCCACTCGAAGAAAACACGACTTTAAATTGAACACTTTTTCTCCATGACCGGGTGTTTTCAAATACTCTTTTTGCCCCAGAACTGTTATAGACTGCTCCCAGCTCATGTTGTAAACTCTTTGTCCGTTCACCAATTTAGATCTCAATTTGATGTGATTATTTAAGAATTTTTATTATATATTTGCACCATGTATTGTTTTTAATCTCGGTATTGTTACTATTATTATTATTATTATTATTATTATTATTTGTTTGCTTGTAATTTTCCATTTTATCCTTGGAGTATAGCAATATTAGCTTAACCGAGTAATAAAACTGAAGAATTGAAGAAGCTGAAGAGCAGAAAAATTATAACCATTTGTAGGGAGCAAAATTACTGGATTTGAGAGGGAGCAATATCAACGAATTTTAACAAGAGAAAATAAAGGTGGAAAAGAGGGCATCCCTTATACATGCTCTTTTCCATACACATATTTTTATGCAAGGGCTAATATGTCTCAAGTTATTTTTGGATCGACTCCCACGCTGTACAGATCCCAAAGAGATTAGGCAACAGCTAATCATATGGCAGGAATGTGTTCTCTGAGCGTAGGCTATCCTCGCGGAACAAATTCCGGCCATATGATTAGCTGTTGCCTAATCTCCTTGGGATCTGTATGGCGTGGGAGTCGATCTATAAATAACTTGAGGCATATTACTGGTGGAAAAGGGCATGTACGGGGGATGCTCTCCCTTCCCCCTTTATTTTCTCTTGATTTTGAGTGAGAAACTCGTGCCGTGCTTCATTTCTGGAGTGTCTTGTTTTTGCATTCTGCTCTTCCGCTTGGGTCACCTGTGCTCCCTGCAAGAAAATGTGACGCAGGGTTTCCCATAACACTTTGCACAACACCATAGCTTCCATCCATATTTGGTAAAATCCAAGATGGCGGTCATACACTGACTCCAAAAAAGGAAGCGACTGGAAGTGCAGCAGTATAAAAACTGCGATCGCCGATAGAAGATGAGCTATCAACTGTACCGTAACACGACTTTGGGGAACAGTTTACAGGAGAGTTTAGATGAGCTAATTCAGGTAAAAAACCGTTCAACTTTCATTCTGTCGTGTCAAATTGTGGCGCATTTGAAATTCTTGAGGATTGTTAAGCTTTCGTTTACCGTTCAGTTTAGAAGGCAAAGCATTCATTTACCGTCCTAGCGTATTGTTGAGCGAAAGTCTACTTTTTAGCCTCGGGAGATAGCAGGGCACTCAAGTTGTACTCTATCGTGTTGCTGCTGTCAAAAAGGTAGTTTTCGAAGTATCAACTTCTTGAATTCAGCTATCAAACGTAGGGATCAGTCATTTCCACAAACAGCTCGTGAGTTCTTCCTTTTTGAGCATTTTTGGGTGACTACAATGTCAATGTGCAGTTATTGCTAATCCTAACAAAAGTAATTTTTAGTTGAATGGCCACTCGGCAGCGAGAGAAAACTCAGTCAGTTGGGCAAAATTATGTGGTTTACAAAATCCTGGTTAACGGAATCTTCAGCATTCTCCTGAAAAACCCATCAGCGCTCACAAACACGACGTCTGGCCTCGGTTGTTCAGAAGGTGGTAACGCCATCCACCGGATAAATCACTATCCAGCTGATAAACACTAGCAAAACTGATTGAGTTATCCGGAGGATAGCGCTATCCACCCTACTTTGGCCAATCAAAAAGGATGGAGATAATCCAGTAAACCAATCAAAACTCGAAGTACATGTAATTCCACATAGCCACCGCAAGGCATGTGAAAATGTGCAAGCCACAATTGGTTTTGATTTCACTCGTTGAAAAAGTGGCGCGAGAACTTTGAACCAATCACTGAGTGAAGTAATGCAAAACCAAAGCAATTTGCTAAATTCCTAATTATTTTCGACACTCAATTGAAAACCACTCTAGTAATGCTGCGGTGTATTTCGTTAATAGTGACAACATTTACCATTGATAAACCACAATGGCATATTGAAGTCAGTGGGGCTTGTTACTGGGTTGCCATATGGCAATCCAGTCAGAATCTGAGTGGAATTTATTAGTTTTTTTAACTCAAACCTGTGATGCTAGAGTGCATGGATCCTAACCAGTTTGGGTTTATACCAAATTCCTGCACCACGTTTGCACTCATTTCTATGCTGCACCACTGGCTTGAAGCAACAGATGAAACTGGCTCCCATGTCTGGGCAGTACTCCCAGACTATAGAAAGAATTTACTTGTTACCAAACTTTATAGTCTAGGAGTTAAACCCTCCATTGTCAACTGGTTTGCAGACTTTCTACATGGGAGATCCCAACTTGTCAAGCCTGGCTCTGATTGTTTCTCAGAGTTCACCCCAGTTCCTGCCGGGATTTCACAGGGTACCCGCATTGGTCTGTGGCTCTTTTTGGTCAAGATAAATGACCTCACTACTACAGATAACTCTCTATCGGCCATGTGGAAATTTGTTGATAATACAATGGTCTCGGAAATTGTTCCAATTTGACACAAGTAATTTTAATACAAGCCACAGTGTACCATGTCCTTGACTGGTCAAACGCCAACAAATTCAAACTGAACTCACTTAAGTGCGAGGAACTCTGTACAGATTTCCACAGAAAAGCAAACATAGACATTCCAGCACTTGAGGTCAATACTAACACCCTTGAAACTGTTAAATCAGCGAAAGTACTAGGTGTTACACTAAGAAATGATCCAAGGTGGAATGATCATGTAGGTAATATCACCGTGAAAGCATCTCAGCACATTTCTTAGCTCAAACAACTTAAGCGCACTGGTATTGACCGTGTATCTCTCATTCAATTTTACTGTGCGTGTATATGCTCTGTCTTAGAGTACGCCTCGCAAGCATTTCATGCTAGTCTGCTGGGCTCTCTGTCTGATCAGATTGAAAGGATACAGAGGCGAGCCCTAAGGATTGTGTGTCCAGAACATTTCGTATAGAGAAGCGCTAGCAGACGCCAATTTAATGTCACTTTTTGAAAGGCGAGAACACTTGTGTATTACTTTACTTAATCAGATTATTGAGAGTGATGGCCAGCACAAACTGGCTGGACTGTTGCCTGTGCGCAACGGCACACGACACAGTCAAGAAACAAGCGATTGTTCTCTCTACCCAATATTAAAACCAAAAGGTTTCATAATTCTTTTATAATGCATTTTTCAAATAAGCAACAAAAAATGTAAATAACACGATCATATTATATTTGGACAATCATTAGTGTATTTTGGACATTTTATAACTATATTAAGTATTTTTAATAAATGATTTATCTATCTATTTTTTTTTATCCTGTGGCAGAAAATGGAAAAGTTGCGCAATAGGTCTTTCCCGTGACTCCTCTTCTAAGTATTGTCTTTGTGCGTAGAGTGTTCTGCGCATATTTTTGGTAGGTTTCAGGGGGTAGTAGAAATGCGTAGATTTTATCCAGTGGACACAGCAGAATATTAATTAACCTGCAAAGGCGTCGAAGACATTGTTGCAGTAACGCACATGGCATTTTAGTGGATCTTTAAACAAAATATACCCTTATGGAGCTCAAGAATGGAATGTCAATTGGATAAACAAGACAGGTGGTGAAAGCAATGAGTAATGGTCTGCAACAACAATTGCAGCTTTCGCTGTCAGATTTCAAAGTGAGCTTTGTTTAACTAATATTTGACTTACTGTGGTGGTCAAGATCTGGAAGCAGCATAGTTCTAACCTAAAAGAACTTAAAATCTTTGAGAACTTTAAAATCAAGCTAAGGTCTTCACTTTTAGAAAAACTTTATAAGTAGTTTGTAGCTAATCTTATTTTAGAACGTTTTAATTGTATATATTGTGTTACTTTTCCGGTCTGGATTTCCCATTTCCATATTTTTCTCTAACCTGGGAAATTCAACCGAGAAAGTTTCAAAAGGGGAGAATTAATTTTTTTTGTCACATTAGTGCAATTATCGTACCAAGTGGAATTTAGTTTTACATGTAAAAGATTATCATTCAAATTTCCCTGATGGAAGATGAAGATTACGAACATTCCCCAAGCGGAGAAGTGCCCAATCTCTCAAAGAAACAATGCCATTAATAAACAACTTACAAACCTCACTTGCTCGGGACCATACTGGGGAATATTGGCCCTGAGTCGTATTTGTATGGGCCGAGCGCTGCAAGGTCTGTACTGCCACAACCTTGGGCCAATATTGTAGTGAGTGCGGGCCAGTACAGCCCTTGTGCTTGGTAAGTAAGAGGTTATTAATCAAGGCAGGGGAAATAATTCTTGCAAACAAAAATTTAAATGATTTAAAAATAGCAAACAATTTTGTTGCCAAAATTTTGTTGTTGTCATCTATTCACTAAAAACTTGAAGGGGAACATCTAGTGTAAATTTATTACTTGTGTTAACTTTCATTTTACCAAGAAGTCTGCAGTACGTTTGCTTGCTGCTGAAATTAAGCATTCCTTAATCAATGGCAAAATAAGGGTGTTCAAAACTTTATTAGAATTTTAGGGGCACTACAATTGTCTCATTCAATTTGACATTCAATTTGATTGATTTTGACAATGTAGAATAACTATTCTTGGTTTGCACGTGATGTCAGAAAAAAATAAAATACAAAACTAAAGAGCCTTTTGAGTTTTTATCTCGATCAACTACAAGAGGGTTTAAAAATATATCTGTTTGCATGTTTTCAGCTCTGTACCTTGCTTCGTAGCAGGTTGAATTTCAGAGTTTTTCACAGTGCGTGACATGTTGACGGCTTTTGAAAAACATGCCAGTTGCATAAAAACATCGATTTCCCTCGTGTTTTTGTGGCCTAAGCAGCCAATATACTAGGAGACGTGTCTATACGAATGGTTGCTGGCTCATTATACAGCAGAAAGTGTTAAAGCCAGCCAAACTAAATTCCAGATGTTTCTACAGGTTTCTGGCCGCCATGTTGGTGTACTTCAGCAGTACACCAAATGGTGCCTCCATACTAAAATCTACAAATTTGAGTAATGTATTTTGCGGAATAACTCAAGTACGGAATATTGCACAGCCCTGAGACTTGGACCCGTTCTTTATTTTTTCCTCTTCTATAACATTTCCATTTCTTGAATCAATTTCTTAAATGGTAAGCGTAATGTTTTCACTTGCGTGACGTGCAACCCAAGAATGAGCAGGAAGACAATACTATTTGAGAGCACGCTAGGCAGTATATTTATAGTTTTCATTATTATTATGTAGTTAGGTTTACCTCACTGTAACATTTATTTATTAATTTTGATCTAAGAATATTTATATAATAATTATATACTTTTTAAAGAAATTTAAAGACAGAACCCAATTTATTTATTTATTTATATTTTTTTATTCTTACACACTAATATTGTATTTTAAGCTTGCAAGGTTGAAATTAAAGTATTACTCATTTTTTGCAAATTTTTTCCTACTATTGTTTTCCCCTTGTCGTGGGACTTCTCTTCTAACATAATTAGTCTTTTCTTTTTTCTTAATAATATGAAATACTAGTATGCACGCACTTAGCATGGGGTTGAAAATTTTGTTGACAGTTCTTTTCTTTCCCAGTCAAGGAACTATTAAACGAAAAGCGTGAAGTAACTGTTGCCCAATCTTATACCTTTGCAATTAAAAGTCCCATTAATTCATTCACCCCTAAACCGGCCATACTTAGTATTTTACTCTGTCTAACGCCAGACAATTTTACTCCTCAATGGGGAACCCCCTGGAGTCAATGGGTTAATCACTCACTGTCCCATTAATAAAATGTACCAGAGTAAATTTTTAAATAGAGGTTGAAATACCATAACCTATCACAACATTCATATCAGTTACAAGTAACAGAAAGCTTTTGAAACCCATCAAACACTTAGTTTGAAAAGCAAGATACTTGGTCTCGTACATTACAAGAGGTCCTGATGAGAAATCTGTGGTCCAGCACACCTGGTAACTTCTTTGCTGTCTTTACAGGAGACTGGACTGCAGGGTTACTTAAAATTGGCATTTGGAACTGCCATCTACTGTACATAAGTTGCATGACTTAACAGCCCTGATATACCATGACACTACCCACCAACTGATAAGATACATGGGTCTTTTGCTTGTCTTTCCAGTCGCAACAGATAAGTCCACAGCTTGCCCTTCAAGTACTGCTGCAGTTTGACAAAGCAATCAACTATGCTCTCTCCAACAAAGTTAAGAGCAAAATTTCTTTTAAGGTAAGTTTAAGTTGAACTGCTTTTCTACCAACCCTTTTGAAAAGGCAAGGAAACACTGTCCACTGACCACAGACCCTGGTGATCATGAGCCTTCCATTTTGGGTTAAGAGGTTTTTCTTTGCGTACTCAAGTTGTTCACTTCTTGGATTCATCGCAGAAACAGCTGGGGTTACCACTGCCAATTTAAACATTACTATTTGTATTAATGTCAGTTGTTTATGGTTGTCTCACAATGTGGTCATATGTGATGACAACCCCAATGTTTTGACTGTATAGTGCTATTATTCTTCTTCAGGCAAGGAGGTTTTCATGATCAGGTTACCTGTAGTTGCTTTGCCTTTTAGCCTTTGACCTTTAGCTGACATAGTAAACAAGTCAGTCGGTCAGGGTGTTTACCCTTCTAACCTAAGCTAAAGAATGCGAAAGTTATACCAGTCCATAAATCTGATGATGAGACTGACCCTGGAAGCTATTGACCAATTTCTTTGTTGTCCAATTTTAATCGTATTTTGAAAAAGTAATGTTCGAAAGACTTAAAATCTTCCTTGACCAAAACAAAATAATTATTTTCACATCATAATATGGCTTTAGAGATACATACTGTACTCTACACAACATGCAATCCTTGATATTGTTAATACAATAACTGTACAAAGAAATATGGACAAGAAATTATACACCTGTGGAATTTTCATTGACTTAAAAAAGGATTCGATACAGTCAACCACTCAGTTTTGCTAAGTACGTGTAAGTTATGTATCATTATGGCATTAGAGGCGTTGTAAACGATTGGTTCTCTTCATACTTAAGTGGACATGTGCAAACTACAGAGGTGGAAATGAAAGTATCCGCTAAAGCGACAATGTCCTGCGGGGTCCAACAAGGTTCTGTGTTAGGTCCGCTACTCTTTTTGATATAATTATATAAATGATATCCTTAACTCTTCTTCAAAGTTAAGCTTCTTCCTATTTGCAGATGACACAAACATGCTTTTTGCTGATAATAATCTCCAGTCTCTTGAGGCCACCGTTAATAATGAACTTAAAAATGTATGTGACTGGCTGATGGCAAACAAACTAATACACTTAATACAAAAAAATCATATTTTGTCATATTCCAACCACGCCAAAAAAAGCTTGAATATGAGGTAAATGTGATAGATAACAATACTAATACATTAACCTCATCCGAATGCAAAGAATATGTAAAATATCTTGGGAGTCTTGATTGATAGTCACTTGTCTTGGAAATTAATTTCACATTGTTTATGTTGCTTCTGTAAGATTGTTGGAATCATTGCTCGCTTGAGACATTTTGTTCTGTTTAACACTTATCAGTCGCTGATGTTTCCATATTTAACATGGCTTAATTGCCTGGGGTCAAGCTGCTTAATCACACTTGAACAAACTGTTACCACTTCAAAAACACACCAGTCGCTTTATGACTTTTTCAAGCCTCAAACTCGTGCGGTTTCTCTGTTTATCTCTTCTAAAATTTTACTGATAAATATGCTCTATTTTGAGACCATGTCCACTTTAATGTATAGCATCTCTAACGACTTTGCTTCTCAAAATGTTTCTAGACTATTTAACTAACTTGTAACTTGATGTAATGTGTAATTATTTTTATTATTGTAATTGCTCGCTTCTTTCTTTCTTTGTTTCTATCTCTTTTCTTCTATTTTTTTTGTTTTGTTTAACTTTTTAAGTTACTGATAATGATGTCTGATTAAAAAGCGCTACCTGCCTCGATTAGCTCTGCTACCTGTGGGTTTCACAGGATTATCATTGTAATTTGTATCTTAATTTAAATTGATAAAATGAAATGAATGAGGATTTTATGCATTCCTTTGTTATGATTTTTCTGAAACCAGTGTACTTTATAAGATACAGTGTAATGCCTATTTTTTCAGGGTCACCTAAACACCTACAGGTTTTGCGATAATGTATGGACTTTCGTCCTCAATGATGTAGAGTTCAGGGAAGTGGGAGAACTTGTCAAGGTTGAGAAAGTCAAAGTGGTAGCGTGTGATGGAAAAGGTTTGTATTGTTGATATGTACAAGTTCTTTACATTACTGTATATGTTGAAAGAGTAAACTCAATATCCTCAATTTATGGTTTGTAAGGAAACTCTTATTAAGAAATAGGGTAATTGTGAAGAAGAGCTCCCCAAAAAACCTGTCGGCCGACAGTTGACTGACAGGTTACCGACAGTCTACCGACAGCTAACCGACAGGTTAAGAAAAAAGAAAAATTGTGGTGAAAATGAGCAGTTAACGTGACATAACATTCCGTAATGGTGATGTATGACTCGACAGCCTTCACCTACTTACCGATCGACGGCAAAGTTGAAATTATGTAAAATACTGTTATCAGTTGTTATCAGATGCGTATAGGATATGTCACTTGCGTAATTTACAACACACCAGACAATCTAAGAATCACATTGGAAGATAATTTAATCGAAAACTCGGCTAAAAACTCTGAAAACCATAAGCTACGTATCAATACAAACACTTTCGTTCAAATCGCCCTACAATGCAACGTGGCCTCTTATGGCAGGGTTTTCTTTAAGGTTTTTAAGTAGCCGGAGTTTTTTGCAAAGTAGACGGTTGTGGGTCCTGAGGACCCACACGATGGGCTTTAGCCCATCGCTTCTAGTGGGGTCCGGGGGCATGCTCCCCCGTAAAATTTTTGAAAACTGAATGCCGGAAAATGCATTTCCCGGCATTTTGGGCCACGAAACTCAGACATTAGAGGGATGAATCAAGCTGCAGTTATACTATGAAAACCATGTAAAGACGAAGCGACATTTCAATAATACAACCCTATAAACAAAAAGTTGAGTGATATTTTTTGTATCTTTTTGGTGGTTTTGCTGGAGCTAACGAGCCTGGCAAATATTGCCACTTGACAACTTGTAAACATGGCACATACTTTGAAGGACTAGACCAGCAAAGGCTTCTGATTGGTTGTTAAATAAAGAAGCTGATTGGAGGATACTAATTGGCCAATGGCGTAAAGGATGTTTCGATCCTGTTTAGGTGTGAAGATGACACACATTCGTTCCATTGTGTAATTAGCAGGAAAATATGCTTGCGGAACTTGGTTGCAGTAATTTCGAAAATTGAAAATCACTCGAGCGGTTTAAGAGTGATGTAGTTTTTTTTTTTCCGAAGAGTTTAGGAGTTCCGTAAAGCAGTGAGAGTTGATCAAGAGTGACGTTGGATAAAGATCCGTTGTCATGTTGAAGCGTAGAGATGCCCTCGAGAGGACGAGCACTTACGTGGGCAAGTAGGATTTAACTCCGAGGAGCGTTACGTTCAAGTGTTTAAATAAAGTCTACGAGTCCTCAGCTTCTACGTTCGTTATAAATGATCAACTGAAAGGTTCGAAGTGAAAACGAAGGAGCGGTTAGTGAATGATCAGGGGCTAGTTTTGTTCCTCAGTTGAGTTGTGGTAAGAGATGCGTGAACGCAGGCTGAGCGTGTTGCTAGCAGAACATCATATGTAAATTTCCTTCTGGATTGAGAACAAACCTTTTGAAAGTGTTTCTTTGTTTATAAGTTTTTTTATGATTGCGGCGTGATTAAAGGAAGTTTTGCGCGGACTAAAACGTCCTTGAGTGATTTTTCCTTCCGATAAGATACAATCGGTGGCTGTTTAAAGATATCGAAATCCAATATGGCGGACAACAAATCATATTGTTCCTACTTTCCCGCCACCGCAGCAAGATTTTTTAAAAACGCAAGTCTCAAGCATAACGTTTTTAAACTGCCCTTGAGTCAGAAGTCTTTTATGCGTTTTCAGAAAAAGATAGGCACTGCAAATTTTTATTTGTATTGAGCCCAAGTAGTTTAGACCTCATAAACATCATCTCTTCTTCATGTCTTGACTCTTCAAACAATGAAAGTAGCCGGCGAAACCTGACAGAAGCCGGCGAACTTCGCCGGCTGCCGGCTCTTATATACAACCCTGTATGGTATGTCATGTATGTAGCAATGATGTTTACCTTGTGTCCAAAATGGCGGATAAATGAATAGGTAACAATGTGGGCAAGTAATGCTAGCCAACGCTAAAACAGTGGCCAGGTTACTGACACGTTACCGACAGGTTGCCAACAGGTCACCGACTGTCGGCCAACACTTTGGCCTCAAACATAACACAAACAGTCGGCCAACAGTTGGCCAACAGTCGGCCGACAGTTGGGCAACAGTCGGCCGACAGGTTTTTTGGGGAGCTCTTCTTCACAATTACCAGAAATAGAAAACATGTACCGTGTTTCTATCGAGTTGTAGAAACACAAGTGAAAGTTTGGGAGAACGAGAAATGCTGTGTGCTTCTGTTTCCACAGCTTTTTCAAGTTCTCCCAACTTTCACGAGTGTTTCTACATGTATAACTTGATAGAAACACGGAGTACATGTTTTATATTTCTTTTAGAAAACAACGCGACGAGAAAAAGGAAAACAACTTGTTAACTCTAATTATCAAAATGTAAATTCTCTTTGCTCGCGCCATCACTATGTCAACAGCTTGTGCTAGTTCTGTCTCCATCGAGTGATAGAAACATGATTTTTAACCAATCAGCGCACATATTTTCTTAGGACTGTTTTCTAATTAGCATTATAGCTGATTATTTACAGGTAGCTGGATGCCTTCATTTGCAAAAAAATCTTGCAAGGGCATACCCCCCAAAAAAGGAAAAAAATGCTGGGAATTATAAGAAAGTGGCACTTACATGTAAATGGAACTGAATTTTTGTTTAGTATTTGGGCACAGTGACACTTTTAAACTATGACTGACAGAATGTTGATGGTAGAGAAACGTTTTTTTCCAAACCACCCAGTTATTCTTTCTGCTTTTCTTTTAGCTTCTGCTGCAGATGCTGGTGGTTCATGATGTCTATCTTGACTGTTCTTGGTTCATTTACCTATCCATTTCTTGAAGCAGTACAAGTGGCTCATTTGTTTGAATTTTACCCACGTGCAGTCCATGAAAGACATGCTTGCAAAAGTACCGTAGGACTGACAGATTGAAACTTAAGGATTTCACAATTTCCACACATCTGTAGCACTATAGCTTAGCGATTATTTTACTAATTTAACGTTTTTATCACGATATGACTAAAAATCTTTTTTCTTTGAATTCACTTTGGAAGAGAGGTCAGGTTTCATAGTGTTCTTTACCTTATAGCATTATGGATATGTTTTCTACAATACTGATTTTTTTCTTAAAACAACAGAACTCTACTTATTATTAAGGAAGTGAAAAAAAAAAAAAAGCAAGATCCCTCTCAAATTGAAATGAAAAAATTACCTTTATTACTTTGAATTAATTGAAGGCCTTTTAATGGATTTACAGTTTGTTCTCCCTGGCTCTTGATGGCAAAAGACAGTTGAAAATTACAGTATTGTTACTGTTTTTAAGAACATAATGACAACTTCAACCAACCCTGGAGCATTTCCTATGAATTAAGGAATGCAACTTCAGCATTACGATAATAGTTCTCTTAAGTAACAGTCGTCAAACTTTTTGAGCTGTAAACTCTTGACTGTTCTTTCAGTCTGCAAACAGACTCGTTATATCTACCTGTGAATGCCCCACTGTCAAAAGACAAGAGCCTGCTGCTTGGGAAGGATACAGCTTTGCAAACTTGTCTCAAATTCATGAACCCAAATTTGGGAAAAAAGGGTCAGCTGGTCCCTATGCCCAGCCTCCAGTGGCTGAGAGTGCTCGGTGTTTCTGGGTCAAACAAGTTTGCCTCATCTTGTTTTGTATGTATTCTGTTCCGTTTCCTTTACTTTGTGTATTTCCAGTTGAATAAATAAATGAATTTATTATTAACCCATTCACACCTCAAAAGGCCCTAGTAAAATCGTTGGCGTTGGACAGAGTAAAATCTATTAAGTGTCACTCTCAAGGGTCAATGGGTTAAATGAGAATGACTTGCTGCCATGCTCTATATTAATGGAGACATAGTTTTTCAGTGAGTGATTAACCCACTGAATCCCATGGGTTTCCCATTGACGATTACCGGTAAAATCGTCTGGCGTTAGACAGAGTAAAATACTAAGTCAGGCCGGTTTGGATGTCAAAGGGTTAAGGTCACATTGAGTATCTTCTGTACTGTTAAGAACAAATTCAGGCATAAATTACAGAAATCTTTTTACTGCCTCATTTTTGTATTAAAGTAAATTATTCAATAATGTATTTGATTCAACATCCTTGGAAATGATGTATTGTGTATTATCAATGTTATTTCTTACTCTGGATTGCTTCCTACCACCAAGACAGATTGTAACCCATTCTAGCACCTATGGCAGGGCTCGAAATTGCGACCAATACGGTCGCATTTGCGACTAAATTTTTCCCTTTGCGACTAAAATATCTGGAGAAGTCGCAAATTTGCGACTTGTTGTCACCTTCGTTCTTTCGAAACAAAAGGGTTAGCAGTTGCCACTTTGCTGCTACTTTTGCTAAAATAAATAAATAAATGACAAAATTATTTTGTTTCTCGCTGTGAATTTTCTCTGAAGGTAGCGTAATTGTATAGTAATTTAGCTGCGATGTTACGTGCACAGCTCCATTCCTTCGATCATTCGCCATTTTCAGCAGTTTCTTTACACACAAGTACTGCGGGCTCATATTTTTTTGCTAAACCGCTGACAACACAATGCAGCGCGGCGATTTTGCGACTAAAATTTGCGAAATTGCGACTAAATTTTCGTATCTTATCGCAAAATGCGACTGGATTTTTTTGTTAATTTCGAGCCCTGTATGGAAGACTCTATTGGAAGCAATCATATTTTATAAATAATAATCTTATTGTCAACTGTATTTGGCACTAGGGTACTAATTTGGGATATTGTACAGATTCAATTAAAATCAACTCATCAAATCATAGGTTGGTTTTTGAGAAGAGGGGAAACTGGAGACTTGAAGTAGAGAACTCAACCCACATGTGATGCCAAGTCTGGAAATCAAACCTGGGCCGCATTTGAGAGGGGCAAGTACTTGAGAGGGGCAAGTACTATCACCACAGCGCCATCCCTGTAGGTGACCCGAAAATACTCTGATCCCGGGTCCATGGACTACCCAAACAGACTTCCCCAACGGACTTCCCCAGCGTCATAATTAGTGCTAAGCCTAAATTTCTATTTTAAACAGCGTTGGTCAACAGTATTTCAGTCGAAGCACCCATTTTAAAAGGGTAGCTTTCAATTTATTGTTGCACCAGTTTCACTTCACTTCCATGAAGTAATCGGCCATCACAACAATTATTGAAAGCTAACCTTTTTAAAATGGGTGCTTAGACTGAAATACTGTTGATCAATGCTGTTTAAAATGATCTTTAAGCCTAGCACTAATAGTGATGCTGCTTACGACCAATAGTACTCACTTGAAATAGTATTTTGGGGGTGGTCCGTTTGGGTAGTCCATGGACCGGGGGTCAGTGTTCTCGGGTCACCCCATCCCTGTTCCCTGCATTGATTTTGAACTACTGCCATCATAGGAATATATAATTATTTTAAAGCTTTTTGTAGTTGTGGTCAAGATTAAAATTTCCTGGAGTAGTTCTGAAGAAAACACTTGCTAGAGCATACTTGCAGGTTGTGTCAGACAGTGCTTTTTGTACCTCACACTCGTGCGACAAATTGAATTGTTAACGTACTGTACACTCTGTGAAAAATCTGGGTTAACAATAATGATATATTTAGATCTTTGAATCAAGCAACAAAGGGAGCAACTGTTAAATTTAGAAGGCTAAATGGTAGAATATAGATACCACACACACACTGAGATTTATCATTCTTTGTTTGCATTTCAAAAACTTGACACAGAGATCACATTATTATTGGTCTACATGTATATCCACATGATGAATGTAATTATAAAAATATTACCCTCTGCGTAAGTATTGGTGTAATAGTACTCAGAATACCAAATAATTTGTTATGGATTGTGTGGGAAAAGTCTGGTTTTTTCCATCCACTGAATTGTTTCGCTCTTTCATCCAAGATAACCAAGCATCCCCTGTTGACAGTTCTATCATAAATACCCATCGTCTTCATCAAGATCATCAAACTCTTGTTGCAGCACACTACGAAACACTGACCTTGAAAAAAGATACCAACTAGTTTTAGCTTCCTGGTATAGCAGATTTAAGGTTACCGTAAACCTTCAGAGACGTCTCGCGTCTGAGCGATGTGATGCGCCCTGTTTAAGCTGTAGATACCTAAACCCCCATATCAAATTAAAGCTTATTGAGCTGGCTATAAAACTGTATCAACAATTTTGAAAGTAAATGAATTGTCTAAATGCGAGCATCCGAATCACCTTATCAAAGCTACAAGTCAAAGCAAATTTTGCTTTTCGCTATTTTATATTGTTCCTCTGTTTCCAGACCCAAAGCACTAAAAAACGCAGAAAACCGTGTCTACATTTTGCCATACTCAGTTACAAGGAAATGCTATAGAACATTATCAAAATAGTATTTAAAAAAATGTGAAGTGTTCGTACAAAAGGCGCTCTCAATTTCTGTACATACCGTAGTGTTTTTTTGGTTCTCTGACCCTTTATATTGGTACCATTGATTTGATAAGAGTGGAGTTGTGTTTTGAGGATAATAACAATTATAATGTTATTATTATTCTTACTGTACGTATTGAAAGGTAATTTGCCTTTGAAGTACTAAATAAATTCAAGTCCTACAAACACCGTTACCTTGAAATGTCTCCATCCATGTCACTGTTGTGGTGGAGATTTGACATTGCATTCATTAGCTGTTGACCTGCAGATTCAAACACAGTTTTAAGCATGTGTTGTCATGATCTCATCTAACGTCTGCTCTTTCGCCTGTAAGTATACCTAAGATAGAGACAGGCAGGGAAAATGCCCCTCTTCCTTCCCATTCATTGTGCAGAAATGAGAGCAATAATGACACAACTCGATCAGTTTCACTGCAAAGCTCAAGAAATGCCCTTTGGGGACTCCATGATAACGGCAGTTTTTGAAAACCAACAGTTCCATTTCTCCCAAAGATACCAAAATTCAGACAAAAGTAATTCTGAATCTCTTAACATGGCTCAAACCAGTTTCAACACTTGAAACAAACTTTCTTATTAGAAGGATTGACACTACAACACTTTATCATGTGACAGCAATGTTATGGTACCACATCAAATGCCAATTATTGCTAAAAAAGATTTGGTCATTTTTTTTATGTGAATAGTTACTGTGGCAACAGGAAAGCCCTGTAAAAACACCCCATATTTTGGCTTTAGCTGCTCATATCTCAAAAACAAACTTGGAGAGCCCATTTTTTATTTCTGAAATGTTATCAGTAAGCCAGAATAAAACTTACTGCAAAGTAAAAAAAATTCTGTGAAGCGGGTTCAGAGCCACCTCAGCTAATTGAAAATTTAAGATAGCTCTAAATCTACTCCACAGAATTTTTCTAAACTTTGCAGAGTTTCATATTGGCCTGCTGATCACTTTTGTGCAATAACAAAAATTGAGGTCACAGAGTTAGTTTTTCAGATAAGAGCAACTAAAGCCAAAACATAGGGTGTATTTGCAAGGCTTTCCTGTTGCCATGGTAACTTGTTACATCTCAAAAATAACTGCATCTTGTTCAGCAATAATTGATGTTTCATGTGATACCATAACATTGCTGTTACGTGATTAAGTACTGTAGTGTCAATCCTTCTAATAACAAGGTCTCTTGAAAGTGTTGAAACTGGTTTTAGCCCCGAGAAGCACTAAATCCAGGTACTTAATATATATTTTGGTTTTGGTCTCAGCATGAGGCACTCACACAATTATCATAAGATCCTCTAAATGAAGATCTGTGCTTGTATTTAGGTTAAAGATCAAAATAAACCAAGTCCACTGAAAGTGTCACTTAAACATAACAGTCACACAGTTTGTGTGGGTTCCTTGTTCCTCAAAGAAGTTTGACTGAAATATTTAACTTCACTTTGTTTTGAGAGAAAAAAAAAAGGAATATACAGAGACCATAGTAGCCCACAGGTAGCAAGGCTATTCTAGCAGGCACTGCAACTAAATATTAAGTACTAGCTCTTTCCACGAAAAACCATGTAAAACTTAACATTAATTAATTACAATAACAGACTGAAACAAAAGCCTGATAGATGAGAGAAACAAAAATTGTAGAAAAATATTTAGAAAAGTGTCAAATACGTAGAAAGATGAATTTAGCAAAAGTCTGTTTAGGGAAGTAAAACTAAGTTGAAAATGGCAGTGGTTACCATCACGATGGTAACATTATAGCTTCAGAATGAGGCTTGAGGAATCTAAGATAATTTGTGCGCATGATCAATCACCACGCATCATCAGTATTTTTTAAAATTTACAATGTCCAGTGCGACAATTTTTAACTGTCTAATTAAATTCCCATGAGTATTTCCTCTATATGTTGGTTACAGAAACTAGTTTGCCAGAATTGAGAAACCCATCATTTTTTTCAGTAAAAATTGAAATGGCAATTTAAAAACTTGTCAATGAACTATCTTGAGTTTCCAAGGAAATGATTTGAAATTCTTGGTTGTCGTGTGTTTGCCAGAGTTGTTTGAAAATATCCCAACTGTTTGTTTTAGTTTTGTGGTTTTGCAGCTACTAGTCACGTGTGACTGACTCCCGAATATACATGTTTGAATTTTTAACACATGCTCAATACAAAATGTTGAGGCAGCTGGCAGAGTCTTCTTTCCTCTTCCTGACTTATCTAGGAAGATCAAAAGGGACTGCTCGCAGTGTAGATATTTAGAAGCAAGTCATTCCAATTGGCATAAAGGTAATGCCCAAGCTGCCAAAGTTCAAAGGGGATAAAAGTTCAGAGGGGATACCATTCCATATATAAAATGGATAACTTTGGAATTTGAATATGATTTTAACAAACATGAGACTCTGAAAAAGTGGTCCAGGAGTTAAATTTACTTACTATATCCAGTTTCCTCATCTTCTGTGTCAACATCAACATCATCATCTTCATCGTCCTCATCTTCATCTTCTTCCTCTCCAATATCTGTGTCTTTGTTTCTGAGAAGAGCAAAATGTTTGTCAATAAAAATTCGAACAACTTGAAAAGTTATAACAGTCTTTAATAAACCATCACAAAGCCAACTAGTCATGTGGAAAAGAACGAAAAATTGGCAACCCACCACGTCACACCTGTCATAAAATTCAAAACACAGAAGACCACTTTCAGAGTCTATTTATATTACTGGTATTAAAATTAATGTTATTCGCCAAAGCACCTGAAATCTGAAACTCTTCTTATGTAAAGGATCTCTTTATCATAACCACTACCTTGGGCTTATAGTAAGAAATTCTGAGGTCAAATTATCAAGATCTATGCAATAGCAGTCTGTGGGTGACTTTCTGTATTTCTTATTGTGAGATAAATTTGTGTCAAAATGAGCCCAAAATTAATGTCACACAGTTGAAAGAAAATATTGCATGTAAAAAACAGTTTTGATAGCTTTCAGCCATCCTTCTTAAAACTAACAAAGTCATTGCATTTAATTGTGACAACATACAATGCCAAGTGCTGTGTGTTTTGGCATTTGGCTAACTAAAGGTCTTCACAGGGAAGACCCTGGTATGCTCCTTCATCCCTGCACATGATATATATAAATTATTATACTATAGTCCATCTTTCATCTAAATCCATCTTTTAAACATGTCTTTCTGGGGACCCTTGATATATATTTTTTAAGTAATTTTCACGCACTTCTAGACTGATGAATTTCAACAAGTTAATACCATTTTAAGCAAAAGAGCCTTGCAACTTAAAAGCAGTTGTAAGCTGTTATATTAACTGTGGTCACTTTTTTTGTTCACAAAAATTGTTCCATATATGGCATTGGGATATACATCTTTCAAACATTTTCACCTCACAAGAAGTATTACTTCTGTGACGGTTACACATACAGCTGCATGACAACTTGGCTTTGGGAAGGAAGGAAAATGATGATTGTCAAGGATTCAGTGGGCAGACCTCAAACTATTTACAATAAAACAATTATTTGAAACAGAAGTGACTTACATTACAGCAGTGTTTAGTTCAGGGAGAGGAATATGATTGACTGCAGCAGTTTCTCTTTCTAGATTATCAATTCTCAGGCTCGAAGAGGAAGACTAGAACATTAAACCAAAAAAAATGATAAAATCACTAAGAGCAAGTCAAAAAAATTACAATCAAGGTTAATAGTATGGATCCATCAGTCAACAATATTGTTGAACTTGAGATGGGAGCATGAGGAAAGGTTTTCTGCTTTGCGCATGTGCGTCAGGTTCAGAGTGCAATTGCTATTTGGACCCAAAATCTCATAATAGGTTAGTGTTGATTCCAAGGAAACATTTCAACTACGCACATTGCATAATAATCAATTGGAACTTGCAAAATGTTGTTGTGCGCAAAAACCAATATGCTAGTTTCAAATTGTGCAGCATCAAAAGAACAGAGTCGAGGTTCAGGGGAATAATTTGCATTTTCCTTTGTTTTGAACAAAACAAATGCTAATTATTCCCCTGAAGCTCGACTCCGTTCTTTTGTTGCTGCCCAATTCGCAACTGGTCCATTTTATTATTAGATTTTGCATCACCATCTATTTTAACAATTCAATAGACAGGCATACCCCAGAACATAAAATTTTCAATATAATTTATTTCAATGGTAAAAAACACTCACATGGTGAGATATCTTGCTAAACAGTCCCATGGTATTAGTATGAGGCGAAGAAGTTTTGGCAGTTTTCAACATTTTCATCAATGCCATTTCTTCCACCTAATTTTTAATACACAAAAATAACACTGAAAGCTAAAAAAGTCCAACATCACAAATAAAAAGAACACTAACAACAGAGGGTGGATGATTGTAGCCCTTACACAATACATATTTATTTTTATCAATCTATAGAAATGATGACTGCCACTCATGAATAGTTTGTTGAGCCTTGGGCTACTGTGGGAGACTGATATCACGAGTACAAACCCTGGCTTGGCCATTAAACAGTCGGGACCAGGTTGCTCGAGTTATGGTTAGCACTTAGCGTTAAATACCATGGAAAAAAAAGCTGAAGATTTTGATACCTCTTAATCAACCGTTATTGCTAAAAATAAAATCATAAAACTCTGTGAATGTTAAAAAAAGATGCAATGGTA
>OX421445.1:5779007-5789007 GCA_949126865.1 Montipora capitata | reverse complement strand
AGAAATCAAATATCGGTTTTTGAAGGTGTAAGCATTGCAGTATTCCAAGAAAAACGTCTCGGAACAGAGTAGGAAACTAACGAATCTCGGACATATTGATAAAAGACGACTGATTTCACCACTGCCCTACCCTGCTTCGGTACTTTATACAACCTTTTACATTTAACTAACCTTTGCAAGCAATTTCTTGTTTCCTTCCCAAAACATGGCACATTTGACTGGAACAAGAACTGCTCCAGGGCATTTAATGTCTAATGCTTCACCACACACCTCATAATCTGACCACCTCGTGTCTGACAAATCCAGACCATTATCTGAGAGTAGCTCTTCCAACCACGAATCAATCATTTCTTCCAAAGTTTGCAATTGCAGCTTTAAAATTTTATTATAACGCTTCTCGAGACCAGCAGAGCCGGAAAGACTTCTACTTCGCACCACAGGCTTCTTTGTCAGCAGTGATCGGCTGTCAAAACTGTGGGACCTTTCTCGTGTGGAATGCAAAGTAGCTTTGGTACTTGGTGGTCTTGATGGAAACCTAGGAAGAGATTTAGAATCGTCCTTAACTCCTGAATTGTGGATGAGAGTTGGTGAAACCACTCGCATTGGCCGTCCAGCAGGGTCGGGTTTGTCACCTGCAGATTCCTTCAATGCATTAGGTTTCTCACATTGAAACCGAACTTGCCGAGACCGTGGAATAGCTGGTAGGGGACCAAGCTTTTCTTGCTCGACTCTTGACAGTGTCTCGGCAAGAATTTCAGCATCGTTCAAATTTGCCAGCGCCGCCTCCATTTTGAGAGTTATCTCGTCCTGATTTGGTTGCAGATAGGTTGGTTCTTCACCTCCATGACTCAATGAATCCGTAGTGGTCACCTCACTGTGTTGAAACGGCTTCACAAGTTTAGCTACTCGAGGGGGCTTTTTAGGTTTCTCTAAAGTGCCACCGCCTTTGGACAGAGGAAAGTTAATGTAGCCGATACCTGGGTGGGTCTGCATTATAGAGGTTCGTTCTACAGTAGGAAGGGCGTCTATTGGCAGCGAATATGGAGGTGACAGGGGCCTGTTCAGTGTTGTTGACGTTTCTGAAATAACAACAGAGCTCGCTTCCGCCCTTTCCGAAATCTCGGGATCCACCAAGCTTGTCTGTTCAGTTTCAACTAAATTTGCATCTGATGAGGTTGGGTGTGGTGTGATCTCTTTAGGAGTAAAAATTCCCAGGACGTCATCATTCATGACTATTGGCGCACTTATTTCAAGTGTTTTACTGAGTCGGTTTTTCTTTTTGCCACCAAATTTCTTCATGGACGCAAACGCTCTCCTAAGCGTTGACTTGGGAGACGGCTGGGCTTTTGCAGGGGTCGGACTCGTGGCAGTGGCAATGTTGTGGGGACCAGAAAAAGTCAAGAAACGAGTCGGCTTTGTTTGGGGAGCACTGGGACTTACTGATTTGATCGGTGTCACAGGCTGCGAAACGGGCGACTTTGGTGGTGGGGGACTGGAAGCTATCAAAATTAAACAAAAAAACGTGAAGAAAAAAAAGAAATATGAATAAAATACAAGTCTACCTACAGGGTCTTGGTCCTTTCCTTACTTACGTTTTAATGATATGAAATCAATACAAAACAAATTGTATGAAATACAATACAAATTTTATCGCAAATATGACGGGTGGACTTATTAGTTAATAACAAGCTGATTCTTTCCCTCTCGCGTAGTCGTTTTTGGGGAGTCGTATTCATACGTACGACTCCCCGAAAAAACGGCTGAGCGAGAGGCTAGGTGATTCTTGGAAAGACAATTATCCGCATTTCACAAGAGGCTTTCCATGTGCCTACAACTACACGTACACTGGGGGAAACCAGTGAAGGGATACACTCATGACCATTTCCGCAACACTTGAAGAAAAAAGTAAAAGGAAAAGGACTTAAATCAAGGGACATTTGGTAACAATCAATTATTTGATAAGGAAAAGTTGCAATTCTCTCAAAAATGGAAGTATTTCTCCGCATCAGCCTTCATTCCAAGCTGGCAGTACAACCAGAGTGTTTATTAAATAAATAGACCATTTTACAGTTCTGTGCTCAGTTGCCAGGCCTTTAAATAGAAGCGAGGCTGGAGTTGACGATGTTTTGATACAAACCTCATTGCTTTTCTTATAAAAATAGAAACTTGTTAGCATTACAACATTATTTACACAAGAAAAGCAATACAGATTTGTATCAAAACAAGGTCAATTCCAGCCTCATAACTGAGCACAGAACTGTAAAATGATCTATTAGGAAAGTTGGCGAACTTCAAGAATAAAACAATTATTGCTTTCTGATGTTGACCGTGACCTGTACAATTGTGTGAGAATACAAAACTAGCCTATTGACAAGAAAACAAAATACATGCATTAATTAAAGGCGTTAAGATAGAAATATGTTCCCGATCATGCACAAGCTTACCACTAGGGGGAGGGGGTGGAGCACTTCTTTGTGGTTTGACAGGCCCCTCGAATACCTCCCCTACTGTGCTATTGTCAGGGCCCAGAGGTACACCTTCACTTGGCTCATCCAAGCTCCCATGGGGTAGGGGTGATGTGGGACTTGTCATATGATTTGAGTTCTTAAATGACAGCCGTCTGCGATGACTGGGTGGATCAGGAACTGAAGTATCAGGTAAGGGTGAAATTGCAGCTAAAAACAATTCAAACCAAATCAACAAATCAAAAGCAAAATAAAATTTTGTGACATTACAAATCAAAGCTTTTATGACAACACAACAGTTTTACAAGCAGCAAACAAACAGATGCACTAATAAATCTGAATGAAATGCAGTTCAACCAAACTCTTATGCAGAAAACAGATGCCCTTTGGCTTGCAAGGTACCAAACTGTTTAAATTTAATCAATCAATCAATAAGTCATGTACAACTTCCCAACATAAATGCACTGAAATTAGGCACACTTTAAATGAGCTAGTTGACTTAGCTAGTTAATGAACATAGTTAAATAAGCTTGCTGCTCTTTTCTCCAAAAGTCTGGAGGTAAAATAATGATCTTACTATTGTTGCAAACCAAAGGTTTGTAAATAACTGGCCCTCAATTTTCTGACTACTTTTTTTGTTACACTTTTTCAAAATTAGGTTGGTTATAAATAGCAAATTTATTATTATGATACACTCAACACAAACAAATTGGATTGAGATGCGTGTTGACACAAGAGAAAACCTGGGAAGGAGAAAGAAGTGTGTGCAATGGACTGTTTGTGCCACTTGTGAAATCAATACAAAATAAATTATATGAAAAGCAATACAAATTTTATTGTAAATATGAAGATGGACTTATCAGTTAATAACAAGCTGATTCTTTCCCTCCCATGTAGTCGTTTTTGGGAAGTCGTATTTATACGTACGACACCCCTAAAAAAATGGCTGCGCAAGAGGCTGGGTGATTCTTGGAAAGACATTTACCTGCATTTCACAAGAGGCTTTCCAAGTGCCTGCAAATACACCTACACTGGGGGAAACCAGTGAAGGGATACACTCATGACCATTACTGCAACACTTGAAGAAAAAAGTAAAAGGACTTGTAACTGAGCAAAGAATTGTAAAATGGTCTATTAGGAAAGTCGGCAAATTTCAAAGAGTCAAACAATTGAGCGCTTTCTGATGTTGAACGTGCCCCTCTACAAAGTCTGGTACAATAATGTGTGAATAATAAATAAATAAATAAATAAATAAAATTATAAACTAGCACATTGACAAGAAAACAAAATGCATGTATTATAGGCTGGAGCTAAGATAGAAAAAATATTATTATAAATGTATGTTCCCATCATGCACAAGCTTACCACTAGGGGGAGGGGGTGGAGCACTTCTTTGTGGTTTGACAGGCCCCTCAGATACCTCCCCTACTGTGCTACTGTCTGGACTCAGAGGTACACCTTCACTTGGTTCATCCAAGTTCCCATGGGGTAGGGGTGATGTTGGACCTGTCACATGATTTGAGTTAAATGACAGCCGTCTGCGATGACTGGGTGGATCAGGAACTGAAGTATCAGGTAAGGGTGAAATTGCAGCTAAAAAAAATTCAAACCCATCAACAAATCAAAAGCAAAATAAAATTTTAGTGACATTGCAAATCAAAGCTTCTATGACAACACATCAGTTTTACAAGTAGCAAACAAACAGATGCACCAATAAATCTGAATTAAATGCAGTTCAACCAAACTCTCATGCAGCGAACAGACGTCCTTCAAGGGCCTCGGCTTGTAAGGTACCAAACTCTTTAAATTAATCAATCAATCAATCAATCAATAAGTCAATCAAAACTTCCCTACATAGATGCACTGAAATTAGGCAAACTTTAAATGAGCTAGTTGACTTAGCTAGTTAATGAGCATACTTAAATAAGCTTGCTAATATTATATCTTAAAATTTTAAGCTCATGAATTCAAACTTTTAGTGCAGTTTATTTAAACAGAGTTTAGTCTGTGCTTCACAAAAAAGCAATTCAGGTACAGGTAATTTTTATTTTGGCAATTTTAGTATGTTAAAGCTATTCATTGTCAAAAAATATGTGGAGAAGACAAGAGAAGAAAAGAGAAGAAAAGCATTTGTCTTCTGAAAGCTGCTCTTTTCTCCAAAATTTTGGAGGTAAAATAATAATCTTACTATTGTCGCAAATTAAACCACAGATTAAGTCAGAGCTTGTTTAATTAATGGGGACATTTAGCTTTTCTGTAAGTGATTAACCCATTGACTCCCTGGGGTTCCCCATTGATGAGTAAAATTGTCTGGCATTAGACAGAGTAAAATACTGAGAAGTATGGCTCCTTCAGGCCAGGTTGGGAGTCAAAGGGTTAATGGGGACATTTAGTTTTTCTGTAAGTGATTAACCCATTGACTCCCTGGGGTTCCCCATTGACAAGTAAAATCGTCTGGCATTAGACAGAGTAAAACACTAAGAAGTATGGCTAGTTCAGGCCAGGTTGGGAGTCAAAGGGTTAATGGGGACATTTAGTTTTTCTGTAAGTGATTAACCCATTGACTCCCAGGGGTTCCCCATTGATGAGTAAAATCGTCTGGCATTAGACAGAGTAAAATACTAAGAAGTATGGCTCGTTCAGGCCAGGTAGGGAATCAAAGGGTTAATGGGGACATTTAGTTTGTCTGTAAGTGATTAACCCATTGACTCCCTGGGGTTCCCCATTGACAAGTAAAATCATCTGGCATTAGACAGAGTAAAATACTAAGAAGTATGGCTCGTTCAGGCCAGGTTGGGAGTCAAAGGGTTAATGGGGACATTTAGTTTTTCTGTAAGTGATTAACCCATTGACTCCCAGGGGTTCCCCATTGATGAGTAAAATCGTCTGGCATTAGACAGAGTAAAATACTAAGAAGTATGGCTCGTTCAGGCCAGGTAGGGAATCAAAGGGTTAATGGGGACATTTAGTTTAAAATTCTGTAAGTGATTAACCCATTGACTCCCAGGGGTTCCCCATTGACCAGTAAAATCGTCTGGCGTTAGACAGAGTAAAATACTAAGAAGTATGGCTCGTTCAGGCCAGGTTGGGAGTCAAAGGGTTAAAGGGGACATTTAGTTTGTCTGTAAGTGATTAACCCATTGACTCCCAGGGGTTCCCCATTGACGAGTAAAATCGTCTGGCATTAGACAAAGTAAAATACTAAGAAGTATGGCTCGTTCAGGCCAGGTTGGGAGTCAAAGGGTTAAATAACTGGCCCTCAATTTTGTGACTAATTTTTTTTGTTACACTTTTTCAAAATTAGGTTGGTTATAAATAGCAAATTTATTATTATGTTACACTCAACACAAACAAATTGGATTGAGATGCGTGTTGACACAAAAGAAAACCTGGGAAGGAGAAAGAAGGGTGTGCAATGCATTGTTTGTGCCACTTGTTTTATCAACTCAACACAATACCGGTTACTACAAAGGACCTCCACCAAGCTCTCAAAAATACTGACACAAAATGCTAATTCAAGGAAGTTTTTCTATTTAATGATGTCACGAGCATCCTTCAGCATTAAGAAAACACTTGAAGGCATATTTCTTTTGGCACAAATGGCATCATGCCTCTCACAGATTTACAGCATTGCTGTATATCAGCAAATATCTGCATCACATATTTATACTGAAAGCTACTCATTACATAATACCTGTTCCCACTATAAAAAGGTTGTTCATGAAATCATGATTTTCATTAAATGTACATGTAGAAGGTTTATGTTGGTGAATGATTCTAAACTTGAGAGCTATGCAAAGCTAAAGCAAGCCTATATTGAACACAAAAATAATAATAAGTTTAAAAATGGACTGAGCCTCAGTGCAAACATGAACCTCTAAAATACTCGTATGCATTTTGATTTTAAAACAATGTGTCAAAATAATCCCTGGTAATTTGCTGCATCTTCTTGAAGAAATGAAAATGAAAGTGAAAATAGCACAATCTTTATTAAGCATTTCAGAAATCATTAATAAAGAAGGTTGTACATTCTGAGTTTCATGCTGAATGCAGTTTACATTAATGCAAAGTAATACAATATTCTACACTGTGTGTCAATAAGATAAGGAACATGTTGTATGCATAATTGATTTTCAAAAAATAGCCCATATTTCATCAGATAACAAATATTAAAGTGTCATATGATTGCCAGTGTGAGGTACAGTCAGCTTAAATAAAGGAATGACTGATAGTGAACACACCTCGAATATGCAGGAATTAAATATTGTACAGCAAATGAATAATGTTATTACTCCGCGCAAATTCAGAAAGAAACACCATATTTCTCGACCATATGTACAGAGTAATTCATCAACAATCCACATGTAAGTGCAAAATATGGCCAGTGAATAATTTCAGTGGTCATGCATGAAAATTAACAAAGACTTTGATTTTATTGCAATGGGAATTCAATATGGTTGCCTCACAAAGTGAATATTCATCCAATAAGGTGCATATGATTACTTGTTTTGTATGCAAATAAAGCAAACAGATGCTTTTACTCATATTGCTCTCTCTCGTAAACAACCGCAAATGACAGAAGCCAAAAGACCATGAACTGACTATGCACCTAGAGCAATGTGAGCATCAGAGGTTTCATTAAGTTCTTAAGTAGAAGGGACCTTGTGATAGAGTAAGCGGGCACCCCTATAAAGTATATGGTCTGGCTTTTGATCTTGAGATCTCCTTAAGATAAAGGCGAGTACTGTACTCACTGTAGACGAATGCTAGTACCTGGGTCCCGGCTTCTAATAAAACCCCTGGAGCATGATACGATAATAGGAAACTGAAATACCCAAACAATGCAAGATGGATACAAAATTGCCCATAATGTGAAAAGAGAATAATAATAAAGAAAGATGATAGGCTGGTCATCCTTGTGGATATTGCTTAACCCATTTACTACTGAACCGTGCCCCCACATTATTATAACCCCCCCCCCCCCCTCCTCCCACAATGTCAATAATTGACATTCACACCTAAAGCACCCCAATTTGGGGGGGGGGGGGGGGTGTTCGGTTTTTTTCCCACTTTTTTTAGCCTCAAGCTTAAATATCTGAATGCTTAACTAATTGGCAAGACAGTTAATCAAATCAAAATACAAGAAATGAAACACTGGTTTTTAGTGACACTGGAGAGAACCAGAGTACAATGCAGAACAACCTCTTGCAGCAGAGTAGAGGACCAACAAACTCAACCCGCACCAGATGTTGAGTCTGGGAATCAAACCTGAGTGGTAGAAGATGGGTGCCCTCATCTCATCACCGTGCAAAACCTGCTTCCCCATAGCATAGCAAACTGATCGTCTCCTTCCAGTTAGGTTTCTAAACATGTGTGTGTTGATTTGAATTATTTGTGTTACTTTTTGAACATGGCACTACATGTCACTATGCATAACAAAGGTTTTTAATAAAATAGATCTATACATTTTTGTAACTAAGTTATGATTAGTTTCTCAAACAGCAGCTCATTTTTTGACATGCCAATGTAACAATTTTTATTCTCTTCTGAACAAAACCAAATTTAGTTAGCACGAATGATTTTTTTTTCACTCTGAATCTCTGAATAAAAGACTCAATTATCCAGAAATTTGTTATCTGCGGTAGTCAGGGCAGAAGTGCCACTGCAGCCTTTCATTATGCATAACATTAATGATTTATGATTATTAGAGAATTGCCATGGATTATTAAAAGATAAAGCCTATGTACAATTCAATAATAATTTTATTATTGTCAGTTTTACAAGAAAAACATTTGCATAAAGGATGACTCATGAGCATAATTGTACACTACTAGTTAAGGCACTTACCAACTGGTGGAGAATTAACATCTTTCTTTTCTTGGAACTCTGTGTTCTCTGTTCTAATTACATCTGTAAGAATCCTTGATATGCGAGGGGCAGGTCTGGGTAAGGAGCCAAACTGGGAAGGTACTTTGGATCGTGGCCTTGGTGCTGGGGCTCTACGGACGGCAGGACTCTTCTCCGCAATATTTTTACTTGCAGGGCTTGGTGGGGGGCTAGAAAAAGCAGTTCCCTTCATGACAGGTATTGACTCTTTCTTTCCATCTAGTAAACTGCACTCTGGTATACAAGGGGCTTCTTCTGAAGGTTCAAGATAAACATGATGTCTGAATTCATCAACTTGATCTTTCTTCAAGTCCTTCTCTTTAGGGGGTAAGGCTGGGAGATCATTTTGTCCCTGTGTAGTGGGACATGCAACACCCATGCTAATATCAACCACCTTGTAAGGTTTTGTAAGAGGAGTTGGTGTTGTATTCTCATAAACATGGCCATCAGCAGTGTTGCATTTCTCTTTGGCCAATGATTGTTCATTACTGGGCTTGTCTTCGATCACTTCTGGCTGAGGTTTGTCAACCTTATTCATAGCATTCAATTTTCCAGATGCTTTTTCCACAAGGAGACCTTCACAACTGTTTTCGGGAAAATCTGATGTACTGCAGCTATCCCAAGTGCTGCTTCCCCAAGAGCTACTGGAAGTTCCACTGGAATCCATAACAACATAGCCGTTTTTTTCCCGAAAAACATCTGGCACTTCCTTTGAAGTTATAAGTTGTTCATTAACTCTCCCATTAGTAGCAACATCAGAATTACTGCCTGAGGCACTGCTCGAAGAACTTCTCCCATTCGATAATCTAGTATTTTCGTATCCTGAATCATGGCAGCATGATCCTAACTCATTGCTGCTCTCGTTAGCTGGTTTGTTTACGTAAAACGGCTCAGCGCTGTCAAATTTGCTCCTAATCTCATTAGAATTCGATTCATCGCACGAGCCATTTGTTCTTTCAAAGTCATCCATTCCTAATTCGTTTGCAATTAAACACAGAGGATTTCGAAATTCTAAGACACAAGAAGGCTGCTCTCTTTCTTCGTCGACTCCAGGATCACATGTATTTGTCGTGTAAAAAGATCCAGGCTCAGAGGTCATTTTTGCTCGACTAACATCGGTGTTTGGGTCCATTACATCTGTTTCGTGAATATTGGGAACTTGAACTGGATCAGCGGTGAACAAAACCATATTGCGCTTCATCGGGACATACCCATCGACGTCACTGTCGCTATCATTTTCAATTTTAAGGTCTGACAGGTCCTTTTCATTTTTTGATAACTTTCTAATGTCACTCTTCGACGAGATTTTGACAAGATTGCCTCGATCCGCTGAAGACGTATCATTCGAATCTTCGATATTCTCTATGGCTTGCTCATCAACAACTGTCTCGCAAACAGTTTTGATATTCGTCTCATTGTTTGACTCTCTAAACTCTTTAAAACTGTCATCCGGTATTGAAGACAACACAAGTTCTGTTTTCGCTACAAACTCTGCGTTACATTGTGGTTCACTGTGGGATTTCCCAAGAGAATCTTCGTGCGGCACGGAATCACTTACCGGTAAATTGCCTTTTGATTCCGGAGGGTTTTCGTCACGACTTGTCACTTGTTGTTCGGAATCTGCCGGTCGAGAGGGCAGTCTTGGCTTA
>OX421445.1:5754007-5774007 GCA_949126865.1 Montipora capitata | reverse complement strand
TGATCTCTTGTGATAAGTTTCGTGTTCACAAGTACCACAGACTCCACTCATTTACTGTGTGCACATTGGCCTTACTAAATTGAGCCTATAAATTTGCATGATGTGGCTGCATCAAAGCGTTTTTTTTCTTCTTTTTATTCGAGCGTAAGGCAATCTTTTCTCGCCTATCAGGGCTGGGCTTGTTCTGTGTGCTAGCATGCAAATCAACAATCGATATAGTTTCTATATCTATGATTTTCAAATGCTTGGACTATTTTAATAGCAACCAAATTCATGATCGGAAACGAACCGGTCCACAAAAGGCGTTCAGTGAGTCCTTGCATTTCTGGAAAATTATTTACAAACTTCAATTAGTTTACGCTTCCTTGTAGTCCTTGCAATCCTGGTCGCTCGTTTGGTTTGCTATAAGCGGAGTTGAAGTGCAAAAATTAGTTTTGAGAAAGCGGCCAAAGTTCCATTGATTCAGAAGCACGACTCAGAGCTCGATTCAGCTGAATGCACAAGCTGCTAATATTATTTAAAGTCATCAAAATGAATTCTTAATACTGGTGGGAATTATAACTTTTCTGACCCTAAATCCCACACTGGGCAACTTTTTGAAGCTCTCCATTTACTTGCGTCAGATGCCGGATATTATTGATGTTCAAGTTTAAGTCCTCTCGCTTGTTTATCAGTGGTCTTGTCTCGATATGCTGCTCTCTTGCCTCCCTTTCACCACATTTCTGAGATTCACTCGTATCCAACAACACGTCAGGCTTCTCACCATAATTCATATTTTAGCCACGTTAATACTACACCATATGTTTTACTATCTCTTCATAGCCATGGCAATCCATCGTTAAGATCTTTGAACCTCGCTTACTCCTGCTTTTTGTGCTTTGATCAAGTTTATTCTATTGTAGTTGTTTTTACTTAATAAATATTTTGGCTGACTCTTTTATCTTCACGGGTTTATCATAAAGTCAGTGTTTTATAGTATTCATATGTACATTACTTAATTCTTTTGCCACTCGATGAGCTTCTCATGATGATTGGCTTGATGCTCCAAACTCCAACTGAAAATGTTGTAATTAATTATGTAAATCCCAAGCCGTCACACATCTACGATAAGTTATAACTGATTGTTCTGAGCATAGTTAATGCATCGAGAGAAGACCAGTCTTTTTGTTTCATGTTTTTTCTCTGTATTTTTGCCGGCCTTCATCGAGCCTTGACGGTGCAAAAAGCACATCTTTTCTCAAGAAGATAACCAACCAAATATTTCAATTAAATCATGCGCAACTAATTTGCGAACCCGTACAAAGCGAAAACAACAGATAGCGTGGGTGCAATGTCACGGGTCATCCAGATTTATTCCTAATTTTGTAGTATTTTGAGACCATTTTACAATAAACTGTTACGAAAGCAAATAAGGTTTTCAGCAAATTTTATCTCATATCAGACGGTTACTCAAACAAAAACTTACACTTGCCAAGTATCAACATTGTCCAAATCGATTTCTGATAAAACTGCGTTGAAAAAAGCGTTGATCTCTCTCCAAAATCGTTTTTTTGGACGTCGAATAAGTTTCTGCCATACGTTTTCTCACAACGACCTGGAATGTTTGCCCCCTGGCGATCCCAGAACACTTTGCGTATAAAGCAAGGATCTTATTACTGGCAACTCATTACTGGGTTGCCAAACCCAGTCGGAATCTCGGTGTCATTTCGTGGGTTTTTTTGTTATTGTTTTTCCGTGTCGGGAAAAGTCTTGCCTGTCACTCCCCTGCTAAGTGGTGTCTTTGTGCATAGAGTCTTCTGTGCGTATTTTGTTAGGTTTGAGGGGGCTGGGGTAATGCGTAGCTTGCTTTGCACAATTAACCTGTAATGGCGTCGAAAGTCATTGTAACGCGAATAACGTTTTAGTACATCTTTAAAGAAAATATACCCATATGGAGCTCAAGAATGGAACGTCAAGACAGGTGGTGAAACATTAAGATCTAGAATCTTAAAAGCGACGAGTAATGGACTTCGACAGCATGAATCTTTCGCCCGTCAAGCCGAAATCAAAATGAGCTGTACTTCTAATATTTCACCAAGGTGGTGTTACGTACAACACTGAAACCAAATGGAAATTTCTCTGGTAACTTACGGGTTTAACAAAGACAGAGAAGGAATCGAACACCACAAGTAGATCTGTGATCTCTGTTGTGTGTCTCACAGTGTTTACTGAAGTCACATCTATTTAAAGTTTGCTTGTTTGTCTGGCAAGTAACATTCATTTTGTACTCAACTCTGCAAAGGTTAAAAAAAATTGGAAATGTGACAGTGAAAAATTACTTGAATGAAAGCTTGTTGTCTCTTTTGTGCTTTATTATTTACGGTCAAGGTTCTTTCGAAAAGGGTTGAATGTGAACTGTCAGAAATTTATTTAATTGCATATGCTTTGTGATTGTGTGTTTCGCTTGCACGCACGCAACTGAAATAGGAAGGGTTTCTTGCCTCTTATAGCAAATATGTTGCTTGTTTCAAGAAATGTTTCGGTGGAAAATATTTCTGTGAAATTTCCAGCTTTTGTAAATTTATCATTTTGTGTAATTTTCGAGCTTAGCAAATTTGCATACATGTGCTGAAATGTGATACGGGGAGAATTTTTGTGGTAACGCATAAGTTACGAAAATAAACAGGTCTGTTGGAAGCGTGCTTGAGTTTCAACAAAATGACCCCCAAAATCGGCAAAAGATTGTGACACTGATGAATAATAAAGTAGCTGCTATTACCAAAACGATGGAATTACCTGGTGATAAATAACCTTGTCTTGGAGAGTAAATTTTTGATTTTCCAGAAACAATGGTCAACCTCTGAGAGTTGGGCGATTGTGATCTTTGTGTTGAATTCGCACATTTCTTGTCAAAATTTATAACAATCGAAAGAAAAAGAAAACTAACAAAAACAAAAACCCGGTAGCTTGGCATCATTTGACACAGATGCTTCACTGTTTCGCGAGTAAACATGCCGCGGTAAAATAACGCGGTAACTTGATCACTGCGCCCGCTGAATTCGATGTGCGATTTACTCGGTGCAGCCAAACTTGTACAATTACAACAAAACAACTAAAATCTCCCAACTGTTTTTCGCTGATGGTAACTTTTTATATTCGTGGTTCAAAATTAATGTTGTTTTCATGTCGTAGATTTTGTTACCGATGGCAAAATATTTTATGCTCGATCGACCGTCCTGAAACTTCCTTCTGCTCTTCTTAAAAATTGTGTATCCATATTTATTTACTTTTACATCAATATTTGTTTTGCATAAAGCAAGCTAACAAAATCTGTATCTTGCTTGGTTCGCATTTGATAGCATTAAAATAGAATTTTCGGTCCTATGCTTCTGTTACTGAGTGGTATATTTCTTAGGTCGCCCATCCAGATACTAACCCCACCGAACAGGGAATAATTTCAGCTTTCAACTTTTGTTTACAAAGCTGTCAGATGCTGTCAGTGCACGCTTACACTTGTGGTGGAAAGAAGTTGCATGATCAACATGTAAGCCCAGAAGCCAATGTTTCTCGATTCCCTTTTATTTTTTTCAATCTCTCTGGGTTCAGTACTTTGCTAGTAACCACATGTCTTCTCAAGGGGCTATTTATCTAAGACTTCTACCATGGCGCTACAATGATATACAATACCTAAACAATATCGTGTACTGTTAGACCTATTGTCTTACGCAAAGACAACTGTCAACATGTCATCCCAGAAGACAATGTTATTCACTTCCCATTTATTTTCTTCAATCTTTCTGGGTTCAGTACTTTGCTAGTAACCACATGTCTTCTCAGGCTATTTACCAAAACAATATCGTGCACTGTTAGAGCTCCATATTATGCAAGGACAACTTGAATCTCCTGGAAGACAACACACAGCTCAGTTGACATTATGGAATAAATCGCTGTGTTACTTCACTACCACACGTAACCAATGCGCGTCAATTTCTTTTAAAGAGGAGAGGAATTTCTTCTTTCTGACAATAGTATGTGGGGGGGGGGGGGGGGCAAGTAAACAAGTTTTTCCCTAGGGTAGGGGGGTGGGGATGTTTTTGTCAGCCAAACAAGGTCACGTGACCCAAATACTGCCATCTGATTGGTCGAGAGCTCCGTTTCCATGGCAACAGAGGGTGACAAAACAGTTCCCCACCCTCCTACCCTGGGGGCAAAATTTAGTCTTTTCAAAAGTTGGGTACTCCTAGAGCCTCAATCGGTATTTTAGGCCATTTTGCCATACATGTCCAATACACCGACATAATGAGATTGTAATGAGATTCCTGGTACGTCACAATAGACATCACAAAGTGTCACAAAGTGTCCTGCTCTTTATGTCGCAAAACTGTTAATATTTTTTAAGGATTAAGGTTGGGGGACACTTTGTGATGTCTATTGTGAAGTGCTATCAATCTCATTATGTCGGTGTATTGGACAACCCTCAAAGACCCGAGAGCCAATCAGAGCGCGTCTAGAGCGGTTTTTGAGCCAATCTTGGGTGCCCAATCGTTCATACAAATGGCAATGTTGTAGCCTCATTTGTCGTTTTGGGTGTCGTGTGGTAGGTTTTTTGACCACTGTCGAGCCTCATGTTTTTTTGGAGATGATAATAACATAAAAATGAAAAAGAAGAGAGAAGAGACTGGGGACGAGTTTTTTTGCAACGATAGTCGATATTTTTATTTTTGTAAATTTCATTACGAGATCATCGCACGACGAGCGAACAAAACTACAATAGATCAAAACAGAACAGAACAGAACAGAACAGAACAGAACAAAACACGACATCGCCGGAGGGTTTTGTTGGTACACGACCAAAAGTTGTTAAAATACACTTAAACACAAATTTAAAAGTACATGCCTCGTCGAAGCATTCTCAGCAAAATCTTTTTGTCTCTGGCTAAAGTGCTTGGTCGGTAGCGAGCGCGTACCGTATCCAGTATCACATGGTCTTTGTTGAATGTAGGATTTTATGTTAAAATGAAACAAAACGAATCACTGTTTTGCCGATCAGGAGCGGTTTGATGAATGTAATACGGGCGTACCCATTGCTCGATGAAATATCGAAAATGTTTGCGTCATCTTGGATGTTTTGCATCTCGTGAGTCGAGGACCCACCAATGACGCCGTTCTAAAATCCATGTTGTGAAAATATCACGATGTATATGTAATGTAGCCGAAAATCGGATCGTAAACGGCAATGTGACCGCGGTGAGTTTCAACGATTCCTTCCACATGAAGCAAAAAACTGCATGACAGCATTTATCAGAACAAAAAAAAACCGGTCACTTGAAACTGGGCTGTTTTAAACCACCATTCGACCTCTGGTTTCTTTTGCTCACAAAAACCAACAGATGGGTTTGGGTGGTTTTGACAAAGGTTGCTTTCTTTTCCAATATATGTCTGTCCATCGAGCTTTTTTGCATTCAGTTTCAACGATGGAATCCTCGTCAGAGAGATCGAACAGCCCCCTCACCGACGTCATGTTTGGTTCGATTCAAATTTTTTGTACACGTGTCAATTTAAAATTTGCGCGTTTTTTATTGTGGTCTCCGTGTGTTGTTTTTTGGGTTTTTTTTTTTTTTGTAATTAGTAAAAAAATTCCAAAAAACACTAAAGTCGCGCAATTAGTCATCAAAAAATGGTAGCAACCCACCTCGACGCCATCTTTTGACAAACACATCGCCCAAAAAAGAGCCTTGGTTTAAATATCTATTTTTTGTAACCCCTGATTGTTTTGCAAGTGAAAAAACCACAAGTTTGTCTGTTTTGACAAAACGATCATTTGTGGTAGGATTTTTTTAGGTTAGTGTCACATCTGGTTGGAATCGACTAAATGAGCGCGGTTTTTACATTGACCACCATCACACAGCAGCCGGTGGTTGTTGTTTTTTTTGAAAATGGGCACCTGTTTTCATGCCATGTTGTGTTGTTTTTTCAACAATGAAAAACCACTAAATCAGGTTGTTGGAAACTTTTTTGCAAAACATGACTTGCAAACTATTAAAAAAAAAAAAAAAAAAAAAGATCAAAATCAAAACACGGCTAACAAGTTGTGTTTTTTTTTATTTTTTTAGCAACACACACACACACACAAATAAATCAAACATCCTCCTGGATGCTAGCTTGCTCGAGTTTGTTTGAAAGCGTAGTCAAACGAGTTATCTCGCATCTCAAGTGTGTATAGTTGGTATCACCCAATGCTGCCATGTAAAGCGCGTCGTCTTCGCCCAGCAGATGTTCTTTGTCGAATATTCAGAGAGGAGGACCTTGGATGCTCACCGGAAATCGTAGAAAGGCATCGTTCCACATACCCGCGTAAAAAAGAGTGATCACGATGTCATCGCTCCAGGCATAATGGGTTTGCAAAAAAGTCTTTTAAACGCATTTCCACTTCGACACGCTCGAAGCCTTTCTTAAAACCAAAGTGAAAGATGTCGGTCGTTTTTATGGGCAAAGCCGATTCGTCTTGCTCTCCCTCGTTGCTCGTGGGATACTCGATCCCGCTGCCAAATGTTTAAAAGATTCAAGGGAGCCGTTGGGCCTTCGAAGATGTGGGATGAATGAATTTGTGTCTGTCCTCGATACGGCAAACCTCAGCCATAACAAAAAAAAAAAATTTTCTGTATCCTCAACAAAAAGACGATGTTTCATTGTTTGTGGCCATCTTTCAAATGTTTTTTTTTAGTTCATTTGATGAGCAAAAAAACACCTGGTTTATTTTGGCGGCGGTGACTCTTCCATTTGCACTGATTCTTCTATTGGTGGTCGTGGTTGTGGTTGTGGATTGCGGCGGCGGCGACGTTTCAAAACGAATCGAAGTGTGGGTTCTGAAAACGGTATTTGAAGTTGAGATTCTTCTAATACATCGATTGGAAAAAAATAGGTTTCCAAGATTTGCGTAAAATAATCGTGTGGTAGCTGCTCCACTTTGTAGTAAGCGCCTTCGTGTTCGTTTTGATCCGATCGGATCCCAAACGAGATGTGATCGGTCTTGGCCCAGGTGTTTTTGACCCAAGACGGCAATTCGTCCAATTTGTCGTAAATATGCACCACGTGATCGTAAAAATCTTGTTTAGTCTCGTAAAGCTTTGGTTTTATTACCATAGTGGTCTGTTGACCGCTGTCGATGCTACTCGCGACGTCAAAAGGAAAAGTTGTCGCCATGCTCAAAAAATTAAAATGATTTAAAAAAAAAAGAACTTTCCACCTATTTATACTTTTTTTGGGGAGGAGGAGGAAGATTTTTTTTTGCGGCACATCACAAAACAAAAATAACCACAAAATCTAATTTTTTTTTATTAAGCATGTTAATTAGGTTGGACACACAAAACAGAGGAAAAACGAAAAAAAAAAAAAATCAAACGGACAGCTGTTCTTTTTTTTGAAAAAAAAAAAAACCACACATTTTAATCGATAGCTTGATGCAAAAAACATAAAAGAAAAAAACTCAGAAATATATGTCTCTCTTTAAAAAACAAAAGCAAACGTTTTTTTGACCAACGGGCTACCTGCCCGGGTTGATGCTGGGGCGCGAACGTAATCCGATATCCAAATAGTGGTGTTTAGGGGAAATCGAATGCTACACTCAAAACTCGTGTTTTCTTCCCACAAGTCTGTATCAAAGAGTCCAACCAACGCTTGGTCAAATGGCCTGTCTTTGAGTTGAATCTTCCTCATTTCTCAAATTTTGATGGCGAAGAAAAATAATATCAATAATCCCAGGCACAAGTTGACTCGTACAATTTATGGCTTTTGTTTGCTCAGCCAGACTTCACGGAAAAAGAGGCCCAATCGCACACCAATCGGTCTCGTCCACAGGATTTGAGTTTATCACGGGCCAGCTCTGTTGTCCTTTGAAAAAAAAAAAGCTCTCATTGTTTTGAACATCGACGCCGATGTCTCCGCAAATTTTCTAGGCGATTGAAAGACTTGCCACATCGGACACAAGCAATCCGTTTTGGAAACAAGGGAGATATGAGTCGGCGATGAATGGTTTGTAAATGCTGATGAAGAGAGGATTGGCGAGTAAACGAGGCGCCACACACGGGACATTTGGTCGACATGTTCTTTTCAAACGACACACAAAAAAAAATGGTCCAAATGGTTTTTAAAAAATACACGCCTTTTTTTAAGAGTCGAAGCAAAGAGCACTGGTTTTGGGTCAAAAGCGCGGGTCGTCCAGCTCGATGCTGCAAACCAGGCAGTGATAATGCCTCGTTTCCAAAACCGGTAAATTAAAATCTCCCATCGAAACTGGTGGTCGCGAAAAATGTGTTTTCCATCGGAAGAAATTTGAAAACAAACATAAAGCTTATCGGTAGCTCGATATGTTTTTAAAAAAAAAGTTTTCAAACACTTGCCCCGGTCAGTTGTTGTGACCATACCATTTGAAAAACCAAACCGATAGATGTGTTTTTGTCTTGCTCTTAAAGATTGACAATTTGCCTCGGGTGTTGTTGTTCTTTGGCTGGGGAAACAGTTGATACTGTTGTTCGAAACAAAGAGGCTGTAAGGGTTGATTTTCAAATTCTTTGTAAACCGGACAGTTTTGTATACACGACCAAGTTTTTATGATGGAATTTTTTTTTTTTTAGTTGCGTCCGTCATGTTTGCTGCCGTAAATAAGATTTGTTCAGCAACAAAAAGACAAATTTATTAAATTTTTCCCGCTTAAAAAAAAAATTACAAAATTTTTTTCCTGCTTAAAACTTTTGTTTCTCCTTGATAACCGCAAAAAAAAACCAAACAGATGGTCCCCCCCCCCAAAAAAAAACGCTTTAAAAGTTTTGGCGTTTTTTTTTACCTCTAAACTTTTTTGGGTGTCAAAACAAAAAATTTGGCGCTCAAAAAACTTTTTTGGAAACCGCAAAAACAGATGAATACAAGACAAACAACTTTTTCCCGCCTCAAAATGCACATAAAAGACAGTGACTCGGCGAGGCAAAGAGCACTCTTACTTTTTTAGAGCCTTTCGTGTTTTAGTCAGTCCAGGATAAAAAATGAATTCAAGAGAATCAAGCGCCGCAACGGATCCAACCAGAACAGCAGCAGCTCCGTTTGGTGTACCCAATTTAAATTTGGTGGTGGAGAGACGAGCGGGGCAACACAATGTCGAATTTGATGTGCACACCGACGTGTTTGCCTTTCATGCTCTGTATGATCCGCGTCAAGACCATGAAGCCCAACGCATCGCTGCTTTGCCTTTGGCCGAAAGACCTTTGGCTCGAGGACAACATCTGACGCGGCTGTTGGCCAATGCCATCATCGAAATTCAACTCTACGTCGCGGAAAACAGCCGACCGGACGATTTTGTCCAACTACGCTTGGAATCAGATCTCTTACCTCGAGGCCCCATCGTGACGGCGGTGGTTCGCGCTTCCCAATTCGATGCCCAACACATTTATTTACAAGTGGCGGCGGCTCTCAATTCCAACGAAGAGGTCAACGTGGAAGATCCGAGTTTACGTTTCGTGCTCGAACGAGTTCCCATGGGTGGTGGTGCTGGCAAGCGTCAAAATATGTTCGATCGAGTCAGTGGCAAAACGTTGCAGACCACTTTCGAAACCTTTTTAGCCAAGAACCGAAGCATCGTATCTGTGCCTCCACAACTCATGCCGGGTTATTGCATCGTGGGTGCTTTGCTTTTGGGTTTGAAACATTTGAAAGGCAAACTCAAGGGCAAAGTTGGCCAATTGCTTTTTGGCAACAAAGAGAAACGGCGACGTTTCAAACACCAGATTTTAAAATTTTGCAGCCCTCCTGTTAAAAGGGGATTGCGGAATCCAGGCGGCCATTCCCAAGAGGATCCCATCACTCTGCCCGAATTCAAGAAATTGGTCCATGCCAATACGCCCGACCTCGTTCCGTCTGACGTGGGAATTGTTGTCATGCAACACGAACGGCATAATTCCATCTTGTTGGAAATTCGACCTTGCCCAAAAACTATTATTTTTGTTGCAAGTGCAGGAACATTTTACTTTTGTTAAAAACATCGCTACCTATCTGGGACGTCCGGTCGGGTTTTGGTGCACCGTTTGCAAGAACATGGTGAACACCTTGAACAAACACATTTGCGATCGTCACGTTTGCGTGGCCTGCAAAACTTTTTGCAAAGCAGGCATCGACCGATCCTTAGGAACTGGCGATCGACAGGTCTTTTGCCAAACCTGCGGGCGGTTTTTTTTCAATGATCTTTGCTTTCGTAAGCATTTACAAAGCGGTGCCTTGCCCATTCCCGCTTATGCTTCCGAGACTGTTTGCGACAGCATTCATGCTAGTTCCACCTGCCATCGGGATCTAGCAGCGGTCGGTGGCGTCTTTAAAAAAACTCGAAACGGGCACACCATCGATTGTTATCGCTAAGGCAAAGGCAAAGCTCAAGAACACTCTTGTTTTACCAGTCGATGTTTTCAGTGCAAGTGTTTGTACGACCAGCGTGAGCCCCATGAATGCACCGTCAAAGTTCTTTCGGAACCCGTGTTGGCCATCTGAAACAAAAACGAAGGTCACTATGTTTATTACGACATCGAGACCATGGTGGTGCCTCATTATCAACTAGATCTCAAGAAACCGGGTCACGTGTGCGTGGTGGATAAATTTTTACCCAACCTCTTTTGTTTTCAGTTTGTCAATCGACCCTTAAAACGCGTGTGGCAGTTTACCTTCGAGGGTAGTGATTGCGTTCAATGCCAAGATCACAGCGGTAGTCGAAGCATCGTCGAACTCATCGACAATACCTGTGGCCGCCAAACATGTCGCGGTCGTCGATGTTTGAAATGCCCCTCTTTTCAGTTCGAGTACGGACGCCCTCAATGCGGCCGACCCGAAACCTGTCAATACGGCTGTGCCGTCTGTAAAGTGAGTTGTCATTGTCGACGTCCCTCCGAGTACCAATGGGTGGAGTTGGATTGTGCTCAAGAAGGTTGTCGGCCTCGTGCCCTTCACGAGACCATGAATTTTTTTTTTCACCCGATAGCGTGTTGGCCACCAGTGGTCATCATCGATTCATGGCCCACAATGCCGCCGGTTTCGATGCCCTGGTCATTTTGAGCGAGTATCTGAGGGATACCGCCGTCAAACCAGACGTGATCGCCGACGGGACGCGCATCAAATCCATTCGCATGGGACATTGCGTGTTTCTCGATTCGCGTCTCTTCATCCCGGGTAGTCTGGAAAGATGGCCAAGGATTTTTGATTGTCGGTCAGTAAAGGTTACTTTCCCCATCGTTTCAACATACTCGCTCGCCAAAATTACGTGGGACCTTTGCCAGCCCTGGAATGGTTCCGAAATTCCTTCGAGACCCTGGCGCAAATGCCCGAAGATTTGGTGACTTGGCACAAGAGCGAAACCTGACGTTGCGGTCCCACGGGTTGGCATTTTGCCTGCGAACTTCGATGTTACTGCGAACGCGACGTGACCGTATTGCGACGCGCCTTCGAAAAATTTCGACACGAAGTCTTTGCCGAAACGGGGATCATGCCGGGCAATGGCAACATCACCACGGCCGGTTGTGCCAACGACATCTGGCGTTCGGGACATCTTCGACCCGGCAGTGTGGGCATCGTGCCCGAAATCGGTTTTCCCGATCGACAACAATCGTCGGCCGCCCTGCAGTTTTTGCAGTTTTGCGATGCCATCTATTACGGAGGTTTGCTTCAATTTTCTCAAAAGAGCGGGCGCCCGGAAAAAATAGTGGTGGTCGAAGCTTCCATGGCAGCCACCGTGTTACCTGGTAAGAGAGCCTCGACAAGCCCGCAGCAACTCGTACCTCGAACTACCAAACGTTTCAAGTTGGATGGGTATTACGAAGAACGCTTTGCCTCGGGTGTGCAAAAAACGGCCGTGGAATTTTACGGTTGTCTCTATCACGGATGTCCGCTTTGTTTTCGCGGCGAGACCATCTCTCCTAAAACACCCAGCAAAACCATGGCTCAATTGCATATGGAAACGCTGCAGAGAGAAATCCTCCTGCAACAAGCGGGCTTGGAAATCCATGCCATGTGGGAATGCCAATGGCAACGTTTGGTTCGACACAACCAAGAAACTCGCTCGTTTTTAAAAGAACTGGATCTCTTGACTTCAGCCAACGAGGAGGATCAGGACGAGGAGGAGGAGGAGGAGGATGATGATGATGATGATGAAATGCGCCGCCTCCTTCGTTGGGGGGTCGAAAAACGTCACATTTACCCCTGAAACGCTTTGTACGGTGGCCGATCTCTGACCATGGCCGTGTACGTTACCTTAGAAGACAAACCAGTTGGTACCACCATGCAATACTATGATGTCAACTCACTTTACCCTTACGTCATGAGCACGTTTCCTTATCCGGTGGGTCAACCCATTTTCGTCTTTGAAAACATCTCCACCGAGCTGGACGCCTACTTTGGCTCAGTTCACGTCAAAATGTTACCACCACGCAATCTCTTGCATCCGCTCTTACCCATGCGAGCGGGCGACAAATTGTGTTTTCCTCTTTGCGCCGCCTGTGCTCAATACGGAAATTTTGGTTTGGGTTCTTGCCAGCATCCGGAGGGGCAAGGGGATTTTACCACCATGGAAATGTACGCGGCCATGCGACTGGGTTACAAGCTGTTGCGTATTGACGAAGTATGGCATTGGCCCCAGCAGAGTTTCGATCTCTTTCGTTCGTACGGGGACACCTTTTTTCGGTTGAAACAAGAAGCCAGTGGTTGGCCCAGCGACGTGGTCACTCCTGAACAAAAACAAGCTCACATCGACAAGGTTTTGGCTGAAACGGGCATCGTTCTCCGTCCCGAACGTGTGGCGGTCAATCCCACTCGCCGAATGGTGTCCAAGTTGTTGCTCAATTCCTTGTGGGGCGGATTCATCAAAAATCCTTGGAAACGTTTACAGAAAGAGTTTTTTGTGGAGGCCAAACATTTTTGGAAATGGTTGAATGACGAATCGAACGTGGACAAGAACTTTAAAGTTTTAGACAGGTCTCAAAAACCACTGATTGGCTAAGGTTGCCTTTCAAGGACGCGTGCGCAAGACGGTAACCACTGACTTATTGTTCACTGGCGAAAAACATGGCTGCCATCGGGTGTTTATCCGATCTCCGTCGATAAAAAAAAGACCTTTTTCAGGCCAGTAAAACGGACGAATGTTTTGACTGCATAGTGCGTTTTTATGCCAGCGAGATTCTCTTTTTAGTTGTGGGCCACCGTACTTTTTAGCCAACAGTGCTACGAGGGAAATTTCTTTAACAATTTCAAGGTCAACGCGAGTCCAGGTTGCTGTGACAGTGTTTGAGTGGAAATTTGTTTGTGGAGCTTACCGGCTAATGGAGTACCATCTTGATTTCAATTCATGCGTTTATCTTTTAAAAAGTGGAGCAAAAAATATATCACTAAATTTCCAAATGGTTTCTCTTTCGACTAAATATTTGCACACTGTTTCCGCGGGGGCCCGCATCTAGCAGAAAATGTTAAGATTTTTGCATTTTTCTTCAAAATTAAGTTGTTAAAATGGCCATTCAAGTGGTCCATGGAGGCAAATTTATTAAGACGAAGGAAAAAAAAGAAATGCATGACGTCCCTGAAAAGTTAGAAATGTATGTCAGTCGTTCAAAGATAAATTTTAAAGTGAATTTAGCACCAATGTCATACATAACATGCCATATAAGCACCTCATATTGGGTACACTAGAAGGAAACCTTTTAGTTGCAATTATATTTTGCTATAGTCATTTCAAGCAAAATGCCAATCGTTTGCTTCCCTCCAAATTATAGAGATAAACATAGATTAGGTTAACTCTGAATAGCCAAAACAACAATACCGGTATTCCAAGTTGAAAATTTGATTCAGAAATCCAGCTCACTAGCAGGGGGGATTTTACTGTAACAAAATATTACTACAGCTAATAATACGCTTTCAACACATTGTAGTGGGTTAATGTGACAACAAAAATAATTAATCAAGAATTGGTTTTATCTTCCAGCAATAAAACAGCAGGAGGATATAAAATTAGGTATCTTCAAAGTTTAGAAAACTTGTTGAAGGTGATTCAGTGCTATTATCCAAAACAAATTTCATGCTGGCCTACTAAATACTTCCAGTGTAATAAATTATTTAACCTCTCTTTGTGGACTCTGGTTGCAACACAGTGGTTTCAATAATTTAAATCCCTTCCATTAGATTTAACTTTTAAAAACTCCATAACTTCATATTTCTGTAATAATTGTTCAAAGTCATCGAGCAAAAGCATACAAAGCTACATTTGAAAGGGGTGTAATCCCATGTTGGAGTTTTCTGGAGAAGACTTTCACAGAACATGATAACTCCTGTTACCTTTCCATATGAAAAAAATATTTCAACATTAGGTGTTTTAAAGAATATGAATCATTCCTACCATTTCCAAGGATGAATAAATTAAAGTTGAATGCAGTAAGTGTAAGAAGTAAAAAAAAGTGGCACATTTTTTCAAACTGTAATCTATAGGTGCGGTTACACTCACCATGGTAAATGCCATTTCCCATGGTAAATTATCCCGCGGTGCCTCACACTTGAGTTTTAGTATACCGCGTTAACTAGGGGTCACATGTTACGAAGATTACCGAGGTAAAACGAAATCTCACGCATTTCATTGGCGGGAAATTTAATTACAACTTCATCAGCATAGCGATTGACTCTTGTACCTCGGGCATCACAACACCCTTCCAACTTCCCACGTTAAATGTCATGGGCGCTTCCACTGATCTTTTTGACGTATCCATGGATATTTAACACGGGAAATTTACCTCGGGAAGCGTCGGTCACACTACTAAATACAGTTTCCCGTGGTAAAAAGGCAATTTACCACGGTAAAAGTGCCCCGTGTAACCGCACCTTATTTCCATTCTTGATTTAGTCCCTGGATAGTATTAAACAATGGTGGTAAAGTAAACAAACTGCCCCAAGGGGGGCTCCCTTACGAAAATGACAGGGGTTCTTTTTGTTCTGTTTTGGAGAAAAAAATGTGGATTTGTACTACTTATGATGCTGAGACCAAACAGCTGGCAGAGTTGCTGCAGTACATTTAAGGCTATCAATCTGAAAAATGACTGGAACTGTAAGACAATTTGGTACACGAGCAAATAACTTTTACTTATGAATAATTCATAAGTAAAAATTATTTGCCAGTCATTTGTCACTTTAGAACTGGTTCCTCTAAGGGGTCAGATTTCTTTAGCCTACGTCCACAAAACAAGGTTCTGTTACTTTTAAGGGTTGTTTTTAAAAAAATTCCAATAAGTGGCCTGCCATTTTTATAGGGAAAACCCCTCCTGAGCAAACTGCATCCTCATGTTTGGATTCCCATTGATTTAATGACTTTAATGATATAGGCAAATTTGTTCTACAAAAATACTCAAATACCATTATAGTCTTTATAGTTTACTCCTCGAGCCACCAGCTTCAACTTTGATACTTTGTTCTAAAAGCCAAAGCAACGCAAAGCAAAGCATGGTGGAGGTGATGATTAATCACTTGTTTTGGTTCAAATGAAGAAAAAGAAAGTCAAACTAACAATAGCACTTTAATTAACCCTTTCACCCCTAAACCGGCCATACTTAGCATTTTACTCTGTCTAACACAAGACGATTTTACTTGTCAATGGGGAATCCCCAGGAGTCAATGGGTTAATCACTCACTAAAAAATGTCCCAATAAAATATTATGTTCCACTAACGACCAAAACTGTACTAATAATTTGAATTACAGCTAAGGTCTGTCAAATTTCCATCTGAGTTACCTGACAGCTCTTACAGTACTTCTCAACATAAAGAAAATAAATTCCGTGGACTTAAACATTCCCAAATAGAAATGTTGTATATTCCAAATATCGTTACGTAAACTCTTCAAGATTTACCTGCTTCAGGAACTTCAAATCAATGAATATTTGGAATAATTTTCCTGGACTCCTGCAAACTATGTGCACTTTTTAATGGTTTGCCCTTTAAAAGTAACACTCAGAAATAATAATGCAAATACAACTGAGGCTGTTTTGCCTTATCTACAAGACAAGACAACAATATCCTTTATTCAAACACAATCAATATTAAAGCAATAATACATGCTTGTGGGGTCATGTGCTAACTATAATAAAGATACACTACAGGAAATAAAAGCTTAAAACTAACTATGTGACAGAAATAGGATATCTACACATAAGGGATAAGAAAAATAAATCAATTGCCATCCAAAGATCTTATTGCAAATACACCAAAAGGTAACGGTTGATTGACAAGTTCCTTGTGCAAAATGGTAGATCATGTTTGAAGTCCATCAGGACCAAGATGAGAAGTTATGATAAAAACTCTAAACATATTTTTTACCAAAATTATTTTACTGCCATCAAACCCAATGATACCTTATGCATGGGACACTGTTTCTAGCTGCAGCTCCAAATCACATAATATATTAATAAATTTTGCCATCTAAGAAAAGAACAAACATGTGGGGTGTAACCAAAAAACGTCCAAGGCAATAAAGCTTCCTTTCAGCCTTTTCAGGAAAAACTATCCACTGTCAACCATACTTGACTCAAAACAGATTCCTTGATCCAACAACACATGACAGTCCCCTAAAACCAAAATTACATCATTAATGCTTCCAGAAAACAACAGTCTAAAAAAAAAAAGATTTGGAAAACAGTCACGAACCTGAATCTATAGAGATCTATATACATCTGTACCTACACTTCTGTTCTTCCAAACATTATTTTAACTAACATGGATTTTGATTTTGATTTTAAACTCAAATTAATTGCAAATCCATAACTTGGTAACTACTTGAACGCAAGGATCGTTGAGTTGTGACTGCTAAAAAGTACAATAACTTAGACATTCACCAGAAAAGGGAATTTAAATGACCTTAAAATCGAACTTAAGACGAATCCAGTTTATTTTCACATCAAAAGAGAGCAGCGTACAAAAATAAATGGACGATATTAAAGCATTTCTTAACATGAAATTACAATCATGATGGAGCTATAACACTAGACGAACGCTAAGCGGAAAAACAAAATTGTAAATTATTACTCACAAATTAGTTTGCAAAGTCATCTTTTGCACAGGATCCGACTTAGTCTCGTCACTCTCGCCATTATATGAACTTCATGCAGTCGCTCCTTTGGGTTTAAATCCACAACAACACCTTTAGGAAGTGTTTTCTCAAGACCACTGGAACGAAAAAAAAGTCATTTTTGATATTTTCTTGTGGAAAAAACAACGTAAACGTAGTCCACATCTCAAGCTTAACAAACCATGGGCAGCTTTAACAAACGAGAAAAACAGAGTCCGGTTCATCTTCCACTAGCAGCGAACATTTACATGAGAAGGAACCAGATAAGGGACAATATCTTTTGGATAACAACCGCCGATCTCTCTAAACTTCGTACAGAGGTAAACTAGAAATGTCGAAGGCGCAACTCAACCGATTATTAAAATTTGAACAAATGTACGAGCGGCCTGGTGAGAGGTTAAAGTACGTGGGGAAATCTCATTTGTCGTCCGCCATTTTGAAACATTGATGGCGGGAAATAAGTGAGCATGCTCAGTGGTTTTTGAGACCTGTCAAAGTTTTATCCAATAAAGTGGTGCTGGCTACCTCCAGAAAAGCCCTACCCTTTCAACACCACGACGGCAAAGGTAACATGGTGCACGGCATTTTTACCACGGCCTACGCGCGTCTCCATCTGTTGCAGTCGGCGCTGCTGCCCAAAGATCGTCACATCTTGTACATGGACACGGCCAGTGTCATCACCCTGGAATACCCCACTGACTGTAAAGAGTTTCACAAACCACCTTTAGAGGTGAACGACACGAAACTGGGGCGATGGAAGAACGAGCTGGAACCCAAACTCGATCCCGAGACCGGGCTTATGACACTGCGTTACATTTGCGACTTTGTCAGTGGGGGACCCAAAAATTACGCTTATCAAGTGGCTTGGGCCCGTCCCAATGGTAGCATTCCACCCTACGATGAACGACGCCTGGAATCTGCCAAGTGCGTGGTGCACGGGTTTCGTGGGGACAACGATGTCGTGACCTTCGACGTCATGAAACAACAGGTGTTGGAGTCTGGTCAGTATGCCCGCGCGACCCAGGCTGAGAAAAAACAACTATACGATAAAGGATGGCTGGCCACCCTGTCCGGCATGGTCAGCCGCCAAGCCATTGCGACTCAAAGATTTACAGTGGTCAAAGGATCCAAGAAACCTTTGGCCAGCATCAGACGTGACAGACAGATCACTTCATACTTTCACGAGACGTTATCGGGTCATTTTGGTTTGGCCCCCGGTATCTTGACCCGAGAATACAGCCTGGTCAACGACAAGGTCGTCACCGATTTTAAGGGCAAGTTGGGCTGGCCTTATTTTTGTTATCCCTTTGGATATACAAAATGAAAAACTTTTTTTTTTTTTGTACTAGTGTTGTTTTTTTTTGCCAATTAGGGCAACTAAGCATTTTACGAATTTTTGAAAAATAAGGAGCGTCGCTTTTTTTTTTTTTTTTGGATTTTTGCAAAACGATCTTTTTTAGTTGGTTTTTTTGCTTTAGGTTTTTTGGTCAGATGTAACCACAAAAACAATAAAAGTTTTTTTTTGTTGAAACCATTGTGATCGATGTCTTTTTTTTTTAAGTTGAGGAAAAAAACCCCCTATAAGCGTTCAATTTGGTAGTAAAGTCGACTTGATTAAAAATTTTAAAGTGTCCCTGAGATAAAAAAAAAATCAATTCATAATTTTTTTCTTGGGGATTTCTAAGCTATGACGACCAAAATGGATTTTTTAAAAATTGGATCCACTCGGCTTTTTTTATTAAATGCAAACACCACAATAGCTTTCATTTTATTGGACATTTTACTCTCGACACGACAGCTGTGCTCCATCATCGATCATTTACTACGCATGGCAACCTCAAAAAAAAAAAAAAAACATTTGCAACATTAATCATGCACGAGCACCCGACCGCATTTATAAAATTTGCACGTTACAAAAGAAACCCCTTTAAATTTACCTTGCTTGCTTTGCGCTTGCAAAGGGACAACATGGAGGAAAAACGACTCAAGGTCTGTCTCCGTTGGTTGGATGTTCACGCTCGACTCTTTAAAGCCGATCCGGCCAAAAATGACCATTGCCTGATCTGCCACGAAGAAGAATGCTCGCTCCAATTGTCGGAAGATCTTCGAACCTTTTTGGCGCGACTCGATACCAAACGACCTCGAGGAATCGAAGGTAAAAAAGTGAAAAAACAACTCGTCATCTCGTTAAAATGTTGCGAAAAACCTTTTCACGTCGGATGTCTTTGGAACTTTTGGTTACCACAACCTCGCAAATGGAAATGCCCTCATTCCCAACAATTGTACTGGTGTCAACCCCTAGTACGACCCTGGTTTTGGTGTCTTTACCCCTGCAAACCAAATATGACGCTGCCTCAAAGGTATCGTCTTTGGGAATTGGATGTAACCCCCAGCCAAATACCAGAATGGACTTCGATCTGGCAAAACGATAGCAGCAGCAGCAGCAGTGACGACGAGAACGAGAACGAGGAAGAGAAATATAAAAAAACTTTGTAGAGTCGTTTTAAAATTCTTTTTTTTTTTGCGGACACGGCAAGATGTATACAAAAAGACAGACAGATAGACGTAAATGTGATCCTTTTGGACTCGACTAATGTGTGCGGTGATGATAAAAAGCGAGATTAAAAAAATCGACTAATGTGTGCGGTGATGATAAAAAGCGAGATTAAAAAAGAAATTTCATCAAGTCGTGTGGTTTTTTTTTTGTCATCAATCATTTACTACGAGTGGCAACCTCAAAAAAAAAAAATTATTAGCATCCCCAGCTTTTTATAAATTTTTTAAAGTTGAACGATCGTTGGTTGATCTTTACCCCTTTTAATCCAAAAGATCGTTTTTTTTTTTGTTTTTTTTTTTCATCCGGCTACCGACAACCGTGGTGGAGATACAAAAAAAAAAAGG
>OX421445.1:5736507-5746507 GCA_949126865.1 Montipora capitata | reverse complement strand
CTTAATAATAAAAGACTCAAACCGCAATCATGAGTACAACACTTTTTGCCCGTCAACAATCTCGCACTTACGATCAAGCAACCACCAAAGTGTTAGCATGGGACAAGACTCCAACCGCGCAAAATTTCTATCACAAGCACCAGAACCACCAGACAAACTCAAAGGAAACAACTTGTATGCAAAAGCCATGAAGCAGCATCATTAAAAAAGACAAGAGAAAAAAAAAACAAAACAAAAAGCTCACAGTCAAAACCACTCGAGTTTCTTATTAAAATACATAAGTCGAGTCAGACCAGAGTCAGACCAAATAAACAAGATAATACTAAAAAAACAAGAGAAAAAAAGATCCAAAAAACTCCGGAGTACTCTCGTCAAATTTTTTCAAAAAACCATGTACTCTTGTAATTAGTTAAAATACTTTGGCACGATGATCGTCGATAATTGTTCCATCCGCTGGTCTTTTTCACCCTGTACTTCCTGTCAAGTACAAAGACCGACTCGTATTTTCTAAATTCAAACACGATCAGCCTCTGCAACACACAATTTTAAACAAAAAAAGGAATAACATCAGTTAGTACGTTTTTTTTGAGCGAATTCTTCAAAAAAACCGTGTTCACCAAAAACAAACACACAAAAGAAAAATGGTCGTTACAAAAAAAAAAACACGTAGTATAAAAAACAACAGGCTGATTGCTCAAAGTTTTGCTGTTAAAACGCATGCGTGGAGGACTTCCCATCCAATGTTACAAACAAGACAAAAGGCGAAAAAATCGAAAAAAACTAACCAACAAGCTAACAAAAACATCATAAATCGAGACAAAAACCAAAAAAAAAAAGCGTCGTAACTCGTGCGATCAAAATACACCGTCAAAATGTAACAACAAAGAGATTGAAAAGCTACTTCACAAATAACTTGTGTGGTAATAGAGCACAAACTCCCTAGATTTTGGTTCCCATTTGCCCGATTGAGCACAAAATTTTTTAAAAATAAATAAATAAAATGAGTAAACCAAAATGTGTTATATACGTGAATGCTGCGATCGAGTGACGATGTTGAAAAAACCAACCCCGATGTTGAACCTTTTCATCTACGTCCTCTATACAAAATACCAATGGAACAAGTGGTAGAAGCCATGAATGCAGAGTATGGGAAAAAATTACAGAAGTTATCAGGTAATCAAAAATTTCTTTTGAAATTGAATTGAATTGAATAATTAATCACTTAAGATCTGTCTTTGTTTTTTCTTTTTATTGAGTCTAGATCCGGACAAACTGAATGATCAAACCTGTGTCAAGCCATGTTATCCAGAAACCCTCTTAGACCACGAAGAAAGCGAAAAGAATTAACCAGAGCGTTTTGAATTCAAAAAGATGATATATGCGCGCGGCTCGTTGTATTGTCGTAAATTAAGAGACATAAAAATCAATGTTTAAAAGCAAAAAATTTCAATCAAAAAAAAAAAAACAACAGATGTCATGTGGACATAAAACAACGGTCTGGTCTTGTGGTATAACCCCTCGATAAATAACCAAACTCAAATTATTAGACGATTTAAACAAAATTGTACGACAGAGACAAATTTTTTTCCCATGCTAATGGCAAACAAGATACACGTAACAGCAGAGATTAACGACAATTTAAAAAGGGGTTACAATAATCCAAGAAGTCCAACAACAAAATTTAAAGAAAAAGTAAGTACTGTGAAAATACAAATGAAAACTTTTTTGTTAATGACAACGATAAATCAAAATTAAGTTGTAGATTGGTGTTACGGTTATTTTGTTTATTTGTATCTGGTAATTGCTAACTTTTTCAATCTCGTTAAAGTTTATTTCTATATAGCTTCTGAGGCTTTTTACTTTTTTTATCATTGTTCTGTTGAAGATTTGATCGTTGTTTTTAAAGCAATAGCTTTTATCATTTATCGAGGCTCGCATTATCTTTTAATGTCATTTTTTCTAACAAGTTTAAATCCGTCTTTCGATTCTCTTTTCTGGCTCGGCAACACGACGGTATGTATTTTTTTTCTGAAATCTAGTGTTTTTTTTCTAAGGGAATTAATACCAAAAACAGTACAAGAGTAAAAATAGTAAGTAGTAGAGCGAAAAATAGATAGATGTGGATACTTGGAATAAACAAAATAACCGAGATGGTTTGACACAGCGACCAAATAAGTACAAGTAAAACAACCACCAAAAATTTTCTCACAAACAGGTTCAACCATACAAGAAACAACTGCAAAAAGAGAATGCGATGAAATCTGTTGTGTTTTCTGATTTACTTAAACCCTAAACTTGAGCAAAGTAAAAAAAAACTCAAAAAACTAAACAATACACAAGTAGATCACAGATGTCCAAGAATCTAAAAAATTCTCCTGCAGACGTTTACCAAACAACCCATATAAACCGTCAATCACCAAATCGGAGGTAAACGATGAGCAACAAAACAAAAGTTCAAATGGTACTTCATGTAAGTGCACGAATTATACACCGACCCCCGCCCCCTTTAATGAGGCATTCTGCTTTCTGATCTCAAACAGGGTATCCAATCGATTTGATTCGTCATTAGAGATCATTAAGCCAAGAACAGAACAATGCATATGGCTCAAGATCAAACAAAAAACAGTGGATGGTCTGATCATTGCCAAACCGAAAAAGACAAAACGCATGTTTGTTCGTGATTACAATCAGCACCGACCGACATGGAGTTCCGGTACAGTACTGTGGTCATTGCAAATGTTACTTTTTTGATGACAAATGTTTTAAAAATCATGGTCGTAACGCTCAAGTTAGAGAAAGCAGTACTCCAGGGTTATCACATCTTAAAAACACAAAAGATTGTTGTTTTGCAGAATTGACTAAAATCATCAGTCGCCATTACCACTCTCCTCTATGTCACAAAATTTTTTTTTTGACAAATGGATGCAAAAAAACAAGCTGCTAAACAGATTTGATATGGATTAAAAACCTATTTCAATCCACTCTAAAAGACCATTGCTTCGACACAAGCAGTCTATTTTGATGAAAATACTTGAAAAACACATAAAATGAGTTTTTTTCCGATGGACCACCACTTTCTTTTTTTTTTGAGCCCAAATTTTAAAACAAAGGAACAAAAAAAAAAAGGAATTAGAAACCTGGCATGCCGAGCAGGTCACCAAAAATGACTCTAAAAAGAAACTAAAAGAATAAAAGACCACATTTTGTATTCTCTCCCATAGTGATCAAAAGATCAAAAGTCGTTAGCACGCAGACGCAATCATCCCTAACAAATTTTGGTTTGTCGAGGGCAGCTCTAGCCACCATCATAGTCTGGGCAAAAAAAACAAAAACAGAACCCTCCAAGTAAAAAGATGATAAATTTATTACTTTAACTTTTTTTAAATCAAATACGCAAAAAATATGTGGATTGTGTCAATATAGCATTTGTCGGGGGCAAGCACGACAAAATCGCAAAACTTACTCAATTACAATGTTGCTTAACAAACACCCCCGTAGATTTAGTGGACAACCAAATTACTTAACCGAGTGTAAAAAATCTTTATCTAGCATTTCCCCAAACACAAACGATTGTTGTTTGCTGAATACGTCAACTGTTGGCTTAAAGTTAAGCAAGTTAAAATTGTTTGTTATTGCAAGTTTTCAAATGACTCATTACTGATTTTTAATCGCATGACATTTTTGAGCCCCCCACGAGTGGTTGGTCAGCGGTCTCACACCATTTCTATTTTGAAAATCGGGGCAACAAGCTAACAACTACATGTACGCGTACAAACTATCCGAAAGACAAAAAGTATGCAAAGAAAAAGGAGTTTTTTGGTATCTAAAAAGGTGTCAAACTATTTATTTACAAAAAAACCTGCAGTCAAATTTGTTTTTAAAATCTTTTTGCATACAAAAAACAGATAGTGTTTATCGTCAAAACCCAACATGTGCGTGTCTACAGATCAATTAATAAAAAAAACACGTTTCCAAAAACAGGGGTCGTTCCCAACTTGTGGTGAGAGAGCCGATTGCGGTCTGCGTGCTACTAGATGGTGTTTTTTTTTTCTTTTAAAATGGCTGTCCCCAATAAATCGAGTCCCTTTATGATCTTTCCAGAAAGACGACCTGGGGGACTACAAGGCACAAAGGTCAAATGATCCCTTTGTTTTTGGACCCTACCGGGACAAAAAAATCAAGCTTTGGTGTTTTTAAAAAAACACGCGCTTTCCAAAAAACAAAAGGAGACATCTCACCTGTTGTGCCCTGGGTCCCCTTGTCTTTGTTATACACAAAAAAAAAATCCAAATTTAAACCAAATCGGTAAAAAATGTTTTTTTAAAAAGCAACAATAAAATCATGGGCAAAAAAAAAACACTCACCTCGATTTTTCCTTTTTTCTTATCTAAGCAAAAAGAGGTTTTCTCTGAGAACTTGAACGAAGCATAAAAAAAAATATTGAAAAATGTAAAATTTTTTAAATTTTATAACCGATGTCTTTTTGCATCAGCAGCGACCACCATCACCTCATTTTCTTTCCACCTAAAATATAAAAAACTGATCAAACGATAAAAGTTTTTTCTTTTCTTTTCTTTTGACTTGGTGCTATCCTCTTCTTGCTTCTTTTGTTCTTTTCTTCTTGGTTGGTTTCTTGGTTTCTTTGGTACTCTATCCTCCAAAGTCCTTCTCGTTGTCAGCTTTCCTCCAAACAAAATGTGTTTTTATCAAACAAAAACCTCCTTTCTCTCCAAAAATCCCTTTTTTCGATACAATTTTAGAGTTTTGTCAAAAAAAAAACAACAAAAGCTTGTAACATTTCAGATATCCACGTCTTAAAAAGTAGTCGTACCTAAAAAACACACAAAAAAATTTTTTTCTTTTGCATCATAAATAATTCGACCAACCAAAAAAACTCACCCGATCGATTTGAGCCACCACAGACACGTCGATGCCGTCTCAAATTGTCTTTTCGATTAAAAATTTTGTTGCAATTGTCGCAACCAAACAAGAGCGGTGTAGCTCCATGCTCGAGTTGTACATGTCGCATCAACAAGCTTTTGTGTGAAAACACTTGGCCGCACACACGACACCGATACTCGGTCGCCATGTCAGTTCAAATGACTCGATAAGATGAGAAGTTTGTTCCTTTTTTTTATCAAAATGCAAAAAAACACGCACCAACCACAAAAACACATGTTTTGTGTCACAGAGATGAACCCAAAAAACCTCAAAAACAGCCGATGATGATGCTAAGTGTGTTTTTTACAATCGACATCAAAGACTAAGTCGATGCTAATATGTTTGCTTGTAGAGATCTGTAGAAACTCAAGACACTTTACCGGGTAGTATCTCTCTATGTATAAACGTTTTAATCATCTGTCTTTTTTTTTTTTTTAAAGTTTTGTTTGTTTTTTGTTTCATCAGACATCCTCGTGATCGAAAGCAGCGTTTGTGGCTACAGACGATTTCGCCACCACCCTAGTAGTAAAACGCTTTGCCATTGTTTTGCCGATCTCCATAATCCAGACTCGTACTATGCCATTGGAGTCCAAGACGATGACAAGAGCAAAATGGTTGGTTACCTCCCCAAAGAACTCGGTCAGATCCTTTTTCCACATATATACATGACTCGCTTTATGCAAGTCAAAGCGATTATCGAGATTTGCGTGCCCATGAGTAATAAACTACGGTGTCGCGTCTACGTAAAATTACAACATCGTGAACCTGAATATCAAAAAATGGAACAGCAGGCTCTCATTCAAAAACTCGAGGCTGCCCGCATCAAAGTGGAACTACAAAAACCAGTCGCCAAACCTTGTCCACATTGTCCAGAAGACATCCCTCATCCTTGGAATGGAGGCTGGCAAAAAGCTTTTTTAGCCAACATGTGTGAGCCGTGTTATAAACGATACAATATGTGTGATCACGATTACTGTATTGGTTCTTGCACAAAACATACCCCAAGTTATTTTGATCGAAAAACGATGACCTATTTGCCACGATGAAAAAACAAAAAAATTTTTTTTGGTAGTGTGGTGTAGTTTTTTCATTGAGTGATATTCATAATAAATGAACACGATGTTGACTTGCTTGGTCTTTTCATTGGGTCCTTTATATTTTATCAAGTCAAAATAACCATCATCGATTTAACGCTCAAAAAGACACTCTCGACATAGTCTTGTCGGTTTCTTCAACAATGTCTCACACCGCTGTAACCCGGTCCATATATGGTGTTGGTGTAACCAAGCAGCGGCTAAGACGGCGGCCACCTTTCGTGGATGGTTTTTTAATGCTCAACTCTGCCATCCATCGGGCCAAACTTGTTTGATCTGTTATGACAAAAAATGTTCCCCTCCAGATCTCCAAAGAACTTGGCAGATTTTTTACACGACTCGATGTTCGACGCTCTCGTGGTCAAAGAAAAAAAAAAAACCCTAACCTAATCATCTGCTTGTCGTGTTGCCATCGATTATTTCACGTGGGTTGTATTTGGAGTTGGTGGTTTGCTCATCAGGATCGATGGATGTGTCCTCATTGCCGACACGTATTTTGGTGCGCGAAACCGCCACAGTGAAGATGAGAGGATGGAATATGAGCAAAAAAAAAAACAAACAACGGGGCATGACATATATATATATATATATACCAAGTTTATAGTGTGGTGTGAAGGTAAAGAGCGCTCAATACCATTACAAGTAGAGCGAAAACAAAATATATATATATATATATATATATATGTTGTGTAAAAAAACGGTCCGTGTAAAAAAGCTGCTTTTTTACGTAAAAAAGCAACTTTTTTACAATTATATAATTGTAAAAAAGCAGCTTTTTTACAGAAATATATTTTTGTAAAAAAGCAGCTTTTTTATGTAAAAAAGCTGCTTTTTTACAATTATATATTTTTGTAAAAAAGCAGCTTTTTTACGTAAAAATGCTGCTTTTTTACAATTATATAATTGTAAGAAAGCTGCTTTCTTATGTAAAAATGCTGCACTTTTACAATTATATATTTGTAAAAAAAGCTGCTTTTGAACAGAAATATCTATGTGTAGAAAAAAACAGCTTTGACAAGTACAGCAGCCGTAAATAATTAAGCAAACCGGCTTTTACAACGGTTACTGTTAATACATTGCATCAAGTAGTGTAATTCCATTCGTTGCTTTAGAGTGCCGAGCAGTACATTCATAATTTATCTTTCTGAAACCGATGGAGAAAGCTTAGAGCTCTTCCTACTGAAATACCGTGGTGATGTGATTTTATGTAGCCTATGTTAGCCATACACATAATTTTTATTGTCGACATCACAATTAGTTTATTTTCAGCGTATAAATTCGAGACAATATTTGGTTCAGGTCACAGTGCAAGGTCGCGTGCAAGAAATTTATAATTCAGTTTTGTAAACACACAGTCCAAGCGCTAACTTTCCAACGATTTATGCCAGTGCCCTGAATTTTTTTGTTGGCTTGTGCTAGCCATATGAGTATTATTTTATGATAGAAATCACTTTCCCAAGCCTTTCATAAGTGCCGCATAATGCAAAAAATCGTTTCCTTACATGTCACGCCTTGTAAAGGTGCAGGAAATTTACAATTCAGTTTTGTAAAAAAACGGTCCGACCGCAATAACTTTCCAACGATTAATGCCAGTGTTCTGAATATTTTGTTGGCTTGTGCTAGCCGTATAAGTATTATTTCTTGGCCGAAATCACTATCTCTAGCCTTTCATAACTGCCGCATAATGCAAAAAACCGTTTTCTTGCATGTCACGCCTTGTAAAGGTGCAGGAAATTTACAATTCAGTTTTGTAAAAAAACGATCCGACCGCTAACTTTCCAACGATTAATGCCAGTGTCCTGAATATTTTGTTGCCTTGTGCTAGCCGTATAAGGATTATTTCTTGGCAGAAATCGCTATCCCTAGCCTTTCATAAGTGCCGCATAATGCAAAAAACCGTTTTCTTACATGTCACGCCTTGTAAAGGTGCAGGAAATTTACAATTCAGTTTTGTAAAAAAACGGTCCGACCGCTATAATTTTCCAACGATTAATGCCAGTGTCCTGAATATTTTGTTGGCTTGTGCTAGCCGTATAAGTATTATTTCTTAGCAGAAATCGCTATCCCTAGCCTTTCATAACTGCCGCATAATGCAAAAAAAACCGTCTTCTTACATGTCACGCCTTATGCATTATGCGTCAGTTATGAAAGGCTAGGGATAGCGATTTCTGCCAAGAAATAATACTTATACGGCTAGCACAAGCTAACACATATTATTCAGGACACTGGCATTAATCGTTGGAAAGTTATTGCGGTCGGACCTTTTTTTTACAAAACTGAATTGTAAATTTCCTGCACTTTTACAAGGCGTGACATGTAAGGAAACGGTGTTTCGCATTATGCCGCACTTATGAAAGGCTTGGCAAAGTGATTTCTATCATAATATAATAGGTATATGGCTAGCACAAGACACCAATATATTCAGGACATTGGCATGAATGGTTGAAAAGTTATAGCGGTCGGACCGTTTTTTTACAAAACTGAATTGTAAATTTCCTGCACCTTTTTATAAGACGTGACATTTAAGGAAACAGTTTTTCCAATTTCGGCACTTATGAAAGGCTTGGGAAAGTGATTTCTATCATAAAATAATAGTTATATGACTAACACAAGACAACAAAAATATTCAGGGCATTGGCATAAATGGTTGAAAAGTTATAGCACTCGGACCGTTTTTTTACAAAACTGAATTGTAAATTTCCTGCACCTTTACAAGGCGTGACATGTAAGAAACAGTTTGTCGAATTTCTGCACTTATGAAAGGCTTGGGAAAGTGATTTCTATCATAAAGTAATACTGATATGGCTAGCACAAGCCAACAAAATATTGAGGATACTGGCATAAATCGATGGAAAGTTATAGCGGTCGGACCGTTTTTTTACAAAACTTAATTGTAAATTTCCTGCACTTTTACAAGGCGTGACATGTAAGGAAACGGTGTTTCGCATTATGCCGCACTTATGAAAGGCTTGGGAAAGTGATTTTTAGGAATGAATAATACTTATGCGGCTAGCACCAGAAAACAAAACAGTCAGGACACTGGCATAAATCGTTGGAAAGTTATGTTGATCGGACTGTTTTTTTACAAATATATAATTGTAAAAATGCTGCATTTTTACAAAATATATATTTGTAAAAAAAACGGCTTTTTTACGGTACCATTTTTTTACGCCACATATATATATATATATATATATATATATATATATATATATATATATATATATATATATATATATATATATATATATATATATAACTGCAGACAGTACTGTTTCGGCCTTCTGGGCCTCATCAGTGCAGTGCTGATGTCTGGGATGGAGGTTAAGCTTATAAAGCCACCCCAAATGTGCCACACATGTGGTACATCCAAGCCATGCCAGAGTGCTCAAACTAGCGAGCTAGTGAGCATGCGCAATTGCTAGCGGCAATGACTCATCCCAGTAGAGTGCTCAATTTGGACATGAAAGCAAAAGCTTTGTAATGCCAAAGAGCTATATCTAACTGCAGACAGTACTGTTTCGGCCTTCTGGGCCTCATCAGTGCAGTGCTGATGTCTGGGATGGAGGTTAAGCTTATAAAGCCACCCCAAATGTCCCACACATGTGGTACATCTAAGCCATGCCAGAGTGCTCAAACTAGCGAGCTAGTGAGCATGCGCAATTGCTAGCGGCAATGACTTATCCCAGTAGAGTGCTCAATTTGGACATGAAAGCAAAAGCTTTGTAATGCCAAAGAGCGATATATATATATATATATATATATATATATATATATATATATATATATATATATATATATATATATATATATATATATATATATATATATAACTGCAGACAGTACTGTTTCGGCCTTCTGGGCCTCATCAGTGCAGTGCTGATGTCTGGGATGGAGGTTAAGCTTATATAGCCACCCCAAATGTCCCACACATGTGGTACATCTAAGCCATGCCAGAGTGCTCA
>OX421445.1:5714007-5731507 GCA_949126865.1 Montipora capitata | reverse complement strand
CGGCGAAAAGAATCGTCGTTTTGACGAAAAGATCAAGGCCTTGTCCTTGTGGGACGATTATATTTTTGAAGTTCCACCAGGTAATACACACATTTTTTCGTAGAAAAAAAATATTCAAAAACTTGTTTGACCAATATTGGCCTGTTAATTATTTTTTTTTTTATTGTTAGCGGTGGCCGTAGTGGAAAAAGAAGAAGAAAAGGAAAATTTTACGATCTACCAAATGCAGGTTTTACAACCTTTTGCCACCAAGAACGGCCAAGTGGTACATCTCTTCACATACGATGAGGCGGAATACAAAGCAGCAGTCACCAAGACATTGTTGGACCCTATTCCCAAAGAGGAAACGAGACACGTTCAAGTGATGTTAAGTCATAATAGTGATGGCGGCCACCAAGCCAGGACAGCCTGGACAGAGGCCAAATCGACAAAATGGTCGTCCATTTTAAATAAATTGCAAACCCGGTTGCACGAGGAATTCAAAGCCTCTTTCAAAGGACGGGTTCGTTATAACGTAACTTTGTTTTTTAAAACCAACGATGAAAAGCGATTTTTTTTTGTAATTTAGTGTTTTGTAAAGAAAGTCTGACTTTTTTTTGTTTATATCGAACACGTACATTGTTTTTTATTTTTGTTTTGTTCTGTTACTCGTTCGTTTGTTCGCTGGTTGATTGATTTGATTGACTGGTTCGCTGGCTGGTTCGTTGTTTTTTCGGTGATCTTGTAAAATAATAAAAATTCCAAAAAAAAAATAATGATAAAATCTCGACTGTCGTTGTTGCAAAAAAAAAACTACTTCTTGCTACCCGTCTCTTCTGTCTCTTTTTATTTATTTATTTATTTGATTTGATTTATTTGTTTGATTCAAACGTTTCGTCGTTTTGGGACACGATTCGTGCAAGCTACGATCCTTGGCAGGTTACTCAAAAACACAAAGAAAGATGTCGTTACGACTGCTTTGGCGAGCCACGTACTTTTGACACCTCAAATGTCTGCTCCGTTTTGTTTTTGCCTGCTCGATAACTTGCTTGTTTGCTGGCTGGTTGGTTGGCTGGCTTGCTTGCTGGTTTGATCGCTCGTTCGTGTTCTCCAGTTTTGCAAAAAAAAAATCAAAAACTAACATTATTATTAAAAAACTCGTCCCCAGTCTCTTCTCTTTTTGTTCATTTTTATGTTATTATCATCTCCAAAAAAAAAGAGGCTCGACGGTGGTCAAAAAACCTACCACACGACACCCAAAACGACAAATGAGGCTACAACATTGCCATTTGTATGAACGATCGGGCACCCAAGATTGGCTCAAAAACCGCTCTAGACGCGCTCTGATTGGCTCTCGGGTCTTTTGGCGCTTCAAACTCTTTTTCTGATGCAAAAGTCTTTGTGGGGGTCTTTTGGTGTGTATGGGGGTCTTATACGCGGCAAAATGGCCTAAAATACCGATTGAGGCTCTAGGAGTACCAAAGACTAAATTTTGCCCCCAGGGTAGGGGGGTGGGGAACTGTTTTGTCACCCTCTGTTGCCATGGAAACGGAGCTCTCGACCAATCAGATGGCAGTATTTGGGTCACGTGACCTTGTTTGGGTGACAAAAACATCCCCACCCCCCTACCCTAGGGAAAAACTTGTTTGCTTCCCCCCCCCCCCCCCCCCCACATACTACTCTGACAAATAGTTAATTAATAGGCCGGTAGCCAGGTTTTTAACCTCAGAAAAGGATCTGTTTCGTCGTACGAACGTGTGAGGACCTGTGAGCCAAAGGGCCTCTGCTGGTATGACTTCTGGATGACCCCTTAAATGGTCTTAATGATCCCCCAACTTGAAAAAAATTGCCTGGAACAGTGCACATACCACAGGCAACCCAGTGTACCCTCACGGAGGGTCTAGTTCATTGCGACAGTGCTCTTCGCTTGTGAAGGTTCTTGGGTTTCATAACCAGTCCCTCCGTTAACTATGTTCTGAGCGATAACTTTTAACTTGAAGTTAAATTTACTTGACTTTACTGATATTGTTTTACCAACCTCGATTAATTTTCATTGCCTTTTTCTAAAAACACCACGAAATCTCGATCGAGCTCAAGTTCAGTTGTGGTATTTATCGTCATCACACTAATCCCTTCTCAGTGTCGACAACATATCAACAGTTTTGACAGAGCTCCGGGCGCTGAAAGCGCAAGCGCTAGCACCATCGGGGTTAAGAAAATATGGTAACCCATCGCAAGAGATGGCAAGAAATTTTGGTTTGGGTTATGACGTCATCGTACTGCCATCCGGTTTGTCCTTTCAACATTTCATGTAAGCCAATGGGCCAAATGTCGCGCTGCTGGAACCCGCTTTTTTGGCGGGAAGTTGCATGTGCTGGAACCCGCGTTTTTTGGCGGGAAGGTGCAAGTCCATCTTACTGCATTTGACCATAGTTAGTGTTTGACACTGCGTTTTGGTAAAACAACCACAAATTTTGAACACAACCAAAAAGCAAGCTAATAGAAGAGAAAGAAAGAGAAAAAAAAACAGTATGCGACGAATAAGCGATATTCAACTTAAAAGAGAGCGACTAAGAGAACGATGAAACAGACGAAATATCAGTGACAAACAATGAGAGAGCGAGAGAAAGAGAGAGAAAGCAAAAAGAGACAAAATTTTAGTGACGGGAAGTGGAGAGAATAGCAAGTACGAGCATGAGAAACCAGGCTGAATAATAGTTAGAGCGTGAGTTATATTTTGTTTCTGATATTGTTCCTGTTTTCTCCCCAGGATTGTTGTAACTCTGGTCCAGGGTACGCCACCCCACTGGAAGCCATGAAAGGCCCCAGGGAGAAGTTGATGTATTTGCCTTGTATTTATTCCAACACGGGAATAGAAAAACCGGACTACCTCGTCACTGTTGACGTCGATCCAGATTCTCCTACATATTCTAAGGTAGGCTGATAGCAATGAGAAGACTTATAAGAGTTTGGTAAAAATCCCTGTAAAACCTCAAACTTGCTTAACACCCGGCGGATCTAATCCGAAAGGACACAGGTCGCGGGTCGGAGGTCACAGGTCACAGGTCACAGGTCATAGGTGGCAGGTCGTGTAATAAAAGTGGGGACGATTTCCTAGACTTTGGCAAATGAACTCTTTGTCAACAGGTTCACTCACCAAATACAGACCTGTTTGACTGTGTACTTGAATAAACTTCTCCACACCCTCCCATCCTAGTGCTGAGCGTTAGTCTCAGGGTTTACTGACAATTTTTTTCTCCGAAACTCTGGTAACTGGCCGCTAAATAGAGGGCGCCCGCTTAATAGGAGGCCGCTTGATGGAGGTTTAAACTGCGTAAATTTCATTTTCATTGAGATAATTGTTGTCTCCTCTGTAATGTTAACTAAGAAATGATTGAGAAGAAGAACTAAGAAATTATTGAAAGGGGCTAGGTCACGCTATTTTAGGTAATTTTGTTTAATTTTGTTAGTTATGAGCTCTAAACGTCAAATTGGCAGAGCAAGAGTCTTTCATTTGCAAAATCACGGCCACATAACAACTGAGAATGATTTTTCAGCTGTGTAAATGACATTTTGATATAGACTGATATAAATTTGAAAAAAGGTTGGCCGACGTTTTTCAAATTTACCCAAATTCAATCCATTTCAATCCTCTCCAGTTTTGTCCATCCATGTCCCTTCTTGGCTTCCCTGTGTTTTTTTAGAGTTCTTCTATAGTTTTGAACAGTTATTTTGATATTTTAGTTAATTCTATGACCATTTGATCAGTGCTGAAATTGCCAAAAATTGCGTGACCTAGCCCCTTTAAGTAATCTTTCTTATTCGATTTACTGTAATTCATTGTTTCTTCCCGAGCCTTGGTCGTTGAATACCGTTATAAGGGAACTCAAACGAGAGGTGTGTTGATAAAATTCGGGTTTCTGCGAGATGAAAAGTGTCATTTAGTTGCCTGGGCTGTTTTTCTCTGTACCTTGAGAGAACATTACACGCCCAGATTAAATCTGTTTTTTGATGTTTATTCGATTTAAGCAGAAACCCATAAGGGTTGAAACGTGTAACGCGCGTTCACAGCTTCCGAATATTCAGTGCGAACTGATTGGTTGAATGTTTCAGTGCTAAGTACCATATTTGGAAACCCCTCGCTCTTGTTGTTCCAAATATGGTACTTAGCAAATTGAATATTCAGAAGCTTGTTTCCCAGCACACAAGGGGCCGTTACACGTTTCAACCCTTATGAGTTTCTGATTTAAGTCGATCAACTACAGGTTTTCGATGTTGGGTAAATTTCTTACACGACGTTTTTCGTGTCAGTACGTCATTTCATGTTGTGGTTTAGTTCAGCAATACCAACTTTTTCTCCAATTTCTGAAGAATTTTTCTGTGGGCATTAATAGTTAAGGAAAGTCAATTACAATTGTAGACGTTGTGTTAATAACACTCATTGTTGTTTAACGAAATATTACTTTAAGTCCCTGTTAAAAAGAGCGCCATTAGACTTTTGAATGCTGTACAAATCTGTTAAAAAGAAGCGGCTGTCGTGTCCTTTATTAAATATTGAAAAGGTATGGAAGAAACTTTTTAGAGGCAAAAAACAAATGTTCCTTTCACTTTCGCGTGAAAGCAGGAAATAGGAAGGAATTTCGAGATATTTCTGATTATGTTCGTGACCTGTGACCTGCGACCCGTGACCTGCGCATTAGACCCGCCGCTCAATACCTGCCCCGTCTCTATTTTTGTCTTGCGCGGTTATTACAAGGTATTAGGTGCACACCGAGTTCAATAAGCGTTAAGAAGTGTCCATTTCCTCTTCTTCCCAACTTGAACATCACTCATGTATTGGAATACATACAGCATATTACACAGTGGCGATAAGATATGAGTTTTATGTTCGAGCGGCAAGAACAATATCTCACTGACGAGTGAGCGCAGCGAACGTGTGAGATCAGTATTGTTCTTGCCACGAGAACATGCAATTCATATCTTCGAGCTAGCGTGTAGTTTTCTTATTATTATATAGACAGGAGTGTTTTACTCACTATTTTCTTTCCAACGCCGAGCAAAAACTTTATCGCAAATTCTTGCAGCTCGACGTCCGGAACTTCTTCAATTTTCGCATTTCCACTTCATTTGCAAGGAACTCCTTGAATATTTTTAGTTTTATGAAGTTTTATTCTTCGTGTTAGCATTTACTTGTTTCTCAGAGAAGGATTTTACGACAGCTTCAGAGAACTTCACGAATCTATCGCTCGCCAATTTTCACTGACTGATTGCGCAAACAACCATGGAAAGGGAAGAATGGCGTCATCGACATCCTCACTAGTGAGGACATGCAAAATACGTTACTCGGGTCCCGGATGTAGTTTCGTATGCATTTTATGAGTGGTGTATTTTCCAGCAAAATACTCCTGTCTATATGATAAAGACAACTAACGTCACAAAATGAAATGCTACCCCTCGAGTAAAGATAAACTGCTGCATTTACCCTAAGGTAAGCATAACGCCAACTCTTACCTAATTGTTGCCGGGAAATAGATAGCAAATGCGTAGAATTAAAGAGACGCTTCGCGTTGGATGTCAAACTTGCTGGTGCATCTAATTCCCTGTATTGATTTCCTGGACATAAGTGTGCATCGCAGATGGGCCGTTTTTTTTAATTTCAGAAAGCCGTATGGAAGGCATAGTCCTCTGATGTTCGTTTTTGGTCGGAAAAGCTACTTATTGCCTATGCCTTCCAATTGAATTAGCTAGTTTCTCTAGCTACTTCGAATTGCTGACACTCCTCACGGTGGCAAGAGCCGAAACAACGTAGATCTGAAATAGTAATGTACTATAACTTGACTGGCTAAACCAGTCTTCTGGTTTGGCCAGCCGAAAAATAGCACATCACTAAATCAAATCTATGCATGTTGTGTCGGCTCTTCCTCAAAACATTTACTTTTTTACCTGTCTGAAAAAGTCGAAAATAAAACGTGAACAAGATATTAGACGTGTTCTGGGCAAGAGACAAGAAGTGATTTCTTAAAGTGGTACTTTGTAATGAGTATTTTCGTCGTATCCCGCCGGTTTCACTGAAGCAGCCACTAAGTCCTGAGACTAGAGATCGTGCCTGTAGTATTGTTTGTTAATTTCTTTGTCGTTTGATGAAAAGGGAAAAAAACCGTCTTGGTTGGTGGCTGGATCCCAGCAGCTGCCATTTCGCCTCACTCAGTGCTTCAGTCCAATTACACTTGAAGTCTAAGATTGTCACGGTAAATAGATTCTTTCTCACGTTATATTTTTATTGTTCATTGCATAGGTCATCAATCGCTTGCCAGTTCCTTTTTTGGGAGATGAGTTGCATCATAGTGGATGGAACGCCTGTAGTAGGTTGGTAATGTAAAGTAATTGATTAATTAATGTTAAAGGTGCGTAAATTATGAAGTTTGTAGAGCACAAGGGCAGCTCAATGGTGCCTTCGCAGTTGGCCATGCAAAGTAACTAGAATCTTCGCGTGGGATGTCTTAGGTTCAAGTCAGCCACCCAAGGTCTTGCAATATAATTTTATCTATAGATTTTCTTCGCACGGAGTTTTCGCTGTTGAGTCTGACTTATTCTCTTAGCAAATATGCCCAAATGGGCGTGTCGTATAACCCCACGAAAGAAGAATTGTAGCAGCCATCCGTCAAGGGGATTTGTTGAGCGCTGAAAGTGCAGATGCCGGTACAGGTGCGGCCGACAGGAACTCCTTCGTCCTTATTTTTCTCAGCGACAAATGAATAAATCACAAACCAATAAAAATCTGAACAAACAGGAGCTCATCAATAGCAAAATCTAACAGAAGAAAATGGAGGAAAATTAACAAGGAAAAACTCTTTACCGGATAAAAATAGAAATTTTTGATTTTTTTTTTCATTTTAGTTGTCATGGAGATCCTAATCAGAGAAGAAATAGACTTGTCATGCCTTCACTGACATCGAACAGAATTTACATCTTTGATGTTGAAACCGACCCGAAAGCTCCGCGCATTCACAAGGTACAGTAAAATTGTCAAATTTCGCTAGAAAGAAAAAAAAAGTAAATTCCATAAAGTATTGATGGTAGACGCAGACTTAACAATGTTTGCTGCGGAAACTGGGCATTTTCGGTTGGGGTAATTTAAATTTTACTTTCGTGTATGGGACATGAACTGAAACATGCAGAAAAAAAATTATACACAAGTAACAATCGATTTTTGGAGAGGTTAGTTCCATAGAGCTATTGTGAGGACGGAACGTTTCAATAATTTTGTCCCGTAGAAGTTTCAATCGTCTTCGAATAGTGTCTTACTTATGCATGTATTTATTTGTTATTGTGTACTGTTATGAATATGACCTTGTGATTTAGTTGGCACTACTAGAAGGCACTTATGACTGTCCATAAATGCACGCACATGTAATTAGATGCCCTAGAAGGCAGCTTCAAGGATGAATCAATCAATCAATCAATCAATTTTCAGATTATTGAACCAGAGGAGGTTACGAAGACTGGCCTTGCTTATCTTCACACCTCACATTGTCTCGGAAGCGGAGAGATTATGATCAGTGCTATGGGAACACCAGAAGGAAAAGAAGAATGTAGGTATAACGCCGTAGAAATCCTTAGTCAGGCGATAAACCCGAAGGCCCAACACTAAAATAGAATAATTATCTCATCTATCATATCCAGAAAAACAGTTATCATCAGTCATTGATCTCAGTCCGCTTTCGACTACCACCTACCACTTGGCTCTATTGCGCAGTTGATGATGGGGCATGCACAGGGTGTAAGACGCGTGGGCTCAAATAGAACACAATTCCGACCAATCTATCAAGGTTAAATAAACTTGCCTGTTTAGCCGCTCCCTTCCATTGTGACATGCTGTCCCCAGGTATTGTAAATCAACAAAGCTTGACGGAAAGGCCACTCATGTCCAGAAATGGATCTACCGGTAATTAGATGTACACCCAATTTTGACCTGCAACACGAAGTGTCCCATTAAGTGCAAGCCTTTGCTGCGTATTTCCTACAATAATGTAAGGGTAAAGGTTAGCGTTATTTAGGTTTGGATAAATGCATCTGTTTATCGTTACTTAATTGAGGAGCGGCATTTAGTACTTTGTGCCGTTAATTGTCTGTATTCCGAGACACGAGTGATGTTGAAGTTGGGGCCAAAAGAAAAGGGGACACTTCGTGACGCTTATTGAAATCCGCGTTCATCAATTAGGGGCATGGCTGCAAGCCGACTATCAACAAAAGCTGGAATGGGTGTCTATGTAACGTTATCTCGACATTCTCGGATAAAATCGAGAGAAAGTTTAGGCCCGGTTTTAAATCCTTGCTGATAACCTTTGTGGGACCAACGTTAAAGAAACTTCACCAAGTTCACAGACTGAACATTAGACTGGCCTTTTGTACGGTGTTTTACATTGTATTTAAATATATTTTGGTAGGAATCATCCGATGTGAATCAGTGCCCCGTCATATCATAATCAACATCTGACGGTGCTGTCATGCATGAGTGGGACCGGTCGTTGTTGATTTCGGTCAATTTAGTCGAAGGAGGATTGTAATTGTCTTTATATGAATTCATGTTTAAATTCATTTATTCATTTATTTTTCTTCGCCAGGTGGCTTTGTTATTCTTGATGGGGAAACATTTAATGTCAAAGGGCGCTGGGAAGGGAGTAAAAAACCCGGCGGTCCAATGGGATACGATTTCTGGTATCAGCCTCGTCACAACGTTATGGTCAGCTCTGAGTGGGGCGCTCCTTGTGCTTTCAGCTCGGGATTTAAAGTAGAAGACGTAATGGCTGGTACGTCGAATATAATTGAGGCTTCGTAGCTTTTTCCTTTCGCTATTGATCAAGCAAGATTGACTCTAACAGGTTAATTTAATTAAAAGCCATGAATTTCGTTCTTAAGCGAATGTGAGACAATGGTTTCACGAACCTAACTATTTTCGCAATGTAATCGAGAATCAAACATGAAGTTTAAAGTAATGTTTAAAAAACGAGCAGCAGTGTTTTATCGGGGTTTAAAAACACGAGGCGCAGCTTAAGTAAACATTCCACAGAGAGCGTGTCCCTCTGGACTCAAAACAATGGTTCAAATAGGCCTTATTCAAGATAGCCGCCATGTTGGTTTTAAGATTGTCATGCAAATTAGCCATGTGTTATGCTGGGGGGCAAACATTGGAAAAAAGGCAAATCGCGGAAAATCGGCTTGTCGAAATATTGAAATAACATTGGTAAAAGTACACTTTAGAATTTAGAATTAAGTGCCTTGTATAATAATTTTATATCTTTTGATTACCTTTGACATTTTGACTTTTACTTTGTTATCTGCTCATTTTTCACTGAAAAAAACATCGAAGTAACTTGTGTAATCATTCTATTTTACTACTTAGGTGATAAACATTCAATGAACATGAAACAAATCATCTGTGTGGCTAAGATGTTCGTTATAACCTCTCGAACTTGCGTTGTTTGCCCCCTCAGAAGTGTGTAGCTAATTTGCAAGATGATAGCAAATCCAACATGGCAGCCATCGTGAATAAGGTCTATTGTGAGAGGTGAATATTAGCATATAAGAAAAAGAACCTATGCCTTAAGAATACTAACGAGGAGTGTTTTATCAGGATATAAAGCTCATACACGTGACGTTTTATCCGTGTTTTGATAGGCTGGTAGGCTCATGAAATATTAATGATTTTTAAAGGTTTATATGAATTTTACCGATACACCTCACAATAACACAGTTATGGAAGGTAAAAATGTTTCCATGGAAATAACGATGTACCAGTTGCTTGGCAAATGGGAGAAGGGTATCTGAACCTATTCTCACTTTGGGCCATCATGTACAAAAGCCTCTTATTCCCTTACGCTTTACGTGAAATACCAGCGCATATATTGTTTCATTTCTATGATCCGTCTCTTTTTGGGATATTGAAATAGGTCAGTATTAATGATACGTTTTTTCCTCTTTTTTGATTGAAATGAACGCCAGATGGTCAACCTTCCCCTCTCAGTTCCCTCGGTCATGGCCAGTGACTTAGATATGACTTCAACTCCTATCTGCCTACGGGATCGCCTCTTCCAATGGCTTATCTCTGCCTGGGGTTTTGGGTGTGATGGCTTTCGGTGGTGTTTTGTTAACATACTGTGAGAACGTTACTGTGAGATGGGTTTGATACTCAACCCATGAGTTACAAGACCAACTATTTCATGTGATTCTCGAAGGTCAAAGGGAAATGCGTATGATTTGTTTCAAGGATTAGGATGCGCGCTTTCCTCTTGAGTGGAAAAACTGGTCGTTTCGGTGGGACAGCAAATGAAACAGTTTTTCCCCCTGGAATTTTTTCGGAAGAAAAGGAATCACTTCAGACGTACTTCTCTTTTCCCGTTTCACCGAAATGACAGCTTTATCACTGAGCCATTTGCTATATCACACTAGTACCAGTCTCCTTCAGAAAAAAAGAGCGCGGTTTGTTGCCCTGTGAAACATGGCCGCCTTCTTGTGGCAATAGTCGATATGTGGTTTTCAGTCGACCAATGTGGACCTTTTTACCGGACAAAGCTGTGCAACTTTATGTGAGAATTGTCAAAATCATGATACTGTTTCATTTGGCGGAAAATTATCCCCGGTTTTTCCATTCAAAAAGGAAAACGCTCGATGATTCAGTTGCTTTCTAGGATCGTAGTCCTATATTATTTTCAGCTGTCTCCTCACCCATTGCAAAGCAACGAACATGGTCAGCACAGTAATAGAGCGAGTACAACAGAGATAGAAGCTTGTGATGAGCTCCTGACAGAGAGAAATAAGCCATGATAAGGAAACGGAACAGATGGCATTTAGCTTTCATCGGCGTTTTATGTTCCCAGGAAAATACGGTTCCCGCCTTCACGTGTGGGACTGGACCACAAGAACCATTGAACAAACACTTGACTTAGGAGTTGGCACCATTCCCCTGGAAATTAGATTTCTTCACGATCCTAATCAGACGCAAGGGTTTGTGGGATGTGCACTGGGCAGCACCATCGTAAGATTCTTCAGAAATGAGGTGAGCCCGCAATTCTCTTCAGTTGTTAAAAGGGAGTTAAACAGGCAAAGCTTAAAAAAAAGGATTTTATGGTAAATTGACTATTGCCAACAGCCGACTGGAGGCGCGGTGGCGTCATGGTCAGTGTGCTCGACTCCGGATCGAGTCGTCCGGTTTCGGGTCCTGGTCGGGGACATTGTGTTGTGTTTTTGGGCAAGACACTTTACTCTCACGGTACCTCTCTCCACCCAGGTGTATAAATGGGTACCGGCAAAAATGCTGGGGGTAACCCTGCGATGGACTAGCATCCCATCCAGGGGGGAGTAGAAATACTCATAATCGCTTTATGCTACAGAAACCGGAGATAAGTGCCGGCCTGGTGGGCCTTCTAGGCTCGTGGCAGACTTTACCTTTTTTTACCAAGGGCCGACTAGGAGCGAACAACAGCGCTATATTCCCGTCACGGCGTTTTCTCAGACCGATTTATTTTTAGATTGAATTTCCCGCGAATAAGATTCCCTAGGAAACCCGATGACCAATCATAAGAAACTAGCTTGACGTCATATCTTCCGTGAACTAGAACGGCGCTTGTTTTTTTGCGGAAAAGGTAGTGTCAAAATAGATCGGTCAGTAAAAATGCCGTGACCTAGGCTTAGTAAGGAAGCTGTTCTCTCCTACTCATGAGCTCCTGCCATTGCATCGTTGAAAGCTGTCGTTGCGAGCGTTGGACCTTCGTCGGACCGAATATGCCAGCGGTTACGGTTGCAAAAAGACACGTGCGCGCGTCGGAATAAAATCAAGCATCTATTAAAAATGCAAAAGATTTTGAATGCAAATTTCTGCAATCAACTTCCATAACCAAAGACGCGCACACGTGTTTTTTGAAACTCCGAACTGGCTTATGAGGGGAATAAGACCGTTTTATATAGAGAAAGATGGAGCTACGCTATTAGTGGGGATATAGCAACGTGGATAATAAGAATAAATCAGTTGATTATCCCCACGAATAGCGTAGCTCCATCTTTCACTGTAAAGAACGCTAACAACCCATAATTCCCTAATTCGCTCTGACGAAGGGTTAACGATCGAAACGTCAGCTTTCGACTTTCTTTACGGTGGTCAGTTTACCATATCAACTCAGTTGATAAACAGATTTCTCTGTTTCACTTCCCCACCGACGCAGCAGCACAGTGTCTTTAGAAACTAAACAATTTTGCTCAGAAAAGAAGTCCAGTTCTCTTAGAGGAAGATGAACTTATTGCCTTCAGTTGATTACAGACATAATTAGGGAGAAAAGGGCCCTTAAGTGAATTAAGTTCGCGTGAAGGGCTTCCTGTACACTCGCTAGAAGAAGTGTTCGCGATTCCAGGTGACAAGCTTTTGTAGTCTATTGACTGTATGCCTTTCTTAATGTCGAACTTCGTCTTTTCGCAGTTTTTTCATTTAATTCTACTTCTCACTTAACTAAAGAGTTCTAGCCTGTGGACACCACCCTTTGAAAAGAGTGTACATTTTTTGATTGAGGATAGATTTTAATGGAAGCTCATTATTTGAAGGAGAAAACTTGGAGTGCTGAGACGGTGATCAAAGTTCCAAGCAAGAAAGTTCAAGGCTGGGCCTTACCCGAGATGCCAAGTGAGTGAAATCACGTTTTGCGCATCGTTACTGGCACGTCAGTTCACTGAAGTAGAGCCCTCATCGTCTTTGTACGCAACAGAATTTGCCGTGAACACAATCTTTTGCTTGTGAATAGTGATCATCATGTGTTTTTTTTTTTGCACTGAATGAAGAACCCATGACTAGGAGCGAACAACAGCCCTCTATTCCTGTGACGGCGTTTTCACAAACCGATTTATTTTTCGATTGAATTTCCCGCGAATGGAACTTCCGCAAGAGCCTAATGACCAAGGGTTAGCATGGAAGTTCTTCGCTCCTAGTCTTCGTCTCCTGACTGAATCAAGAGAAAGCCTTAGCATACGAATAGCGCTCCAATCTCAGAGGATACGTTTGGGGAACAGACATAGCCCCTGTGACATCATTTGATAAGCAAAATATTTACGCGGAGGCATTGCGCGCGTAATTATATGACACATGCGCGACATTTTAACTTTTATTTCGAGTACAAGATTATTCTGATTGAGATATTAATTATGGGCTGGTCTGTTAATTGTTGTCATCATTTAATTTGGTATATTAGACTTACCGTCAAAAAAAAAATTCAAAAAAGAGGTGTTTTTATCTCTACGTTACTGATTTATCCCGTGATCATGAGAGGTCTCAAATAATGGAATCGATCATTCGTTTTTATGGGTTTGATAACAGACATTCTTATCTCCTTGGACGACAAATATCTGTATTTCAGTAATTGGCTGCATGGAGACGTCAGACAATACGATATTACAGATACCAAAAACCCCAAATTAGTTGGACAGGTAAGGAAACGCGCTATCAACTAGAGCTATTGGAAAGGCATAAATATTAAACAAAATTAAAGCTTGTTGTAAAAAAAAATCGGTCCAAAAACGTGTCCGGTAGTGGGTTTATCGTGCGAATTATTCTTTCAAGCTTTCATGAAATAATTGGTTCTTTCGTCCCGTGGATAGAAAGATTTAGGGAGCTAACAATCAAAAGTATGCAACAAGTTTCTAAACGAGAATGGTCGTCGCAGTTCAGTAACTTGAAGAGAAGAAAGCCTGAAAAAATACGGGATTGAAGGGGACCGTGAGGTTGAACTGCAACATGTGCTATACCACCCGATCTCTGCATGAATGTATCTGCGAGGTGAACATGAGTGATAGCAAAACATATGACTGAAGTCGTATATTTTGAACCGCGGATTGTGACGATTCAAAGTTAGAATGGTCATCGCAGTTGAGAGAGCAACTCAGAACAAGCATTTGCAAAGGAAGATCGACAAAGTCCCATCTTCAACTAGACTCGAACCCATGACCGAGTATTATATGTTGAGTACAAAACAATGCTTTAATCTTTTACAACTGTAATCTTTTTAGCATCATGTCCCTGGTGAAAGCTCAGACCGAGGACGCAGCTTTGGCTTTTGCGACATGCTGGTTCAAAAATCAATGGACATAATCAGTTGGAAATGAACATTCAACAGAAATCATGTACCGTAATCCTTAATACCATATAGCTGCCTTCTTCTTCTTTGTCGATCCAAAGAAATTAATAAATAATACTAATGATTATAATAGAGGGAGTTCTAATCGAGTGTCGTAAAACCAAAACCAAAGTAATTATTTTGGCCAATCAAAAAGGACGGAGACAATCCCGGACCGGTAAACCAATGAAAACTCGAAGTAATTACACGTAGCCGACACAAAACGCGGGAAAATGTGCACGCGCGAGCCCCGATTGGTTTTGGTTTCACTTCTGATTGGTTGAAAAATGGCGCGAAAACTTTGAACCAATCACTGAGTGAAATAATGCAAATCCAAAGTAATTCGCTAATTACTTTCGACACTCAGTGGAAAACTGCTCTAATAACAATGAACTTTATTTCAGTGTCAAGTGTATTTAGCACTGAGGCACTAACTGGGGCATACTGTAAGAAGTCAAATCAAATTAACACATGTCAAATCATAAGTTGGTTTTTGAGGAAAGGGGAAAATCGGATTACTCGGAGTAAAACTGTTGTGTTAGAAGTTTTGACGTCATTGTGATGTCATGTTGCCACGTGACGCCAATTTTTAAAGGGGCGTATCTGCCAAATAGTATTCCGTATTGTGCGTTTAGTGTCCAGTATCTATAGTAGTTTTCAAGTATAGTTATCAAATAGTTTCTAACGGTGTCGGAGTATAAGTAAGACAAGATGTTAAAGAGTTAGGTATTCTTCTATCGTCATTCTACACATTGGATAGCTGCTGGCACAACAAATCCTCTCGGAGCAGAGTAGAGAACCAACAAGCTCAATCCACATATGACGTCGAATCGGAGCCACATTGGTGGGAGGCGAGTGTTCTCTTCACTGAGTCACCCCTGCTCCCGAAATTGCACCTTAATTTAAGAAGCTTCTTGCGTGATATCTGCATGCGTGGGGCACTTACTATAAATCACCTCTTTCAGTTATGAAAAAAATTAATGTCATACAGGGCCCTCAGAGCGACAAATCTCATACAAGATATGGAATATCATGCGTTTCTTTAGCGCTTCTTGTACATAAATCAAGCTTTAATATATAACTTCACCCTTCCTCCTACGGTTGTCTCAGAGGTGGTGCCCTTATGTCTTGCCCAAATTATCACTTTTTAGGTGTTTGTCGGGGGAAGCGTTTCCAGCGACGGTCCAGTAAAGGTCACGGAAGATTCAGAACTAGGAGAACAGCCTGAGCCATGTTATGTGAAGGGAAAGCGAGTGGAAGGAGGACCGCAGATGATTCAACTCAGTTTGGACGGAAAGCGACTGTATGTTACCCCGTCTTTGTTTAGTGTGTGGGACAATCAATTCTACCCTAACCTATCCAAGTAAGTACTGAATTCAATTGGTTTCTTAAGCGTAACGGCACAACTGATGAAAAGGGCGCATTTTATGGATGCATTGAGCATTGATCCCTCTGCAGTAAAGATGTAGCAGGCTCATGTGCCTGCGCTTGCTTGTCGACCAGCAATCCTTGGTGTTGACCCAAAGGACTGTAGGTTTCTAGGACCAGAATTGGGGGTTCTAGTAAGGTAGAAGTGTGGTGGAATCTTGGCATATGGCCAACACATTCAAGGTTTTCGATAGCTTTTCAAACTACCGGATTTGATTGTGAAAGTACCGTACGTGGTTATTTCCCGTTGTTAGGCCAGTGTTGGGAGCGAATCCACAAGAAGGTCTGGAATTCTCAAAAATGCTATTTACATTTTTGAAATTGGAGAAAAAAAAAACAGAAAACTAAACTTATCGCTTGAATGAAATGCCCGCATTCATCAGATCGATCATTCCGTTTAGTAAGAAAAATAAGGCATTGTGACTTCTTGTTAGATTGAAGGATTCCGGCATTGCGCGATTGTCTTGTGTTTCTTCAGCCCATAGCTATAGCTTCCTGAGATACCGAAGTCCGAAAAAAAGGGGAAAAACAAAGCCAGCCAGTCTTAAAATTCATAGCGTCAAAGTACCGGAAGTGAAATGGTAAACAACCGGACAAAACGTCCGGCCTCAAACGAAAACCCTGCAAACTGTAGGTTGCAGGTCATTGTTTCACCATAACTGAAACAACCCAAACATTTGCTATAATGGTAACATTCGCACTAAACACTATTCTTTAGATAATGTTTAAGCCTAAGGATAGCATTTTTGCGAAGGTTTGGGTTGTTTCAGCTATGGTAAAACATTGACCTGCAACCCTAACCTGCATATTATACCCCTCGGCACATTGGTTCTTCAAGTAACTTATCAGAAGGTAGTCCCTTTGTAATGTCCTCTCGGAAGGTGAAGGAGATAGCGTGATCGGGAAGTTAGTTAGCTGACGTTGTACGGGGATACGTCCCTGGGTTCGAATCCAGGCTGTTCTGATTACCAACTGGCGAACCGGTCTTCAACGCTCTTAAATTGCTGTTATTAATCAAGGGTTTGTCTCTTTCCAGTTGGGTTTTCTAATGCTTTTAGATTAATTTGAATTGTTCTTTCTATACACGGCCACACCGAGCCTTAAACTCAACCGTGCGTTTTTTTTTACTTTACAATGAGAACATTGATATTAATAAGGCCTTCAGAACATCAATAAAGAAGCCATACGGTGATTGCAGTCCTCAGTGTCAATAGTGGCTGGCTCTTTGGCCCCTCTTTTGAAGACTGTGTAACTTTCCGGGCCCGAAAAGCCATTTTTGAACCTGCCATCCGTTTGTTGTGAAAAGCTGGTCCCGGTTGTTCGAAAGCCGATTAACTTAATCCAGGATTAGCGTAAACTTTTGTTTCATGTTTTCAACTTTTTGGTGAAAGTTCATTTTGCTTATTCTTGTTTTTCAAGATTGACTTCTTCTAAAGTAAAGTTGGGCTGAATATCAGCGTTGAACAGCATTTGGGAGTAGAGAAATAAACTCCTTGGTTCATTCTTAATCTGGGATTAACGTTAATCGGCTTTTGAACAACCGGGCCCTGGTCTTTTAGTATTATGTTAAGTGTGTTATCAAGAGAACTAAAGGCAAAATGGTAGCGAAATTAATGACACAATTGTGACACTCGAAAAAGGTCCGAAATGTTTCGCGGGGCTTTCGAGAAACAGGCCCCTGGCCTCTCGGGTATTCCACTTATCTTGGATGAGTGAATGACTGATATCGGAATTGTTACGTTAGAACCTTGCGTGACACTCTCCTGAACTTGGCACCGGCTTGGACAATCTCGTCCCCAGAGTCCGCTTTTCTTTTGGTCAGCACCAAGAACACGGACTCTGGCTACTTCCAATTTATGCGCAGGTGTAGTGAAGGTCCATTTTTGTAACCGTTGACAACCCCTTTTGTTTCAATCTCGTTCCCAGAGTCATCGTTCCCT
>OX421445.1:5694007-5701507 GCA_949126865.1 Montipora capitata | reverse complement strand
ACTCCTATGGAAGACTTGTTGAGGTCTAGTCCCATTATTATGTCCTGCACTTCATGTATAAGGATCCCACGAAATACAAAACTATTTAAATAGGACTGTTTAATGTAATTAGTGGGATTTTTGGCACTAGTCGGGAGGTTTTGAGAAAGATTATTACCAACGTTTACGAAATAAGTATTTAACTGATCGGCGATGTTTTGTCTGTCTGTATAGTACGTGCCATTGCACAACAATTTGGTGATGGGTGGCGAGGTACTACTCTTTTTCCTGTTGATGAGTATACCAATTAGCTTCCAAGTAGTTTTTAAGTTCTCACTATTAAAACTAAATTGGGCCCTAAAATAATTTTTTTTTGCTGCTTCCTTAATTCGATTTAATTTATTGTTATAAGTTTTAAATATCTTTACTTTGTTCGGATCATTACTTAAGAAATGAGATTTAAAGAGTCTCTGTTTCCGTTTGATTGAAGTGCATATAGCATTAGAAATCCATGGCTTATTTAGGCGTCGTTTCTTTTTATTATTTAATCTACGCTTAGGTGCATGTTTATGAGAAATCCTTTGTAGTATGTCAACAAGGTCGTTGATACTTTGATTTACATCATCATTAACTAAGCCACAGAAGTCAATAGCCTCTACATCGCTTAAGAATGAGTCAGTATCAAAATGAGAGAAATCACGAAAGTATTTTGCATCGTTTAGAATAGATGGCTTGTTTGCGACAGTACAAAAAATAGGTAGATGATCAGAAACATCTGCTAAGCAGATGCCCGCTTTTATAACTTTGTGTAAAACGTTTGTATATATATGATCGATTAAGGTTGAGGTATGATCTGTGAGGCGTGTGGCTTTGGTAATAAGTGGCATAAATCCCTGATCGAGTAACATATCTAAGTATTCAGAGGTTTGGTTATCATCGTTGTATTTTAAAAAGTCTATATTAATGTCACCTAAAATGAAGACCTCTTTACCTTTGTTTAAGTTTTCTAATTGTTCCCTTAGGGATTCAAGGAAATGTTGACGATCATTTAATGGGTGCCGATAAATGCATCCGATCACGACGTTCTTAAGTTTTTCACGCCTAATTTCAACCCAGCACGACTCAATGTTGTCTCCCGATAGTTCTATATCACGCCTTCGAAAAAAATCTAATTCATTAGCAATATAAATGGCAACACCTCCAGCTGCAGTTCTGGAGTTAGTATTTATAAATGAATAACCCGGAATGCTAATGTTGTGTATGTTGTTTTCTTTTAACTTCGTTTCAGAGATAGCAATGATTTCAGGGGCTTCTTCAACCGTGGTAATAAAGTCCTCCAGTAATGATAGGTTTTTAGGTAAACTACGCATATTTAAATGGAGCATAGAAAATCCATTTTTCCTCTTGGCTTTTTGAAAAAGAGTCCCTGATTGTTTGATAGTGTAATATTTTGACTCTGAATAATTTTCGTGAGAGATACCCTGTAGGTCATCATTTTTTTCTGGACTTTCAATTGTATCCTGGAAAAGATCCTTGGAATTTAATAAAGAAGTTGGAGTGTGATGAACCCATGCTCCCGTAGCTCGAATGAATTCTTGGTGATGCAGATCATGAAATGGGAGTTCACGTAAAGCATTAAAGCTTGTAGCCATTTAAGGGTTTAGAACATATTTCTAAATAAAGTATCCATGCATGATAAATTAATATTTGTCGCTAGATGCAATAACAACGTTGTTATTATTATTACTAATAGCAATTCCGTTCTTACCCGAGTAAAGTAGTCGACCTGACTAATGGGTGCGAGGGTGTTCATCTTGAAATCTTTTAAGATCGTCTTCCGTATCAAACATGACTACTGGTGAATGTTCGTTGTTCCTAATGAAAATTCTTCCATTGAAAGTCCATATAAATTTCCACTTCAAACGCTTTTTTTCTTTATTTACATTACCAAATAATTTTTTTTTATACGGCGTGAGGGATTCAGAGATAAAGATGTTAGCGTCAGACTCGAGGTCAAGGTCAGGAAGGTCTCTTGCTTTCTTGTTAGCCAGTTTCCTCCGATTGGAGTAGAAGGTATTTCTCACACTTCGTCGGGTAAATTTCACAATTATTTTTGGTGGAGCAGCAGCATTGTAAGACGGTATAGGGTGCGCAATAGAAATATCTTGTTCGTTAACTGAAACATCAATAGCTTTGCCAACTGATTGAACAATGGATTCGGCTGAACAGTCGCTCGTCGCCTTGATTCCCGATATTTCCAAACAATCCCTTCTAAGGTATTGACCAACTTCCTCAATCTCATAGGAGGTATTTGCTATTCGCTCTTCCATGCTCATAAGATCTTTCTTGATGTTATTTACTTCGGAGTTGGTCTTACTCAAGTCTGTCCTCTGTTGATGAAGTTTTTCGTTCGACTGCTTGATTTGTTTCAATAGATCGTCATACTTGTCCGAGAAAAGTTGAACTGATGCTCTTAATTCACTGAACTCAGTAGACATAGTCTCCAATTTAGAATGAAGCGGTTCAAGTTCCTTCTTTAGAAGGTCCTTTACCTGTCCAATTGTAGCCATAGTTATCTTAGCGCCGTAAGACGACAGAGCCCTCTCAAACGTGGCCGGACGCCATAACGACATATGCTAATTTTTCAACGACATATGCTCAGGTGTAGCGGGCGCCTTGTCCACACATGCCATTAAAGCCGTTTTCCAACCCTCATACAATCTTTTATCTCCATTGAATATGGGAATTGAAACACGTTTGAGTTGATTCCACATATCCTTGCCAAGCGATGGCGTTGAACGACTTTCTGCCCAATTGTTTGCGGGAATTTTTCTTGTTTCCGGACCTTTGATCTCCGATTCTTTTAAATCTTGAAGCTCCTCTTCATCAAATAAACGACTTCGATACTGTCGACGTAATTCTTCTAAACCTTCTCTTTGACGAGCGATATCTTGTTCTCGCTTAACTTGCTCCTCCAGAGCTTGCCATTCCACACTTTTTCGTACAACTCCTTCTTCGATTCGACGTTGGCGAGTATTTTCTGATGCGTCTGTTGCCAAACTCGATAATTCACTCTTCCGATTGTCCAAATATTCTTGAGCCTTGTCATAAGCCTCCGAAAATTCCGCCTCTAATCTGTCCATTTCAGCGGTGAGCTTTTTTCGTTTCTCTTTCTCTTTGGAGCGTAAATATTCTCCAGATAATTCTTCCATTGTTGACATTGTGCGTTCTTGCACTTCACAAAGCATTTGGCAAGCCGCCTTGACTTCCCGCCGACTCCGATAATCTTCTTCATCTAGAAGGCTTAACAACTTGTTCTTGTTCTTGGTGAAGGCCGTTTTATCTTTCGCCTTTTGCTGTTTTAGACTTTCGATGCGGTCCTCTTTATCGTCCACTGCTTCGCCATGCTCGCCACTGACATGATTTTAGCCTCGCTCTGCTACCAAAAAATGTTTACCAGAAAAACATTTTATTCTGTCTTATGAGAATATAACTTTGAAAACGATGTCCTAACAATACTTAACTTTGAAACGATGTCGTAATAGTTGAAAATGTCCTCGAGATTCGAAAATGCCCTATAAGATCTGATCTGTACTACTCTCGTCGAGGATAGAATTGAAAAACTTATTTTTGGCGAACGAACAAACAAGGTTAAATACTGAACTAATATATGCGAAAACGTACGATTACAAATCTTAACACAAAAGGATTACGTAACACTGTAAAGTCTAGAAAGATTCCATTTAAACACACTAATGATCGCAATTGTCTCCTGCTAACACACTAATGATCGTAATTGTCTCCTGCTCAGTTTGCTATTCTTATGGTCAGATGGAGACAAGCATGAAACAGAGGCCAGTGTGATGGATCTTTTCAGATTTGTTGTTATATCATAATAAAATTATTATTATTATTTCAATGCAGAAGCAGGCGGAATTCTATGAATCCTGCAATCTAATTGGCTCTTGCCCGCCAACCTGGGTGGAATCTTAGCCCTGGCTGTGTGAGCTTTTGTAATGATCTTAAATTTCCGTTTGTTTGACACCAAATTCGTTCACATACAGAAGTAAGTGTTTCAAAACTGATTTTTACCAGATAGGAGGGGTGGCATTATAATTCATATAAAAATAACCTGACGTGTGGGAAGGTCTAGCCCTTTCTAACTCCAAGAGGCAGTGTTTGATTGTCTACTCTGGGTTGTACTCTTCAGCAAATTTTGCGCCTTTGCCACAACAGTCAGCTGAATTTAATGCAAACCCTTACATCCTCCATTCTACCTTGTTTTCAGTTATTAACAATGTACGAGATGCTGCCCAGTCCGTCTATCATCTTCATATCCACATTCTAGGTGGACGCCAGATGTCTTGGCCTCCCGGTTAAGTCGTTCAATGCAAACACATCAAGCTAAGCCTGTTTGTAAAAACACGGCCAGGAGTGAGAGGAGCCTGGGTCGCAATGGAGTAAAGACGTGTTTCATGGCCGTCCGCTAAAACAACTACATTTCGTACCCTTTCATGGCTGAAACTATACAAAAATTATTAGAAAAGAAAAGATTTTTATCTTCTTCTTCGGAGGAAACTTCACCTCCCATCCGAACGTCGAAGAACCGCAAGAAACCAAGAGGTTCTAATTTTACTTTAGACACGGCTTCAAACCACGAGGAAGATACAAACTCCGTAACAACACCAGAGATGTCTGCAAACCTTGATGCAAAACTGGAAGTGATCTTATTGAAGCTAGAGAAATTAGATGCGATTGAAACGTCTGTTAAAGGCCTGCAAGATACACTCGCTCGAATGGACGACCGAATTCGTGCCCTGGAAAGTGTTCAAGCGACGTCAAACCAAGATATAAACGACCTCAAGGACAGTTTAAGTTTCACCGAGGACCAACAAAGGAAAACTACCGAAGGCTTTGACACATATAAGGAGCAGATCAACCTTAAAATGGCCGAACTTTCCAAGAAAAACGCCGAATTGGATAGCAATATCAAAGAACTGGAAAATAAAAATCTCTACCTACAAGCATATTCCAGGCGTGAGAACATTAAATTCGAGAACATCCAAGAAGAAACCGGACATGGCGCTCACCAAGAAGACACCGAAGATGTGCTTCGTACCTTCCTCGAAACACACCTCGGTTACGAAAACGCCAGATCGGTCGAGATGCAGCGTGTACACCGCCTAAAGGTAAAGAAATCCAACGCTAGCAATGATACAAAACCAAAACCCATCATAGCTAGATTTCTACGTTACAAGGATTGTGAACGCATTTTTTCTCTGGGCCACCGACTGAAAGGCACCGAATTCCGAATGTACCAAGATTTGCCATACGGCATTGTAGAGAGAAGAAGAAAACAAATGGACACTTTCAAACTCGCAAAGAGGAACAAAATCCCAGCCGCATTCAGTAAGTCCCAGCCTGATAAGCTTTATATTAGAGGGAAATTATGGCCCGTTGGTAAACCACTTGACTTAGCCTTGTGTTAATTTAGCTGTTCATACACTAATCCGTTTTAGCGGACGGACAAATGCAATCAACTGACAACCAATCCAACTAAAATTGCTGTTCCCAGACCGAAACGCAACTAGTGCGTTTTCAAGATCATTACAGAGGTCTTGTTTAAATTGTTGTATGTTTTTTAGCATTTCAGTCCTGGTGTATTTGAGTGTTGTAGTGTTTCTAGCTACATGCAGTGTCTGTTTATTTCCATTAAATTTCACTATTTTCAATTATGCTATAAACTCCAACAAATGCAAATTTCACCAGTCCCAAAGGAGAAAAGGAAGCCGTCAAAACTGTATCTCACCTCAAGTTGCCTTAATCACGCATATCTTAAGTCAATTTACTCACACCATCAATGGACACTATTGAAAATCTGGACATTAAGTGCCTCTCAATTAACATAAGAGGTCTCAACAAGTCGATTAAGCGCCGTTCAATTTTTCGATGGATCCACAACCAAAACGCTCAATTTACATTTCTTCAGGAAACCCACAGCACTAAACTTACCGTAGACACTTGGTCCGCTGAATGGGGCGGCAAAGCTTTTTTTAGCCACGGTACATCAAACAGCAAGGGAGTAATGATACTTATAAACCCAAAACTTGATTGTAAAATAGAAAAGTGTATTTCTGACAAAAACGGAAGATATATCATTCTGGACGTATCAGTCGAAGATTCACGTTTAATTTTAGTCAACATCTATGCACCAAATGACCTAAACCAACAATCCAAATTTTTTAGATCCCTACACCATCAGCTGCAAGACTTTTCTCAGGAAAATATCGTTATCGGAGGTGACTTTAATTGCGCTTTGTCGGACAAAGACAAAAAGGGTGGAAACGCGGTCGCCCAGAAAGCGTCTGTAATTAAGGAAATCGAACAGCTGTGTACATCTTACAACTTAGTCGACATCTGGCGTCACTTAAGAGGCCCTGCGCCTAAGAAACGACCGATGATTTCCGGCTAAAAAATAAAATCGGCCGATTTTTATCTCCCAAGTAGAGGCTACCGAATACTATTTCAAAATGAATTTATTTTGCTTCAGTTTCGCTTTAGACTAAAAATATCCAGCCCCAAACTGCTTCGGTCAGACCAACAGCAAAATCAGGCCGAAAATAAGCCCCCGCAATAAACGGTTCAGAAGTCACTATCGCAACGCAAAATAACGACAAAACTACACAGTGTTGAAGAAAAAGGCCTTTTAATGCAATATCATTCCATAAACATCGAAAAACTAACGAAGCGAATAAAAAATAAATTTTCAAATACTACATGCTAAATTAGATGGAGCGTTGGAGCTGATTTTAAAATAATTGCTTCTCAAAAGTCCAACGCTGTTGAAAGCAATCACAGTGATTAATCAGACATTAGAGACATATACATCACGTTTCTGGAAAAACATTTTTCGGCCAAAGTATACTGATATTGTACAAAGCGTTCAAAGTTACCTTATTTATCGTTATGTTGCCACTTCGTCGAAACACTTATCTTTTGCCAATACGGCCGTTGATAACGTGGTAAACACCACTTTAAACCTTGCTAGGCGCTCAAATCTATCCTAAATAGAAGTATATAGAATTAAAAGAGAAAGGAAGATGAAACGTAAGCTGAAAAAGAAAATGGCTCGAAATTACCATCTGCTAAGGAGAGCTAAATCTTGGAAATGTTGTCGCGTGACAGCGATCATTTCGGGTTCATTTGTCCAAACGGCGGCGGAATCCAAACAAATCCGTGAAATATAAGTAAAACAAAAATCTTTCTATCACCAGAAATCGTGAAGTGAAACAGTTTTAGTTGTTCCTATTAATGACGATAAATTCAGCCTCAGCTAGTCTCCAAGTGCTTTGAATGTGGGCAGCATGTATTTCGTTACATACATTCCAACGGACGTTATGGGTCAGCGCTTGCAGGGGTCAGCGGACCTAAAAATAGAAATGACTAGGTTATCATGGCGGATGTCTGTTCTTTGTCAAGAAAGGGTTTCTTGGACTGCGGATCCTCACGTGGTCGCTCAGA
>OX421445.1:5651507-5686507 GCA_949126865.1 Montipora capitata | reverse complement strand
GACGTAAAAACGAAGAACTGACACTCCAAAACAAAATAAATGAACTTCTGCTAAGTCTAGAAAGAAATCCTAACAATAACCATGCCCAAAACGAACTACTCGCAGCAAAATTACGTTGCACTTCAAAGTAAAAGGCGCGATCCTCAGGAGCAAGGTAAGATGGTATGAAGAAGGTGAATGTAACACGAGATATTTTTTCGGCCTAGAAAACCGTGCCCAAACCAAAAAAGCCATTAACATGCTGAAAATAAACGATGACACATACATTTATGATCAACTAGCCATCCTAGACAAGCAAAAAAAGTTCTACGAGTCAATCTATCAATCCAAAGAAAGTGATGAAGACATCCCCCAGGGTAGTAACTTCCTGAAAGCCGAATTAGTAACACCTTTATCACCCGAAGATCAAAAACTATGTGACGGGCCAATTACAGATGCCGAATGTCTAAGCGCAGTAAAAGATTTCAAAAAATGCAAAACACCAGGTACAGACGGTTTCCCAGCTGAATTTTACCATCTGGCCCGAGCTGCGAACCGAAATGTTAGCTAGTTTCCACTCCGCCTTTCAGTCCGGCTCTCTGTCGATTAGTCAACGGCGCGGGGTAATCTCTCTCATTCCCAAAAAGAACAAAGACAAATCCATACTTGAAAATCTACGCCCGATCTCGTTATTGAATGTAGATTATAAAATACTTACCAAAGTCATTGCCAAAAGAATAGAAAAAACCTTGCCCAAAATCATTAATCCTGATCAAACCGGATATGTAAAAGGCCGCTACATAGGCGAAAACATCAGATTAATCCAAGATGTCATGTTTCTCACTAAGCGCTTAAATATGCCTGGAATTGCAATTTTTTTGGATTTCCGAAAAGCTTTTGATACAATAAAATGGAACTATCTATTATCCACTCTTCGACTGTTCAATTTTGGCCTAGATATTCAAAGATGGATAGAAGTCATCTACCACAATGTATCTAGCTGTGTCCTAAACAATGGTCACGCGTCACCCTTTTTTCAATTGCACCGAGGCGTCAGGCAAGGATGCCCCTTATCGGGCCTTCTTTTTGTAATTGGTATTGAGCTTCTCGCAAGGGCTTTGAAAAGCAACAATGACATAAAAGGCATCACCGTTGGCGGAAAGGAAATAAAAGTCACCCAATTCGCTGATGATACTACAGTATTCGTTAACGACCATCAATCTGTTATTAACCTTTTGAAGCTTCTAAGTGAATTTAAACACACCTCGGGTCTAGAAGTAAACACAAGTAAAACAGAGGCGATGTGGCTTGGAGCTTGGAGAAACAAAACTGATACCCCATATAATTTCAAATGGCCTCAAGAACCGATTCAAGCTCTCGGCATCTTCTTTTCGTACAACTCCGACGCTGCAAATAAGCTGAATTTTGGAGAGAAAATTATCAAATTGAAAAATACGCTTAAGAATTGGAAAAGAAGGAAGCTTACCCTCCATGGCAGAATCAAAATAGTGAAAACCCTAGGTTTGTCGAAGCTAATTTATAACACCTCTGTGCTCGAGATCCCCGATTGTTACGTCAAAGAAATAAACAAAATATCTTTCGATTTTATATGGGAAGGAAAACCAGCCAAAATAAAAAGAAAGACCATAATAAGTGACATAAGTCAAGGAGGGTTGAGAATGATGGATTTTGAAATCATGAATAAGGCGCTGAAAATTGCTTGGATCAAGAGAATCACCGAAAACGTTCAACCAGCATGGAAAATAATACCAGAGTTCACCGCTGCCAAATACGGAGGTTTATCCTTTCTAACCAAATGTCAATACGATATCAAGCATCTCAACCTTGACAACCTTCCACCTTTTTACCACACGCTGCTTAAGTATTGGCAAGAATACAATGCTGACAAATTCTCGGAGGACCAATGCATTCACAACAAAATCATCTGGAATAATAGTCGCATCCTGATTGGAGACCGGCCAGTTTTTTTCAAACCCTTATTTGAGGCTAAGATTATACGTATTAAACAATTTTTAAAAGAAGACAACACCTTCTTCTCACTGGACGAGCTCATTCGCAAAGTGAACATCAGTATTCCCTTTACACTGTACTATGGCCTCGTCGCTGCCATTCCTACAGAATGGAAAAATATATTAAATCAAAACAACTCGCACCTAAACCCGCCTCTTGAAGACCTTCCGTCGACCCGTGTCGCCTACTCTACACTTCTAACCGACAACGTAAGTCCACCAACATCAGAGAACAGAATTCTAAATTACGGTTTCTCCAAAGAAAGCATCCACAAGGTGTACACGTTGCCTTTCCTAATAACCAAAGACTCGAAATTAATTGCTTTCCAGTATAAAATAATACACCACATCTTACCTACCAAATCCAGCCTTTTTCGAGCTGGCATAACTGATAGTGACATTTGTTCCCTATGTGCTACCGAAAAGCAAACAATAAACCACCTACTGTACCACTGTACTGTATCTAAGGCTTTCTGGGATAGATTCACCAGCTGGTGGTATCAGAAATTCAAACAAGTGGTCAATTTGAATGAATCTAACATCCTATACGGTTGGCATAATAACATAAAAAATAAACAGGCACTTAATGTCACTCTTCTTATTGCAAAATTCCATATCTTCGCGACAAGTTCATGTGATGGCAACTTATGTTTTGAAGGCTTTCTTCTCCGCCTCCAAGATAAACTCGATGTCTTAAAGCAAAGCTATATTGCCCAAAGAAAGCTACATAAATTCTTAAATATCTGGGGAAAACTACTATAAACTACTATAAATGCCACTTCGCTTCGTCCTTTTCTTTCCACTCTCGTTCATTGTAACTCTTTTCTTTAAGCCAACCGTAGTCTTGTTTGTAGCTGTTAATTTTATTTACGTTTTAAAACATGTCATAAAGATAATTGTTACCATTCTGTAAATAGTGTAATGCAAGTAGTGCAGTATTGTTCCGTAAGTAACGTTAGTTTGTGTTAACTGTGGTAGAAATGTTATTAAAAAAAAAAAAAAAAAAAAAAAAAAAAACACGTGTTTCCGTGTTCCTTGTTTATAAAATTCAAGTAGAAAATAATAAACCTTATCAAAATCATCGGCGTTTTTTCAATTAATTTGTAATTCCTTATTAAATTATTGTATTTTTGCTAAATATGTAATAAATTTGATTTCGTGATGATGGCTTTAATAAACCATAAGATAAAAAATACATATTCTATGTTACATAAACGAGAACTGTGTAATGAATTTACAATAATATGCTGTAGCTAAAAGTGAATTATGTAATTATAACAGGTTGTGTTCAAAAATGAGTCTATTTACAAATGTGTTCTTGAAACGTTCGGTGTTAATCTTTGGGCGGAGGCAAACCATGCGACGTAAATTATATTGCTGGGGTTTAGGCTTCGGCAGAATTTCATTTAACGGATGATAGGTTAGAGCCCTAGCTTTACTAAATAATTTCTTGTCCTGCGTATACATGATATCCTTGACATTCAATGGAACTGAAATGTAACGCCGCTTGTAACATCTGTTTAAAAAATTCTGTACTATGTTTAGATCACGTTCATGCGCACCTTACACTGAAAGGCAATAAGTTAAATTAGACAATACAATTGTCTTAAAAAGGAGGTCTATTTCATTCTGGTCATATTGTTCCTTTCTCAAAGTTCTTAATATATGGAGGCCCTTGTTAGCCTTAGCTAGTTTGACCTTAACATGAGAACTAAACTTACAATCACTCTGAAGTGTGACTCCAAGAAAGCACAATTCACTATGTTGTGGGATGCAATTGACTGGATTGTAAGTGTCCTTGTTCGATTTCTTTCTACTATTACGAGCTCTTTGCATTTCCTAGGATTACATGACATACAGGTATCTCGCGACCAATTTAAAAACTCGTTTACTAAGGCTACAGAGGTGTCAGTATTGCCTAGTACCGGTGCAACAATTGTCGAATCATCAGCATATCGTGTAGATATCCAATTAGTTTTTCATTGAGAAACAACTGAAACAATGCCGGCTGCTGTTTATTCAAGGGCACCCAACGTCAATTTTCGGAAAATATCTGTTCGGAAGACGATTTGAGATCTAGAATTTCGAAACATTTGTGCTTGCCTGCCTGTTCTAGGATTTTCGAACATCTAAAACATGGTATAATTGCCCATTTTTTTAAACGGATTTTTACTCAAAAAAGCTCACCTAGAACTTTCGGGAGACTTTTTTCTGGCTGAAATTTTCGAAAAGGCAAGTTTTGATCCCTATAATTTTCGGATCACTAGACTTTCAGCTAGGAAATCCGAACAGATGAAAAAATTGTAGGGGATAAAAATATGCCTTTATCTACCATTTAAATACTAAAATACGTTTAACAATGCTATGTCCAAGTGGTTTCGAACTATATTCTCGCTGGGTGCCCCTGTTTATTATGTCGCATTAAAGAGGAGAAGTCAGGTTCCGTCCAAGAATTTTTTCCTTACAGTGACTGCTATTTTGAAACCTTTCTAGAAACGGTCAAGATACATCACCAACCAACATATCTAATAACGTCCCTTATGCAAGTCACTCCTGGACAACTGGTCTACAATTGTAGGTTCACGTAGGTTAACTCTCTCGGAGAAAGGGAGACGCGAAGAGATAGAAGAGAGGGGCCTGCTATCAACTGAACCGTGCCCCCCGCATTATTATAACCCCCCCCCCCCTCCTCCCGCAATGTCAATAATTGACATTCACACCTAAAACACCTCCAATTTTTTTTTTTTTTTTTTTTTGGGGGGGGGGGGGGGGGGGTGAACGGGTTTTTTCCTCCACGTTTTTTCTCAAGCTTAAATATCTGAATGCTTAACTAATTGCCAAGACAGTTACTCAAATCAAAGTAGAAGAAATGAAACATTGGTTTTTTAGTGACACTGGGGAGAACCAGAGTACATGGAGAACAACCTCTTGCAGCAGAGTAGAGGACCAACAGACTCAACCCGCATGAGATGTTGAGTCTGGGAATCAAACCTGAGTGGTAGAAGATGGGTGCCCTCATCTCATCACCGTGCAAAACCTGCTTCCCCATAGCATAGCAAACTGATCGTCTCCTTCCAGTTAGGTTTCTAAAAATGGTTGTGTTAATTTGATTTGTGTTACTTTTTGAACATGGCACTACATGTCACTATGCATAACAAAGGTTTTTAATAAAATAGATCTATACATTTTTGTAACTAAGTTACGATTAGTTTCTCAAACAGCAGCTCATTTTTTGACATGCCAATGTAACAATTTTTATTCTCTTCTGAACAAAACCAAATTTAGTTAGCATGAATGATTTTTTTTTCACTCTGAATCTCTGAATAAAAGACTCAATTATCCAGAAATTCGTTATCTGCGGTAGTCAGGGCAGAAGTGCCACTGCAGCCTTTCATTATGCATAACATTAATGACTTATGATTATTAGAGAATTGGATGATTAAAAGATAACACCTATGTAAAATTCAATAATAATTTTATTATTGTCACTTTTACAAGAAAAACACTTGCATAAAGGATGACTCATGAGCATAATTGTACACTACTAGTTAAGGCACTTACCAACTGGTGGAGAATTAACATCTTTCTTTTCTTGGAACTCTGTGTTCTCTGTTCTAATTACATCTGTAAGAATCCTTGATATGCGAGGGGCAGGTCTGGGTAAGGAACCAAACTGGCAAGGTACTTTGGATCGTGGCCTTGGTGCTGGGGCTCTACGGACGGCAGGACTCTTCTCCGCAATATTTTTACTCGCAGGGCTTGGTGGGGGGCTAGAAAAAGCAGTTCCTTTCATGACAGGTATTGACTCTTTCTTTCCATCTAGTAAACTGCACTCTGGTATACAAGGGGCTTCTTCTGAAGGTTCAAGATAAACATGATGTCTGAATTCATCAACTTGATCTTTCTTCAAGTCCTTCTCTTTCGGGGGTAAGGGTGGGAGGTCATTTTGTCCCTGTGTAGTGAGACATGCAACACCCATACTAATATCAACCACCTTGTAAGGTTTTGTAAGAGGAGTTGGTGTTGTATTCTCATAAACATGGCCATCAGCAGTGTTGCATTTCTCTTTGGCCAATGATTGTTCATTACTGGGCTTGTCTTCGATCACTTCTGGTTGAGGTTTGTCAACCTTATTCATAGCATTCAATTTTCCAGATGCTTTTTCCACAAGGAGACCTTCACAACTGTTTTCGGGAAAATCTGATGTACTGCAGCTATCCCAAGTGCTGCTTCCCCAAGAGCTACTGGAAGTTCCACTGGAATCCATAACAACATAGCCGTTTTTTTTCCCGAAAAACATCTGGCACTTCCTTTGAAGTTATAAGTTGTTCATTAACTCTCCCATTAGTAGCAACATCAGAATTACTGCCTGAGGCACTGCTCGAAGAACTTCTCCCATTCGATAATCTAGTATTTTCGTATCCTGAATCATGGCAGCATGATCCTATCTCATTGCTGCTCTCGTTAGCTGGTTTGTTTACGTAAAACGGCTCAGCGCTGTCAAATTTGCTCCTAATCTCATTAGAATTCGATTGATCGCACGAGCCATTTGTTCTTTCAAAGTCATCCATTCCTAATTCGTTTGCAATTAAACACAGAGGATTTCGAAATTCTAAGACACAAGAAGGCTGCTCTCTTTCTTCGTCGACTCCAGGATCACATGTATTTGTCGTGTAAAAAGATCCAGGCTCAGAGGTCATTTTTGCTCGACTAACATCGGTGTTTGGTTCCATTACATCTGTTTCGTGAATATTGGGAACTTGAACTGGATCAGCGGTGAACAAAACCATATTGCGCTTCATCGGGACATACCCATCGACGTCACTGTCGCTATCATTTTCAATTTTAAGGTCTGACAGGTCCTTTTCATTTTTTGATAACTTTCTAATGTCACTCTTCGACGAGATTTTGACAAGATTGCCTCGATCCGCTGAAGACGTATCATTCGAATCTTCGATATTCTCTATGGCTTGCTCGTCAACAACTGTCTCGCAAACAGTTTTGATATTCGACTCATTGTTTGACTCTCTAAACTCTTTAAAACTGTCATCCGGTATTGAAGACAACACAAGTTCTGTTTTCGCTACAAACTTTGCATTACATTGTGGTTCACTGTGGGATTTCCCAAGAGAATCTTCGTGCGGCACGGAATCACTTACCGGTAAATTGCCTTTTGATTCCGGAGGGTTTTCGTCACGACTTGTCACTTGTTGTTCGGAATCTGCCGGTCGAGAGAGCAGTCTTGGCTTTGGCCGAGGTATCGGCTTGGGTTTGATACCAAGAGAAGATTTTATTTCTTGTTCTGTTTTGCTTGTATTGCTTTCAGTAATAACGCTACTGCTGTTGTTGTCTCGCGTAGCTAAAGGTGTGATTGTTTTGATGACACTTGCTTCTTCTGAGATGGTATTTTCTGCAATATTTTCTTTTTTTAATGTTCCTGCTTTCTTTTCTGTGTTGAACGTTTGATTGTTTTGGCTATGAGGATTGGCCAACACTTCCTTGGATTTACGACCATTGAGGGTGGTTTCATCTCGCAGTTCAAGCTTATTTTCATGCTTCTCTCTTGATTGAAAACAGTTCGCACATTTTCCTTTTCTCCATAGTTGTTCGACAAAGTTATCACAGGCAGACATTGCTATTTCACTTGTCCACAAAACTCCATCACCACTGGATTAATTTTTAGGGGAGGTAATAAAATTTTGAATGTAAGAAGTCGACGACTACGCTAAACATAACGAAACACCCACCGCGAGAAAACACAAAGGACGGTTAGAAGTCTGGATCCAACCAAGGGAGGGATTTTTCGATTGATTTTTCTTCTTTATTTATTCACTCATTCTGTTTTTTAAACGGGCTAATTAGCAGAATATAATAGAAAGAACTCTTGTTCGCTTTATTCTTTGATCACTTTTCTCTGATAAAACCATATTAATCCTTAGCTGTTAAGTTGTATGTAGATGAGTGACAGTTGAAAGCAACGTTTTTGAAAGGGCCTCTTCTCTATGAGGTTATATTCCCTTTGTGTTTTAAAGCGGAAAATTTTAATAATGTACAATTGACCTTAGCTTTGAAGTGCTTGAAGCCTTAAAAACGAAGATCAAATTGCAACGCACTGAAAGAAAATAATTTCACAGCCATATGCATGCTGTCACATTCTGTCAAGTATCCTCTCGAACCTCCCTAATTTTCTTAATCGTTTCTCTAAGTCACTCCACCTCAAAAATGAGGCTCTGGTTGCTGTTATGAAGCTCTCTACGCAGACTGCATTGATGACTCTCGGAGTGATCTCAGGGGTGTTGCGTGACTTTCCCTTTTAGGTACGCACAGGAAGGCGTAGTGTAACGAGCGCCAAAGGCGAATGTCCCTAAGGGACTCTGGGGGCATGCTCCCGCAGAAAATGTTTATTTTTAGGGCCTCGGAAATGCCATTTCCCACGTTTTCCAGGGGGAAGTTTCATAAAGCAAAGCATGAAATACGGTAACTATTCAGTAACTTTGTTGTTTATTTGTCAACCTTTGTTACTACTGAGTTTTTTTTGTTTGTTTGTTTGTTTCTTATTTGTTCGAGCATGTTGAAGTATTGGCAGCTATTCAGCTGATGTGGACCTGCTATACTCACCCACCCATACACTCACGAAGGACAGCCACAACACCGGGAACTTCATTCCCTACTCTTCTCGAATAGTGTGTGGGTTCTTTAAAGACCCACAGGGAACTTATGAGACGGGGCCTACGGTTTATAGTCCGTATCCGAGAAGACTAGAAAGTCTACTTATTTGCAGATGTCATTACAAAGGCAGCGCTTTCTCCTCAGTTATTTTAAGACCCTGAGTGTTGGTCCGGCTGGAGTCGAACTCACGACCTCCCGCATGGCAGCCCGGTGTTCAACCAACTGAGCTACCGGCTACCAACTGAGTCTATACACTAATGTTATATATTAAAACTCTAGATGTGGCTACAGGAAAAGGGCGAGACCTCTCCCTTTACGACGGGACAATTCGGAAACTACATTGTCAATATTCACATTCTTGTGCTTGGGTATGTGGAGTATTTCCAAAGAGGACAGCCTCTCCTCACTCATAGTGCTTCGAAGGGGGGGGCTGGGGGGGGGGGGGGGTTTCAGTCTCTTCATGCCGCTAAAACTGCGTTCGACAGCGCAGGTTGACAAAGGATAGGTGAGCAAAGTGACAAGAGCGACATATATCTCTGGATATAACTGGGGGCTTGTTTCACGCAGGCGTCAAATTGGGTTAAGTACTTTTGCGGACTTCTCAGATAAAGGAACACAATGACCTCAAACTTGTTTTGAGAAAGAGAGTGTGTATATCAGATTCACGTCAGCAGACCTTCGAGCAACTCTTACTGTTTGGGATGCCAACTCAAGGTCTCAGGGCTTTGTCCCTAAATCTCATGGTGAATCAGAAAACCTTGAAATTGCCAAACAATTCCGGAAGGTATCACTGAGGAATATCGAAAAATCAGTGCTCATAACAGCCGAATTGATCAAAACTAATTTGTGAGGGAAAGCTGGGTGCAATGCCAGCCTCATTCCAGTGAAACATCGGTGCGCTAAGGTCTCTGGGACAAAAGAGTACAACAAAGAGCACTAATAAAGTAAAGAATACTCTGAATAAAATAATCTGTCGTTGTTGTTTTTATATTATTTGACGCATATTTTTGAAGTCTCCAGGTTTGAGGTCCTAATCTCCAAGATTTTCTGTTTTTTTTTTTCAAAACCTCCAGATTTGCATGTGATGGGGTTTGGAAGGTCTGCGTCAGAATTTGCTACCCGGTAGCAAATGGCATTTGTAAGTTTTTGCTACGGTAACAAATACTCAACGGAAGGTGCTTGCTTAAGGACGGTGCCTACTAATTAAAGATATTTTTTCCTCGGTGTGTGATTATGCGGGAAATGTAGATCTTAACAAGTGTCATTGAAATCCAAAAAGAGAATTGGAGGTAACCACGCATTTTTCAAAGATAATTGAGGAATAATATTTGTAAAAAGCTTTATAATACAAAGCAATGTATGGCGTTCTTTCTCAAAATGAAGCTTAATTATCTCTCAAAAATGCATGGTTACCCGCAATTTTCTTTTTGGATGCCAAGGACACTTACTAAGATCTACTTTCTCCGGATAGTTTTAAACTGCGCAAAAATAACCCTGTATTAGTAAGCATCACCGATAGGAAATCCGAGTATCTCGAGATGCGCAGAACGTACGCCCAATAACAATAGTAGGCACCAGTATTTGCTACTGTAGTTGGTATTTGTTACATAACGTCGGTATTTGCTACAGTAGCAAATAAGGGCCCGTTTACATGAAGGTGAGGCAACCCGCCCGCCTGTCCATATAATCTCTTCAGTTTTTTTCAGCCTCGCGTCTACATGATAGGTGAGGTGACCAGCTGAGGCGGGTTGCCCAGCCGGCCTCGCGTTTTACCATGTAAACGCTTGCAGGTGTGGTACGTGTAACCCGCCAACCAGGGGGCGGCTCGTGTCACAATACGCTACTTTGGAGGTGTTGCAGCATTAATTAAAAGACAAGTGGTACTTCTTAAAAAGAAAAGCGCGCGCCCCGATTGGTCAATTACCCCTTTACTATTTGCAAATGGGTGAATGGTATGACGAAAGTACTATCGCGTGCGCCGGGAAAAAAGGTTATTTGCGGACAGAAAAAACTGTGACCGAGATCTTGAAAATGCTGCCTGAGGCCGAGGGCTGCTTTTTCAAGAGAGAGGTCCTAGTTTTTCGCTATACGGATGGACCCTTAGCTGGTAAATAACTTATTAATTTTTTCCTCTCTTTCTCTTCCTCTCTGAAATCACTTTTGTAATTGTCGACTCGCATCACGCTTGATAACGAATGAAGTATGCGACTTACAAACTGAACGTTGCAAAGAGAAATATTTTTATTTTATTTCTGTTTTCAAGCCTCTTCATTGTCTAATAAAAATCTGTTTTGAAACTAACTTTTGCATGTAAATGGATTTGGTGCTAAAAAATGGAAATTTACGTCAAGGACAAAAATCTCTCAGAGCGGCGTTACTTTGCCCGTGGGCAGGAACAGGAAAATCTGAGCCGCGCGAAGGACCAGTCAGATCGCAGGATTCGATACCGTGCCTTGGAAAAAATAAAATACTTTTCCCTCAAACTTCAATAATGACCAACCAGTGTACCACCGAAAATGCTGGACTCTCTTCGCAGCTTTATGACAAAGAGACTCTGAAATGTTACGTTTTAACCCGTAAGTTGGTATTTTACCCGAACCTACTGGCAAGGCAATTTGCCGCCCTAAGTGAAAGCCAGCTGGACTAGTTAATAAACGAGAGGCAATCAAAGACGACTAAGGATGTCAAAAACTGTCACAAGATGCTTCGGTTATGTTATAAAAAAAATAGTACACGATTCAGCGTGTACTATTGAGTTGTAGGATATGTGTATAGGGAGACTATATGGGAAGTTAGCATGAATTATGGATTATGGCCCGTGCGTGCGTAGCAACCTCCTGCGTGCAACTATTTGACAATTATTCCACGAGGGTTATCTACGCTATCTAACGTGCCCTCGTGGACTGAATTGTCAAATAGTTGCACGCAGGTCAACGGCGAAACCTCCGTTTCACTGTTACGCCAGCTGGATCCTGCCTATCTGACAAGGCCCTTGGTGATATCATTTATATCTATCTGTAAAAATTTGTTTTCTTTCAAGGTTGACATATATATGTCACTGATAAAGTGATAGAAGCCAGCTTCAAGCTTGAGCGAGAATTATAGCAAATGACCTTGGTATCTCTGTATTGGTAATGAATGACGTTTTTATAGCATCACATGCTCATTCAGCTGTTGGATTTTCTATGAAGCACTGGACCGGCCTGGGGAAGTTGCGTAAGCGTGCGATATAATGGATACAACTAACAGTAAGTTGATCTTTTCCAACATGTTTTCTTTGCTTTTGATCTCTTGTGATAAGTTTCGTGTTCACAAGTACCACAGACTCCACTCATTTACTGTGTGCACATTGGCCTTACTAAATTGAGCCTATAAATTTGCATGATGTGGCTGCATCAAAGCGTTTTTTTCTTCTTTTTATTCGAGCGTAAGGCAATCTTTTCTCGCCTTGCAGGGCTAGGCTTGTTCTGTGTGCTAGCATGCAAATGAACAATCGATATCATTTCTATATCTACTTCCAAATGCTTGGACGATTTTAATAGCAACCAAATTCAAGATCGGAAACGAACCGGTCCACAAAAGGCGTTCAGTGAGTCCTTGCATTTCTGGAAAATTATTTACAAACTTCAATTAGTTTACGCTTCCTTGTAGTCCTTGCAATCCTGGTCGCTCGTTTGGTTTGCTATAAGCGGAGTTGAAGTTTTGAGAAAGCGGCCAAAGTTCCATTGATTCAGAAGCACGACTCAGAGCTCGATTCAGCTGAATGCACAAGCTGCTAATATTATTTAAAGTCATCAAAATGAATTCTTAATACTGGTGGGAATATAACATTTCTGACCCTAAATCCCACACTGAGCAACTTTTTGAAGCTCTCCATTTACTTGTGTCAGATGCCGGATATTATTCAAGTTTTAAGTCCTCTTGTTTGTTTATCAGTGGCCTAATGTCTCGATATGCTGCTCTCTTGCCTCCCTTTCACCACATTTCTGAGATTCACTCGTATCCAACACGTCAGGCTTCTCACCATAATTCATATTTTAGCCACGTTAATACTACACCATATGTTTTACGATCTCTTCATAGCCATGGCAAATCCATCTTTAAGATCTTTGAACCTCGCTTACTCTTGCTTTTTGTGCGGCTTTGATCAAGTTTATTCTATTTGTTTTTACTTAATATGTATTTTGGCTGACTCTTTTATCTTCACGGGTTTATCATGAAAGTCAGTGTTTTATATTTTATATTCATATGTACGTTATTTAATTCTTTTGCCACTCGATTAGCTTCTCATGATGATTGGTTGATGCTCCAAACTCCAACTGAAAATGTTGTAATTATGTAAATCCCAAGCCGTCACGCATCTACGATAAGTTATAACTGATTGTTCTGAGCATAGTTAATGCATCGAGAGAAGACCAGTCTTTTTGTTTCATGTTTTTTCTCTGTATTTTTGGCCTTGACGGTGCAAAAAGCACATCTTTTCTCAAGAAGATAACCAACCAAATATTTCAATTAAATCACGCGCAACTAATTTGCGAACCCGTACAAAGCGAAAACAACAGATAGCGTGGGTGCAATGTCACGGGACATCCAGATTTATTCCTAATTTTGTAGTATTTTGAGACCATTTTACAATAAACCGTTACGAAAGCAAATAAGGTTTTCAGCAAATTTTATCTCATATCAGACGGTTACTCAAACAAAAACTTACACTTGCCAAGTATCAACATTGCCCAAATTGATTTCTGATAAAACTGCGTCGAAAAAAGCGTTGATCTCTCTCCAAAATCGTTTTTTTGGACGTCGAATAAGTTTCTGCCATACGTTTTCTCACAGCGACCTGGAATGTTTGCCCCCTGGCGATCCCAGAACACTTTGCGTATAAAGCAAGGATCCGATTACTCGCAACTCATTCATTGCGACAGTGCTCTTCGCTTGTGAAGGTTCTTGGGTTTCATGACCAGTCCCTCCGTTAACTATGTTCTGAGCGATAACTTTTAACTTGGAGTTAAATTTACTTGACTTGACTGATATTATTTTACCAACCTCGATTAATTTTCATTGCCTTTTTCTAAAAAGACCACGAAATCTCAATCAAGCTCAAGTTCAGTTGTGGTATTTATCGTCATCAGGAGCTCATCAAGAGGAGCCTCTATCTCCTCTAATTCCTTGAGTCAACCCTTTCCCGAGAAAATTTATTTTTATCAACAGGTTTTTCCCGCGAAAAGTATCATAATTCCCTTGACGCTGACAAGCTCTGTTTTGATTGGCTTTTACAACAGTGAGCGTGCTGAATCTCCCAAGGGAGGTGTTCTATAAATAAATCTACTCGGGAAAGGGTTGACTCCGAGGCTCCTCTTGATCAGCTCCTGTCGTCATCACACTAATCCCTTCTCATTGTCGACAACATATCAACAGTTTTGACAGAGCTCCCTGCGATGAAAGCGCGGGGTTAAGAAAATATGGTAACCCATCGCAAGAGGTGGCAAGAAATTTTGGTTTGGGTTATGACGTCATCGTACCACCATCCGTTCGTCCTTTCAACATTTCATGTAAGCCAATGAGCGAAATGTCGCACTGCTGGAACCCGCTTTTTTTTGGCGGGAAGTTGCATGTGTTGGAACCCGCGTTTTTCGGCGGGAAGGTGCAAGTCCATCTTACTGCATTTGACCATAGTTAGTGTTTGACACTGCGTTTTGGTAAAACAACCACAAATTTTGAACACAACCAAAAAGAAAGAGAAAAAAAAAACAGTATGCAGGCGACGAATAAGCGATATTCAACTTGAAAGAGAGCGACTAAGAGAACGATGAAACAAACGAAATATCAGTGACAAACAATGAGAGAGCGAGAGCTCGAGAGAAAGAGAGAGAAAGCAAAAAGAGACAAAATTTTAGTGACGGGAAGTGGAGAGAATAGCAAAGTACGAGCACGAGAAACCAGGCTGAATAATAGTTAGAGCGTGAGTTATATTTTGTTTCTGATATTGTTCCTGTTTGCTCCCCAAGATTGTTGTAATTCTGGTCCAGGGTATGCCACCCCACTGGAAGCCATGAAAGGCCCCAGGGAGAAGTTGATGTATTTGCCTTGTATTTATTCCAACACGGGAATAGAAAAACCGGACTACCTCGTCACTGTTGATGTCGATCCAGATTCTCCTACATATTCTAAGGTAGGCTGATAGCAATGAGAAGACTTATAAGAGTTTGGTAAAAATCCCTGTAAAACCTCAAACTTGCTCAACACTAGGCGGATCTAATCCGCAGGTCACAGGTCGCGGGTCACAGGTCATAGGTGGCAGGTCGTGTAATAAAAGTGGGGACGATTTCCTAGACTTTGGCAAATGAACTCTTTGTCAACAGGTCCACTCACCAAATACAGACCTGTTTGACTGTGTACTTGCAATTGAATAAACTTCTCCACACCCTCCCATCCTAGTGCTGAGCGCCAGTCTCTGGTTTTACTGACAATTTTTTTCTCCGAAACTCTGGTAACTGGCCGCTAAATAGAGGGCGCCCGCTTAATAGGAGGCCGCTTGATGGAGGTTTAAACTGCGTAAATTTCATTTTCATTGAGATAATTGTTGTCTCCTCTGTAATGTTAACTAAGAAATGATTGAGAAGAAGAACTAAGAAATTATTGAAAGGGGCTAGGTCACGCTATTTTAGGTAATTTTGTTTAATTTTGTTAGTTATGAGCTCTAAACGTCAAATTGGCAGAGCAAGAGTCTTTCATTTGCAAAATCACGGCCACATAACAACTGAGAATGATTTTTCAGCTGTGTAAATGACATTTTGATATATACTGATATAAATTTGAAAAGAGGTCGGCCGACGTTTTTCAAATTTACCCAAATTCAATCCATTTCAATCCTGTCCAGTTTTGTCCATCCATGTCCCTTCTTGGCTTCCCTGTGTTTTGTTAGAGTTCTTCTATAGTTTTGAACAGTTATTTTGATATTTTAGTTAATTCTATGACCATTTGATCATTGCTGAAATTGCCTAAAATTGCGTGACCTAGCCCCTTTAAGTAATCTTTCTTATTCGATTTACTCAAATTCATTGTTTCCTCCCGAGCCTTGGTCGTTGAATACCGTTATAAGAGAACTCAAACGAGAGGTGTGTTGATAAAATTCGGGTTTCTGCGAGATGAAAAGTGTCATTTAGTTGCCTGAGCTGTTGTTTCTCTGTACCTTGGGAGAACATTATACGCCCATATTAAATCTGTTTTTTAATGTTTATTCGATTTAAATCGATCAACTACAGGTTTTCGATGTAGGGTAAATTTCTTGCAATACGTTTTTCGTGTCAGTACGTCATTTCATGTTGTGGTTTAGTTCAGCAGTACCAACTTTTTCTCCAATTTCTGAAGAATTTTTCTGTAGGCATTAATAGTTAAGGAAAGTCAATTACAATTGTAGACGTTGTGTTAATAACACTCATTGTTGTTTAACGAAATATTACTTTAAGTCCCTGTTAAAAAGAGAGCCATTAAACTTTTGAATGCTGTACAAATCTGTTAAAAAGAAGCGGCTGTTGTGTCCTTTATTAAATATTGAAAAGGTATGGAAGAAACTTTTTAGAGGCAAAAAACAAATGTTGCTTTCACTTTCGCGTGAGAGCAGGAAATAGGAAGGAATTTCGAGATATTTCTGATTATGTTCGTGACCTGTGACCTGCGACCCGTGACCTGCGGATTAGACCCGCCGCTCAACACCTGCCCCGTCTCTATTTTTGTCTTGCGCGGTTATTACAAGGTATTAGGTGCACACCGAGTTCAATAAGCGTTAAGAAGTGTCCATTTCCTCTTCTTCCCAACTTGAACATCACTCATGTATTGGAATACATACAGCATATTACACAGTGGCGATAAGATATGAGTTTTATGTTCGAGCGGCAAGAACAATATCTCACTGACGAGTGAGCGCAGCGAACGTGTGAGATCAGTATTGTTCTTGCCACGAGAACATGCAATTCATATCTTCGAGCTAGCGTGTAGTTTTCTTATTATTATATAGACAGGAGTGTTTTACTCACTATTTTCTTTCCAACGCCGAGCAAAAACTTTATCGCAAATTCTTGCAGCTCGACGTCCGGAACTTCTTCAATTTTCGCATTTCCACTTCATTTGCAAGGAACTCCTTGAATATTTTTAGTTTTATGAAGTTTTATTCTTCGTGTTAGCATTTACTTGTTTCTCAGAGAAGGATTTTACGACAGCTTCAGAGAACTTCACGAATCTATCGCTCGCCAATTTTCACTGACTGATTGCGCAAACAACCATGGAAAGGGAAGAATGGCGTCATCGACATCCTCACTAGTGAGGACATGCAAAATACGTTACTCGGGTCCCGGATGTAGTTTCGTATGCATTTTATGAGTGGTGTATTTTCCAGCAAAATACTCCTGTCTATATGATAAAGACAACTAACGTCACAAAATGAAATGCTACCCCTCGAGTAAAGATAAACTGCTGCATTTACCCTAAGGTAAGCATAACGCCAACTCTTACCTAATTGTTGCCGGGAAATAGATAGCAAATGCGTAGAATTAAAGAGACGCTTCGCGTTGGATGTCAAACTTGCTGGTGCATCTAATTCCCTGTATTGATTTCCTGGACATAAGTGTGCATCGCAGATGGGCCGTTTTTTTTAATTTCAGAAAGCCGTATGGAAGGCATAGTCCTCTGATGTTCGTTTTTGGTCGGAAAAGCTACTTATTGCCTATGCCTTCCAATTGAATTAGCTAGTTTCTCTAGCTACTTCGAATTGCTGACACTCCTCACGGTGGCAAGAGCCGAAACAACGTAGATCTGAAATAGTAATGTACTATAACTTGACTGGCTAAACCAGTCTTCTGGTTTGGCCAGCCGAAAAATAGCACATCACTAAATCAAATCTATGCATGTTGTGTCGGCTCTTCCTCAAAACATTTACTTTTTTACCTGTCTGAAAAAGTCGAAAATAAAACGTGAACAAGATATTAGACGTGTTCTGGGCAAGAGACAAGAAGTGATTTCTTAAAGTGGTACTTTGTAATGAGTATTTTCGTCGTATCCCGCCGGTTTCACTGAAGCAGCCACTAAGTCCTGAGACTAGAGATCGTGCCTGTAGTATTGTTTGTTAATTTCTTTGTCGTTTGATGAAAAGGGAAAAAAACCGTCTTGGTTGGTGGCTGGATCCCAGCAGCTGCCATTTCGCCTCACTCAGTGCTTCAGTCCAATTACACTTGAAGTCTAAGATTGTCACGGTAAATAGATTCTTTCTCACGTTATATTTTTATTGTTCATTGCATAGGTCATCAATCGCTTGCCAGTTCCTTTTTTGGGAGATGAGTTGCATCATAGTGGATGGAACGCCTGTAGTAGGTTGGTAATGTAAAGTAATTGATTAATTAATGTTAAAGGTGCGTAAATTATGAAGTTTGTAGAGCACAAGGGCAGCTCAATGGTGCCTTCGCAGTTGGCCATGCAAAGTAACTAGAATCTTCGCGTGGGATGTCTTAGGTTCAAGTCAGCCACCCAAGGTCTTGCAATATAATTTTATCTATAGATTTTCTTCGCACGGAGTTTTCGCTGTTGAGTCTGACTTATTCTCTTAGCAAATATGCCCAAATGGGCGTGTCGTATAACCCCACGAAAGAAGAATTGTAGCAGCCATCCGTCAAGGGGATTTGTTGAGCGCTGAAAGTGCAGATGCCGGTACAGGTGCGGCCGACAGGAACTCCTTCGTCCTTATTTTTCTCAGCGACAAATGAATAAATCACAAACCAATAAAAATCTGAACAAACAGGAGCTCATCAATAGCAAAATCTAACAGAAGAAAATGGAGGAAAATTAACAAGGAAAAACTCTTTACCGGATAAAAATAGAAATTTTTGATTTTTTTTTTCATTTTAGTTGTCATGGAGATCCTAATCAGAGAAGAAATAGACTTGTCATGCCTTCACTGACATCGAACAGAATTTACATCTTTGATGTTGAAACCGACCCGAAAGCTCCGCGCATTCACAAGGTACAGTAAAATTGTCAAATTTCGCTAGAAAGAAAAAAAAAGTAAATTCCATAAAGTATTGATGGTAGACGCAGACTTAACAATGTTTGCTGCGGAAACTGGGCATTTTCGGTTGGGGTAATTTAAATTTTACTTTCGTGTATGGGACATGAACTGAAACATGCAGAAAAAAAATTATACACAAGTAACAATCGATTTTTGGAGAGGTTAGTTCCATAGAGCTATTGTGAGGACGGAACGTTTCAATAATTTTGTCCCGTAGAAGTTTCAATCGTCTTCGAATAGTGTCTTACTTATGCATGTATTTATTTGTTATTGTGTACTGTTATGAATATGACCTTGTGATTTAGTTGGCACTACTAGAAGGCACTTATGACTGTCCATAAATGCACGCACATGTAATTAGATGCCCTAGAAGGCAGCTTCAAGGATGAATCAATCAATCAATCAATCAATTTTCAGATTATTGAACCAGAGGAGGTTACGAAGACTGGCCTTGCTTATCTTCACACCTCACATTGTCTCGGAAGCGGAGAGATTATGATCAGTGCTATGGGAACACCAGAAGGAAAAGAAGAATGTAGGTATAACGCCGTAGAAATCCTTAGTCAGGCGATAAACCCGAAGGCCCAACACTAAAATAGAATAATTATCTCATCTATCATATCCAGAAAAACAGTTATCATCAGTCATTGATCTCAGTCCGCTTTCGACTACCACCTACCACTTGGCTCTATTGCGCAGTTGATGATGGGGCATGCACAGGGTGTAAGACGCGTGGGCTCAAATAGAACACAATTCCGACCAATCTATCAAGGTTAAATAAACTTGCCTGTTTAGCCGCTCCCTTCCATTGTGACATGCTGTCCCCAGGTATTGTAAATCAACAAAGCTTGACGGAAAGGCCACTCATGTCCAGAAATGGATCTACCGGTAATTAGATGTACACCCAATTTTGACCTGCAACACGAAGTGTCCCATTAAGTGCAAGCCTTTGCTGCGTATTTCCTACAATAATGTAAGGGTAAAGGTTAGCGTTATTTAGGTTTGGATAAATGCATCTGTTTATCGTTACTTAATTGAGGAGCGGCATTTAGTACTTTGTGCCGTTAATTGTCTGTATTCCGAGACACGAGTGATGTTGAAGTTGGGGCCAAAAGAAAAGGGGACACTTCGTGACGCTTATTGAAATCCGCGTTCATCAATTAGGGGCATGGCTGCAAGCCGACTATCAACAAAAGCTGGAATGGGTGTCTATGTAACGTTATCTCGACATTCTCGGATAAAATCGAGAGAAAGTTTAGGCCCGGTTTTAAATCCTTGCTGATAACCTTTGTGGGACCAACGTTAAAGAAACTTCACCAAGTTCACAGACTGAACATTAGACTGGCCTTTTGTACGGTGTTTTACATTGTATTTAAATATATTTTGGTAGGAATCATCCGATGTGAATCAGTGCCCCGTCATATCATAATCAACATCTGACGGTGCTGTCATGCATGAGTGGGACCGGTCGTTGTTGATTTCGGTCAATTTAGTCGAAGGAGGATTGTAATTGTCTTTATATGAATTCATGTTTAAATTCATTTATTCATTTATTTTTCTTCGCCAGGTGGCTTTGTTATTCTTGATGGGGAAACATTTAATGTCAAAGGGCGCTGGGAAGGGAGTAAAAAACCCGGCGGTCCAATGGGATACGATTTCTGGTATCAGCCTCGTCACAACGTTATGGTCAGCTCTGAGTGGGGCGCTCCTTGTGCTTTCAGCTCGGGATTTAAAGTAGAAGACGTAATGGCTGGTACGTCGAATATAATTGAGGCTTCGTAGCTTTTTCCTTTCGCTATTGATCAAGCAAGATTGACTCTAACAGGTTAATTTAATTAAAAGCCATGAATTTCGTTCTTAAGCGAATGTGAGACAATGGTTTCACGAACCTAACTATTTTCGCAATGTAATCGAGAATCAAACATGAAGTTTAAAGTAATGTTTAAAAAACGAGCAGCAGTGTTTTATCGGGGTTTAAAAACACGAGGCGCAGCTTAAGTAAACATTCCACAGAGAGCGTGTCCCTCTGGACTCAAAACAATGGTTCAAATAGGCCTTATTCAAGATAGCCGCCATGTTGGTTTTAAGATTGTCATGCAAATTAGCCATGTGTTATGCTGGGGGGCAAACATTGGAAAAAAGGCAAATCGCGGAAAATCGGCTTGTCGAAATATTGAAATAACATTGGTAAAAGTACACTTTAGAATTTAGAATTAAGTGCCTTGTATAATAATTTTATATCTTTTGATTACCTTTGACATTTTGACTTTTACTTTGTTATCTGCTCATTTTTCACTGAAAAAAACATCGAAGTAACTTGTGTAATCATTCTATTTTACTACTTAGGTGATAAACATTCAATGAACATGAAACAAATCATCTGTGTGGCTAAGATGTTCGTTATAACCTCTCGAACTTGCGTTGTTTGCCCCCTCAGAAGTGTGTAGCTAATTTGCAAGATAATAGCAAATCCAACATGGCAGCCATCGTGAATAAGGTCTATTGTGAGAGGTGAATATTAGCATATAAGAAAAAGAACCTATGCCTTAAGAATACTAACGAGGAGTGTTTTATCAGGATATAAAGCTCATACACGTGACGTTTTATCCGTGTTTTGATAGGCTGGTAGGCTCATGAAATATTAATGATTTTTAAAGGTTTATATGAATTTTACCGATACACTTCACAATAACACAGTTATGGAAGGAAAAAATGTTTCCATGGGAATAACGATGTACCAGTTGCTTGGCAAATGGGAGAAGGGATATCTGAACCTATTCTCACTTTAGGCCATCATGTACAAATGCCTCTTATTCTCTTACGCTTTACGTGAAATACCCGCGCATATATTGTTTCATTTCTACGATCCGTCTCTTTTTTTGGATATTGAAATAGGTCAGTATGAATGATACGTTTTTTCCTCTTTTTTGATTGAAATGAACGCCAGATGGTCAACCTTCCCACCTCAGTTCCCTCGGTCATGGCCAGTGGCTTAGATATGACTTCAACTCCTATCTGCCTACGGGATCGCCTCTTCCAATGGCTTATCTCTGCCTGGGGTTTTGGGTGTGATGGCTTTCGGTGGTGTTTTGTTAACATACTGTGAGAACGTTACTGTGAGATCGGTTTGATACTCAACCCATGAGTTACAAGACCAACAATTCCATGTGATTCTCGAAGGTCAAAGGGAAATGCGTATGATTTGTTTTAAGGATTAGGATGCGCGCTTTCCTCTTGACTGGAAAAACCGGTGGTTTCGGTGGGATAGCAAATGGAACAGTTTTTCCCACTGGAATTTTTTCGGAAGAAAAGGAATCACTTCAGACGTACTTCTCTTTTCCCGTTTCACCGAAATGACCGCTTTATCACTGAGCCATTTGCATTATCACACTAGTACCAGTCTCCTTCAGAAAAAAAAGAGCGCGGTTTGTTGCCCCGTGAAACATGGCCACCTTCCTGTGGCAATAGTCGATACGCGGTTTTCAGTCGACCAATGTGGACCCTTTTACCGGACAAAGCTGTGCAACTTTATGTGAGAATTGTCAAAATCATGCTGCTGTTCCATTTAGCGGAAAATTATCCCCGGTTTTTCCATTCAAAAAGGAAAACGCTCTATGATTCAGTTGCTTTCTAGGATCGGAGTCCTATATTATTTTCAGCTGTCTCCTCACCCATTGCAAAGCAACGAACATGGTCAGCACAGTTATAGAGCGAGTACAACAGAGATAGAAGCTTGTGATGAGCTCCTGACAGAGAGAAATAAGCCATTATAAGGAAACGGAACAGATGGCATTTAGCATTTATCGGCGTTTTATGTTCCCAGGAAAATACGGTTCCCGCCTTCACGTGTGGGACTGGACCACAAGAACCATTGAACAAACACTTGACTTAGGAGTTGGCACCATTCCCCTGGAAATTAGATTTCTTCACGATCCTAATCAGACGCAAGGGTTTGTGGGATGTGCACTGGGCAGCACCATCGTAAGATTCTTCAGAAATGAGGTGAGCCCGCAATTCTCTTCAGTTGTTAAAAGGGAGTTAAACAGGCAAAGCTTAAAAAAAAAAAAAGGATTTCATGGTAAATTGACCATTGCCAAGAGCCGACTGGAGGCGCGGTGGCCTCATGGTCAGTGTGCTCGACTCCGGATCGAGTCGTCCGGTGTCGGGTCCTGGCCGGGGACATTGTGTTGTGTTTTTGGGCAAGACACTTTACTCTCACGGTGCCTCTCTCCAACCAGGTGTATAAATGGGTACCGGCGAAAATGCTGGGGGTAACCCTGCGATGGACTAGCATCCCATCCGTGGGGGGGGGGGGGGGGGGGGGGATGTAGAAATACTCCTAGTCTCTTCATGCTACAGAAACCGGAGATAAGTGCCGGCCTGGTGGGCATTCTAGGCTCGTGGCAGACTTTCCTTTTTTTTACCAAGGGCCGACTAGGAGCGAACAACAGCGCTATATTCCTGTCACGGCGTTTTCTCAGACCGATTTATTTTTAGATTGAATTTCCCGCGAATAAGATTCCCTAGGAAACCCGAGGACCAATCATAAGAAACTAACTTGACGTCATATCTTCCGTGAACTAGAACGGCGCTTGTTTTTTTGCGGAAAAGGTAGTGTCAAAATGGATCGGTCAGTAAAAATGCCGTGACATAGGCTTAGTATGGAAGTTGTTCTCTCCTACTCATGAGCTCCTTCCATTGCATCGTTAAAAGCTGTCGTTGCGAGCGTTGGACCTTCGTCGGACCGAATATGCCAGCGGTTTGGAGTTTCAAAAAGGCACGTGCGCGCGTCGGGATAAAATCAAGCATCTATTAAAAATGCAAAAGATTTTGAATGCAAATTTCTGCAATCAACTTCCATAACCAAAGACGCGCGCACGTGTTTTTTGAAATTCCGAACTGGCTTATGAGGGGAATAAGACCGTTTTATATAGAGAAAGATGGAGCTACGCTATTAGTGGGGTTATAGCAACGTGGATAATAAGAATAAATCAGTTGATTATCCCCACGAATAGCGTAGCTCCATCTTTCACTGTAGAGAACGCTAACAACCCATAATTCCCTAATTCGCTCTGACGAAGGGTTAACGATCGAAACGTCAGCTTTCGACTTTCTTTACGGTGGTCAATTTACCATATCAACTCAGTTGATAAACAGATTTCTCTGTTTCACTTCCCCACCGACGCAGCAGCACAGTGTCTTTAGAAACTAAACAATTTTGCTCAGAAAAGAAGGCCAGTTCTCTTAGAGGAAGATGAAGTTATTGCCTTCAGTTGATTACAGACATAATTAGGGAGAAAAGGGCCCTTAAGTGAATTAAGTTTGCGTGACAAGCTTCCTGTACACTCGCTAGAAGAAGTGTTCGCGATTCCAGGTGACAAGCTTTTGTAGTCTATTGACTTGGTATGCCTTTCTTAATGTTGAACTTCGTCTTTTCGCAGTTTTTTCATTTAATTCTACTTCTCACTTAACTAAAGAGTTCTAGCTTGTGGACACCACCCTTTGAAAAGAGTGGACATTTTTCGATTGAGGATAGATTTTAATGGAAGCTCATTATTTGAAGGAGAAAACTTGGAGTGCTGAGACGGTGATCAAAGTTCCAAGCAAGAAAGTTCAAGGCTGGGCCTTACCCGAGATGCCAAGTGAGTGAAATCACGTTTTGCGCATCCTTACTGGCACGTCAGTTCACTGAAGTAGAGCCCTCATCGTCTTTGTACGCAACAGAATTTGCCGTGAACACAATCTTTTGCTTGTGAATAGTGATCATCATGTTTTTTTTTTTTTTGCACTGAATTAAGAACCCATGACTAGGAGCGAACAACAGCCCTCTATTCCTGTGACGGCGTTTTCACAAACCGATTTATTTTTCGATTGAATTTCGCGCGAATGGGACTTCCGCAAGAGCCTAATGACCAAGGGTTAGCATGGAAGTTCTTCGCTCCTAGTCTTCGTCTCCTGACTGAATCAAGAGAAAGCCTTAGCATACGAATAGCGCTCCAATCTCAGAGGATACGTTTGGGGAACAGACATAGCCCCTGTGACATCATTTGATGAGCAAAACATTCACGCGGAGGCATTGCGCGCGTGATTATATGACACATAATTTTATTAATTTTCATAATTTTATAATTTTATTCTGATTGAGATATTAATTATGGGCTCGTCTGTTAATTGTTGTCACCATTTAATTTGGTATATTAGACTTACCGTCAAAAAAAAATTTCAAAAAAGAGGTATTTTTATCTCTACGTTATTGATTTATCCCGTGATCATGAGAGGTCTGAAATAATGGAATCGATCATTCGTTTTTATAGGTTTGATAACAGACATTCTTATCTCCTTGGACGACAAATATCTGTATTTCAGTAATTGGCTGCATGGAGACGTCAGACAATACGATATTACAGATACCAAAAACCCCAAATTAGTTGGACAGGTAAGGAAACGCGCTATCAACTAGAGCTATTGGAAAGGCATAAATATTAAACAAAATTAAAGCTTGTTGTAAAAAAAATCGGTCCAAAAACGTGTCCGGTAGTGGGTTTATCGTTCGAATGATTTTTTCAAGCTTTCATGAAATAATTGGTTCTTTCGTCCCGTGGATAGAAAGATTTAGGAAGCTAACAATCAAAAGTATGCAACAAGTTTCTAAACGAGAATGGTCGCCGCAGTTCAGTAACTTGAAGAGAAGAAAGCCTGAAAAAATACGGGATTGAAGGGGACCGTAAGATTGCACTGCAACATGTGCTATACCCCCGATCTCTGCATGAATTTATCTGCGAGGTGAACATGAGTGATAGCAAAACATATGACTGAAGTCGTATATTTTGAACCGCGGATTGTGACGATTCTAAGTTAGAATGGTCATCGCAGTTGAGAGAGCAACTCAGAACAAGCATTTGCAAAGGAAGATCGACAAAGTCCCATCTTCAACTAGACTCGAACCCATGACGGAGTATTATATGTTGAGTACAAAACAGTGCTTTAATCTTTTACAACTGTAATCTTTTTAGCATCATGTCCCTGGTGAAAAGCTCAGACCGAGGACGCAGGTTTGATTTGTGCGACAGGCTGGTTCAAAAATCAATGGACATAATCAGTTGCAAATGAACATTCAACTGAAATCATGTACCGTAATCCTTAATGCCATAGAGCTGCCTTCTTCTTCTTTGTCGATCCAAAGAAATTAATAAATAATAATAATGATTACAATAGAGCGAGTTTTAATCGAGTGTCGTAAAAAACCAAAACCAAAGTAATTACTTTGGCCAATCAAAAAGGACGGAGACAATCCGGTAAACCAATGAAAACTCGAAGTAATTACACGTAGCCGACACAAAACGCGGGAAAATGTGCACGCGCGAGCCACGATTGGTTTTGGTTTCACTTCTGATTGGTTGAAAAATGGCGCGAAAACTTTGAACCAATCACTGAGTGAAGTAATGCAAAACCAAAGTAATTCGCTAATTACTTTCGACACTCAGTGGAAAACCGCTCTAATAACAATGAACTTTATTTCAGTGTCAAGTGTATTTCGGACTGAGGCACTAACTGGGGCATACTGTAAGAAGTCAAATCAAATTAACACATGTCAAATCATAAGTTGGTTTTTGAGGAAAGGGGAAAACCGGATTACTTGGAGTAAAACTGTTGTGTTAGAAGTTTTGACATCATTGTGATGTCATGTTGCCACGTGACGCCAATTTTTAAAGGGGCGTATCTGCCAAATAGTCTTCAGTATTGTGCGTTTATGTCCAGTATCTATAGTAGTTTTCAAGTATAGTTATCAAATAGTTTCTAACGGTGTCGGAGTATAAGTAAGACCAGATGTTAAAGAGTTAGGTATTCTTCTATCGTCATTCTACACATTGGATAGCTGCTGGCACAACAAATCCTCTCGGAGCAGAGTAGAGAACCAACAAGCTCAATCCACATATGACGTCGAATCGGAGCCACATTGGTGGGAGGCGAGTGTTCTCTTCACTGAGTCACCCCTGCTCCCGAAATTGCACCTTAATTTAAGAAGCTTCTTGCGTGATATCTGCATGCGTGGGGCACTTACTATAAATCACCTCTTTCAGTTATGAAAAAAATTAATGTCATACAGGGCCCTCAGAGCGACGTCTCTCATACAAGATATGGAATATCATGCGTTTCTTTAGCGCTTCTTGTAAATAAATCAAACTTTAATATATAACTTCACCCTTCCTCCTATACGGTTGTCTCAGCGGTGGTGCCCTTATGTCTTGCCCAAATTATCACTTTTTAGGTGTTTGTCGGAGGAAGCGTTTCCAGCGACGGTCCAGTAAAGGTCACGGAAGATTCAGAACTAGGAGAACAGCCTGAGCCATGTTATGTGAAGGGAAAGCGAGTGGAAGGAGGACCGCAGATGATTCAACTCAGTTTGGACGGAAAGCGACTGTATGTTACCCCGTCTTTGTTTAGTGTGTGGGACAATCAATTCTACCCTAACCTATCCAAGTAAGTGCTGAATTCAATTGGTTTCTTAAGCGTAACGGCACAACTGATGAAAAGGGCGCATTTTATGGATGCATTGAGCATTGATCCCTCTGCAGTAAAGGTGTAGCAGGCTCATGTGCCTGCGCTTGCTTGTCGACCAGCAATCCTTGGTGTTGACCCAAAGGACTGTAGGTTTCTAGGACCAGAATTGGGGGTTCTAGTAAGGTAGAAGTGTGGTGGAATCTTGGCATATGGCCAACACATTCACGGTTTTCGATAGCTTTTCAAACTACCGGATTTGATAATGAAAGTACCGAACATGGTTATTTCCGTTGTTATAGGCCAATGTATTGGGAGCAAATCCACAAAAAGGTCTGAAACTCTCAAAAATGCTATTTACGTACATTCTTGAAATTGGAGAAAAAACAGCCAGAAAACTAAACTTATCGCTTGAATGAAATGCCCGCATGCGTCAGATGGATCATTCCGTTTAGTAAGAAAAATAAGGCATTGTGACTTCTTGTTAGATTGAAGGATTCCGGCATTGCGCGATTGTCTTGTGTTTCTTCAGCCCAAAGCTATAGCTTCCTGAGATACCGAAGTCCGAAAAAAAAAAGGAAAAAAAAAAGCCAGCGAGTCTTAAAATTCATGGCGTCGAAGTGCCGGACGTGAAATGGTAAACAACCGGACAAAACGCCCCTGGCCTCAAACGAAAATCCTGCAAACTGTAGGTTGCAGGTCATTATTTCACCATAACTGAAACAACCCAAACATTTTCTATAATGGTAACATTCGCACTCAACACTATTCTTTAGATAATGTTTAAGCCTAAGGATAGCATTTTTCCAAAGGTTGGGGTTGTTTCAGCTATGGTAAAACATTGACCTGCAACCCTAACCTGCATATTATACCCCTCGGCTCATTGGTTCTTCAAGTAACTTATCAGAAGAAGGTAGTCCCTTTGTAATGTCCTCTCGGAAGGTGAAGGAGATAGCGTGATCAGAAAGTTAGTTAGCTGACGTTGTACGGGGATACGTCCCTGGGTTCGAATCCTGTTCTGATTACCAACTGGCGAACCTGTCTTCAACGCTCTTAAGTTGCTATTAATCAAGGGTTGGTCTCTTTCCAGTTGGGTTTTCTAATGCTTTTAGATTAATTTGAATTGTTCTTTCTATACACGGCCACACGGAGCCTTAAATAAACTCATCTGTGCGTTTTTTTACTTTACGATGAGAACATTGATATTAATAAGGCCTGTAGAACATCAATAAAGAAGCCATACGGTTATTGCAGTCCTCAGCGTCAGTAGTGACTCTTTGGCCCCTCTTTTGAAGACTGTGTAACTTTCCGGGCCCAAATTAAAAGCCATTTTTGAACCTGCCATTGTTGTAAAAAGCTGGTCTTTTAGTATGATGTTAAGTATGCTATCAAGAGAACTGAAGGCAAAATGGTAGTGAAATTGATGACACAATTGTGACACTCGAAAAAGGTCGGAAATGTTTCGCGGGGCTTTCGAGAAACAGGCCCCTGGCCTCTCGGGTATTCCATTTATCTTGGATGAGTGAATGACTGATATCGGAATTGTTACGTTAGAACCTTGCGTGACTCTCTCCTGAACTTGGCACCGGCTGGGACAATCTCGTCCCCAGAGTCCGCTTTTCTTTTGGTCAGCACCAAGAACACGGACTCTGGCTACTTCCAATTTATGCGCAGTTGTAGTGAAGGTCCATTTTTGTAACCGTTGACAACCACTGTTGTTTCAATCTCGTTCCCAGAGTCACCGTTCCCTTGACCAGCGGTCGGGAAAGAGAGACTCTGGTTGAATCCAAAAAAGGCCATATTTGACTGGCTGTTGAAAAACGGTTCCATTTCCTGCCATTTTCAGTCTAAACTCGAAAATTGTGCTTTCTTGTGGATTTTTATCTACACGAGGTTGAAGATGATCTAGAAATAAATCATTTTACAACTTACCAGTTCCGTAACGTTTTTGTTTTTGAAAATACAGCTATTTTGACTTGCGTGACACCAGATGCTGCAATCTGTTTTGATTGATAAAATGTATCTCGTTATTGTTTATTCTCCGTAGTTTAAAAGCTTCGAGTGTATTAGGAGATGTGTTTATACTCATGTGTACTGTCTCGCGAGTGAAAAGTAAGCGCTGTCATGGCAAGGTGAACTCCATTGTTGATTTCCAACCGTCTCCTCTCACGCACGCGCAGTTGTTTAACCGGTTTTGGATTATTCCAGAGCCTCCCGCGCCCGTTCTGCTGGACAAGGGTAACGGAGGCTCTGGGAACGAGATTGCTGTTGTTTCAAATTTCTGAGCGTGCGTAGACGAAACGGAAGTCCGTGATTTGCGGACTTCCTGCTTTCGGGAAGTGTCCGGAGTCCGTGTTCTTGGTGCTGTCCAAAAGAAAAGCGGACTCTGTGGACGAGATAAACTACTTCAATCCACTCTAAAATAAGAGCAAAAGTAATATCATCTACGTGTACTCTGTTGGTGTGCTTTGTGAGAGGGATTCTCCTCGTGTATTTCTCAAATTGTGCCTATCAATTTTTTTTCTCAGGAAAGGAAGCATGTTGCTCCAAATCGACGTTGATACAGTGAATGGCGGACTGAAGGTGAATCCTGATTTTTGCGTTGACTTTGGTGACGAGCCTGGCGGACCTGCACTTGCCCACGAAATGCGGTATCCAGGGGGCGACTGTTCCTCTGACATCTGGCTCTGAATATTTTGTGGCATCATAAAGGCAGAATAAATGACAATTAGCTAGTGAACACCACACTCTATATTTAGGTGTGACTCGGATCGGTTAATCCTGGGAAGCTTATTCACATAGGCTTAGCTTAGTAGTATTAAACTCGTTTATTAAAACATCATACATTACAGTCGTAGGACTGAATTACGTACAATATAAAGTTACAATAAAAAATTGTTAATTACAATTCTGTTTAAAGGTTATTTACATCGCGTGGCTAATACTCGGGTGAATTAAGGCATGGGCCCAGATCTATTTCATGAAAATAAGTGAGGGGGTGGTATAAGTATTGATCCATTTTATCTGACACGAAATAACTTTGGCACATCGTTAGCAGCAATAAGATGTGAAATCTTAACTGGTATATAAGATGATATGTTATCACGTGACATGTCAAAGTTATTTTTAGCACAGAAATCTCAGCAAAACGGCCACACTTTTTATTATTTTCTGGTGGCTGGAATTACCTTTATGATGTTAACACCGTTGGGTACATCATTTCTGTGCTTGGAAATTTCAAGATAATTTGAAATAAATGTCCGACAAAATAAATTACTTTCCATAGGGGACTGGGCACTAGTACAAAATGCCGTATGTTTCCAAAAATAAAGACATATTTAACAAACGCCAAGCACAGTTTGTTTTCATTTACCATTTTGACTAATCTAATAGTAGCGAAGTGAAATCAATTTTAGCATAAACTATTGCCGTTTTTTACTTTGAGTTTTGTGGCCGTAACAAGTCACGTGATCTCATTTTCATACGTCATCGACATTAATATAAAAACGTTTAGTCTGCGAAAGTCTTAGGTCAGTTATTACTAAACCGTCAGAAGTTAGATCACCCTCTTACTTTTTTGTGCAATAATTTGGGGCCAGGTTGGGGCACATGCCTTAATTAATTTTGCCCTCTATATGTGATTAACATGTAATGGCAATGTGCCCTCGTACAATTAAAGTTTAATTTCACTTGTATTTTCAAAGTTGTCGAAATTACCCTCGTCGCTTCGCCAGTCGGGAAATTTTGTGAAAACTTTGAGAATACGCGTGAAATGAATCCTTAATTGCCCTCTAGCCCAAGCGATTACATATACTTATCCGAAAGGACTTGAAAGTCTAACCACGTTCACATTCAGCTGCCATATTACAAAGGCAGCACTTTCATCACCCTACCCTGAGTGGGAGTACTACCGGGGTTGAAATCCACAACCTCCCGCAAACAGTTAGTTTAAAAGAATGAAAAAGGCCTGCCAAGTCCTCCCCTGCTTCTTAATTTTCAAAAAAGCTCCAATTTGTTGCTTCTTATGATCCGAAAGGATTTAAACCGGTTTATGTGAGGGTCCCATTCTGCCTCCCCATAAAAGAAGGAAAGATTGCGTGACAAGAAGCAAATAAACGATTCTGTGATTTCTTTAACAGGAAGTCCAGTCCATTGGTTAATTATTTTTTTGTTATCCGTTGTTTGGTCCGTCGTGTATGGGGAACATATATTGTTCGGAGACACGCCATAAAGATCACGTCCAAGTTCGAAGAGTTTGGAGAACTAAATTATCCGAATGGCGCTGTCAGCGCTGCGAAGAAGCACGTTTTTCACAAGCAAACTCTTGCTCACAGCGGCTGCAGCTATAAGTGTTGCTCCAAGGTTAATTCGAGCCGATTTTTGTTCTGATGGAAAATGCAGTGATGAGGTTGAGAAAGCCAAAGTTGCTTCCGAAGCTGCAGAAAAGTATCGTCCAGAAGACTCCATATTCAGCAGGATTATTCGCAAGGAAATTCCTGCTGACATAATATATGAAGATGAAAAGGTTGGCTAAATAATTTTGGATATTTTCTTCATGATATCCCCTTAATTAAAAAAATCGATCTATAACATATTATATCGATGAGCACAGCAAGGAGCATTCACATGTGGTTCTGAGGGAGATGGATTCTTGGGGAGGTACAGACGGCGGGAAGAGTGTTGGTGGGGGTGTGTTTTGAAATGCTGTGGCCAGTGGGGTGCCAGGTTTCATAACAACCCCTTCCATACAGTTGTAGTATGTGTAATGAATTTATTTCTGCAATTTCACGCGTTGCTTCCATTTGGGTCAGTGAGCTATGATACGTGGGAACTGATGCGATTAAATGCGGATAATTTGACCATGCATAATTGAATTTATTTCAAATAATGCCTTGTTTAATGGCATTTACCGGCATTTTTGCTGAATAATAGTGCAAGTGGAATTCAGGATGCTACCAACACGGTATGCTAAACGAATAAAATTATTTGCATGTTAGATGCAATACTAAATATATATATTATATATGTTCATCACCTCACACCCTGTATAGAGCGACTTTCGTATGACCTTGAAAAAGTGTTCGCAGTTTGTTTCATGGACCAATGTTTGGCAAGATTAAAACAAAGCCTCTCCTTATTCCCGACAAGGAAACTCCAAATATGGGCAGTAAACAGTTCGACTGCCCAATCACATAACTGCATTTCAAATGACGTCAAAGTGAAACTTTCCAGAAAGTTCCACGGAGAAATGACATTGTTTTCATCTGTGTTCACCAAGCCAATGAGAATTCGCACTTGTTTGTTTTTGTTCGATAAGCCAATTTTTGTTAACATTCTGTTTTTCACTTTAAAATGATGTTTTGATGGCATAAAAATGTTTTGTATTTCCTTCACTAATTTTTGTCCTTGTAAACGTTTATCTAAATATTAATAAATAAAGGAAGACATGTACCAGCTTCCAGCTTGATAAAGTATGAGGCAAGGTTTTTGTTCTAATAGGCTATTGCATTTCGAGATGTAAATCCAGTGGCACCAAAACACATTTTAGTGATTCCACGGAAGCCCATCACACAACTAGCTACAAGTACAGAAGATGACATACCAGTAAGTAAATGTAGATTTTTGGTGCAATTTACCATACAGTACAATTACTCAAGAATTGACTTTATGGTCATAATTACCAGTAAGCAAGTATATAGAATTGCAGACTACTTTTCAATTTAATTCTGACTGTTGTTAATATGTGTACCAGAGACTGTGATTCCGTGAGAACACTGAGCACTGGCTGTTTCTAAAATCACAAAATACATGTAAGCTGTAGAGGTAATCCATTTTCATAACTCCCACCAAGGACAATAGCAGTCTCCACTCTCTGAGAGTGCACACAAGAACAAGAAGAGCGTTATTTGCAGTTTTACCTTTACAAGTAGGAACCTGGCGGCAGTTTTTATTCTGGGCACTGACCTAAAGAGCCACAGGCTCTGTGGATGAGATCCCAAAGCTTGTATTTTCTCTTGGGACTTATAATGGTGCCAAGAGAAAGTGGAAACAATGCTTCATATGCAAAATTTTGGAGGGACAAGCAAAGAATATTATGGTATTTTTGATATTGGCTAATTGATGTTTTGTTTTCTTGTCCATTCAGCTTCTTGGCCACTTGTTGTGGGTAGCAAAGACTGTTGCGGAGAAGGAAAATTTGAATGACAGTGGGTATAGAATTGGTAAGAGAGTGAATTGTTACATGCTTCATCTTTTCACGAGAGTGGTGCTATCAACTTAGATAATTGCCTTAATCCTGCAAGGCTCTTGTTGCTTGGGAGTAGTGAGCAGAAAACAAGTCATTTTATTTATCCAAGCAGAGAAATATTCATGCTTGAAATGTATTTAATTAATAGGGCAGTTTGCTATTCTTATGGTCAGATGGAGACAAGCATGAAACAGAGGCCAGTGTGATGGATCTTTCAGATTTGTTGTTATATCATAATAAAATTATTATAATTATTTCAATGCACAAGCAGGTGGAATTCTATGAATCCTGCAATCTAATTGGCTCTTGCCCGCCAACCTGGGTGGAATCTTAGCCCTGGCTGTGTGACCTTTTGTAATGATCTTAAATTTCCGTTTGTTTGACACCAAATTCGTTCACATACAGAAGTAAGTGTTTCACAACTGATTTTTACCAGACAGGAGGGGTGGAATTATAATTAATATAAAAATAACCTGACCTGTGGGAAGGTCTAGCCCTTTCTAACTCCAAGAGGCAGTGTTTTATTGTCTACTCTGGGTTGTACTCTTCAGCAAATTTTACGCCTTTGCCACAGTAGTCAGCTGAATTTAATGCAAACCCTTACATCCTCCATTCTACCTTGTTTTCAGTTATTAACAATGGACGAGATGCTGCCCAGTCCGTCTATCATCTTCATATCCACATTCTCGGTGGACGCCAGATGTCTTGGCCTCCTGGTTAAGTCGTTCAATGCAAACACATCAAGCTAAGCCTGTTTGTAAAAACACGTGTTTTCGTGTTCCTTGATTATAAAATTCAAGTAGAAAATAATAAACCTTATCAAAATCATCGGTGTTTTTTCAATTAATTTGTAATTCCTTATTAAATTATTGTATTTTTGCTAAATATGTAATAAATTTGATTTCGTGTAGATATCCAATTAGTTTTTCATTGAGAAACAACTGAAACAATGCCGGCTGCTGTTTATTCAAGGGCACCCAACGTCAATTTTCGGAAAACATCTGTTCGTAAGACGATTTGAGATCTAGAATTTTCGAAACATTTGTGCTTGCCTGCCTGTCCTAGGATTTTCGAACATCTAAAACATGGTATAATTGCCCATTTTTAACGGATTTTTACTCTAAAAAGCTCACCTAGAATTCTCGGGAGACCTTTTTCTGGCTGAATTTTTCGAAAAGGTAAGTTTTCATCCCTATAAATTTCGGATCACTAGACTTTCAGCTAGGAAATCCGAACAGATGAAAAATTTTTAGGGGATAAAAATATGCCTTTATCTACCGTTTAAATACTAAAATACGTTTAACAATGCTATGTCCAAGTGGTTTTGAACTATATTCTCGCTGGGTGCCCCTGTTTATTATGTTGCATTAAAGAGGAGAAGTCAGGTTCCGTCCAAGAACTTTTTCCTTACAGTGACTGCTATTTTGAAACCTTTCTAGAAACGGTCAAGATACATCACCAACCAACATATCTAATAACGTCCCTTATGCAAGTCACTCCAGGACAACTGGTCTACTAG
>OX421445.1:5639007-5646507 GCA_949126865.1 Montipora capitata | reverse complement strand
CAGAATACCCAGCTAGTATTGTGTTCTTGTAGTGGCATTCTTTGAAGAGCAAGGCAAATATCAGTACACGTCATCCACATGAAAATAAGTGGCTGGGTATTCTGAAGTTTAAGAAGTAACTGTAGAATGGCTGAGGTCCAACTAGTACTTGTTTGTTTGTTTATTTGTTTGAGCAGATTGAGGTTTTGACAACTATTCAGGTGATGTGGACAGTGCTTGACAACATTGTTACAACATGTTTTTCCAAGCTGCTGTTAACACCAGTGTAAAACTAGGTCGACTTGTGTTAAGTTACACTAGACATTGTTAACGCAACCTCTGGGCTAGTATCATACTGGGTTCTGCTAAATGATTGGTCAATTTCAAATGGATTAGATTGCACACCAGATAAACTGTGCTTTCAGAGTTGTAAACTTCGTTGTAAATATGCTTTGATTTTTCTGGGTTGCATTGGCAACAAACTCTGACAGTGATCTAAGGAAAGAAGCCGGTCCCACTTGAAACAGCTTGACACCGTTGTTAACAGCACTGGTTAGCAAAAAGACCTGATACCCCTCAAACAATAAAATGGAATTCAAAAGCTATAAATCACTATGCAAGTATACAATCAAGAATTCAACTTTCACAGCTTAATTTATAAAGAATTATTATTGCCATTTACTAGACAACGACTAAAGCTAGATTGGTGAGGATTTTGTATTTTTATCAATGTTGAGGCATTGGAACATTCCCTTTATGATCCGATCCCGGGGTGTGGATGATTCAGATTCCCCAGTCTGCAGAGTATGGCAAAACTCGACAAGATCTTGCATGTGCAAAGCCATTTTTAGGCGCGTGCACCACATGCAATATGACCGAAAGTCCAGAACTCAAGTGTGGCTGGTGCGTGTATGACAAAGACGCTGTGGTAACTGTGGTTGCAGTATGCCGCTTACTTGCTGAGCAATATATTTTCCAAAAATGCATTAATATAGGGCGAACACCTGTTTACGTAACTAATTTACCGCTGTAAAGCTTTGCAAATTGTGGGAAAATGAGCGTGCTGCCCGCATTCCTCTCGCGCCCAGCTCCAGCATCCCTGATCGTCATGATTGAGCCCACGGGGGTTCGCATACCTAGGTAAGGCCAAATAGATATTATTGATTACTGTAACTTTGTGTCTTTAGTCTTTCAGTCATTAAGTGTACAGTTTCTAGATTGCACAGAATGACGACACAACAGTGAATCTACATAACAAAAAAGGTTCTGTTTCAGCTAGCTTCAATTTAAGGTGGCTCAAACCAGTTCCAACACTTGAAAGAAACGTTATCGGAAGGATTGACACTACAACGCTTAATCACTTAACAGCAATGTTACGGTACCATATCAAACACTTATTATTCTTAAGAAAGATTTGTTCATTTTTGTGATGTAAAAAGTTACCATGGCAACAGGAAAGCCCTGCTAAAACACCCCATATTTTGGCTTTAGCTGCTCATACCCCGAAAACAAACTCAGTGACCCCCATTTTTTGACCCCCATTTTTTTATTTCTGAAATGTAATCAGCATGCCAGAATGAAACTTTCTACAAAGTTTAAAAAATTTTGTGGAGCAGATTCAGAGCCACTTTAACTAATTGAAAATTTAAAAATGTTATGAAAAATGAAAGAAAAAGGTTAAGAAAGATTGCTGTTTTAAAATATTTTGTAGTTAATTAGTTGATTGTGTTATGAAATGTAAATGTTATGAAAAGCTAAAGCTAGACTTCGTATGTAAAAGTACTGTTGTGAGAATGCAAACTTTATATGTGGATTTTCTTTCGGTAGGCACCCAGGTCTCTTGCATTGTGAACGATTTCAGTACATGTATCATTGTGTAGCATTGTTAGTAGGGTCCGATCGCCTCTTTTTCGGGGAAAGACAAGTATTCTTCAAAAAGTTCGTGCCGCTTAGTTATATAGCTGCCGCGTAACCGCGTGCAATGTAGCAATTCTGGCATGCAAAATGAACGTTTAAAAAAGTACTCGTGCAATTGCACCTGATAGACTGTGCAGACTGAAAGATTCTTACTACTGGGATTTTTGTCGGAACCCTTTGAAAAAGCTTTCCTACCCCTTCGTTTTTTGTCTGTACGTTTGAAAAATGATTCTTGTAGACCAGTCGAATTCCGATTGCCATCATCCATTGGGGTTTCGGATTATAAATGGTATGTCCCATTGAACGAGGTAATATTTTTCGAAAGGACAAAGCTGGAGGGGAGGGAAGTTATTGAAGTTTTCATGCTACCTAGGAGTGTCAACAATTCATTCCAAACCAACTCGAAGGATATACTCAAGTTTCTACAAGTCAACTACATACCAAACATTGAACAAGTGTGCAATACGAGAATCGTACATGTACAGTCCTTCACCAAAACTTCTTGTGATTGCTGGCCAAATATGTGACAAATCCCACGAAGACAGGCAAAGAGATGAAGCTTCTAACCATGTGATAGTTGTTCCATTTATTGATGGTATCCCGTATCACGGTCTCGCTCTTCTTCGAGGTGATTTCTTTATCATAGATGGGTTCGATCGAATTTGGCTTCAGAATAAACAAGGTGTAGGGAAAGATAGTCGCCAATATACCTCCGCCAAGGAGAAATGGTAGCCCTTTCTCTGGGTTACAGTAATAAGCGCCAGCGCCCGAAATGATCGAAACCAACGCCAAGCGACTTTGAAAGACTTTTGCTCTATCGAAGCTTTCCATCCATTCTTGGTGGCACGCTTTTGTGTCGGTGAGAGTCATCCGAGCTGGATGTTCCACAACGTTGATATAAAACGCCGCGCCAGAAAATGCACCGACTGTTACGGTGGAAAGCACCTCCAGGCAAGAGAACAAGTCTTCGGTGTCGAATCCCATGTCACATACAACAAAACTTAGCAGAGAGAGCAGAATGCGAGTGCTTTGAAATGGCTGGCAGGCTCCTAGCAGGCAAGAAAAGGAGTCTCAGTTGCGTAGTCAAGCAGCGCGCATATTTTTAAATTTACATGATTTGCATGGTGCTTTTTCAACGAGGGCGCGGAGTAAATAGTCACGCAAACATCGGATTGATATACGTGACGTGCGTTAACTGTCTTTCACACTCATGGGAACGAGGTTGGGAATATTTATTACAAATTGATGATCCTTTTACGACATACCTTTTTGTTTATAGAAAAAAACGAGAACCGATCAATGATTACAATAAAGTCATTAAAAATTTATAGCATATACACCATTTTTAAAACGACATCGATGCACGAGGCCTGAATATATCAATATTCATGCATGGCTACGAGGCTTTAGTATCACCCAACTAGTAGACTAATGCAAATCCTGCATTTTGATTGGCTACGCTACTTGAGGACTACAGTCGAAGCTCTCGTAAGCGACCACCCAGGAAATTCGAAAAAGTGGTCGCAACTGGAGCTGGTCGCTTACGAGAATGGGCTCTCGTAAGCGACCAAAATTATAAAACAATAAAGGAGGGTCACTTACGAGAGCTTTCAGCAAATGTCTCTGGGACTTGTAATATCTTATTGATGGTACTGAGATAACGGTCGGGAACTTCTTTACTCTCATTCACATCTGCCAAAAGATCCTTACAAGAGATTCCCAGCCAAGACATTCCAAAAGATTTAAAGCCCTCCTTGAAGAGCGAGGCTACCCTAAGTACCTTATCGAGAGAACACTATCTGAGGTCAATTCAACTGGAAAACAGTCGGTTCTTAAACAAAAGGCCGAAACCTCCGAGAAAATTTTACCATTTGTCATAACATACAACCCAGCAGTGTCAAATCTTCAAGCAATACTGGCGCGCACCTGGAGTTTTATCATAGTTGAAAACCAGCCATTGCTGGCAAACATATTCAAGAAACCTCCTTCCATATCATTTATACAAGAGGGGTAAATCACTCAAGCACATGCTCGTTAAAGCAAAACTGTGAACTGCAGGTTTTGTAATTATCTGTAAGCACAAACCAGTACAAAAGAGAGGCCGGTGCAGGACTGTCACATTCTTTCAAATTCTCAGCGAAGTGGGTTGTGTTTTTATTAAAGTTTTGACATACATAAATGAGACTTTTTTTTTTCGCGGTCGCTTACGGGAACGGTCGCTTACGAGAGCTTTCAATTAGAGAGTTTAAGTGAAATTTAAAACGGGGTTTTACAGTTGGTGGTCGTAACTAGAGCTGGTCGCTTACGAGAGTGGTCGCAGTGAGAGCTTCGACTGCATGATAGTCCTCGAGCAGCGAAAAGCGGGTCATTCGCCTCATGGGCTATTGACCCGTAGCCCTTGCGGGCTAGCTACGGGTCTAATTGTTAATTATGGTCAAATTTCACGGCTCAGTTCTGGTATTTTTGTCTCACAAGTCTGAAGGGAGCTTTCTAAACAAACGAATATTCAAAATTAATCACAAGCCCTCGTAGTCACTTGTGAATTGATATATCGAACACGGCCTGATGTCGGCTATGTTACCGTAGTTTTACAGCACATCTTGATTGATGTTTTCGGCCTCTCACTGTCATTTCGTTTCCTTGGCAAAAGTTCTTTTATGTTGAAAATAAGAACCATCTCTCTCCGGGAATTTATATGCAAATATTGTCTTTTATTTTGGTTAAAAAAAGAGACGCCCTGATCTCCGCGTTACTCTAGATCTCCAGCGTTCCAGTTAATTCAACAGCAACAGTCTAACAAAATTTAAACTTGTTTCTAAGATTTCGCGCAAAAATTAAGTCATTGAAACAGGTTGGGTCCTTTAAAATTTCAAGATCCATCTCAATAAACAAAGATCAATATTTTATTTGCTCAGTTTTATACATAATCCTTATACAGCGAAATGCAAATGAAAACAGCTGTCAAAGACCAAAAACATCGACAAATCGAATATTTAAAAATCTTTGATTCACAAGACAAAAATGGATCCTCCTGTTTCATTATACAGACTGTTAATTAAGGGGAACGAAATTATCGATGAAGTTTAAACCATCACAGTAGTCACCCCAAAACAAAGTAACTTATTTAAATGTTTTCATCAAGCTCACACAACAAAAATCGGGGAGTATCTTCGCCTTCCTCGATCCAGGAATTGCTAGTGTAAACCAGATTTTATACACACCAAGCACAAAAAAAAAAAAGGGAGTGTTTTCGCCTTCTTCAATTCACGAATTGCTAATTGTAAACCAGATTGTATACACACCAAGCTAGAGCAGATAAATCGACAATGGTGCGAACCTTGTGAAAATTGTTCCATTTGTCCAAGGTGTCCCTAATTTCACCTGGAGCCTTCTTGCCAGCGACATGGAAATCATAGATAGGGTCAATGGCTCTAGGTTTGATTACTAGTGTAGTATACGGCACATTAAACGCCAGCAATCCCGCCGTAATCAACCAAGGCTTTCCTTTTGTTTGGTCGACAGCAAACGCAGCAATTCCACCAACTATTGGAAGAAGCGATGTGCCAGCCATTAAGTATTTTGCTCTGTCGAAGCTCTCCCTCCATTGCTTGTGTAGAGATTGACCATCATCAAGTTCCATCCTCGCAGGGTGTTCCACGATATTGATATAGACGGCACCACCAGCTATAATTCCAGTAGCAACTGTAGATGTGAATTTAAGTAGTCTGAGAGCATCCTCGGCGTCCATGGCTGACTGACTTGGAAACGATGTTTCTAAGGCCGTCAATTTGACCTTCGTACTCTCCCTAAAACACTGGTAATTTTGAGCTAGGCGTGAAGATAAATATCACAGGTACGTTGACTCAAGCTCAAGGTCAGTGCGCCGACTCGTGCTAACCTGCTTTAACAAATAAACAAAGCAAACAAACAAATCTTTATGATTTCGAGGAGTTGTAAAACAACAGCGCTTTTTGTGACATCATTCACATGCAAATTAACTTGAGCTTGGGTTACCTGTGGTTCTTCACGTTACGTTGCCCGCCATGTTAAAGATCTTAGCTTCTTTTGTTCATTTACCTGCATTTCTTTATTAAACTATTGTTGCCTCGGTCTTAAGAGATTGGATGCAAACCACCTCTACATAGGTAGAATAATCTTGAAGTCCAAACAGAATTTGATTGCACTTATTTCGTAGCGTGGCACATGCATTACCAAATAGTAGCACCAAGGAGCAACATAACAAAAAAAAGGGCCGTATCCTTGTGAAGGATCTAATCAACGTGTAACAAACAAGAAGTGACAGGCTGATTAAATAGTGAAGGAATATTTGTTATATTTACCAATATTACGAAAGGCACTGCCTTTCTTCATCAGGGTGTTTACAAGTAATGGTCTTTGCCTAATGGCACGTTACAATTTAAACGAAAAAACTGTTTGCAATAGACCGTATTCATAAATGGCCGCTGAGTAATTATTCTTCTGTCTTTATGCTAATCATCCTCACTATTTTTAAATTCAATAGAAATTTTACTCTAAAGTGAGGCTAGTGAGGATGATTAGCATAAAGACAAAATAATAATTTCTTGGTCGCCATTTATGAATACGGTCTACTGGTGATAAAGCAAAAATGTGATACCGTTAAAATGAAAATTTACATGTATTTTAATTGGATTAATTTAATGGGAGCGTAAAATTTGGATAAAACAATCTTGCTCCACCGAAAACGTTGTAGCTGCGACGGTTATCTAATTTAATTTTTAATTAACTAATTTTCACCCCACGTTATTGTACAAAGGAAGCAAAAGAATCTTTCAGGAACAAAATAACCTTAGGTACTAGTTCACCCAAAGTGCAAATAAACAACAATCCTGACTTATGAGAGAGGCACTTCAATAGTAGCGATTGCAAAATTTAGTAAAACCTGACTCAGTACAGTCAAGATGTCTTTACAGTGTGTGCGGAGTCAGTCAACCTGATCGAGTGTCAGGGTTTGCTTTATTCAACTTTCGGCTACCACCTCAACAATACAATTACAGAGTTTGTTTAGGAGATTCTTAGATACCTATTTTAAATTCTTTTGTGATTGGTACATTCACTTGTAATTCCGCAGTCATCGAGAGGAATGAAGCAATAAATGAAGAAGCAGGCCTGGAAAGACTTAATCCTTTTTTTATAAGAACTTTTAATTTTGGAGCCGAGGCTGAACGTACGTTCTTATATGTTTTTGCGATATGAGGCTGAAAACCCCGGGGGGGGGGGGGGGGAGGTACTCGATGTATCCCTCTGACCCTGTTTAAGACAAATATCGCTGATTTTCCTACCCATTTTAAGACAGAATTCCGATTTTTGATACCCTGTTTAAGACAAAAATTGGTAAATCGATACCCTGATTAAGACAAAAATCCCGAAAAACATACCCTGGCTGGCTGCACGTCCCCATTAAGCCCTTATAAAGGAGTACCCCCCCCCCCCCCCGGGACTGAAAACGTTCTTAATATGTTCTTCGGTTTACTTGGTATTCAATAAATCAATGCGGACCTGACCATGAAACGTGTATCATGTTCAGTAAGAAAACCATTGCCATGTTAATACAAAATATAAATG
>OX421445.1:5586507-5634007 GCA_949126865.1 Montipora capitata | reverse complement strand
GGTCTGTGTATATTATTTTAGTTTGAGGAATTGTAGTGGTGGAATGCACCACACATCACTTCTAAAGGAAAGGCCCTGAAAATGCTCTCTCTTAAGGCATCAGGTTACTGATTTTGCTTGTTGAATTGTTTTTAAGGCGGCAAGACCTCAAATAACGGTCTATAATGATGCAGGAGAAAATGCAGGGCAAACCATTCTCCCTGCAGTTTTCAAGGCTCCTATCCGACCTGATGTGGTTAACTTTGTTCACACCAATATGGCCAAGAATAAGCGGCAACCATACGCTGTAAGCAAGCTTGCTGGCCATCAGACATCAGCTGAATCTTGGGGCACAGGACGTGCTGTGGCTCGAATTCCTCGTGTCCGGGGTGGTGGGACTCATCGCTCTGGTCAGGGTGCCTTTGGCAATGTATCCTTTTTCCTGATAATAATATTAATTGGCTATAGATAACAACTGGGTCATTCCATGTCCTGGATCTTTCCAAACCTTGTTGTTAATTTTGTTTGTGTTCATGGTTCTCTCATAAATTGTGTAGGGTATTTGATATGGGAGAATACCAGTACTCTCAGGTGTAATCCCCCACTGGCAAGTAGTGTGGCTGTACAGGATCATAGTGCAAGAGTTGTATTTGAACTTTAGAGAGAAGCATCTGTAGAATTTTAGATCATTGCAGTTATGAAAATTAAGTGGTAATGTAGGGAAAATCAGGTGTTAATTACAGGATTTGAACCCATGTCACTTTTTGCGAGGACAGTTTTTGGGTCAGGACACAGCTACATGTATTACAAGGACTCTTGTGATTAGTTCAGAAAACAGTAGGCAAACAAAAAATGTACAATGGAGCCAAATCCTGAACTCAATAGAGCTGAATTTTACACCAGTTCAATGAAAATTAGAGGTTAGGAGGAGTTGTGTTGTACTGAAATTTTGTTGGTTAAAAAGATTTGGTGGGCCTGTAAGTACACATCCCTTGATTAACAAAGTTTTCTTCTGTTGGCATGTTGTGAGGTTAAGTCTTGATTCTGGTATTGGATTAAAGTTTTAACCCATTGACTCCCAGGGGTTCCCCATTGACGAGTAAAATCGTCTGGCGTTTAAGCCGGTGTGGGTGTCAAAGGGTTTATAAGGTCTTGTTTAAGTTAAATGTATGTTGAAGAATTAAATAATCATTCATCATTTCCCTGAGGGAAGGAACCTCAAAGAACTGTTGAAAAGTAAGAAATGTTGAATTTATTTTAAGCATTTTAATAAAGTGTTTTGTAATGTGGACTTAAAAAACATGGGAATTTATCAATGTTTTTGCTTGTCTCTCTTGTCGATTAAGATGGGTGTAATTTGTACTGGACATTAGTTCATTGTGAATATTCTTCATTGCAAAATACTTTAACAGTGGTTTAGATGTGCCGTGGTGGACGTATGTTTGCACCTACTAAAACTTGGCGTCGCTGGCACCGGAGGATCAACCAGAAGCAACGTCGCTATGCCATGTGCTCAGCCTTGGCTGCTTCTGCTTTACCAGCGCTGGTCATGGCCCGTGGACACCGCATTGATGAGATCCCTGAAGTTCCATTGGTTGTCTCAAATAGCATTGAATCTTTGCAGAAGACCAAAGCAGCTGTAAAGCTGTTAAAAGGGTTAAATGCTTATGGGGACGTTGAAAAGTGCCAAGCAACCAAAAAGATCCGAGCAGGCAAGGTAATTTAGTAAAAGTTAAACTTAATACTTTATGGGTTAAAGTTGCTTCAGTATTTTCTGCGTGTTTTTGACTTGACTTGACATGTTCATGTAGGAAAACAATTTATTCTGATGTCATTGAATTCCTTCATGGCTTTGAGTTGTCAGTTTTCACCAGGCTTACTTTGCTTGCTGACATTATTTTGCCCAGCAGAAGATATATTAAGCCTTTTCCATAGAGTACTTCGACGATACGGTGGCTATTTTGAATTACCGTATATTGTTTCAATGGCTATTATGGAATGCCCAGGGGGCAAATGCATACTAATTTTGCCCCCCAAACATCCCATAATATCTTTTTAAGAAGAAGAAGAAGTCCATTGAAAACATTGCCCTCTTGACTGGAGTATTTTTGGGCAGTTTTTCTTTTGAGGCTGTAAGGGATATCCTACATGTATTTTCATCCAATTTTTTTTTTAAAATGTTTATTTTCCTAATATTTTGTCCTTTGTGTAGATTGACACCTTGCCATAGTACAGTATATATCATTCCAATGTTAGTCAAAAGTACAGGTGTACATATAGCCTGCTGCTGGAAACAATCACGGCTTTTTTTTGTCTCCAGGGGCTACTGCTCTATTGGTTACCAGACATAACAGATATTAAATTTTAATGTTTCTTCATTTCCTTGGGACCGTCCTTATTAATGCATTGATTGCCTTGTATTAGCTAGGAAATTCTCTGGGAAATTTATATTACACTGGGCCACTCTCAGCAGACAAAATGCAATTTTGGAAGAACTGTGTTGTTAAATTGTTTCGCTGAGTTGATGCATTTATATAAATGTTAGTAATTGGTTAATTTGCTTTGATCCTTGTATTTGGAAATTGTATTCCAACCTTATTTCCATTTGTAGCCCAGTTTTATTCTTCCTAACCATTCTTCCTTCTATTGTTGGATACCAGGGAAAGATGCGTAATCGCAGGACTGTCATGCGCAAAGGACCACTCATCATTTACAATGAAGATCATGGGGTAAAAAAGGCCTTCCGCAACTTGCCAGGAGTTGAAATTTTGTCAGTTGATCGCTTGAATCTTCTCAAGCTTTGCCCTGGTGGACATTTGGGCAGGTAAAAGAGCTTGACACTGTGGTTAAATGTTTAATAACTTACATTTATTATTCCACTATTATGCCATTTTACCATATTTGGTCAAGGGAACGCGCAAAATATGAGACGGTAATACACTGTACTGTCCTGGTTTGAGGGGTTTAGAACAGAGCAAATACGAACGGAACGGCAGTTTTTCAATGAAAGAAATTGTTTTCAACGCGATACAAAGCCTGAGAATTTTTCGCTTGTCACTGTCAGTTCGTTTAAACAATCAAATAAAGGACATTTGGCTGGCTTTCTGTGCTGTTTACATTGTTCGCAAGCACCCCGAAGGACAGATAATGTTTTACAAACACTCTTACCAGATAAAATAAAATCAAAATAACAAATTTTTGTAGTAGAATAATAAATCTCTTATTCGATGGTTTAACATATAATACTCGCGGACATTTTGCTCATTGCTCATGTATTTCCTTGCCCTTGCGGGGCTCGGGAAAATACTACGCAATTTGCAAAATATCTGCGCGTATTATATGTTAAACCATCGAATAAGATTTATGTATTTTCGCTCTTTACTATGGCTATAGCAAGGTTGTAGTAGTGTGAAATTAAATAGGATTAGAAATTGACCTGACTTAAATCATTGAATATCCACTTTGCTACTTTATACTTTGTGCCTCTTTTTGCTCTGTGGAATTATTTCAAAGTTAAGCTGAGTTCTTCCCATAACTTGAGATATTTTGTACATGCAAATTTTTTTCTTGCTCCTGTTTACTGTAATGTTTTCAGGTTTTGTATCTGGAGTAAAGGAGCCTTTGAGAAACTTGATGCTATTTACGGAACTGGCAAGAAACCGTCATCTGAAAAGAAAGATTTCAAGTAAGTATCTACAATTTAATTGTGAGGGTTTCAAAAAGGGTCTGTGCAAGACGTTGTTAGATGTTTACAGCTGGTGTTGGTTAATCAATCGATTCAAGAGTGGTAAAAGACCTAAATGAGTTGTGCAGAGAATTTGATTAGGTCGTATTCTGATGTAGAAGAAAGTGGAGTGATTGGAATGGTATCACCATCCTGTGTTTTATAGACTGGGCACAAACCTGCAACTCACTGGTTGCCAAAGCGACCAGAAATTGAGTGCTAATGACTAGATCTTCAGAACTGGTCGCCAGCTGGCCAATCACATTTTGTCAGATAACCCGGGATAAACAGTAGACCACGTCTGTAGTTGAATCTTTATTATGATGAAATCATTCAAATCTGGTTGGTAGAACACGACTCACCTTTCTTTACCCACTAAAATAATGTCTAAACCTACAAGAAAATCGGTTTCACACACTGTTAAAGGCCCACTTTCAACTGACAGGCTTTGCGTGTGGAACAATTTTCGTATATTAAAATCCAGCCAAAGCTGCAATTTATTCAATCAGATCACTGTGATAAGCTATGCGAATTTTCATAACAAAAACAAACGGTCGAAAAGCCTGTTGGTTGAAGGTGGGTTTTTAATTACAGTACAGGTACTTTGATTCTTCGATCACCGTGTTTACTAGGTTGTTTCAGTGCTTCTTCCAAAGTTGGCGACCAAAATTTATGATCTGGTGACCAAATTTTTCCCATTAGTCGCCAGCTGGCTCCTGAGCAAAAAACGTTAATTTCAAGCCCTGATTAATAATATCAGAACAAACTAGAAATTATTGGCAGTCTATCTTCCTGATGGCTTCGCAGCTCAGTCAACTTCTCGGTGGTCGAGAAGTGTGCAGGTTAATTGCATGGTCATGGTTTTTTGTGCTGTTCAAACTTTGTTTTTTTTTTTCACTGATGCCTGATTGACTGTGATAAATGTCAGAATGTACAGTATCATATACAGTGTAGTAGGTTCATACAGAATATATGATATGATATATGTACATGTGATATAACACAAATTTGTTATTTCCCTCAATTGGGTATTTTTAGGAATTTTACTGTTGGCTCTCTGGGGCATTTGAACTTTGATCATCAGAACAGGCGAACTGTCAAGCTTCTTGTTTCTTAATAGAGTGTTTTTACGTGATGTCATGGCGGCCTTGTTGGTGTTCCTAAACAATGGCACGGCAGCCGTGATCATGTTCCTAACTAATCGTCCGGGAATTGAGCTTTGTTATCATGCAAACGTTTCTTTTGTTTCGGTTATTAATAATTCATGAGCGAAACATCCTCTCAGGTCACCGATATAATCAGATTAAAATCAGATAAAACACACATTAGAATTATTTACAACTATAAAGCATACTCAAGTGAAACTATGATCCTCGCAGTTATTAACGCAATTTGAGCAATTGCGCAGAGAAGCCTGAAGAATTCAGGACTTCAATACGGGTTTGAGCCCATGACCTCACGATGCAGGTTCGACGCTCTAACCAACTGAGTTATGAAGCCAGTGATGGTTAGTAGCTGGTCATTTGTGGGTTCATATGTTCCCGAGGTAAATGAATCAAGGAATGAAATGATGTATGAAATGAATCATATATTGAACTGCGGATATGAAATCAAGTGAAGCTATGATCCTCGCAGTTATGAAAGAACGTTGAAGTCCTGAATTTTTCAGGCTTATCTACGCAATTGTTTCAGTTGCATACTAATGAGTCATTGCTTGTGTTTCTTGAATGCGAATGTCCGCTTCTCGCAATTTGAACCTTTGTTGGGACTCTTTAAGGGTATTACTTAGGGTATCTGGGGTTCTCTGTGGACTGGTTCATGGCAAGCACCATGTGTCAAAATCTTTGCTGCTGTGCTCAGAAATGCAAGTGAGTGCATACCCACTTTGCATCGCAGAATGCCCTCTTCCTCTTCTTCGTCTCCAGAATTGCAGGCAATAATTAACTTCTTAGTTTTCCAACTAACAATTTACTAGATACTCTAAGTAAAGATTTGAGCGTTCGTATTGTTAAAATAATGCATTTTTGGTCGTTAACGTGAAGTCATATGTACCAAGGTTATGTTTTGCAAACATGCGTTTGGTTTATACTTTAGGTGCTTGAGTTGCATTATAGCAAAACAATGAAACATGCCAAATGAAAATTTTTTTTTTTTTCTGTTGAACAGCCTTCCAAAGCCCATCATGAGCAATGCTGACCTCAATCGTTTGATCAACAGCGATGAGATCCAGTCTGTTGTCAAGCCTGCTGGGTAAGAAACAAGACTATTTTCACATTGTGCTGCTGATAACTCGCACCGCGTTTCCCTACGTCTAGCCTGCGTAGCATGACGGTTTTTTGTCGAGCCGGGCGCACGAGCAGCGAAGCCGCGAAATTCGCGCGCAAAGCGTGCGAGAACGAGCGGCGAAGCCGCGAGAAAAAGATTTTCAGTTGCTCCTGCCCCAATCTCCTCGTGGTTTTTCTGCCCTCGCCCGCCTTTATTACTTAGCAACCAAAACCGCCATGCTACGCAGGCTACCCTACGTCCGAAAACCTCACCTAAGCCTTTCTTCTCACGCCGAAAATTCAAAGGTCAAAGCACAAAAATTGGGAAAAATGGAAAGAAAGCATGAAATGTCATCAATATAATTATTACAAAACGCCTTGCTATGCTCGGAAGTGATTGTTGTGAACGCTTTTTGAGCGGGTATGGCCTGCTTACTAATGCTGCTCGTTTGAAGGGAAATTCAGATTCTATAGATCAAGGATTTAATAAATAACACCATTTAAAGATGCATGGGTTTTTAAACATATGGTTTCGTAAGACAATTTTCTTTGTTATGGAATGCCGTTTGTATCAAAAATACTTCTTGTCATATATTAAACTTAGCATTAAATATAAAGAGCCACAAGTTTTATATATTTAATGATAAGTTTTATATATGATACAAACGGCATTCCATACTTTGTTGTCCTCGAGGAAATTAAAAAAAGGAACCTTTTAAATATGATAAAAACGGCCTTCCATCACTGTTCCATACTTTGTTGTCCTCGAGGAAATAAAAAAATAGGTCTGCAATGCGTACTTGGGGTCTTATGCTTAGCTTAACTCCATTCAGCCCTTACAGAATTTGGTACTACGGTCTCACTTTTACCATGCGTGATTGGTTCAAAATTTGCCATAACAATGCAGCAGTAAAATGAGTTCCTTAAGTATGCTTCAAATTTCAGACCTGTTCAGAATTTTACATCGATGACTTGCCACTAAAATTTCTCTTAATGCCATTTGCACAGTTTAGACAACTCTTGCTGCACGCTACATCATCTCTATCAGCTATTTACCAGTAACAGAAGCACTAGATTGGCTAAGAAACAAGCATGGCACTGTCATACATTCATATGATCTTATAAATGATCAAAAGAATGCTGAAATTCAACTAGAATTCTAAGATGAATCATCACTAGATGAGGCGTTCAATGAACAAGTACTCTCAGAGTTTGGTGCAAATCCCCACACTACTGGAAATCAGTCCATCACCAGTAACAATGTATAAACAGCCAAGAGAAATATCTGATGACCAATTACGTCGATCAGTTACATGTAGATCATTAAATAACAAAAAACGCAACCTAAAGCTTACAACAGGGTGCTTTCATGGACTAGAAATAAAATGAAAACCTCAACAGTCTGAAGTCACAAAATGTTGAACCAGTTTATTTGTTTATAACTGGAGGTGGTGGTGCTGGGAAAAGCCATTTGATTAAAACACTCTACCACACTGTAGTAAAAACCTATAGACATGCTCCAATGAATCCTGAGATTCCAACAGTGTTACTAGCAGCATCTACTGGAGTAGCAGTAATAAACATTGATGGTACACACAGCATTAGCAATACCTAAAAATACAGGTGATGATGTGGAGGAAAATTTGCTTGCCTTATAAGCAATGGGATATAAACATTGTAGCACATCATTTGTGCAAACCAAAACATCACCTCATTACACGACTTGTAATGTCCAACAACTTGTTTTAATGTTGGCAAGTAAAACACATTTAAGTAAAACATCATAAGCATCGTATTCCAAAATCGCCCTCGCACACCTGAAAATGCATCCTTGACTTTCACAAAATTGTTGTGACAGCCGATCCTTGACCGGTATTGCTCGATTGTTGTTCCCATGCTGGCGGCTAGTAGCAGACAACAGTAAGAGTACGAAATACTATTCTTTGAGAGTGCAAAACTCTTATTCAATGCCACTATTTTTTAGAGTACAATAACTCTTTCAGTTTGGGATGTAACCCACACCGACATTTCAAGCCGATAAATACTGGTTTGTGATAGCTTGTGAGGTATGTGGTGCGCAACGGATTTCGAGCCAATGAATGTGGGCTTGCGAAAGCGTCTTAGCTTCAGTGCAATCCGCACTAAACACAAGCCGAGTCTAAATATGTTGGCTTGCGAGAGTAAACAACTCCCGTATCGATTCCACTCAGCGACGTCACCTGTATGAAATAACAAAGAACAAACAAGGCAGGCTAGGATAGTTAATTTTCGAAATAAAGGAAAGAAAACCAATCTGAAACAGCACGACAGATCAATTTTGAAACACAAATAACTTACCTTACAACTAATTTGCGACGGAAAACTCTTCAAATTTTTCCCAAAACAGGGAAAACGACCGCAGATTTATTTGCAAACAACGAACGCTAGAAGCAATGGCCGACACTTGAAAACAATGACCTCGCAAATTACTAGTACCCAGTCTACAAGCCAGACTGTCACGTGTGTTCTCGTCCTCAAAGTGACAAACTGACAAGATCTGCCCCTGACTTTGGGGTCTTTATGCATAATGGTTAAGACCCCAAAAAGGAACCGACCGCGCACCGGTGGCTCAGTTGGTTGAGCACCGGGCTGTCACGCGGGAGGTCTTGAGTTCAAATCCGGCCGGACCAACACTCAGGGTCTTTAAATAACTGAGGAGAAAGTGCTGCCTTTGTAATTACATCTGCAAATGGTTAGACTCTCCAGTCTTCTCGGATAAGGACGATAAACCGTAGGCCCCGTCTCACAACCCTTCAATGTTCATAATCCTGTGGGACGTAAAAGAACCCACACACTTGTCTCGAAGAGTAGGGCATGTAGTTCCCGGTATTGTGGTCTGTCTTCTGTGGTATATCATGGTTGGGAAGGTAAAAAAAGGGCGCACTTAATTTGGAGCCTCGCTCTGTTGTGCGACTCCCACCACAGCCTGTTTCTCTGTTGTGGTGAAAGTGTTAAATAAATCAGCTAAAATAAAATAAAATAAAGCCTATGTTTTGTCTATTTGATGACTGTTTATTTGTTTCTATGGTTATGATTGACAGTATTTTATTTACGTATTTATCTACTTGGTGATGATGATGATGATGATGATGATGATAATAATAATTTCTATCGCGCCAGGTACATTAGAATATGATCACCGGCGCGTTACAATCAATTAAAAATAATTACTATACAATAAATATTCACAAATATTACAAAGCTTGATTAAAATTTTCAATTTGTGGTAGAAAATATACTGGTTTAAAAAAATCATAGTTAATAGAGGAAATGGTTATGAAATCCTACGAATTTCTTTGTTGTAGGTTTTTGTTCTTTTTTTTGGCCTTGACCGTGCACAAAATACAATAGTTGTTTACTCCGTACTGAGGAACAAACCAATAGAAACGTGTTGATTACGTAATCATGCATAGTGCATGAGCGCATAGCAAAAGATTGTGCACGGTCGTGGACTTTCCAACCTAAATCTTGGCATCTTTGTGTGCTCCTTTGATGTTTGCCGAGCTTCCGAACCATTCCTTTCTATTCACTATGAAAAAATATAATGCCAAATTAATCAAATGTATTTCTGTCTATTATTATTATATATTTACGCAATATTATTAGTAAGTCCGTGACTATGTAAAATCCTTAAATAGATAAGTCTTTAATGAGCCATAAAATGAGTCCACCGATGTTGTTCTTTTAATTTTCGTGGTGTGATAGGAATCTCTTGCCAACTATAGATGAAGATGTAGAAGTTTTTTTGTCCGTAATCGAAAGGAAATGTGTACGCTTACATTTGACCCCTCCCCACAGGGACTTTTCGGGGCCAACGAAATTACAGAACATGACAATTTTATTTAAAGAAACCCATCTGGGCTGAGGCATAACCTTTAGCTATTTGCAAGTGGAGCGGAGAAGTTGAATCAGCTACTGACAGGATCAAATTCAACGACTCGAGCGATGAGAACTGTCCTTGAAACTGTTCTGTTCTTTTTTTTCAGTCCCTCAAGGACCCGCCGAGCAATTCGCAAGAAGAATCCACTGAAGAACCTCCAAGTCATGTTCAAGCTGAATCCTCATGCGAAGAGTGTCAAACGAGCAGCCTTGCTGTCGATGGAGCGAAGAAAAGCAGCTAAGGAGGCTTTCATTCGCAAGAAAAGAGAAGAGAAAAGCAAAAAACGAGAATAAATGCTGTTATTAGTTCAGAAATAAAACAGTTCTGGGTTCCACAGAAGCTGGAAAGAGTTTGATTTGGGAGTGTTGAAATTTAGTTGCTTGCAAACTTAACCGTATCGTCATATTTCCAATGTTGACTCGGAGATTCTCGTGAAAGAATTCGAGTTATCCCAACACAAATCGAACCTGCGCCTTTATGATTGGCTAGTTCGGATGCTCAGCCACTGAGCTATTCACGACTTTCTCATTCCCATAATGCAATACGTTTTGGAGGATTTTTTAATATAAAAACAATACGAGTCATTTATTCTTGGGAATGTATTATGATTCAGTGAACTAGGTATCCATTGTTTTAATGCAAATAAACCCCAAAATGAACTGTATTATGGGACTGTGAAAATAGCGAATAAGAAAATTGCGGGCGCTGGCATTGTACGAGTTTCAGTGAACGTATAATAATAAGCAATTTAATATTGACGTGAACGACCGATCAGTGTAAAAAACACGAGGAAGGATTTCGTTGGCCGTGTAGCACTAATATCTGAACAGACTTGACTGATTGGAGTGTGATGTGAAGTGCTAGATTTATACCCCATACGAACCATGTGAGCGTTAGTTTTTCTCTGTCTTTGTGTGGGCCCATTTCCATTAGTAGGGCTAACGCTCACATGGTTCATATGGGGTAGAAACCTAGCACTTCACATTACACTCCAATCAGTTAAGTCTGTTCAAATATTAGTGCTACACGGCCAACGTTTACAAAAAACGTAATCCTTCCTTGTACTTGTACATGTTCATTGCCGTGACTTTAAGATCTTCAGTTCCCACGGCCTGCTCCCGTCTGACCTTGTAGCTCAGTCGGTGGAGCAGTGTTGATCTAACCCAAAGGTCGTGGGTTCAATTCCCACCCCGGTCAGAATTTTTCTCTGTCGTTGTGTGGGCCCATTTCCATTAGTAGGGCTAACGCTCACATGGTTCATATTGGGTAGAAACCTAGCACTTCACATTATACTCCAATCAGTTAAGGGTAAAAAAACAGACTGCTGACCAGGGCCCAGTTGTTCGAATGGATAAATCACTGTCCACTGGATAACTCAATTGGTTTTGATAGTGTTTATCGGTGGATAGCGTTATCTACTTTTTGAACAACCGAGGTCAGGGGTAAAATGCTGACTAATGTAACTTGCGGACTTTTGACCGCGGGTAAAATTGGTCGATGTCCTCTGCACCGCCAACCTTTTCTTTTCACTGTTTTGCAGGATTTCGCTAATGCTGTACGGACATCAGATGTACCTACAATTCAAATGCGCTGTTTAAGGTCTTCGTTTGATGTTTTAGCGCAAAAATCTGCAACGCACTTCAGTTTTTGACTTTGATCATCCTTAATTAGAAGCACCTTACACGTGACCAATGGAATATGAAATTCCCGACATTTGATTGCAAAAATAGTGAAAATAGGAGAAACCAAAGCTAAAATACAAATTTAACGATGCATGCCAATATTCTTATCGTAAGTTATTTGTTGAAGTGTAATTCAGTTTATGTTGGGAAAGTTCAAAAGACATTGCAAACAGAGTAACGACTGCCGGATTTGCTGAGTGCGCTGCGTGATATTGCACACACTTTCTCGCTTCACCTAAAGGCTGCGCATTAATCGCGGCCTCCATTTTTCCCTCAGTCTGCATTTTTTCCCTGGTCTGCAAAGTGCAGTCTGCATTTTGCACTGACCTCCTGAATGACCTTTACCTTCCCAAGAACATTCTTTCTTCAATTAAGTACTAGCCTGAAAGATTCAAAACGTCTTTATTGTTGCAAGAAATCCTTCATAGTAGTCTTCGAGCGGAGTTCTCGTGATTCAGGGCTCAGTCTTGACAGAAATAGGGGTTTTACTGATTCAAAGTCAAGAGAGACAGCTGACAACAATCCACAATATTACTTGCTGTCTAGTATTTTCGTGAGCCCATGTAAAGCGAGATGCGATTCTTGTTGAAAAAAGAACTATTTATTGATTCAGTAGATGACACTTCATCATAATCCGGCTGGCTCGTGAACAAAATCCAAAACACTGACACTCTGGTAACTTACGGAATTGTTTCACATTTTACGGTATCAAAATTCATAACAGTCGCTCACACGTCACAGTCGCTTACAGAAAACGTGTTCATCAAAGGACTGTTCCTTTTCTTTATCTTCCGTTCACACTAGTCCATTCCATTCAGATGCAATGAAAAAGTCCACTCCCAGGTCGTCCACACTAGCACCATGCTCCCTCAAAGAATTCATTCTTGTTTTGGCCAAGGAAAAATACCTCGCGGCATAGTCCACCAGATCTTTTGGTTTATCACGCAGCACTACAAGCACAAATCCTTCAAGCATCTCCACAAGGCCCGGAGGGATGGTCACAAATTTGTGTGTCTCGTTTGGTGAGTTAGCATCCATTTATCGAAGTTGTTAGCCGTATGCCAAGCTGTCGTGTCCGCAAATCAATGGATCATTGGCTTAATCGGCACACTTTTGTGGAACGTCGGATTATGACGTCAAATTCTGTATCATTACCGCGCGTGCTTTCAGTCCCAGGGTCTTTGGCATGCGTAGCTGCTCTGAAAGAACCTGACTGAGTACAAAATTGAAAATGGCAACTTCAATGGAGATGCCGGGATAATTAACAATTATTCCATGAGCGCGCGTTGGATATGAGATGGTAAATAGCCAACGAGGCGCGTAGAGCCGAGTTGGCTATAACGAGTCACATATCCAGCAAGTGCGAATGGAATAATTGTTTTATTAAATTCCTTAAAATCCAAAAATTTGGAAGTACGAAATACGAGCGAAAAAAGCGAGAAAACCGAGCAAAATCGAAAAAACTCGATTAAGATGCGGTAAAGTGTGATACCTTGAGGTCAGACAGACGCAGGCTCATCACAAAAACAATTCTTGACTTTCGCGTACTTCTAAACGTCGGAATGGATCCAAACTTTCCACAAAAAGATTTTTTCTTTTTTGGCTTTATTCAGAGAGGAATTTCGCCTCCCGGCGAAAAAAATTAACCTTAGCAACGTTTAGCGCAATAATTTCCCATATAAGGTCAAACTAAGGTATATGAGCTGATAACCGAGATTGAGTGAACCAATCAGAGCACGAGAAATGCATTATCCGAGGTTGAGAATTTAATAAAAGTCGTTAACTCTCTTGATCTGAACGTTATAAAAGAAGAGACTTTTTTGGGGGGAATCAATCGCTCGCGCTATTTTGGTAACTGAAATGGCTGTGTACGGATTCTTACGTTTCGCCACTACACACGGCCTGTCTTGTATATTGTATAATTCTGTTAATGTGCATGGGATAGATCGACCTCCTTGGAAAAGTCGTCTGTTTAGCAGTTCATCTTGGCGAGTATAGTGACTTTTCGGCCCCGACGTGTATGCATTAGTAAACATATATGAATGTTACGGTTCACTGGCTGAGGGGCACTTGATGTGATCTGATCCATGACTGATTCTGGATTTTTTATTGTTACAGACTTCGAGCAAAATGTAGCTCAACAAATGTAGCTCAAAGTGAATGGATTGTCGGAGGTCAATGGTTCTCATCATCGGTCGTGTGTTTGAAGGCGTAGGCTAGCTGAGTGAACTCGTGACCATCAAACAAAAAGTAGAAAACTGGTGAACTCTTTCATATTCTTTACTAATATGTTCATTATTCAGCGGTTTTTATGAGGTCTTTTCTTTAGGTTTATTTTTCTCATTTTCTCATGTTGTTAGCGTATTCTGTTGGTGTTCTTTGACTTATCTGGTTGAATCTCTAATTAATGCTTCCTAAGTATTTCACTGATAAGAGCGATTGAATTTAGATGAAACGAGTTAAGAGGGTCCTTAGTTAGACCTTAGTTAGTCTAACTATGGTTAGACGGCACGTTAAAATAAACCCCCTAACAAGAGAAAAAACATCGAACATTTCAACTCAAAGCTAAGAGTTTTATAACCATTGCATGTTCAGAATGATCTTGACTGAGTGTTGACACGAATAAAGAATCGAAGATATTGGTGATCAATTCAAGACGTGTTTTTGAGTGCAACCCCAAGGAACTAATTATATTTGATTTTAAGATAAAGTCTTTGACGACAAGGCATGACAAAGGGGCAAAAGTATTATCGAATATCCGTTTTAATCCCGGTTGCCTGAAGCCAATTAGGAACTTGGCACGGATATAAACGTGGATATAACAGTCTTATTTGGCTAACAGAAGGGGGTCAATATCAGAACTTTCTACAAAGCGCAGTATATCCATAAGCGCATTTCCGTTTATTTTTATCGTTGCTTTTAAAAAAAGAATGGAGTTCAGGATCGCGTGAGATGGAATTTCGTTTTATCAAGTGAGCACGCGGTCAACACACGCTGTAACCAGTGGAAAAAAAGTCACGAAACTTCTGATAACATCGCGGTTTTATCGCATGAGTATGACCAATTTAAACACCGATCTTGGGAACCAATAATGCATCAAAAACTCTCTACTGCTGATAGAAAATTGTCGTCGAAATTTGCACGCCGTGTTGACATCACAGAGGACCTCATTTGTCTTATGGAGGGGTTCACAATTACTGCAATGAATGAAAAACCTGATCGTGAAAATTTGGTAGATTTTGCTGCTAGTTATTTTGAGGAAATACTCAAGAAAAGGAACATGTTGGCAGATAAAGGAGTAAGTAACTTCAGAACTGGCCTGTACCTCTCAAAAGAGTGGAATGGAGAAGTTTAATCCGACAAAAAAAAATTAATACTGGCACTTGTCACGATGTTCTACTCGACATGCAATTAGTGATTATTTGGTGAATTGTTCTTCTGCGAGCCGTACCAGCAGTCTTATGACCTTTCTTCGCAGAGAAAGCACTGTTAAACTTAACTTGAGGAAACGAACTGAGCTCCTATCCATCACGATACCGCTAAAATGTCTTTAGAGAGTACACCTTTGAGATCATGAACACATACCCGTTGCAAGCTTGGACTGTGGTGCTGCGACCCCTATTGAATAAGGCACGTATCAAAGTGAGCTTACCACCGCTGGGAAACGAGGAAGCTGACATTTCGAGTGGCTAACAGCGGGTCGGCTCTGACTAAATACAGTAACTGACCTTCAGCCTTGAGTTCTTATTTCCCATCGTTGCTTAATAAACTTTGATGATACTTGTAAGCGAACTTCTGTTTCATTGGCCTTTTGGAACGTCCTTCGTGCCTCACTCTGGTTTCCAAAATAAAGATACCAACGTAACCGTTTTTTTCCTGCTTATTTAGTTCAGTATAAACTTGCAAGAAGACCCGAGAGTTTTGTGAAGAGTTACCTCTGCCAAAACTGTGTCTGAGAACGTAGAGATGTGAAGCATTTTTAGTTACAAAGTCGAGATCATTTCTTCCAATGAAACAATCACAGTGAACAAAGTCTGCTGATAGTGAATTGCAAAGTGTACACTGTAATTATGAATCCATGATATTAATTTGCGTGTTCGAAAGAAGTTCTTTTCGATATCCTGCAATTTAAAAAACGGTCGTAAAAGAGTTTTTCATTCATATAAATCAAGTTCTATGATTAAGAAATAATGTGATTTGCCTGATCTTGGTTACTTGTCTGGAAATAACGAAAAACCGCGTCTTCGTTGTTGTCAAGTGCCTTCTGATCCACTGAAGCGAAAAGCATGTCGACAATTTCCGTAAAACCGGTTGGTGTAAAGCAGATTAATTAACAAGCAGCAGATGATCACGATCGGTGCCAAGCGCCAGCTGTGTGTCTGACATGATTTTTGAGCCACATTACACTTCGGGCAAATTGTTATGTTATCAATTATCTTGTTAACTCCATTGAATTAAATCATTAAATATATTTACAGTCGGCTTATTTTATCAGTAACAACCTTGTTCCCAGGGTTCTCTCCTACTCGTCCACTTTAAGTAACTGGCCACAATGTAAACAGAAGGCCCATTTACACTCCAGAAAAAACTGGGTACGGACCATATATATTTGCCGTACAAACTATCTGTTCCACGTGAAATGGCGCCGGACCCGCTTTTTTTTTGGTTTTGTGGCCCCAAAACCGAAAAACCCGAGTCGGGAGCCCTTTTTTGTGGGTCAAGATCGCTGCGTAAACGTGTCTCCGCTCAAACTCGAATAAAAATCTGGTCTGGACTCCGAAAATCGGCAATGTAAACAGAGTGCCCGGGACGGAGCCTCAAGGGCAGTTTTATGATGAGCCAAGCCAAATCGTTGGCTGTGTAAACTTGGTCCGAACCACTTTTTAATCGGTCCTGACTGAGTTTTTTTCTGTGATGTAAATCGGCTTATAGCGTTGTCTTCCACAAACTGAAAAGATTAACTTCTTGTTGCAGTTTTATAATTCCTTTGGTGTTCCCAACTTGCAGAGAGCCTGTTTCTCGAAGGAACATTAATTAAGCAGAATGAATTAAGTTTGGGGAAAATGACAGATTTTCGAAGTGCACATTTTTCGCACTCTCATCAAATACGAAAGACCATCAATTATTTTCTTTGTCAATCATTTTTTTAACACTTTGCGCCAAGCAGAAGTATTTGAAACCACTAACCCACGTATTCCGTATTCCCGATTTTTATTCACGTTATCATCGACATTTTGAGGTTGAGGTTTGGTGCGAAACCGCTTTTCCTTAGGGAGGGGTGAGAACCTCTATACGTATTTTAGGCCGCTCAATTTCCGCCAAATGCTCGCGGAGCTCGAGTTGTTTACGTCGCTTTGCAATAACGGGAGAGGAAGCGAATATGCGTTGAGGAATCATGTTTAGAGGCGGATAACTAGAAAGGTTCGGTCGAAAGGATGATTATTTACGTTTGTCCTGACTTGAATACGTTGCAATGATTTGAATGCAAACAACATGATTACAAATCCAGCTGAAAAAAAGGAAAGGCACTGAATGAGGAATGTCCACATACGGCTGCCTCCCGGAATGAAGGGTGGTTCTGATGTAAAAGGAAGGAAATATTTGTCGTCGCTGAGAAGGGCGTACTGCAGTTTTTGACATTATTATATTTATGGAATTCGCCGACGAGCAATACCGCAGAGAAGTACTTTCCTTTGGTCCATGATTCATTGTTGTGATCGATACCGCAGCGAAGTACTTTCCTTTGGTCCATGATTCATTGTTGTGATCGATTTACGAGCATAGACATCTCCGAGACTTGTCTCACAAAGGATCGTTTGCAAGTATGGTTGTTTGGAGCCGCTGTTTTTGCAAAAGGGTTGCTCCCCTTAGAGACATCCTAGGGAGTCTCTATTGAGACTTGTACGCTCATTTCCCGTCCCCTTTTCCATCGGGGCATCACACCTTCAAAAGTAGGATGATTTGCATCTGACGTCACAGCGCGGCGGCCATGTTCACGTGGATGCTAGCCAAGAATTTTGAGCATACACCTTAATATATTTAGCAAAGATTCCTTGGTTTTTGCGGTAGATTTGAATCGTAAACCGCTTATCACAAAATCTACTTCAACCACAACTCTCGACTTATGCATTGATCTAATTAAGACAATTTAATCCATCCATACTTAAATTACAAAAATAGAAATACGAAGACATTGAAATAGCCACTGGCGAGTGAGGCATCAGTGGGTGAAAAGTGACGGACAGTTCTTCCCAATTAGTAATCCCATCAAATGAAACCCAATTGTTTACCGTCTTAATAAAATATCTACAATGATTGTAGGTCTTTGCCACGAAATGTGTTACGTTTTGATGGTTAATTAATTACAGGCGAAACCTTGAAAAGAAACATTGACATTTCTGACTGTTTTCCACAAAATGTCACACAGCTTTACAATTGACCACAACATTTCTTTTTATGTTCCTCTACATATAGAAATGGAGTTTACAGTTAGTAATAAAGTTAGTATATATAGTAAGTATAAAGCTTAATTTATTTGGAACTTCATCGGCATTTTCCAGTAGAAGCCCAGCAATAATTAAGACCCGACACTGAGCAATGTCGAAACCGTTTGCTCCCCCTGAAACGTGTTGCCGAAACATGTTGAATCGAATTTGAGTCGATGATGAATGAGCTTAGTAGTAGTAGTAGGTGCATCCGAACTTCAGTTCGGTGACATGATGAAATTCCTCTTCCAGATCAATCTGTCTGCCATTGCTGCTCTCATTTCGTCGTTGCTAAGCCCGGTGTCGCTTTTCAGGACGTCTTTTAGTGTAGTATTTGGACGTCCTCTTCTAGGAGGTTCTTCTGGCGACCAAAAAATCAGTGAACCAGCAGGTTCATTGTGACGAGAGACGTGTCCAGCGAGTGTGAGCCGTCTTCTCTTGATGGTGGCAGATAACTTGGGGATTGGTCCATAAAGTTGTTCGTTGGACATGTGCGCTCTCCAGGAGACGTTTTTCACCCGTCTTAGCATGCGAGTGTACGTCCCATCTACTTTCTTCACAAGAGTTTTGGTCATGGTCCAAGATTCACAACCATAAAGTAAAATGGATTCAACCGTCGATTTAAATATGCGTATCTTTGTAGATGTTTTGATACGCGAACACCAGATCCTTGTTAAGGAGTTCAGGGCTACCCACGCTTTGATAATCCGAGAGTTGATGTCACGTGTTGTATTAGTATAACCACCAAGATAGAGGAAATCATCAACCTTTTCTATTTCGTCTCCATTCAATGAACGAATGCTGTTGATTGTAGTCGGATTGAGATGCATCACTTTCGTCTTGCTAGAAAACATGAATGAGCTTAATGAGCTTAAAAGCGTTTAAACTTTGCTTCATCAACCATTCAACATTTCCTTTTGTTATCATTGAATGAAGTTAAACCAAGTAAGAAAAATTAAAAAAATTAAAGAAGTTGAAGCCGTTCGTTCTCAATCAACTTTCAACATTCAGTTGTTGGGCATGCGCGTGTGCACCAATCGGTCTCTCGATCACTTTTTATGTCCGCATCCATGGTAACAACCGCGGCTGCGGCCTGGGACTGAATACCAGGCCTCTGGTGAAACTTTGTTGAATCAAATGTTGATGATGTGTTGCATGAAACGTTTGCCTAACCCAGCAGACAACATCGGTCGCTAAACATCGTTCAACAAAATCGAACGGATGTTGATACAAAGTAAATACTTAGTGACGTCACAAGTCAATCTCTCGATCTTTGGAGAGATTTTTGTGTTTGTTTTTAAAGAAAACCAAGAACGAAGTGGACTGCGCTCATCTGTTCATACTCCCCAAATAAGGCAGCCAGTCCAAGAACCAGAATAAATAAGTGCAATTTTATACCTAACTTGTAGTTTGTCATATGTGTCGGGTAACTGAAAAATGAGTTCGAAATGGCTATCTTTGAGGCTAACCTTGACAAGGTGTGTTGCTAATCGTGTCGACCGAGAGATGCATTCTTCTCTGTCTAAACAGCTCTGTGAGGATTTCTGGGTTCAACAGGGGTTACAGTTAAAGTGCCCCTTGGACGAAAATTCATATCTTTTTTTCGCCCTTATTCTGCTACAGAATAAATCGTTGGGTTGATTACTATGTATAATTGACAAAGAACGTTGACGACAAACCCTCTAACGTAATAATTTTCGGCTCCAAAGTGTCTTAAAATTTGGCCGCCATTACCGAACTTCGTTCCAAATGAGCCCGCAATTGAAAAGCAGATTTCTTAATCATGACGTCAGAGGCTCAACATTCGAGTTGTTTTTAGTGAGATTTGTATGCATGAGAATTTCATTATGGCTAGCGTCTCCGAGGTCGAAATATCCGATTATACCAGTGAATCTAGTGAAAGCAGTCAAGAACAATCATCCGAGGCTTCAGATGACAGTTTTGTTTCAGCCAACGAAGACTTCTAGCCTTACGACGAAAATATTGAGCCGATTGCCACGGAGAAAGAAGCGGCGGAATACCAGGAAGAAATAGCCCAAGAAGAAGAGGAAGACGAGATGCTCTGGAGTAGATTCTCTGGGGAAGAAGACGTCGAAAACTGGTTTGTAGTGCTCTTTATTATATTTGTGTCGCTTGTAGACAGGAAACGCTTTTTTGGGCCAGTTAACTAGTGGAAAGGCTGCCTACACATTTACAAAACAACGTCACAAAATTCCTTTTCCAGACATGTAAGCTTTCTACGGGCATTGAACTATCCACCGAAATTTGTGTGCCTTGCCATATTAATTAGATCATTTTCCCACTTTTTCCTCAGGTGCAAATGCTCCAACTGCTCGCTAGAGTATGTCTGCAGCCAGTGTAAAGAACAAAACATTTCATGTGTTCATACGTACCTTTCTACGCGATCGTGCAGAGGATAGCTTCTCTGGTCCCTTCTTCCATACAGTCAGAATAGCATGAGAATGGATTGTCCGCTTAGATCCATCAACGTGAAGGCCCCTCTCAAAACAGTTTTCTGTAAAATGTTCGGAACAGACGACAAAAATACCTCGCGGTGCGAAATTTGCCCGGTGCGTACGAACGAATCGTAGCCACTGATCCCGCACAGCTCCACTTACAGGGCTACGGTGCAAAGAGATTCCAGCACTATGGTTTGATATATTGCTACAGCCTTGCACCGTACAGCGACTTGACGGCATCTTTTAGTTACCAAGAGCAAATTTCACCATGAATTTCGATTTGGAAATTAGCCATGTGAAGTTTTCTTGTTGAGCCTCTGACGTCACTACCAGTAATTTGTAGCCAAGCCTCCTAAAAAGTTTGGCACAAGGCCAAGTAATGGCGGCCGTGAAATCACGAACAAAACGGTTGGGAAAAAAGTACTTCCAATCTTCGTAAAGCACTGAAATTTCGTAAGGTGAGTAAGAGAGTCCTATTCTACACGAAAATGTAAAAAGATAGGATATGAAAATTTTGATCACAGAGGCACTTTAAATTGAAAGCAATGTAGACGTTTTTCTTTAAAGCCTCATCTATTTGAAAAACGAATTTTTTAAACAGTTGTTACAAGTAGACTATTAGACTTGCCACAAGTCGACCTCACGATAATCCCAGGAGAAAATGTTTTAGCGAGCGAATCGTGATTTTTCGTACGCGAAGTAAATGAGCGAGCGACGAAGTCGCGAGAGGTCGTCTTGTCTCACTTGCAAGGTTTTCATTTGCGTCTCGCGCCAAAAAGGGAATGACGTCATTCGCAAGTCCTGCACTTGATGGCGCAATCCGACGAAAACAGTCGAACATGTTTGTTTCTACGAAATCGGAAGAGGAAATTTGTTGACTTTGTGCTAAAGGTATCAGAAACAAAGATGAAATAAAACAAAAGCTTATTTTCAATCTCGAGTCGCCGCTTGGAAAGGAGATCTCCAGTGGTATTTTTTGGACCAACACTTGTGCCGTGATTTGTGCTGATAGAAACGAAACACTAATTCGAAAGATTAGCAAGTAAAGGAAAGTTTCGAATCGTCAAGAAAGTCAATTGATTTCACTCATGAAAGATCAGGTAGGCTTCAGGTGTAGGAGACGTACTAGACCGGGATTAAAAGATACAGCTTTGTGAAACTTTTGCTGACCATTTAGCGATGCAATGACTCTCGTCGATGAATACACGTGCATTTTTAATTTTTTTGTTCCATTCGACGAAAAATGTGTCGATAGTCGTTGAGAATCGCCTCGGGACTTCCAAACACCAGTTTATACTTAAGATTTTAAATGTGTTGTCTCCTACATATAACGCTCCAATGCCACGACAATTGCGGCTGGAGACCAAATCTTTCGTGATTGAAATCAGTGGAACAATTACGAATACGACCAAAAAAGCGACCAAAAGCGTACGGGACTAGTTTAAAGATCAGACTTTTCCCAGCTCTGGTTGGAGCAGACACAAACAGATGTATGCAAGACAGATATTCTTGAATTATTTTCCTCTGATAGTCTGGAAGTCACGCTTCACCGCGTGTGGCAAACTTTGATTGACAACTCTTTCCCCTGGGGTCCACGAGACTACTCTGATTGGCCTAGCTCAGCGACCCGTTTTTGGGTCGCTAAAATTGGCGCCAATCAAGTATGAAAAGTCCTTCGTTCCGCGCGTATCTAGACGAAGGACTTTTCGAAAGTCTAGTAGACTATCTGCTTACTTGATTGAAGGTCACTTACATATATACGGGGCGAAAGACGTTTGTGGTAATCAACTTTAATTCAGTATATTTTCAGTGTATTTTGATTTAATGCCCACTCTTAAGCCAAGCCAGCATCATATTTGATTTGAATTCCCTGTCATCAGAATCTCAAGAGGTTCAGATGCACCAAACAATAACATAAAACACTATTTGTGAAATAACTAGCCGAGTTTCCTAGCAACCGTTTGTGCGTACTGCATATGACAAAGTAATTCATTCATTAAATCATCCGATGTGGATTATGTCATTCAAAAGAAGTGATATTGGCCTGACTGAAGCCAGCACACGAAGGCACCCGAGAAACTTGGAAAAGAAGTAAGCCCTAACGAAACTTGCTTCATTCTTCTTTATCCCTGAGATTTTGTAAAGTTCCTCAATTGCCTGATTTTCTTTTTTAAGTGCTTTTTTAAGGCTAGCGTTTCTGTAGCTTGTTCAGTTGTTACTTTTCCGCTTTCATTTATTAGATGAGAACTAAGAAACGTTTTGTTTACACGTAACCTTCATTGAAGTATTTGCCTTAAAGTTATAAGGTGGTAAGCAAATGATTTGAGCGTTACAAGTGTACAATTTTGCAGCAACTTGGGTCCGTAATTAAATGTTGTGCGAGGAAAAAAATAGGTGAATACGCACGCAAATAGCCGAAGATGCTGTTAACCGAATCTACAACAGTGTATTTTTCTAACCACGTTAATACTCGGCCAGGAAAACCAGTTCTATAAAAGGTGCAGTGAGAATTACTGGTTGCTGAATGTGTTTTGACAAGGACAAAGGAGGTCGGAGCTCCATTATGAGTTTGGAAAAGGCAGAGCGTTTTAGCATTGACGTTTTTGAATAAATGCAAATGCACTGAACGAAATCATTGACTACTGGACTTGTTATTATACAAATAATGTGCTAAGACGAATACAAACGTGCCACACGATATTCCAGTGATCTGTAATTTGTTATAGTCATAGTTCGCTCTCAAGGCGTACAAACTTGTCAAAATACAGTACATTTAGCACTTATGTACTGAGCGATAACAGAAGCAAACAATCAATCAGTCGCGATCAAAGGGAAAACGATTTGCGGTTTTTTTTAATTTGCACTTTGCATTTTCTTACAGCTGTACTTGTAAAATCTATGACCGGAAAAAACGAGTTGTTTCAGTTTTTTTTTTGTCTACATAAATACCTTTCCCCTAAAAATGGCCGTTTCCTTTATCTACAGATCTTATACTTTAAGCTACTTTATATGGGCAAAATGTCTGATGAGAGCGGGGCAAAGATAGACCCGCAAGGTGTGCCAGGGGTCAGCGTTAAAGACCAGGATACGAATAACAACATAATGATTGCCAGGACTGAAATGAAATCAGGCATTATTACTGAAGGAGACCACAAAGACAGGAAGGAAAGCGGAAGAAGTCGTCTTTCCATCGGTGAGTAAATGATAATAATCGTAAAATATTAATGTTGCGAGGGCAAAACATTGCAGGACAAGTTTTGTCAGGAGCAAACTGAACTGAAGAGAAAAATATATACATGCCGGTAGGAACAAAATTCCACCAAAAATCTGACTTTTAATCTCCTCTTTTTTAAAGTAAAATCGACGCTAGCAGAGACTGGAAAAAGCAAATTTAGCCCAATTCCCGGTGTAGGGAAAGACATTGCCAAGCCTGAGCTGTTGTCTGATGGAGAGCCAGCTGAAGACAGTGATTACGACACAGATCTGGAGGACGAACAACCTCGCGAAGAGTATGATCTTACAGGTTTGCCAGGCCTGGATTCACTAGTCTCAATGGATGCCTATAAATCTTGATTAGAAATATAACACAAAAAAATAATATTGCAGTTATAAACATTTTAAAGCAATGCATTTTATCAACTTGACTTTTCGTATGTTTCAACATGTATTTTCAAAAGAAACCGTTATTTTTTGAAAACTTTTAAATATAAATACAGGCCTCTCTCTATTTGTATTTGCATGTAAAAGTTTATCAAAATAATAACCGTCACTTTTCAAAATGTATGTTGAAACATACGAAACGTCCAATCTATAAAATGCATTGTTTCAATCCGCAGGATCGCCTATTATTACTCAAGTGGTTGTCTTGGTTTTTGATGGAGAGCCATTCTATTTTGCCACTAATCTGAAAAAAGTTTCTGTAGTGTTTTTCTGAGTCAAGGTTTGGACCCCCCTATCAAAAATTCCTGGATCCGCCCCTGATTGTGGAAACGATGATGCGCAGCTTCCTGAGTGATTGATTAACTCCCTAGTGGTTCAATATAGCGTCGTGTATATAAGTGGTCAACTATAAGAATTATAAAGTTGTACCTGGAGCTCTCAATTAGTAGGGTACATCTCTCTTCACACCTAGCCTTTTGCATACCAACACAGTAATCTGTAGTATAGGAAGCTATCTTGTGAAGGATATTTCGTGTGCTGAAAATAAAAGTCGTGGACATTCATCCAATCAGATAGCGTTGTTTTGCAGACGCCGGTAAAAAAAAAAAACCCTGCTGCATATATAACACGATGGTATTTCGTAATTGGCCTCATTTATTTTTTACACCGGGGAGCCATAATAAAAAATAAATAAAAATGGATTCCACTACTGCTGAAAATTCCTGGTTATGTTCTCTTCGTAACACTTGTTTATAAAGAAACTGTGATCATGTGCTGTATCAGTGCGGGGCGGAGCAAAGCAAAGCAATCGAATTTAGTATCAAGCAAGTTGACAGCCGAGTAGAGAATCAAGAGTTGTAACAAAATCCTTAAAGTGCCCCTGACTCCAAAATATATTTTTCGCAAAAATGAATCTTTGCACCTGTTCGAAACGCATTGCGACCATTTTTTCTAACAAATCCTGCCATTTTATAGGCCTCAAAAGTTGCGAAAATCCAAGCATCTTCTGTTCACGACCGAGTCAGAGGGGGAGTGGGTCTATTCCTGATTTGACGTCACAAACTGATTTATATTGCATTAACTCTTTGTAAACATGCATGCAAAGTAGATTGTGACGTCAAATAAGGAATAGACCCACTCCCCTTCTGACTCTTCTGACTATAAAAATGGCAGGATTTGTTAGAAAAAGGAAAAAATGGCCGCAATGCGTCTCGAACAGGTGCAAAGATTCATTTTAGCGAAAAACATATTTTGGGGTTAGGGGCACTTTAAGTTTCGCTGCCTGTTGGAAGCAAAGACTTTAGGACTGCTCACTGTTCTCACCATTTGTTGTACTTACGAAGTTATATCATAGCAAACCGTTTATTTGTCGCATGCACATACTAGGTCGTAAAGCTTATCAGGACGCATGCTCACAGCTTGGAATCATTCCGGTCTCTTTCGTCATCGAACACATTACGAGGGAGAAAATAGACATCAAACACCACGGACTGGGACCAAGTGGTGCCCGGGCTATCGCTTTTGCCTTGATGAGAAACACGACAACCACGGCGGTAAACTTACGAGATTGTTCAATTGGTAAGTTGATACCAATATCCACGGACTGACGTCATGACAGATAGGTAAAAACCTATAATTTTCAAATAGAATGCTACTGGCATGCCAGGGCCCAGTTGTTCAAACGATGGATAGGGCTATCCGCTGGATAAATCACTATCCAGGGGATAAGTCATAGCGAAATCGATTGCGCTTTCCAATGGTTAGTGATTTATCCGGTGGTTAGCGTTATCCACCTTTTGAACAACTGGGAGCAGGCCCACGTTGCTCGAAGCGTGGTTATCGCTAACCAGCGTTAAATACCATGGAAACGTATGGGATTTGGTACTTCTTAAGCAACGATTAGCGCTAACCAGGCTTCGAACAACCAGTCTCAGGTCTAAAACTCAAGCGGCTTTCGCTCTAATTGTAAGTGCTGCATGTAATAATTGACGACTCCTTTTTGCTATATATATAGTCTCAACAATTAAGTTTCGTTGACTAAGGTTACTCAGTACTAGGATGAGTGGCCACTAAGAATACCCGCTTTGTTTAAATTTCATTCTTGTGATCTTACCATATCTGCGAGTATTTATCTGCGATTTTATTCCTGTAGTTGACTGTCTTACAAATTCGACTTTCTCCGAAGCCAAACCTCTGTTATGATTTTGCGCTAAAATCTCTACATCATTCTGCATTGAATAGCATTTTATTTTATCTTATCCAGGTTCTGAAGGCACCAATCATATCGCCAGGTTGCTAAAAGAAAACTTCTACATCACTGAATTGGACCTTGCTCAAAACAAGCTGCATAGCTCTGGTGCTCAGGCCATGGCCGAGGTGATCACTGATAACAGCAGCATCAAGAAATTGAACTTGTCCTGGAATGACTTTAAAGACAGAGATGCAAAATATCTGGCGGAAGGAATCCGTTGCAATCAAACAATAACATGGCTTGATTTGAGTCATAATGGGTTCGCAGAGGAAGCTGGGATGTTACTTGGTGAGAAGTAGTTAAGATGTCATATTTATACACTTGTCGAGCCGCATAAATATAGAATCAATTTAAGCGATGACATGAAACGAAACTCAGTTAGTTTCTTATTAATTAAGCCTCGATGGCCGAAGAACAAAAGTTTATATGAAACGTATGACAACATAAGGAAAAGTAAGTGGAAACCAACAAGATCGCTACTTAAAAGACGTGGTTATGTTGAATCTGCTGGGAGCAATCTACGCGCAATTCTGTCTCCCTAAGCACCAGGTAAGGTCGCCTCCCACACATGTAGCGACGGAAATGTGGCGTGCATCCTGAGAACCGAGTCTTCCCATGATGACTGGAAGTGGATGTAGAGCCGAATGAACGCGGGAGAAGCCCTGACCTCTATCTTTGTTTTCATTCTAAATTTCCCTGCCCTGATAATAACTACATGACACATTTGACATCAATATTGCGCTTTTTTGATGTTTCAAACTGCAAGCACCTTTTTTTCAATCTGAAACACAACACCTCGTCTTCAGGGCTTACGTCCGCCAAAAATTGGGAAAAGCCCAGGAAACAAGATTGTGCCACATAATCATTAATTTGGCTTTTGGCAGCCATGAACTCTTTTTTAACTCATTAGAAACTAATTATTCGTGTATTGTAGTGTATGCTGGAAACTGTTTGAAATGATATTTTAAAAAAAAGGAAACAGAGCAGGGCTGATCGAACAGTGAAGGATTATATTGGTTAATGATTAGATCTTTATGTTTGTTCAAATGGTCCTTGCTTTCATATGTCTGAGTTTTCATACCCTGTTTTTGCCTTATCCTGTATTTTACATGTTATAGGCCCCGCTATTGATGCGAATGGTGGATTGGAATACCTCAACCTGAGCTGGAATCACTTGCGAGGACGGGGAGGGGTAGCTATTGGTAAAGGACTCCGCGCAAACTGCAGCTTGCAGACACTCGATATTTCTTGGAATGGCTTAGCTGATGAAGGCGCTGCGGCGTTTGGTGAATCACTAAAGGATAATAACACACTGATAGATTTAGATTTGACAAACAATAGAATCACCACTGAAGGAGCGTTGGCGTTTTCTAAAGGGATGCAAATCAACAACACCTTGAAAGTTTTGAGGTTTGTGACTTAAGAAGAAGAAGTTAATACTTTGGAGTTTTACTGAAAATGGGCAGAATAGAATAAGTAAAACGAATTGCAGCCCTTTGAATAATCTCCCGCATTAAACTTCACAACTGAATTTTAGCTCGATAATGCATAATCCGGCAGTCCCAGTGCAATTAGAGAAGATAGTCCGGCAGTCGTGGCGACAAACCCTGCACTCACTTCCATACAATGTTTTTGTTGATGGATTCTTGACAAGCACATGGTCCCTCAGAAAACAAGGGGTCGCGGGGTGGGGAAGGGGTACTGACGTCATAATATTAGGATGACCCACCTTACATTCACTTTTAAACATAATTTTTTTATGGATTCTTGACAAGTACATGGTCCTTAGCAACAATTCGAGTGGTGGGGCCTTGCCAGGATTGAGCATTACAAAAGAAGGGGGAGGGGGTAGGGAAGGTTTTTTATATTAGTAATGGGAAATCATTTATGGACAAGCGACATATTTCTTACTTCATGAAACGTGTATTCCGATACAAAGTATTGAAAAGGTGAAACGACTGCAGTACCATGGCTAAGTGCAAATTAGCACTAATGATATCATGCGATTTTTACCATGACGTCATTCTGTTGTTAACACCTCTTAACAATATTACAGAATGTTGCTACTTGGTAATAGGAAACAAGATCAGGACTGTTGACTTTGATGTGGTCGAGATGTTCTAGTCAATTTCAACTGCAACGCCAGTTACGGCGATAACGCGTCACCACTTGGTCTGGGTATTATCTATTAGGTATATACGGCAGCAGGCTGCATTACATATCACCACATATCCACTTTTAGAACTCTTCACTATCGTGATGTTACAAACATTCTTGTTTACTCTATAACTGAATGATCGGAAGTTACTAAGTTACTCAGAGTTCTCTTGTAGATCAGTAACCGTACGGGTGAGTTCATTTGAGAAGTCATCGCCTGCATTACACTTGCAAAATACATTACACGGTAATTTCATCCGAAAAATGTTCTTTAATCTGTAAGAGCAGTGTTCTTCCAGAAAGAATTTTTCCTCCGAGAAGCTGGTACAGATGATGAAGCTGAACTGAATTCCACAAGCGTGATTTGTCATTAACTATTTCTTCTGTTACACAATCAAATGCTGGATCTTCATTTACATTTACCTTACTCGCGTTTTGGGCTGCAGCTATGCAATTAGCCGACATGAAATTTTTCATGCAGTGCACATGATAACGGGCATCTGCGGCGTGTAAATCACTCAAAGCTCCCTCGACACGAAATCTCACCAGCTCTGCTACATCGTCTTCACGTTGATCACATACCTTAAGGATAGATTCATTAAATGATTTCTTGGCTAGACTTGCATATGCAGTTCTGCACAGCACCGCTCTTCTCCATCGATCCGGGTGTTTTTTGTCTTTTTCAGTTGCACAACTGTCGCGCCAGAAAATACACTGTCCTTTAATTAAAGCTAAACCTCAGTACAGTTGAGCGACGTTGCTTAATCGGCGGTTGAGACGGGTCAGTTTCAGCAGCAGAAATTTCTTGTTTTCTATGTCTATTTAATCGTTCCTTGGAAGTATATGCTGAGACACAGTTTCGGTGGCATCCTATCGTCACATTTGGATTGTTCCTCAATTTCTCTTCTAGAGTACATGAGGCAGTGTGGCCCAGTGGTTAGGGCGCTTGCTTTGAGATCCGGGTATCGCGGGTTCAAGGCATGCTCTGACCACTGCTTTAATTTGTTCCTGGTAGTCCCTGGTTCAACTTATCAGTTACACTTGTAAAAAGCCAACTTGCTTGCCTCCGGCCAGTTGGGATTCTTAACAGGTGTTGTTGAATGTTCTGTCCTGTTGTGATTGTGTTCATTGGCCCTGAAAATCCCCTATGGGGAGTGGTCAATTAAGTATTTATGTATGTATGTAGAGTCAGATAAAAGTCATCTTTGTACTCTTTACTAAACTTGACAATTGTTTGGATTCTAGCAGGTCATGCTATTGTAAGATTGCCATCTTCACAATTAAACTTGGACTTAAGAAAGCATCTACTTGCCATCATCCTTATATCTATAAAATCAAGATACTCATAAACATCCCTCCAAAATCAACTTGAGTGTCGGATCTCTCTGTTTTGTCCTTTTTCTTAGGCATATAACATGACGGACTGACAAAATAACCTATGACAGCGTGTAGTTTATCTTGAGATATGTCTAGTCCTAAAATATCTGTGATGATGTCAAGTAGCACGTCTTATAACATGAAAATATTCTCAATATATAATCATTTAATTTCTGTGAGAGATCTTTAATTAGCATTATTATATACTCAACAAAATATCTTGTTTCTGATTGGCCAATGGCGAATGCATAAATAGGTTATAGAGTGCAATCCAGGTTATAGAGTGCAATACGGAAGTTGCTATGGAAACATCGGGGAAGCGCCAAATTTGAACACCAAAGTGAAAAAAAATGGCTGACAGTCGGTTTGCTTTGTCAAACCAAAACATCGTTGAGGAACTTAAAGAAAATGGGAAAAACAAAAACACGTTGAAAGCAACACAGACCTGGTTGAATGTCTGGCAAACATGGGCGACTGAAAGAAAACTAAACCCAAAGCTGGAAGAATACGAGCACGAACAAAGTAGCGCGTTTGAGTAATTTTGTTGAGAATATAATAAATGAAAAATCGTATGAACCTGCTCGTGCATTTCGTGATTTATGGTCACTCGTGATGTTTTGAAAGTTCTCAAACTTACAATGCCGAGAAACGTCTATTTAAATGAGATACAATGTAGAAAGAATAAACAACAAGTTTTCAAATTAAACATTAGTTCAATAGTCATCTTTTTTAAACGAATTATATCTTATACTCAAGTTTACAAATCTTTTAGCCGGACGTTTTTCAAGCGGATGGACATTTTGATTCAAAAGGCATTTTGTATTTATCGAGCACGAAACTTGTACAAAATATTGTGCTAAAACAATAGGTAGAACCAGGAGCGCATAAGTAGGAGCTTGCCTCTCCCATACAAGCCGTATGAGTCAACCTTTGCTCATATCTTTCTATTTTTAGAACGCCACGCGTTCTTCGGCTCGGCACACACTGTTTAGAATGGCCAATCAGAATAAAGTTATTGTGGAACAAAGACAAAAATAGCAAAAAAACAATGTATGCAAATTGTGCAAATTGATGTAAATTGTTGTAAATGTGAGTTTCCTGCTGAAGGATTAGTTCTAAAAATAGAAAGATACGAGCAAAGGTTGACTCAAGGATATAATGCATTGGGAGGCTCCTACTCATGCGCTCCTGGTAGAACAGATAAAAGGAAACCTTCTTAAGGGTAAATGTACATTTGATATACTAGAAAAGTCATTTTATAAGACAAATTTTATCGAAATACTTACAGCCATGACAGTGAAGTGAGGGCAGCCATCTTAAACGACCGGGTGACCTGGCTACTAGTCTCTAGTCTTGGATAAAATGCATTTGTTTTGGAGATTTTTAACGCCATACGCGATGAATAAATTGCAGAATGCAGCAAAAAAACATGAATTTGCAAGAAAGTCTGCAGAATAGTGCAAATGAATGAAAGACCAAGCTTTGAGAGATTGACCGAGTTAAACCACAGGGACCCCAGATCCACTGAAAGACTCCCTGCTCGTGCAGAAAAAGTATCCCTTAATATCTCATGATGCCCAGAGGTAGCGAGGTGGCATCAGCGGATTATGAAAGACCCTTCATAGTACTATATTTATTTGCCAAAAAACTTTGTATGGAAGTTTTTTAATAGATTATTCTTGTATTATAATTGAAACCCAATAAACGGTTTAAAGTTTAAATTAAATACTTGCAAGGTAATGATGAAAATCTGCGTTTGGCTGCTGGACTAAGATGAGTGTATGCCATCATCGTCTGCATCCAGAAAGTGTCTAATAAACATGGTTTTGAAATCAGAAAAAAAGAATTATTATTATTATTATTATTATTATTATTATTATTATTATTATTATTATTATTATTATTATTATTATTATTATTATTTTATAAACAGTGGTATTTGAAGTATTTGACTATATTTATACAGGACTGTCTTGCTCTTCTATAACCATTCAGCGAACAGGGATGTATGCTTGTGGCGTCAATACTTGCATTTATTTAGCCAAATTAAAATTACAAGAAATAGTCGATCGTATAGTCCAGCGGGACATTTTGCCTAACAAAGTGGTAATTGACCCAGCTCGCTAAAAGTTCTTGATCCTCAATGACTTTGATTTCCTTTTCAGAACGACGCAAGTTGTCAATTCTTTTCCTTTGTCAAGCAACTACAATTGTTACGTAGCTTATCGCTTTTAACACGGGACGTCTTCAAAAATACTTGCAGCCTTGTAACTGAAGCTTGTCAGTTATGTTGTGGGTTTATAAAAGCTGCTTTTCACCCAGTGAATGGTGGTTGAGTCATTTGCTCTTTAATAGATTTATGCTGAAAGATAGCTGACAGCAAGCACATACATAGTCCAAGGTCATCGAAAGAATTGGCACTATCTAGTTGCCTTTTAAAATGGAGACAACTAAGCCCGGTTTATACTACAGACAATTTTCGGCACGGCTCGTGTGAAATTGGCACGGGTGCCTAAAAAGAGCTCGGCAAACTTTGTTTACACTACACCATTTTTACCGTATCGAAAATACCGTGCCAAAATGTTTGGGCCCGGGTAAGTTCTCTTGTAGACGTGCGCAGTCCAATTATAATCAAGAACGTCCGCGTGATTTTGGTGGAGAATGAGCAGCCATCTTGAAATATACACACAAAATACCGCCAGCCTATATGAATTAAGGCTCAAATTTGGCCCTTTAAAGTGTTTACACTACTTGTTCTATCCGAACCGTGCCTATTTTTTCAGCACCCGTACCATTTTTACCCGTGCTCGGACTACCTCGCCGAAGGTCCCAGCACGGGTAAGAATTTTAGTTCGGCACGGATGAAATTTGGTACTGACAGGTTGTTTACACTGCAAATTTTATCCGAGCCAAACCTTTTTTTTTGGGACCCGTGCCAATTTCACCCGAAAAGGAAAGGAAAGGAAAGGAAAGGAACTTTATTTAAGTGTCTAGTCGTTCTAGCGCTGGAGCGCTAATTGGGGACACTGTAAACTGAAATTAACAATGAAAGTAAATCAAGTCAAATGTTGGTTTTTGAGGAGAGGGGAAACCGGAGTACCCGGAGAAAACCTCTCGGTGCAGAGTAGAGAACCAACAAACTCAACCCACATATGACGCCGAGTCCGGGAATCGAACCCGGGCCACATTGGTGGGAGGCGAGTGCTCTCACCACTGCGCCATCCCTGCACCCCTAAAGCCGTGCCAAAAAATTTCTGTAGTGTAAACCGGGCTTTAATTGCACTAAAGAAATTCTAAAATGGCATAGAACTAAACTTTAAAAAGATCAGTAATACTAATTCTCATTTTATATTTCAGGATTGGACTTAATCCAATACAAAATAAAGGTGCCTTCAACCTTCTTACAGCTGTTAAAAATAACGCGGACACTGCACTGGAAAAACTTATAATCAATGGTGTTGTTGTCTCTTTAGAGACGCAAGAACTTATAGAACTATTGCTCGGAAAACATCCAGGGTTGACAATCACTTGCACTTACAGCAAAAGGTCAGATAAACTTGACAACAAGGGCCATTCAGGCAGCAACAACAAAAACAAAGATCTGATCTTTGTCCTCAAAAAGTATGTAGAGGACAAGAACTACCGGTTGGTAGACTTGTTTAACCAGTTTGACAAGGACAACAGCCTATCAGTGAGTAAAGAAGAGTTTCGAGTGGGTTTGAAGAGCATTGGTGTTCCCATGACAGATGATCAGCTGACCAAGTTGATTGACGTATTGGATGACGACGGCAATGGGGAAATTAACTATAGTGAATTCACGTGGATAAACGAAGTTGATAAAATGAAGTCCTTGATCAACTGAGTCAAGTAGATGTACAAGGATAACTACTGAGAGTAAAGTAATTCTCAACAAGAAGAAATTGACTAATGGATTTGAGGCAGAATTTTATAATTACATCCTTGAAGAGCTAGGGGCGAGCAGTCGAGACGGGTTGATCAGGATGGATAGCATCGAAACTTTCTTTTGTAAAATGTAAATGTAAATGTATTGTTTATAGTGAAGGTGTACTTAGCTATCAAGCTAGTTTACAGGCACCCCACTTGTAATAATCTGAAAGAAACAACTCAAGCTTAACAGAAACGTGACTAAGAATCCTTACTGACTGGCTCTGTGTCTTCAAGGATTATAACGGTGGCAAACACACGGCAAACGAAGACGAAAGACGTAGAAATTGTTAACCTATTAATATATTCCTGGTATCAAATGTATTCAGATATTTATTTCTTATTTTGTCATTTATTTATTTATTTATTCATTCATTCGCTCACTCATTTCCTGGTGCGTAAGTAAACAATCCCATTCCCCTTAAAGTCTGTGTTAATTCTTTTATCTAGATCTGACCACGTAAACGTAGGACATCGTCCTTGTCAGCCCACTGGCGAAAGGGGACGAATTCGGCGAACGGACTGCGAAGCCAGCCGAGCGGGGAATTTGAGCTCGTTATTCCCAGTCTGTACTCGGTTTGCTTAACTCACTAATTTGACCCACTCACAGGCTTTTCTTCAACTACAAAGCGATAACAGTAAACAGTTCCCTGTTAGAAGAGGTCTCTTTTCTTTTGCGTTCGCTGGGCTGATGAGTACGGGAAAGAAACATCTGCCTTGGGTCGAAAATCACTTTGATCCAACCGCCGTCCACATTCTTGAACGGCACTCTTCAAACCGCATGCCCCACGATATGTTTGCTGACTGTAACTTGAGCCCGCTGTGTCCCACGCATTCCTTTACAAAAAACGCTGCTATTGCTAAGTGAGCCCACACAACATGAAGTATCACGTGAAAATTCGGTCGCTAAGTAACCGCCGATCATGCTCAATACGGTGAGTTTCGACCCATGGCAGACGTCTCCTTTCTCGTAATCGTCAGCCTAGCGAACGCAAAAACAAAAGAGACGTCTGCTAGCGGGGAAAGCGATAACAAGCCCGTTCTTTAAGAACAGCACTGTGCGGGTTTCGCGTCGCAGCCTTTGAAGCTTTGAAGATGATACAATGTGATTAGCTTACTGTCCGAACCGAAAACAAAAGACGCAACAACAAAAACCAGGACTTCGACTTTAGAAAGCTTCTACACTAACATAGCATGGCAAACTACTCGTGTCTTGGAGCTTAAGCAACTAGGTGTACAGTAACTGCTCTCTCCAAGTAACGAGCTCCTTCCGGTAGCCACAGGAGAAATGGCCATTGTCTAGGGATCTCCGCACTTGAGAGCTCAATAGAAAATGTTTTCACGGCAAATGGTTTTAACTTTTGCACAAAATGACTAAACTGCATACATGTGGTGGCCGCTTCGCATGCAGCTGACATGACATGTTATATAATGAGCTCAACTATAGAATACTATGCCACTTTTGAACAAGTGTTGCTGTCAACGATCCGACGAGCCACTAAAATATTCACATTTCATGTTCTTTTAAACACTGAATTTCCCTGACGAGCCGCGCCACTCCTGCTAAGTAATCGTTTGGCACGACTAACGAGTCGCCTCGTCGACGAGCCTCTAAAACATATTTTTTTTTCACTTTCTTTTAAACATGGTGAATTTCACTGACGATCTGCGAAGCCCGAGCGACTAAGGCCAAAGATATACCTTACTCGTTCTTAAAACATTACAAAAGCCCCTTTCTTGCAAATGAAGAATATCGGATTCTTCTGTGATACGAGTGAAAGTTCACTTTTTCGTTGAAGAATTAACACGAACTTTTGTTATGACCACTCGCAAAGACAAGACAAGCTTCAGCTATCTTGTGACAAAACCGCATGATTTACATCATAGGGAATTCAAATTTTCGTGCAAAGTTCTGACTTAGCATGTGGGAATGTCTTAAAAGAGCGTGCCATTCATTATATTCAACAAATTGCCAAAAGCTGTTTGGCCAAATGTTGGCTAATGTTGATATCGTAATGACGCCAATACTGACAAAAAGCCTTCATGCTTTGTTTTCAGTGAATTATTTCAAAAGTCCTTGATGATTCTGTGATTTTCACAAAACACTGAATTCCTGGAGCTAAGATTAGAGATTTTTGGGGGTCTAAGATTGATTTATTTTAGGACTAAAAGTTGTCCATATCGTTTACGGAAGAACTCAATAAAACAAAACAAAAGAAACCGGGCAAAGGCGGAGTTTCGCTATTCAAGTTCCCACTAAAATCTCCACCTAATTTTTAAGTATTTGTCAGCACATGGAATATTAAAGCATCCTAAACAAAGAACGATGGATCTAAAAGATCTTAGTAGTATAAAGTATCAGAAAACCTACTACGAAATACAGGAGTTTTAAGAGCATGAATGCAAACAATTTTTCTGTTTCTTGTGTTAACAAGTCACGGTTGTGAGTCAGTGCCTTTTTGAAATCTGATGTTTTAACAGAGCAAACATTCGTGTTTTTTGGCTGCGTCTACAAGACCAAGTAGACACCATAAGTGCATGGCTGAGTATGAAAACGCAACTATGTTTGCTAGTGCAGAAGCAACAATAGAAAGTAAATTAAAATATTTTTTTAGCCTCCAGAGACATAACACTTTGTTGTCTATTATTGCATTCGAAAAGAAGAGGGTGATATTGGCATCAAAAGGCGTCTTATAGTCAAGTTTAATTCTCGTCACGTTTGCCTAGGAAAATGTTTGCTGCGTACGTGGATAAAGTTTGGTTGGTACGTGCCTGCTAAACAAAGCTACAGTGGTCAAGCTACAATCACTAAGACAGCTAAGTTACAGTTTTTTTAGCCTTTCGTCGACGTATTATTTCCATGACAATGAATGACTTAGCCTTATACTGCAGGCCAAGATTTAAACAATGGGTCACCAAATGTCCATTGTAATCCAGATATTTGATATCAACTGATACGAGAAAAGAAACCGTGGTTTCATTCCAGGGAATATCTCTTAAGGGATTCACAAAGAAAATAACTCATTATCCTTTTGTTCTGAAATTGACTAGCGAATGCTAAGCATATTTCATAGAGACTATAAAAGATTCAAAAATTTCAGTTGCTGTCAAACTTGAGTCGGATCAAAATATTTCGCAGGTGCAAGGCCACGACCGCCTCGTGAGGTAAGAAATACATATCATAACATTATAAAATGAACATTGTTTACTCTCCATTATTAAAATAATAACCCTCAAAGGAAATCGTGTTTTAGAATTTATATTTTGTTTGCTGTAGCTATAGTCAGCCGTTTGCATACTTGCCTTTCTTCAACTAGATGTCTTATGTAACTACGACGTTTCCAAGTAATACACACGTTGAGAACTTTCTTTTATACATTTAGATAGAAAGAGCTGATAGAAGTAAAATTGGAATAATTAATTTAATGTTAGAAAAAGAGATCACGTTTTGAGTCCAGCAGAAAAGCTACACCAAAGGGCTGATGTTTGTCTCATTTGCACGTGTGCCTTATTCTACGAGCAAGTAAGGGTCGGTTCTAATAGGAGGTGAAGGTAGCCTCAATCAAGTTTTGTTTCTAAATATTATTTATTTTGTAATTTTTTAATAATAGATTATCGAATCTTGGGGAAGAAAGCTGAGGATATATTTTCGCAGTCTGGTCGTCGATACTCCGTGGATACTCCTCACAATGGTTCAAGAATTGCAAGCACAAGATAGCAGGAGAGCGCCTGTAGGTTGTGAAATCCGTAAGGGAGAACTAGATCTGCCAACCCTGCGTAATTTTTCAAAATCCTTGGAGAATCTGAACTCGGAAACATTGTACAGCAAGTGGAAACGCACGCGCGGGGATACACGAAGCTTATCAGGAATATCAGAAACGAGTTCCCCCCCAGCTCGCTGCATGAAAGGTCAAATGAAACAACAAGCCAGGGAAAACCTATTTCATGCTTTACAAGAGAAAGTTTTTGTACCCCGTAACCGGACCATTGGAGCGAGTGCAATCGAGGTAATTCAGGAACAAAATGTAGCAGACAAAGCTTCCGAGGTCCAAGAGGAAGAGGGAAAGTTTGATCAACCTTTCAGAGTGATACTTCACCGTCCAAATTTACAGCAACAGACCAAGGATGGTCGGGAGACGATAAAGCCTGCAAGTATTGAACAAACAGACAAAAGAATAATTGACGAAGTGATAACAGCATCTTCCGTAATTGCAAGCGAACAAAAGCTCCGATGTGTTTCCGAAGATTTCCGAGACAACGACAGCCCTCCGATAGTTGCGAAATTTGTGAGCGAAGAGACCGAATCAACCAAGACAGGTGACTCCACCAACAAGAAATCCAATAGCATGCAAGCTTCGCCTAATCTCCTATTACGAAACATCGAGACTCCTCGCACTCCTCGCACACCCGAGCGTCCAGTGGAGCTTAAAAGAAAGTTTAAGAGTTCTGTTGTCAAGGACGAGAACAATGAGAGGTCGAGAATATTAAAGAACAATAGTTTATCTCTTGGCTGCACTTACGCCGTGATCAGTCAACCGTCGTCTATGACGCCGAGAGATAACAGCACTAAAAATCCCTTACAGATGGAAATGAGTAATGAAATGATCAGTCAAGAACAACTAGCCGAACTTGAAGAGGAGTTTGTAAAGTTGAAGAAGATTTCTCTAGAAATGGACAAGAATGATATCGAAGAGGATAGAATCAACGAGCTCTTCGATTTATCAGAAGTCAGTTTAACTTCACCGCTGCGTCGCTATTCAGAACTCGACAAATCTGTTGGTGGTTCGACGCGGAATTCAAGTCAACCTACGGCGAAAGCTCTGCTAGAAAGCATAGCGAATGCTGCTGACAAAACCGAGAAAGAGAGAATACAACGAATAGAAAGTGCGTTCAACTGGATAAGAGAAGAACTTGATGAACTTCGAGCGCAAGATAAGGAAATAATGCGCTCATTTACGCAGATTCAAACTGGAATACGGAACATTAAACATCAACGTTCCTTGGACGAAGCGTATGAATACGAGAATGTGGATTTATCACCGGTCAATTTGAGCTCTAGTTTCTCGTACTTTCCCATAGTTACAGACTTTCCTAGTACCTTAACAAGACGTGCCAGTCTCATTTAGTCACAAATGCAAATTGCTTGAATCTGCGCGGCTTAAACTAACACCACTAGACAAAAAGACTGTAAAACGAATTGATAAAATCGAGTTTCGTTTTATGTGTGGCAAGCGATCAGTGTGGTATACTCACCCTTGAAAGAAAGTTATGGAAAGTTTCACGCAAGTTTATAGTGTTGATAAGCAGAAACAACTGTAATGATCCACCTGTCAGTGAGAGCAGTGTTTTAGATAGAACGTAATTACTCCGCGCTAATCGCACCAAAACTCAGCCATGCTGGTTTAAATTTTAATACGTCACTGCAGCAATTAAAAGTGTACAGTATATAGGTTTAAATCAAAACTTAATCGATCGTTATGAAGTGGACTGCATCACCAAACACGTGACGAAATTATCCTGGAATAACGCCCATTGGCGGTTGTAGATATAATCATAATTTATTATAATTTAGTGAGCAAGTTGAAAAATACATTGCTGTCCTAATAATAAACAGGGGAAAGTTTATCCATTCTGATTGTCTTAGAGATATGCAGTCTTTCGGTGACACATGTACAGTGAAGAAAAGAGGTAATTCGTTGCAAACATTGGTAACATACTAAGCATTCTGATGAGTAGTCACCTGGCGCAGAATTTGGATACATGATTTGTGATTTGTACGCGTTGCTTCTGCATAACTGCGATAAGCTATTTGGATTTTTTTTTCTGTATATTATTACTGAGTAATCGAATTGCACTCACCCTATACGCTCTTAAACTTTTGCTGGTCTTTGAAAAAATCAACTCGTGTATGCTGATTTGTTCCAAATTGAGTTCGAAAATTGAGGAGCGGGTTATAGACAAAAGTTTGAAGCGATCCTGTCTAATGTCTGGACAATCTTAGCAATTGTCTCTTATATAGATAACATAAAATTTCAGGTGGATTCATGAACGGGATTTGAAACCTTGACCGCTTGGAGAGAGGACTCAGTGCAACTGCAGCACAGGCGTTGAAGCACTTAAATTTTTCAGGTATCTATATAAAACGCAATTGCTTAAATTGTCCAGATAAGTGAAAGGATGATTTCCATCTTTCGAAATCATATTATTACCTGTAATTATTGTGAGAATGACTTTTAATTTACTGAGGTCTTTATCAAAATTATTTTGTTGTGCGAGGCTACTTTTCATTTGCAATGAAGAAAATAAAACTTTCTATGTTGCATTCCTATTTGGAGTGAACACAAACAGTTTGAATTGTGTGCTGTTGGGGTGCGTTGCTAAGGATGTAATGGTTAAGTAATTTGAGAGAATTTGGCATTATTTTGGTCAGTTTCCAACTTTTGTAAACCAATGACCTAAATATGACGTCATCATGCTACGCCCATGGTCACGTGACCAATACAAGAAAACTCTAAATTTGGCTAAGTGCTACGCAATTTGGGTATTTAATCAGTGGTTTGATAATTTGTATTCGTTTTTGCATCCAAACAAGCATGGTTTTCCTTTTTTTTGAAAAATGTTCTTTTTAAAGAGATAAACGATACTGAAATACCCATAACAATTTTCAAAAAAGATGATTTGAAAAAATCAATGCCTAGCTATATTCTGTATTTGGGGGTGAAACGTGCCATATAAAAAAAATAATAATTCAAATTAAAGACTGCCGGAAATTTAGCTTTTTCTCAAACCGGAAGCCAGTCATAACGAGCCAGACGCCCTTAACAACCAAAACAGTACCTCGGTATCCCGCGGAGATAGCAGGCAATATGCCTGGTATCTCAGAGGGGTGCCCAGTTGCTTGTAGCATTCCAATGTAATTGAATCCCTCAGGATTATATAATTAACAACTCTTTCACTGACACTTACAAGGTAAAAGGTGTTTTAATCCGCTAGCTTGAAATATTTTTTTGTCAGATTTTAATTAAAATTCTACTTTCAAACATGACGTTGATGCACGAGGACAATGCGATTTACCGTGGGATAGTGACGATCCTTTAACAGAAGTTGGAATTATTTGGTCGAATATTTAAGGCAAACATTTCGGCTAAAAAAGGACGACTTGCAACATGACAGATGCGATCACGCTGTGATCCCATAAAAGCGATTTTTGTGTTCCAGGACATAATGGCTGGCTCCGGTATTGAAGTTAGGATTTCCTTATGGAAGGTGTCTACCGTAGGACGTCACGATTGTTGGATCATCACTTTGCTTGGGACTGAAGTGCAAACGAGGGAAAATGTCACACAAAAACATTATTTCTGGTAATGTTTCCTTTTTTGCCCGCTTCAAGAAACATCGCAAGTACGGAAAAGTTTCGTCCTTCGAAGGGCCAAAAATCTTCAAAAAAGATTTACAAGTGATTGAAGTGAAATATATAAATGTCCATTGCGAAAGTGTTTTGCTCACGCTACAATAGTTCACACAGTGAGCGACAATGCTATTTCAGCACTCAATGCTGAATAATCATGAAAGTGTAATCATCACGTTAAGATTATAGATATAACCTTAAACTTGAAGGGACTTGTTAAGTTCCATACCTTATAAACGTATTAACATCGGCAAGTTCTGAAAACTATTAGTACAGTCACGTAAATTATTAACATGACAGGGGAGTCTTGCCGTAATTTTAGGAGAAAGGCATTGAAAGGGTCAGTTTATCCAAATTTCTATGGTATATAATGCTTATCTAATTATCTGAGGAAGGGAAAAAGATTATGGCACTGAGAAGATACTGCGATGTTGCTCAAAAAGACGGCAGCTAATAAAATAAGAAATAATCCTTTCAGAGACAGTCGATAATACCTTTACCCATCGAAAGAACGGAAACATGCAACACTTCCAATGATGGTTTTTTTGTTATAACCTACAGATAAATAGTATTCCAAGCTTAAGAACATGATTAATTATCAATACTGAATTTCTCGAACAAAAGATACGCGAATGTAGCATTTTATGCTCATTTTTAGGCATAAAACCTCTTCCCAGGTTCAAGACCTCAACTGATTTACAGTAACACATTAAATGCTCGAGGGATTCCTCTTCAGTCTTACATAAGAAACGATACTGCAATTTTAAATTTCTAAGTTTACTATTTCTATAAAACATCCGGATCGGCAATTTGTATTCAAAACCTCTTAAATTTGTTTCCTAAGTTACTGAAGGAAAGTGAAAAGATTTTCAAGTTCCAATCGACACAGAGAACTGGGTCTTCATTTTTTAAATTTGGTCTGGGAGGACGGAGGAAATTCTTTGCGGAAACTTAACTCTTCACAGATTTGCCTTGAGGAAACGTATGCTGTGTTGCGGATTCTATTGCTTAAGCTTCAAAAACCTCCTTGTAGAGATAGGCAACAACGGTGGAAACCGGGCTCCCCATGGCTGCACCTTCTCTCTGTTCGCAGATCAATACATTATACTACAAATACGTAGATCTTAATACGAAATCTAAGAGGTCCGTAATGTGGGCAGGTGTCAGTGTCGTGCGATCAGCAAGGCATTGGTCGCTCATCTTTTTAGAGAAGAAACTAACCTGTATTGCTGATATCAATTGACTCTGAGTATGTTCCCCAGTCTCTAACAAACTTCCCGGAATTCTTCAGTTGGGTGTAAAACTAGAGATACGGAATTGAGCAATAATAGATACTATTATACCTCTAATTCCCAATTAAGTTACCCGAACTCCTGATAGCCTTTCTAACATAATAGCTGAGCAGAACTTGAGCCAGGGACAAAAGAACAGTCATTAATGAGGCAAAAGAACCTAAGAGACCTGCGTCAGCTACAAACCTACACATGTATAATGTCATATTTGGTTCTTTTTCCCATTTGTCTCAAAACTATCTCGATGTTTATCAAAGCCATCGAAGTTGATGCCATTCATGTTTAATGTCCAGGATCCAGTCAACCCTTAAAATTATTAAACCATGTGCTGCATTCGAAGGAAAGAAATTAAAATCCTCAACGAAAAATTTTGAAACCTAAAACTTCCAGCGTTAGTCCTTCATCAGAACCCACTTGCCTATTTCTCGATGTGCACGTTTTCACAATCTCTTTTTGTTGAATTAACTTCATATCCCAAAAGCGCTCAGGCACACGAGAGTGCCAGGACTTCTACCTGGCTGAACCGGAAAGGATATACAACAATGCATTAACCTACGGCTAAACATGATTATTATCTTAAATACTTTGTTGTATATCCCAGGAGCACTCAGGCACATTTCAGTGCCAGGACTCCTACCTGGCTGAACCAGAAAGGATATACAACAATGTGTTAATCTACGGCAAAACATGATTATTATCTTTGTTGTATATCCCAGGAGCACTCAGGCACATTTCAGTGCCAGGACTCCTACCTGGCTGAACCAGAAAGGATATAAAACAATGCGTTAATCTGCGGCTAAACATGATTATTATCTTTGTTGTATATACCAGGAGCACTCAGGCACATTTCAGTGCCAGGACTCCTACCTGGCTGAACCAGAAAGGATATACAACAATGCTTAAATCTATGACTAAAGATTATTATTATCTTTGTTGTATATCCCAGGAGCACTCAGGCACATTTCAGTGCCAGGACTCCTACCTGGCTGAACCAGAAAGGATATACAACAATGCAATAATCTACGGCTAAACATGATTATTATCTTTGTTGTATATCCCAGGAGCACTCAGGCACATTTCAGTGCCAGGACTCCTACCTGGCTGAACCAGAAAGGATATACAACAATGCAATAATCTACAGCTAAACATGATTATTATCTTTGTTGTATATCCCAGGAGCACTCAGGCACATTTCAGTGCCAGGACTCCTACCTGGCTGAACCAGAAAGGATATACAACAATGCAATAATCTACGGCTAAACATGATTATTATCTTTGTTGTATATACCAGGAGCACTCAGGCACATTTCAGTGCCAGGACTCCTACCTGGCTGAGCCAGAAAGGATATACAACAATGCTTAAATCTATGACTAAAGATTATTATTTAATAATATTATCTTTGTTGTATATCCCAGGAGCACTCAGGCACATTTCAGTGCCAGGACTCCTACCTGGCTGAACCAGAAAGGATATACAACAATGCAATAATCTACGGCTAAACATGATTATTATCTTTGTTGTATATCCCAGGAGCACTCAGGCACATTTCAGTGCCAGGACTCCTACCTGGCTGAACCAGAAAGGATATACAACAATGCAATAATCTACGGCTAAACATGATTATTATCTTTGTTGTATATCCCAGGAGCACTCAGGCACATTTCAGTGCCAGGACTCCTACCTGGCTGAACCAGAAAGGATATACAACAATGCAATAATCTACGGCTAAACATGATTATTATCTTTGTTGTATATCCCAGGAGCACTCAGGCACATTTCAGTGCCAGGACTCCTACCTGGCTGAACCAGAAAGGATATACAACAATGCGTTAATCTATGAATCAAGATTATTAGTGTCTATAACAAAAATAATTATTGTATATAACAAGCAAATTCATTGATGGTTTAAATCTGTGTGTTGTTATACCTTAAGCTCCTTAACTGATAACTCTAACGTTCAAAGGAACAAATGTTACCTGGATCATTTCTTCACAGAATGTGATCTGATTTTAAAGGTAGGTCTCAACAACATCTCTATTCTTGAAGAAATTTATCATGTTCTGGTCTGGCAGGTATCTGACCATAATTTCTTCTATATTGTCTAAAAACCTGTGCTGACAGTTGACCCTGAGAGCCAAAAGTAATGAGCTGTGGAAAAGCTCAAACTTTTCTGGTCTATATATTTGGATTTGAAAGCTCAGGAAATGGTAAGGTGTATATGGGACATTCGACTGAGCTGTGATGGAATAATTTTAACCACTAATATTTATCCAATCTTTAAGAAAAAAAAAAAGAAAAACAGATGAACAAGAGCTTAACAACATACATTGTGTGTACCCCTGTTCGCCCAAGCTTAGTCAGGTTTAGCATAGTTTGCCATCCTTGATCTGGAATCCTGGACTGTAGTTTGAAGTAAAGCAAAGTCCAATCGGAGACACGGAGGGACTGAAAAAATTCAGGGGCACTATCCCCAAGCATGGTCTCGAAAGCTTGCTTTGGCCCATTTTTTGTGGTCACTTGGATCGCAATGTCGTTCAGCATTTTAGCCACTTCGGGTTTACTAACATGATCTGCTACAGCTTATGCCAGCGGCAGCTGGTAATTCTCCCGAACATCGCTGATCCACAAGTCCACACGTCGTCTGGTTCCTCTGAAATTTTCTCTGAAATACCGCGCGCGTCTTCGGCGAGCGCGGTATTTTTGGCTTCTTCACGAAGCGATTTAAGCTGTTCGAAAGCTTCTTCAAGGCCAGTTTTGAGCTTGATGTTTTCTTTTTGTAACCTCTCGATCTCAAAAAGTTTTGACGATTCCAGGCTAGGAGTGGAACCTGAAAACTCAAGATGATCGTCTGTTCACTGGTCGGAACTGCCTGTCGGTGAATTTACATACTGCTCACGCTCGGCCGAAATCGATCTTTAGCTCATTAATAGCGTCGATTAGCCGCTTGTAGCAGCTAACTTCGCTAGATTTTATGGTCCTTCGAGTTACCGCACAGACAACTCCAAACAGAGAAGCCACAGCGACAGACTCTCCTCTACTACTCCGTCGATCCATAGCCAAGACTGTGAGATCTTTTACATCAACAAGCTTGACGAGGGCAAATTCAGACGGGAAATTTTGCACTAACGGGGATCTCGACAAGAATTTGCTGGGCTGACAATCTCATATCGTCGAATTTAGTACAAACCACTGTTTCTCTGGGTCGCTAACTAGAGTGACACGACGGATATCAAACGCTTCAGAGAAGGCCTCCATGACTTCGCTGAAGACGAGGGAAACAGCGCAATTTCCCGCGCTGCTCAAGGTTAATGTGAAATCCAAGCTCCGGAAATGTCAATACATTAAATCCCACCCATATTAAAACCAGGTACCTTTCAGTGTTAATTGCTTGTGAAAACTCTACAGGGCTTAAACCACAACCCAACCACAAACCAGCCATGATGATATGTCCAGACCATGAATATGACGTCACTCCTTAGCAACCGTGTGAGTCGCATTTTTTAACTTCCGGTTATCTCTGGCTCGTTGTGCGTTTACGCATGCGCAGTTGATCCGAGAACGAGTGCGAGGAAGGGCGAGGAAAAACCTTCGGTGGAAACAACAGTAAGTGAAGTGATTTTTGCTTGTGAGTGGGTTTTCTTGTCAGCTCATGATATCATGACGTCAGTCACCGGAAGTAACATTTCACTTTCTTAGCAACGCGCGAAAAATCCGTCTGTGAGACCTTATTAATTTGGTCGCTAAAAGGTCCTTAAGTTCTAGGAGCATGAATTGTTTACCTTCTTTATGACATTCTCTATGAGAGGTGTTTAACAAGGGACAACAAATTTAATAATTTCGTGAAAGATGATGATTCGATCAGCCCTTCTACTTTCTGTTTCCCTTGAGTACTTGCTGACTCAAGCCTATAGAGCTGAAAGCACGAGCGTTACCAAGGGAAAAGAAATTAATAACGTGGAAGATGGTGATTGGCTTAGCCAATCAATTTGTTCGGCTCATTTTCTCCCAACTGTGTTGCTTCGTAGCTCATTTGGTAGAGCATTGCACCGCCATCACAGAGGTCATGGGTTCGAATCCCTGGAGAAACTTGAATTTTTCGGGTGACTAAAAAGCGACAATTGCTTAAATTTTCCAGCTGAGTGCGAGGGTCACTTCTCTCATTCGTCTATAACCGTCACTTCAGGTACACATTCATTGAAAGCGTTGTGTTCTACTAGTCTTGTAGCCAGCTGTTTCGACAGGATCCATTACAGTGCGTTTCACAAAACTTTTGACAAACAGTTTCCGAAGGTCGTTTGAAATTCCCAAAGTTCGCTACGAACTTGGCAATTTCATTACGTACTTGTCAATCAAATTGTGAACTTCGAAACGAAGTTGTGAATTTCACATAGAATTTCGTTGGGAAGTTGCGAAGTTCGTCGCGAGCAAAGTTCACATCATTCGGTGTAGTTGGTTTGGTAATATAACTACAAATGAATTTAAACAAAGTGAAAAAATTTCTCAACCAAGCAAGACTAATTTTTTGATGTTTACTTTTTAAAGGTAAATTATTTGAGAGGTACGGAGCCGGGACTTCACATTACAGACAGATGGCGCGACTCGTATCTTGTTTACACTAGAAATGTAAAGACAAAAGTTGAACAACATGACATTGAAGTGTTTTGTTTCTTGCTCTATTTCTAGAATGATGTATGTCCTGAAAATAGGGTTTCTTTTTATCTCAGATAGATTTAACTGTAAAATACTTTTAAGCAACCATGCGCAGAAGTTCACACGACAGAAATTGTATTCTATTTTTAGGCAGGTGTCGGGTGACATCTGGGAATATTCAGTTTTCAACGTTTTATAACCCATTTTAAAACCAGTAATTCGCAATCAACGTACCCACAACTTCTAA
>OX421445.1:5581507-5584007 GCA_949126865.1 Montipora capitata | reverse complement strand
TGTCAATGTTAGGCCCCAGGGAGAGAAGGGATGGAGAGGACAGGCTAGCCTGGCAGGTAAAACTCACTCAGAGAGCCTTCCCTTAATTAATGAGGAAATTTTGAAACTTGCGAGTTGCCACGGAAAAGAATAAGATTCGTGCTTTTCTGCTTCCACGAGCAAAAGCTACTTTATATTTCCGTACATTCGGACCACCATTTCTTAACAGTCTACGCTCGAGTGTTGTGCTGATAGGGAATCCGCTTCCCATCACTTGTATTCTTTGCATATGTTAACTGAATATCTTCATACAATTTCAAGTTTGTCTTATTACCTGCGTTGTAATGAATACCATGCATGTAAGGTACGTTGAAAAATGCAGGCAGTCCGGAATTACTTAACCGACCCTACGTGATGCAAAAATAATCATACCTTTTTGGGAGGGAATCTGATATTCATTTGATGTCCGGTGGTAAAAAATTTGACCCAGGCTTCCAGGAAAATTTCGAATTTCCTCCTGGTCTGGTCTGGCCCCGCCCCTTAGACCCCGGGGCAAAACATTGATACGGGAGTTAATTGCAATAGCAAAGGAAAACGAATCAACGCCGGAGTTACATAGAATCACTTTCAACCCACGTTCTCCAGCGCAGCAATGCAGCGAACAAAAGATTCACAACCCAACTCGAAACACCACTTCCTACTTCAAGTTCAGAAAGACCAACAATAACGACCTTCACCGCTATTTTTTTCGGAAAGAACGGCTTTCTGAGCAGTTGGATAAGTTTAACAACTCCATTTTTCACCACTAACAGTAGTGATATATAGAGGATATTACATGGCCGCGCGGGGATACGAATCTTATCTTCGAGTGCTGAAAGTATCTCTCACGAGTGAGCGAAGCGAACGAGTGAGAGATACTTTCAGCACGAGAAGATAAGATTCGTATCCCTAAGCGGCCATGTAATGTTCTGCTTTATTACATAGATATTGATGAAATGTCTAGATTTAAAACAACTTGTTTTACTCATTTTCGAATTGATGAAAAAGTGGTCACCAACCGCTAAAACACGCATGTTGTGTAACATGAAACAAGAAATGAAAGTTACGAAAAACAAATCATGATAATGTAAAATCTTGCAATAAAAATGTTAGTGTAGTAGACAAGAATTATATTAAAGCACAAAAGTATCTTACAATGAAGAGGAAGGTCGCGTTTTATTGACTAATCGTGTTGGTTACCATGACGACGACACCTATATTCTCACATGTGAAAGATAAAAATGATATGTTTACTGCGCGCGGTGAAGATATCATTTTTTAGTAAAAGGAGAAATCCTGGTATTTCATCAGTATCTATATAATAAATAAAGTTACACGGCTTGAGAAGTCAAACAAAAATATACGACACCATCTTTAAGCACTGACTGAAGTGCCAAAATCGAAACAATAAATATCTATCCAAATAATAATTTTTAACGTATTTGTCAAGAGATCAAAACTAAAATACTATAAATAACCATCTAGAACACTGCAAAATGTACCCTTTCTCAGCATATACTGTAATTTTTATATTGTGTTCATACCAATTAAACATGTATTAGATTGTTCATAGTTGATATATCTGTGATGACTTTTTTCTCTTGCTTGCATAACTGAAAACAAGAACAGAAACGTTAATCTAGATTTAGCAAAGAAATTGCGGCCCAGGAGTTAAAGGACACAATTTTACATAAATATCTTCTGAGATATTGAGGATAGCCACGTCCCACAACAGTCAGAAAAAAAGGTTAATGTCTTTCTTTGAAGCAATTGAACATAATTACTGGACGACAATTTGTATTTTGGTGAAGCGGCCTTGTTTGGTCACATGAACAAGTTATAGATATCAATTGCTCATTTTGATCGAAATAAGCATAGAATTCAGAACCAAACAGGAAGGGCCAGTGGACCAACACATGCAAATCAAGTGGAAGCCATTGCAGAACGAGAAATAATGCTTCATGCAAACAGGCGCAAGAACTCTCAACATTGTAGTAGTTTCGACAGAAGTTGGATGGTGTTGGCAGTGGTGTGCACACTCCCGACAATGTAAGGACGTGTAGTGTATTATGGGAAGGATACGACCCATAAGACTTTGCAAACTTACAAATTCGGCTGCCATCTAGTTTTCAATGTGTTGATGCCTTGCTATCTCCATGGACACCATATGTAGTGCGCGAACGTGTCCTCAACAATGTTGGAAAAGCTGTGCAAACGGATCCAATATTGTTGCGCCACGCTTCGGCGATCACGGAACGAAAGAAATGTTGGGAGTTTTCGGCTCAAAAGTTTGACCAGCTTCAAATTTTGCACAACTCCCAACAAGGAAAGGAAGTACTAAGCCCAGCTGTATAGTCTAAAATTTGGCCCTTCTTTCCCACATAAGCTTGGTTTCTTGTCCTTTCTCGTGTGATCAAATTTACTACAGGCTGTAAGCACTTCAATACTTCATTTTTCGTACCAGGTTTCACAACCTCACAGT
>OX421445.1:5566507-5576507 GCA_949126865.1 Montipora capitata | reverse complement strand
ATTGAAACGTGGCGGTTGGCTCTAGCAGGGTTTGATTTAACATTTGTGTCGTCTTCGCACTTGAAATTTGCTAATTCGCTGGATATCGGCTTAACTGTTAGCGAGTAGCATTCAGTGCTGTCGTTCTCGGATGATTGATAAGAGCTGTTTGATGAGAAAGAAGCTTCACTGCTTACATCACTACAGACATCTTCTATATCTGAGGACCGAATGATGTTGCCATTCACGTCCTTGGCTTCCATCCCTCTCTCTTTATTTGCGGTCAGCCCTTTGATAGACTTGAATCCTTTCGCTTTTGCGACTAATTCCTTCCAGTGATTATCTTCTTCATTTTTGCTGCTATCAGCACATTCCAAATTGTCGTTTGTAGAGTTTTCAGCGCGGTAAGTTTCCTCGCTGATGGCTCTTCGAGGCTGCGGTAAAACAACGCTGACCTTTTTGTAACCATTGTAATTAGGAACACTGCTAAAGCAACCATCGGAAAATCGGCGGCCATTAAGCGATGATACCCCACTGTTGTAACGGTCCGCCTCCTTTACACCCGCAGCGCTTTCGTTCATTCTGATCTCCTCCGGTAAAGCGCTAAAAGCCGCAGCGCTTCTCCCAGAAGACCGCGCGGAAGACACGAGTGCGCTGTCCGACGCACGGCGTCCATTGCTATACAAATCCCCAGGATTCGACCAAAGAGGAAACGAAACGTTACAAGGAGTAATGTGGCGTATCGGTTTATCGATTGTAATGTGAAATTGGGGTGTTTCAATACCTTTCCCCTCTGTTTCCGTGGTTAAACCACCATTTAACGAATCTGCAGAATTGTTGCCATTAAATAGATCTTGATTTGTAACTTCTTTTGCGGTCGGAATGCTGGCTTGAACCTCGCGAGGTGTTCGCGAAATCCTTTGCTTGACCGCTTCATGATCCCAGCTGCTTGTATCTCGTTGTTCACCGTGGAAACTCCACGTGTTGTACATCATTTGGTCATTTGATGTACTTCTATTCCACAGAGACTCAATGTGAGTTGCGTGTTTTGTAGTCACCGGTTCGCTCAACATGTCGTGTGCGAAGTCTTCGGCGGCTCGCAATCAACTGACAACAAACATCTCATGACGTGGTATGTTCCCAAAAAGCCTCGTAATTATTCATATTAGGCTAGGCCATCAATTTCTTCCTTGTGGTTTCCACTCGAATTAATATAAGTTCAACGTAAATAGACATGTCACAACTGACGCCTGGAGTCCTTAAGTGAAGGTCATCATTTATGCAGATCAGAACTTGCGGTAGAGAGCAATGAATCCCACGATCAGCTAGAAAGTTATTTGCCTATTCTGCAACAACCTTGTTATTGTTGACAACAGCACGTTTACCCTGACCCCGGTGACATTTGAAAATCCCTTGTCCATCGGGGGTGAAAGAAACACCAAAATATTTTCATCTTATTGGTGGCAACTCTAAACACAGCTGTTTAGTTGCGATGTTGCGACTTCATGCAAAATAGGGCTTAGGTTAGAAATGATCAACATGTGGAGAAATCGGTCGCTGAGGGATAACATAACTTTTTTTTGCACTCACAAAAAACAAAACAAAACAATAATATCTTGTATAAGTCAAAAAATATTTGACGGGTCAAGACTTTATTTGGTAAAAGTTATGGATTCCAAAGGAACCAAAATACGGGCAGATATTCTCAAATAGACTCAGCACCTAAGCCAAACAAACAAGCTTCAGCAAAAATTATGCGTGAAGCAATCTTCACTCAGCCGAGAAAGAGTCATAATTGCCCGAAGTAATTTAGAAATTTCTGAAATTCTTAAGACCAGTTTTAATCCCTTGCTAAATATGTTTGTCTGTGGAATCAAAAAAGATGAGACACAAATCCCATTGAACTTTTTTTATTAAGTTTAGCCGACTTTTTAAAATCTACTCCAAAGGGACAACGCTTCTATTTTGGATTCCTCAACGGTTCGCCGAACAATTTTCCTTTTTTCTGCGGAATTTCCAGCTATCTTTTTGATTCGACGGAAAATATGCTGTCATTTCTCGGCAATTGAAAGATTAGATTTCCTACAACTGTCTGAAAGTGACACAGATCAACCGCTCTAAGGCGAAGAACTTTCGAGATTTTCTGAATGTAATACTTTTTATTTTTTAACGTTCCTTAAATTCTCTTTGGCAACGCATGAAGTTATAACTTCCAGAAGAAAATTATCATCGATTAGTAGTGCTAACATTTCTGTCATAGATTATTTGCGTGCCTTTTTTAATGGCCTATAAATTTATTTTTTCTCCTGAAAGGAAAAGGATACCCGACCAAATACTGTAGCCATCAAGAAGAAATACGCCGGCGACATTGTTTCACTTACGGTCCAACTTACACAAGCAAAAAAAAAAAAACCCACGGCAGCTTTTGTTTTTGGTTTTCGTGAAGTTTTGCTCAACGCGCAAGGAATGTTTGAAGGCTTAACGATAAATATCATTCAATTCAAATTGCTTGGTGATAAGTAGGTTCTAATTGTCGAGCAATTTGCACGTTGTGCCGTTTGTTGGTCTTTGTCAAGATTACTTTGATAGTAATAAGGTTTGTCATCTCTTGAAAGAGGGGCTCTGTTAGAAAGCTGAGTAAAACGAAAGGCCACTTTAGGAGGTCAGTTACTTGAATTCGTGAATCAAAAGAAAAATAATTCACTCCAATGAGAAGACACCGAGACACTTGAAATGTTCAAATCCCGATTAGACAAACTGGTATTGGATGCAGCAAGAGAAAGGAGAAAGAGATAATAGTTTGTTAACAAACTGTTAAAGGAAAACTTTCTCAGATGGAAAAACAAGATGACCAGCTGAGTGAAATTTTGGATGTTCTTGAGAGATATTTAGCTGGTGAGGTAAGCACTGACGAAGATTTCAAGATGCTGCATGCAGGGACAATCAAATTTCGTTGCGCAATCAAACCTCTTTAGATTTCCTGTTCACAGGGTTCCGGGTATTTACAGCGAGATGAACAAAAAAATATTCAATATTGAAGACTAAGCTAAGGCAATTGAAGGTGTCAATTTAACACAAACTGCACTGCACTGAAATAAAATCAAACTTTTACACTTGATGAATGCGTAACTGCACGAAACCAAAGAAGAGAATGGAAATAAGATCTCATGCCAGTAGGCTCAAAAGCTTAAATGATCTCAGATCGTTGGGCAATTTTATCCCGACTCAGTCTTACCGGGCTTGAATATTGTGGATGGCGCTTTTCGATTGCGAAATAGTGGCGAATGCAATACCACGGACGCATTCTTAATACAGATCTTTCTTTCTTTCCTCTCAGGTGGCCAGCACTGTACATTTAAACTTGAAAGAGGCAAGCCTTTGTTTCCTCAGTAGTAACAGGCTAATTCCTTGCCAATAGCAGAAACTTCAGGAGCCTTTTTTCAGTGCTGGGTTCGCAAAGTTGAAGGCCTGCGTCTTTCAGCATCATTGAAAAATTGCGGTCTCCGGATTGCAGTTTCGGCTTCTTAATTTGTGGTTTTTTAACAACAGAATTTTCATACAACCGCCGCAGAGAAATAAAATATCGAATTGTGTTGAAGAAGCATTAAAGCTGTCTCTCGCTAATCTGAGCCGAGTTTATTTAATTTGTTCTAGTAATAAGGGTACCAGACATTTCTTCTTGGTCGTAAACTGATTGCTCACGATCTCAAGTGAATTCAAACCTCTATAGTATCCTTCGTAATGTCCAGAAATAAATAAGCATATTTGCGGTTTCACAAGCAGAAGGCCACTATAATTGCTTTTTATTATCGTTAAGGAAGTCAACTTCTCGGAAACACTTATACTTTTCAGAGACTCAGAAATTGTTTATTCACGTAACTGCGGACTAGAAGTTTCTCTATTAGAACTCAGTAAATATTGTGGGGAACCACTTGTAGAGAAAAGAGAAGTGTGACTTTTTCAAAGAACTTAACACTGTAAAAACCTTAGACACCTTTTCGCATGTCTGAGTACGGCCCGGTTAATGAATCTCGAAATAGTGATTGTGACACGTTAAATCCCTCTAATATAAATATTTCGGAGCTTAGAATCCCGAATGCCGCATCAGCAAGATTAATTACGAGAAAACTGACGTTGAAGATGGTGGTATGTGACATCCACAGCGACACAAAGGTCATCAAGTATTACTACGTACAGTAAAGTTTAGGCACCTTTATTCTAAATTCACTTGAAAGTCACATCCACTCAGTAAAGATAGTGAATCGAAAAAAATATTCGGTGGCTCAAATACTACACTCATTAAAAATGATTGTGGCAATTAGCTAAGCGAGTGATAGTAAAACCATGAACTCATAAAAACACAATTTTTTTATCCTTTGAAAGTAAACTTGAACACGATGTCATATCTCATGGAGACCAATCAATGTTTAACAAAACTAACGAATTCAGAATGGCTCCTGTAGCTCAGCATCTTGCAAGAAACTCAAAGGGGTTTTTTGCGAAGTACCTGGAAATCTCAGTACTTGATTGCCGGGGTGGACAACTGACACAAAACTGACAGCGTTGTTACTGAGTTTGTCGCTTCGGAGTTTAATTTTTTTGGCTGATATGAATTTTCGTTAGTATTAAGAGAGTAAGGCTTGTCTGAAATTATGCAATAAATTCTAATTATGAAACTGAATTCATTTAATTAGTTTGAAACGTGGCTATTTTAATATGAACAACAAAATGGAATCAAAGATTTCCCAGGTTGTTTCGACGCATTTTAGCGCTGATATCCGCGTTATTTTGAATCACATAAACCGATATTAAAATAATAATAAAAAATGTATCTGCTTTGCCGGCACATACGTTCACGTATTAGTTTGTTTTGTTTACTTTGATTATTTTTAAAATCTTTGCCTAAAGCTGATAAAACTAAGTTAAAGTTATTATGCTATCAACTGAGTGAAATTTGAATTTCTCAACAAATTATCACTTGATGCAGTGTGATCCATTGAGGTTAAACAATTCATATATCTTATTTCTTTGGTACTGGACATTGAAAACACTTGCAATATTGTAGTATTGTTAGAAAATATTGTTTTGTTGATTTTTGGATACTTTTGACTAAATTCAATAATCTTCAGTGATCAGTGATAATACATATAATGGGTGGCCAAGATTGATTAAAAGACGTTAATGTACTTCTGGTGCGAGCCATTTTTCACCGGAAGAAAGGAAAGGAAACTAATAAGTTACTCTTAAAAATTAAAACTCTCCTCACGTCTCGAGTCTGTGTTAGAGCGGCTCACAGTCGCGAGTCGCTTACGATAGCTCACTTTCAAGTTACCTAGTTTTCAAGTCTCAGGCATCATGATAATTTTGCATGCTGTCAACTTCTAGATACTTAAAGCTTTAACATCAATTTATATAACCAAGTGTCCGTTTTATTGGTTCGTGTCTCTTTCTATCTCTTAGTCGAAATACATTTAGAATTTGTTTCAGTATCTTCATTGGTTGAGCAATATCGCAAAGAGAGCGATTGATGGAGAATTCGAATTACTGAGGAAACCCTTAACTACGTCTTTAACCAGAAGGGAATAGTTGCAAGTTGCTTTCAGTATTAATTCTGGCAATTGATTATAAGAAAAACCAGTGATTATCGATACGGAAATCACTGATGACTATATACAGTGAAACCTCGATTTAACGAAGTGCCAAGGGAATGGGGAAGTTGGTTTGTTATAGGGTGGGTTCGTTACATCGAAAACCTCGATATAACGAATTTGCAGAAAAACAACGAAGATGTTCGTTATATCGAGGTATAATTTTTTTAATGGTGTTACTATAAATAACATTTTAGGAAACGTTTGTAGTAACGTTTGACGGTTTCAATTTCTCCAAATCTAGACTAGCTGTTACAAATATATAAATAAAAAGCCCCATTCAGAACTCTCTAGGCCGCTCTGTTCTACTGGCAGCATGCCGGAATTTTTCGGTTCCAACTTCCCCCGACCATAGCCCGTCGCTCCTTCCCAAATCTGTGTTGTTCAAATGGCGTGTTGACATCGTTCTGTAGGTTTAAAACACAGGTCACATTCCCCAGGTCACTTGTTACAGGTCATTGTTTCACCTATACTAAAGCCACTCAAAACCTTCAAATTGGCAAACCTTAGGCCTAAACATCGTTTTTACGCATAATAGGGCCGTTTATACGAGAGAAAATAAGCCGCGGCTTACTAAGTTTACTAAGTTTATTATTGGTAAAGGTTTTTAACAAGTAAAGTAGTGACCTGTACTTAAAACTGTCGGCCATCGCTTTCCGATGTTGGTTTTGAGGTGATTCGTTGTCGATGATGTTGACTTACTTTTCTTGTTGAATTAGGCGTGTGTTGAATGTTGGTTATTGTATTAGCCGTTGAATTTGGACGAATTTTATTGTTGACCTAGAGAACTAAGAACGTCGAACTGCAGGTTGGTTGTTGATGTCGCAAGAAATTTTGATTTCTTGAATTTTGCACCATTCCGCCAACCATATTGTTACGTGTTGATATTTCTTCGTTATATCACGGTATATTATACGTTTGGGCTTCTGGATTGTGTTCGTTACAACGAGGATTTCGTTGTATTGAGGTTCGTTATATGGAGGTTCCGTTCCATACATTTTATTATAACTTTGGCCGGGCTGAAGAATATCGTTCGTTATACCGAGAACTTCGTTATAAAGAGGTTCAACTGTATCAGTAGCAGAGTTAAAACGAAGATCTGAGAAGAAAAGGGCAGGGCCGATGTTTTGTAGGAAACATTCCTAGTATGATTATCTTGGGGCTTCGCCGTTTAAATGGTATCCAGAGACTCAGTTTTCCATCACTCAAATACTTCAAAAAGAAAGACCGCGAGAGAACCAACATAATGCACTTGTCACCGGCTTCCCCGAGGGGGGGGGGGGACCCCGGGCTGATATGGGGACTTTGTTAATTGCGCATTTAAAAGTTCTTGTATTTCCCCACCCGTGGGGGATTTTTTTCTTTCAAAGTCTCCAGTATTTGGCGAAGCCAAGCACCCAACTGGATTTGAAGATGCACTTCAGAACTTTATTTCAAGGGTTCTTTGAACGGTTCACAAACACTCGGACTTTACATTCTGATGAAAATTGAACTTTAATTATTTTTTCTTGAATACATAAGCTGCTCGCAGTCTAATGAAAATTTCAACTCTTCTTCCCGTCCTGAAGTTGATGAAAGCGGTATTAAAGCGATACCGTTTCTATTGTATCACTAACAAAAGACGACCTGTTGACCTTTAACAGTGACCTCTATAAACAATATATATATATATACACAGGGGAATTTTAAAGTTGCTTATGCCTACAAATACTTACAAATTTTTGACGGATGGTCTGTTTGATAGACCAAAAAACAATGGATTTTAAAACATATCTTCTTCTCCTCCGTCATCTTGCCATCGATCGAATAATCGATCGTTCCCAATCCCCTCTCAGTTGAACAGAAGCGAAGTCCCCACATTTCCCCCACTACAAGGGCAGAAATTTGTTCCAAAGTCCCCATAAAGTCCCCGTATTCCCCAACATCAGCCCGGGGTCCCCCCCCTCCCTCGGGGAAGCCGATGACAAGTGCATAACGAAACCTCTGTCTGTCAGCGTTGTCTGTACTCTTATCGACAACGATATTCGTCATCACAGTGGTCAAAATGTTGTGTTGAACCACTTTCGATTTGTTTTTTACCACAATATTCGACACCAAAGAAAGGTTTTATTTCAGAGCGTTACCAAAATCATAACACGAAGAAAGAGCTATTTCATTGCGTGACATATTGACGCGAACATCACGCGTACAGCGTTGTCTGGACTCTTGTCGACAACGGAAAATTAGCCAATCAGATTGCGAGATTACAAGAAATTGTGGTAAAATACTAAATCACCCCAGCACTGTCAGTAATCGCTGATTTAGTTAACTCAGACGCATGCTTCTCTTTTTCTAAAGATCCACATTTCATTTTCGGCCAAAATTTGCACTCATTTCCAACGTAAATCCAAAACCTATACCATACCAAAACTGTTCTCCGAGAGAGTAGAGAGTTACACTTTAATCGAAAAAAAACAGTCATTTTTCAGTTGAATCTCAATACACTTTGTTCTGAATTTTCCCAAATTGGAACACATTTTAGTTTGGAAGGCATTCTCGTCTTTTATCTGGAAAAGCTGAAATTTGTTCCAAAGTCCCCATAAAGTCCCCGTATTCCCCAACATCAGCCCGGGGTCCCCCCCCCCTCCCTCGGGGAAGCCGATGACAAGTGCATAACGAAACCTCTGTCTGTCAGCGTTGTCTGTACTCTTATCGACAACGATATTCGTCATCACAGTGGTCAAAATGTTGTGTTGAACCACTTTCGATTTGTTTTTTACCACAATATTCGACACCAAAGAAAGGTTTTATTTCAGAGCGTTACCAAAATCATAACACGAAGAAAGAGCTATTTCATTGCGTGACATATTGACGCGAACATCACGCGTACAGCGTTGTCTGGACTCTTGTCGACAACGGAAAATTAGCCAATCAGATTGCGAGATTACAAGAAATTGTGGTAAAATACTAAATCACCCCAGCACTGTCAGTAATCGCTGATTTACTTAACTCAGACGCATGTTTCTCTTTTTCTAAAGATCCACATTTCATTTTCGGCCAAAATTTGCACTCATTTCCAACGTAAATCCAAAACCTATACCATACCAAAACTGTTCTCCGAGAGAGTAGAGAGTTGCACTTTAATCGAAAAAAAAACAGTCATTTTTCAGTTGAATCTCAATACACTTTGTTCTGAATTTTGCCAAATTGGAACACATTTTAGTTTGAAAGGCATTCTCGTCTTTTATCTGGAAAAGCTTTCCGGTCCGCAACTTACTGATCATGAGGTGAGAGGGATGCATATCAGTCCATAATGTTTTCTATACAAGCAGCTGGCGATGGTGAAATAGGCGACTGTGATCGCAGCGCGAGCCCAAACAAGACAGCCTCAGTGTTGGCAGGCTAAACAGATGGTAGTAGGTGTTCCTGTATAGGTGGTGGCACATCGCCTCAGTGTAACCGGCTCTTACTGATATACCGAAGCAGCAGGACAGCTAGTAACTAATTTGATCAGGAACCCATGACCCGGAGCCTACAACTCTACTGTGTTCGTGTAACGGCCTTTTCACTGACCGATTTATTTTTAGATTGAATTTCCCGCGAATGAGACTCCCACAGGAGCCCGATGACCAATTACAAGAAATTAAACTGACGTCATAGGGTCACCGAACCGGAACTGCCTTTGTTTTTTGACCTAATTCGCAGGAAGGGCTAGTCTAAAAATAAACCTACTTGTGAAAACGCCGTTTCACAGACGCTGTATGGAAGTTGCACGCTCCAGATGGGCTCCCGATTTGATCCCATTGATCATTGTAGACGGAACCTAAGCAATCAATCCACGAATCGTCGGTTAAAGTATCCCATCATTCAGTGATCGTTCGGCCCAATCAGTACACACGATATTGAAAAAAGGACAGATCATCCACTTTGTAAAACAGACTGTATGTCTTTTCATAGGGCTCTTTAATGTAGCTCACAGAGTTCATGAACACAAAGAAAGTGAAGTGTAGCGAGAAAGCGCTTTATCGTCATTATCGGAGAAGACTATAAAAAATCTTACCGAGTTAAGCTGTCAAAGCAAAGCCTGGGCCTACTCCTAGTTATTTTAAGCTCCGAATGTTGGTCCGGCCTGGGATTTGAAGTAGCGACCTCTTACTTAGCTACCTGGCGCCTTTTCCTATTGGGATAACCAAACCTCGATTAATATGAGTGCTTAGAGTGTCGTTCTATATATTGGCGGACACACCTATATGAAGCACACAGGTAAAGAAGATATCTGTCGTTTTACCGGCGTCGCAAAAGAAACTGCAAAGGTCGCAAAATTAATACTTTTTAAACTGAACGGAAAATTGAGTGAACTTGTTTTTCTTTCGGCTTAACGTTTACTAGAAGTC
>OX421445.1:5541507-5551507 GCA_949126865.1 Montipora capitata | reverse complement strand
TTTAGCAATAATGAATGAGGCTTTAACAGATTTGGCCAATGCAGGTGTACGTTATAATCTGAGATCTGGGAACAAAGTCTTTATGTCCTCGTTTTATTTACAACAAAACCGTTGATTTTATGACCTTGAACGGCCGACTACAAAGAACGCGAGTACGGTCACGTGTCATTAATCGTATTTTACTGATAGGGCAGTAAAATCTCATTTAAAGAGAAAAACATATACTCGTTTATGTGCACAATACATCGAAGAATAAAGTCTACAAATACCTATTTTACCTTCAAATACTTACCCCTGCATAACATTTCAAATTCCGTTTTCCGTGAATCGTCTCATGATTACGTGTTACTTACGAACCATGGCAATTACTAGCTTTACAATCACTGGTTCCTCCTCAATCCAATTTATTACTAGACTTGTTTGCATTACTAATTAACACGAAAAGGGATAACTTGGGAATTTTTAACAATATATCGCTTTCATCTAACCCAAAATCATTCAGATATTCAAAACGTCCTATGCATAATCCATTTCTTTCGCCTTTGTGTTTGTCAGATTATGATTTGGAATATTTTAGGTTTACGTGTTCACAAGTTTGTTTTTGTATCTCGTAGATGTTTAGATTTCCAATTACACACTTGTTTCGATTGGCCACTCTAACTCGCTGTGTAAATAGTTCACCCTAAATTCAAAATAGATACGTTTCGTTTCTGAGAAAACAAAACATTCTTTTACAAATCATACCGGGTATTCCTGATTTCTGCATAAATTTAAGTTTCATTTTGCATTTACCTGTTCATCCCTTGCTAGTAATACGATGAAATGTGGATGACCTCGGTACGTTGTTACCCAAATACGTTCCTGCAAGTTTCCTCCATTTTCTGCTGTTATAAAATAGACGTCTCAGCCTTTTCTCTGTAATTCTGCTTGGTTCTCGGGGACGTCTATATCGATGCTCACGCAAATCAAAACAAAAGTAAACAACTTTTGCTTATCGAGACCTGTATTTCTCCTTCGGAATGAAGTCTTTATTATCATTGAGAATCAAATAACTGTACAGCCTTTCCAACTACATCAAAGTTATTTTCTAAAGAGCTGATCACATTTTCCACTGATGACATCAAATCTTGTGAAACTAGAACAGAACTATACACACAAGATGGCAGTGAACACGATCGCTAATATGGCTATTTGAACAAAGGATATAAGCTAGACCATTACAAGAAACAAACTGTTTAACAATGAAAAAGAAAAAAACGTAATAGACAAAAAAACTTATCTCCGTAGTCAATGGTACACTGAGCGGGAGGCTATTTGTTCGCGGTGAAAATGGTCCAAGCGTGAGGCCATTTGTTCGCTGTGCAAATGTTTTTACTTTGTCTTCAGAAGATTCCAATATAGCGTCCATTTGTTTGTGGAGTTATTTTCTTTGTCGCTGTCATCTTTAGAGTAGTTCTCAATAAGGTACCCGCTGCTTATTAAAGAATTAGTGTTTTGACTTGTATCACTTTCAATAGTTGAGTCCATTTCAGTTACATTCGAGTATATTCTTGTTTCATTCAGTTCGCGGAACGACCCGTTCCGAAGCTGACGCTTACATCTTTTAGTGTGGGTCTACCGCGAAAAGCGTATGCCTTTCTTTGTATGTGCTTTGAGCGCCCAAAGAAGAAATCGATTAAGTCAACGCAATGGCGGTCTTCAGTAATCCAAACAACGCATCACAGAGCTCTTCATGATCTTGGATTACGTGGTTTGCTTTAAATAACCAAAGTAAACAGCGCCACGTGGCTTCTATTGTGCATTACCCAATCAAAACACCGCCACGTGCTTTCTATTGTGCATTGCCCAATCAAACACGGCCACGTTTTTCTATTGTGCATTTTGCTGCACAGGAAAAAAAAAAAACTGAAATCTAACCTCTTTTATAACTCGAGCCCCTACGGGGCCCGAGTAAAAATACGAACTCTACCAGATAAATCTCGATTAAGGAAGTTTATCGATATTTTCCCTGAGCTCCTCTTAAGAGTTGTTTTAATTTTCCTTGAAGCAAAATCCACACTAATTTGGATCGATTATATGCTAAGGGCAAAAAACGTCGAACTGGAATATTGACAAGTAAAGGTCTCTAACAATATAAATGGCTTAGTTTGCTTAGGTAAGATCATAATATTTCTTTCTTATTCGAGAAAAAGAAGAACAAGCGAGATTTCTTCGATTAATCAAATTAGTTTTTCTCGTATTAGTCGTATTGTGGATTTCTATAGCAATAATTTAAGATCTAATCCATCACCATGAAGTGTTTTTCCGGGTTTGATGTTGATTTCATCTTTCGGGAACTTTTTATCCTAAGAGTTCGGTAGAATGTCATTAATTAACCATACCTTCGCAGTGGGCGAAACTCTCGTGATTGAAACACGTATTTCAACAACCGACTCAATACCTAACCACAAATTGAAAACATGAATAAACTCACATCTAGCGACAAGAAATGTAAATTTGCTTCCTAAAGGGACGATTTCTATTTTTGCTATAAAAAAGCGATTGGAATCGAATGATCGGGTTGGTTTTACGTAAGTTACCATTATCTGTTTCAAGATTGGCGCGCGGAAGAAGCAATCCAGAAGTGTTCCAATGAAAACAATGTTATGGTTTTAAATGTACCCGGAACATGTTTAGAACATGAATTAAAATTATGCGTTTTGGGGATCTTGACATTTCATTTGCATAAGGCTTGGTTCGACTGACTCACCTGTTATTCTGCAATTCATCGATTTGCCCAAAGATCAAAGCGACATTTACTCGTGTTCGACGCAATTCTCTGCAACATAAGCTTCAAGAATTTTTGGGAAGCGAGGAAATCGAAAGCGTGTTTTCATAAAAGTAAGGTGATGTTGTTTCCTTTCGTTTCGATTTGAGGAATTTCCCTATTTTTTTGCCGTCTTAAGAATGCTTTCGCTTTGTTTGGCGCAGTAATTTGACATTACTACAGCTTAAAATCAGTTTTGTGTGCTTCAAGTTAAATGCGGCATCTCCGAGTGAAATTGCGAATATTCGTTTTTCCCGTTTTCTTCAAAACATTTCCATTTGACATCTTTAAAAGCGAAATATTTACGTCAATAACTTTCAAGATGCTTTCGACCAAATTGAAATGGAGGCGAAAGAACCAAAACAAAAGCTGAAATCTGGTTGCGATAAACTCAACAAATTTGGAAATTCAGTCTAAACAAGACAGAGGTATGGATTCAGGCAATTTTTCAAAACAGGAAGTTTTGCAAACATTTGGTGCCTTGTTTAAAGTTATGTTTTTTTCCTCTTTCTTGTTTCTCTGTCAGACATTTCTAGCTTGTCCGTGTAAGGGTTGTTGTCATCGTCCGGAAATGTAAGCAAGAGCTGCCGGAATGGTTTAGCAAACAGAAAGTATTTCTTCACACATTACAACGCTTACGGAATGAAAACAAAGTGGAAGGAAGAACTGCTTTCATAAAATTCAAACGCGGTGTCTTCTCACATGAACTCTGCGGCTACAGTTGTAAGTATACACACCTTTTTTATGCTATTTCTCCGCTGCCGGGACATTTTTCAGGGATTTCCTGACGCTTTCGCAAAAAAAGTCGTTACGAACGTCTTCAAAATGAGTAGCTTCGCCTAAATCGTTGAGCTTTTTATTTAGAGGTCTTAATATTTCTGTACTAAATGATAAAAAGATCATTGACTATATATCAATATCATGAATATCAAGTAAAAAATGAGGTGAAATGCATTTGTCACACTTATCATTGAAAATTAAAGCAAAAACGCTGTAGATATTTTTTGAATTTACACTTTTAAGGGGATTCTGCTGTCAACTAAAATATTGTGAGTAGTTAAGAATACCCTCATTTTATTATTTGACAAGCAGCTAGGCAACTAATCGCCGAATAATCAAAACCATTGATTAGCTGCTTTTGTTTTTTAGAAGGAAAGCATTATCATTGATGAATATACAGATATTATGGACAGTTGAGAAAAAACATACTGCATAGCTAAACTGTAATCGCATAGTACAGTTTGGAAATGAATTGAGGAAAAACTGGTCAATTTTAAATTTGTTAGGTGGGACAACGCGAATTCAGACAATTTTGCAATTTGAATCAATTTCTTCATCGAAACGGGCATGACTAAGCGGATGTTCAATCCTTCTATGTCAATAAAGTCACTGTTCAAATTTCTCAAGTAATGCCCTTGCTAACAGAATAAGTCAATTGAGACTGATGCAAACGAGAGATGAAGTGGCTATGGCGAGAAAGATATTGTTACTCCGATGTTCGCAAAGCTTCCTAGGAGGCAAGGTGTGTATTTAGAGCAAACTGCGCGCCACTGAAAACAAGAGCCTTTCTTGCGAGCTTGCTAAACTTTGCTCTTCTTTTTTAATCCAACGCACGTCTCGTTGAATTTGAGCTCTTTGTGGAAGAGCTATCATCAAAAACACAAAATATGTTTTCTACCAAGGTAATATCATATCTGACGCTGATATACGGATTCAAGCCTTGAATCAATAAACCTTTCCAACGAATTAAATAAGTAGTGATTTTCGACTCTATTTAGGAGCTTTTTACCTCTCGAAGCGAAACTCCACAACACATCCTTCCAAAACTGCTGGATTTCATTAAGATGTTTGCTTTAAATTTGTTTCCCTGGGGCGGCGATTTTCGAGGTTGAATCTAACACTTATTTCTCTCACGTCATCAGTGGTTGTTACAAGCCGTCTAAAAGTATGCACGGAAGTGTCGTTTAGAGTATCTTTTTAGTACGATTGTTTTGAAAGAAAAAGAAGATATTACATGGCCGCGCGGGGATACGAATTTTATCTTCGAAGTGAGAACAGCGAACGAGTGCGAGATACTATAAGCACTCGAAGATAAAGTTCGTATCCTCGCGCGGTCATGTATATCCTCTATTTTTATTTTATTAACTTTGCCAGTCAAGCTGACAGAGCGCCACAACAGCTGTGGCCCCTTTTTTATCCTCCCAACCATGATACACAACAGAAGACAGACCACAACACCGGGAACTACGTGCCCTACTCTTAGCGACAAGTGTGTGGGTTCTTTTACGTCCCACAGGATTATTAACATTGAAGGGTTGTGAGACGGGACCTCCGGCTTATCGTCCTTATCCGAGAAGACTTGAAAGTCTAACCATTTGCAGATGTAGTCACAAAGGCAGCACTTTCTCCTCAGTTATTTAAAGACCCTGAGTGTTGGTCCGGCCGGAGTTGAACTCGCGACCTCCCACGCGACAGCCCGGTGCTCAACCAACTGAGCCACCGGGGCGCGGTTAAGAGTCTAGAGTTTTTGCGCATAAACTCGGTTACTATTCTCAAACGTGCGGGGTCATGCAATCCCGGTGCCATTTCTTGCAATAACTGCAGGGTGCAAGCTTCAACACACACACACACAAACTCTTCACTCAGGGGCGCCCAACGTCAATTTTCGAGAAATATCTGTTCGGAAGACGATTTGGGATCTAGAATTTTCGGAACATTTGTTGTAAAATTCCTTTGCTTGCCTGCCTGTTCTAGGATTTTTGAACATCCAAGACATGGTATAATCGTCCATTTTTAACGGATTTTTACCCTAAAAGGTCACCTAGAATTTTCGGGAGCCTTTTTTCTGACTGAAATTTTCAAAAAGGTAAGTTTTGATCCCTATAATTTTCGGATCACTAGACTTTCAGCTAGGAAATCCGAACAGATGAAAAATTTATTTTATATATATAAAAATATGCCTATATCTACCGTTTAAAATACGTTTAACAATGCTATGTTTAAGTGGTTTTGAACTATATTCTCGTTGGGTGCCCCTGTTCATTCAAATGGTGGGCACCATATATTCCTCTGTTTCTTCAAATGTTAGGCGTTTTACGGGACGAAACTGCGCCTTTTCTTTCTCCTGTCATGAGAGAACAGGCTAAAACACCCCTTTTTTTCAAAATCAGCCTATCGTCAGTATGCTAATAGATTTTCGGGTCGCACAGCGTTTGTAATGACGTCACATGTCACTAGACTTTGATATGGAGTTAAGGTTAAAATTCTTTAGTCTTTGTTTTTGTTAGACTAAAACATCTTTTCTACTCCTCCCGCCCTTCTGGCAATGGAGAGCATTGATGCATGGTAACTCTTTAAAGCAAGGTTTCATCAAATAAATGTAACCCTGTTCAGTTGCATGTTTTTTTCAAAGTACTTCCCTTCATGGTATATCGTGATATATATGCTTTTCCTGTTCCGCAGTAAATTTTGAGCAATTTTCTTATCTACTGTGCCTTTATTCCTATAAAGTAGTCCTCTTAAAAGTGGTCTTTGAGACACTTCTGTTCCATTTGACCTCATATGTTCCGAGTTCAGTGTTAGTATGGCCTTGATGACTGATCAGTATTAGTGCATATCCTTTCTTGCATGTCAATGTCTCTCGCCTTTCATTTCCCCCTTTTTTGCTCTAATCTGCACGTCTAACTAAGCAATTCTGTGCATGAGTAAAATAAAGTATAACGCATGCTTATTTCTCTAAAATAAAAGTCTTATGCATGGCTTTCATTTTTACTCTAACAAAGACCTCAACGTTAACATTTCTAAACTTTGCATAACACTTAATTTTTCTCTTGTCAATTTGGCTGATCACTCTCAGGCGGGAAGAAGAGCGGACCAGAAGGCTGAGGAAGCAGGCATTTTGGTACTTTTCCTTCATCTTTTCTTGTTCTTTTCTTTGCGGTATTTTCTATACTTCCTCGTACTCCGGGGACACAAAGAGTTTGCAGGACTTCCATCTTCTTCCCTCGATTGCTTCAATCCACTGTGCGTCTTTGCAGAGGGCGTTTGTTAGTATCCAAAATACGTTTCCAGTTTTCTTCAGGTGCACGTACCTTTTCCCATTTGTGTAAAACGTGTAAATTTACAGCCTCTTATACAGTTAACATGCCAATATGTGTTTGGGACTTTCAACAGGGTGCGCGGAATTACTACGTTTCGGTTCAGTTTTGCGATTTGAAATAGTAAGATTAAGTCGTCAATATTTCACTTTGATGTTATGGGGTGCTGTTTCTTCGTCTTGTTTCGATGACACCACACTATTCTTTGCCTATTGTTTAATATATTTATATTATATTTCTACTTTATATTGATTTTGTTGCTTGATTTATCGTTTGCGAGTTTTCCACCGTCACTAGGTTGTTTGCGGAGAACTACTCCCAACGTCACTGAAATATGTTGCAGCGCGACTGTCGCAAATGTGCGGGACACACAATTGTAACCATTCTGGTTTCAATTTTAAGAGCTTGAAGGCCAAACTACCTCTTTGCTATTCTACAGATCGGCGAGGGTGACAAATTGATCAACGTCGTCTTGCTTAATGGGGAAAGGCTTAATGTCAGGGTTCAGGTAAGGGTTTCTAAACTTTCAAACAATCCCTATGATCTCAAAACGCAGGAAATTGCCACTGTAAATAGATCACTGGGCTATTTAAACAGGTTCGACTTTCATTGGTATTCTTTCATTTTAGGCGCAAGCCACTGGACAGGACTTATACAACATCATTACTGACCATCTTGGGGTCACAGAGACCACATTTTTTGGTCTTATGATCATCAAAGGTAAAACTCAGTTTGAAGCCATTTGCGTGCAAACCGGTGACAAAAGAATCGTGTCTTGGTTCGGTTGGCTCGTTTGCAAAAAGGCAACTTGCATGCTGTGGGTGACTGAGAAATCTCGTCCGACATACTAGTCATCGGTATCTGGTAACTGAGAAGTGTTGAACGTGCAATGTGCAATCTTTGAGTTATGAATGCTTGCGCGAAGTTTCTAACCACGAAATAAGTGTGAGAGTCATCGCTTCTTTAGCATAATACACCTCAATATACTTGTCATTTGAAACTAAACTGTCTTCGTAAAATTTGGCATCCTCAAAAATTCACATTTTTGTGAATTTGAAACTTTGTACTGTTACAGCCTCTAACGTACAAGGGTACAGTGAACTACATGTAATGTGTCCATCGATCTATGAAAATGTCCTCTGTTAATGAAAATGCGAGACATTGAAATTTTGAATGACATCGTCAACGTATCTGCATTTCTTTTCCTCTATGAATTGATCTCCCCTTTTATTGGCTGCTTCATCGTTTGCAATCAGCTTAAGGAACTACTTTGGTTTTGTTCTTACTCATGGCAATTGAAAACACAATAATGCTTATTCTTACAGATGGAGAGCACGAATTCCTTGATTTTAATGAAAAGCTGTCTAAACTAGCAAAGTTTGCTCCGCACTTATGGAAGGATGACGTAAGTTGACGTACCGTTTATACTTCCCAAAAGATATTTTATTCGTTATTGCTCTGACTTCAAGCGATAAGTTACCACAAAATGCACTACTCGCTAAAGGGCCGGTTAGACTTGAACTCGTTAACTTCGTTTGGCGAACGGATGCATGGATCAAACTATAAAAATTATGTTGCGACAGTCGTGACTTTCGAAGCAATAGACGGCTGAAATAAATATCTCTTACTAAACGAGTTCGAAGTACTGTAAGTTAACAGGGGCACCCATCGACAGGTTTGTCTCAAGTGCTTTTAAAACGCTGTTCTAACTGCTATTCGGAGTGCTTTTAAAACATTATAGGTTCATTTCTGTTCGGTTATTCTAGGGAACGTGAAGCTTTTCGAATTTACTGCGGCATTTTAATTTGTCTACTTCACGAAAATCTTAGGTATTGTATTCTTTCCGAAACTCGTTGCTGGCCTTTTTTCGGTACTCACGAGGACTTTTTATCAATCAGAAAGAAACAGACATACACTTTTTCAGATCACGAAAGTTCGATGTAAAAACTCCCCAAAGAAAATCCTAGGCAATTAAAGACCTTCCAAACAGATAATTTAACGAAAGGTTCCGTTGGGTGCCCCTGAGTTAAAGAAATAAATCGACGGGGAAAAAACGAGGATCCGTACGTTACAGTAGTGAGATATTCATTAATTATATCTGTGAGGTAATAAAGCGCGCAGGAAAGGAAACTAGTTGAAGTCAAGCCAGCGGAAGGTTCAACTGTAAAATCTAAGAAATGAGTAAATACTGTTGGCTTTTAGAAATAGTTGATTGCAAGAGTCAGATAGTTTCGCAAACTTTTATTTCACACAAATCACACGAAAAGCTTGCTTGCAAATGTTGCATCAAAGCTTCAAACTGAGTGGGCTGTACTGTGGAATGGCCCGCTAAATTAGCCAATCATGGCGCGCGTACTATCTGAGAGATATAATAAACCAAAAATCAAAATCCAGGCGTTCATCAGCCCATGCTCATACTCTAATAGTATTTTTTCCCATTGAGTTCTTTTGATACCAAGAGTGCTACATTTTATTATCGTTGACACTTTCTCATTCTTTTGTTTCCATTTAGGTATCTTGCAACTCCTCGCTAGTTTTCACTATATTCTTCCGGGTCAAGTACTACGTGGAAAATATTTGTCTCTTGCAGTAAGTTTTTAATATCAAGTATTAAATCTTTTTGGCGTCAGTTTCCAAGGAGACGAAATGGCTCTAGATTTTTCAAGTCTTGCAATGACTACTGACTGAATTTCTCTCAACTGATTACGAATTTTATTCTGGTCCTCCAAGTCTTGTACACAGCCAACTCGTTGCCTCTTTGGACGTTCGGTTTTCAGCATTTAACGTTTGATCCGACTGAAATGTTTGACGGTTTCCCTACTCATTGACGTAAAGCGCATTTGAGGATATTCAATATGGAAAATGTCTCAGTTCTGTTAATGATACATTATTCTCTCCCAGACAACAATCTACAAGGCACTTATACTATCTGCAGTTAAGAAAGGATGTTTTGGAAGGGGGAATTTACGTCCACGAGGAAACAGCCATGCTTTTAGCTTCATACGCCCTGCAAGCTGAAGTTGGTGATTACAATCAGAATCTGCATGGAACCGATTACTTTGTCCCAGAACACTACCTTCCGCAGCGGGTAAGTTGT
>OX421445.1:5509007-5539007 GCA_949126865.1 Montipora capitata | reverse complement strand
TTCGAGTGTTCTTCCAACATCCTAAGTGATTTATCATGCCTCTAAACCACAGAAGCTTGTGGTCTATTGCTTTTACAGTTTACTGACACAATAAACCATAGCTGACTGACCAATCAGAGCGCGCGCATTAACTTGGTTATGATATAATCCCTGTTAAATTACTCAAGGTTACAGTCACTTGCTTTCATTGAAAAGTTATCCTCTTACATCGATCTATAATTTAAAAACGTTGTCACTACGACTCAGGACCAACTTGTAGCTCGACACTTAATTCGTTAAACGTCGAAAACTCTCCACTGGGTGTATTCAAACTTGCACAACTACCTTGTCAACTATATCGACCTAAAACACAGTTTTATAACTCGGTAACGACAACGTATCAAATGTTCTCTCCAAAATCAAGTGAACGTCTTGGCCTGAGTAGACGCCAAGTTTTCTATCAAAACAAAATTCGGATTTCAACGGTCACAATGTTCCTGCGTAAGCGACAACAAATTACTCTAAGTTCTCACCGAGCTATTTGGCTCCAAATTGATTATAATACTCAGTAGTACTTGAAATCTTTGCTCCTGACAAGAAAAAAAACCAAAAAAGGGTCACGTGACGCCAGACAAACTTACAAACGGGAGTCAGGAGCGACATGCAGACGTTTTAAGAAAAGCTACAAGACATCCTAAATGAGTATCCCCACCGTAGAACCCAGGTATAATTGACTTGCGCGTATTTCAGAAAGATGTTGTTGTTTTGTATTTTTAAAAATATGTTATACTTCATTTTGTAGTACAAGAAGGACAAGAGAGGCGGATTCAGCTTGGGCATAAGTGTTCGAGGTCTCATTGTTTACGAGGTAAGTGTTTTGGTCTCATGGAGAGAACAACTGCTGTGTTAGGGGAATGCCTCGTTAAGGGAGTAAAATACTTCAGTGTCTGAACATTAACCGCAGCATGTAAAGACCCTATAGCTACACCCAAAATTAAAGCAGAAGTTATTGTCTTTTTTTCTGAAAGGAAAGAGGAATCGTCAAGAGTCCAACCTTTCGCCATCCTTGGCAAAACATCAAAAGGATGGCATTTCATGTAAGTGATAACGAAGTTCCTTGACCACTGGTGTCTTCTTTGAGTGCGATGAACACGGCATTTTATTTTTTAAAAGTTTCTTTTCGTCTTAACATGCATACCTTTTCAGCAAACAGTATGTGATTAAAAGCCTAATATATTAGAGACAAGGGTAGAGCGAATTCAGATTTACTGACCTATAAATATTTTCCAAGCAGTTGACTTGGTTAAGCCTGGATAAAGGGGTTTAGCCGGCTTCTAAAGAAGCTGTGTTGCTGGGTCGGTGGGGAAGCGAAACACAAAACTGAGTTCATCAACTGAGTTGATATGGTCAATTTACCATAGTGAAGAAATTTGAAAGCTAACGTTTCTTGCGTTAGCCCTTGGTCAGAGCAAATATCTGCGCTCTGACGAAGGGCTAACGCTCGAAAAGTCAGCTTTCAGATTCCTCTACGGTGGTCAATTTACCATATCAGCCCAGCTGATAAACATAGTTCTGTGTTTGAGCTTGTACTAGACAATATCACTTTACCATGCACCTCCTCTAACTCGATCAATTTTTAACAATTCCTTCAAATGCCCTACCCTGTGGGAGTTCCATAGGCATGCTTGCTTGAAAGTTGTTTTGTTCGCAAAAGATGCCATTCGGCTCGATTGTAAGTCAGTCACTCAGATACCCTGCGAGCAGTTGGTTTCTCCTACGCTTTCCGAGAGAGAAACCACTGCGAGCAACCCTTTGATGTGCGAAGTACGTCACACCCCACTTGATGTATTTGACGTCAATTCGTCTTATTTCGCGGGAAATCACTACACAGCATGTTCGTCCAAACGCAGCAGTTACGTAGCTGAACGCACGCGCATTTATTCGTCCTTGGCGCTGGACGGCGGTTCACTCAAAGAGACTAACGGCTGCTCGCAGTGGTTTCTCTCTCGGGAAGCGTAGGAGAAACCAACTGCTCGCAGGGTATCAACTCAGACGATTTGAAAAGATGAAGTAATAGATCAAGCCGAAAACTAGCAGATCGGTGTAATGTTTTTCTTTACAATTCAAGGGTCTCTCATGGATGTATTCTGGGTTAGCCGCCATTTCTGATTTCATTTATTTTCATATTTTTGTCCATGTACCCATTTATTTCTATTTCAGAGGCGTCGATTTTATATTGAGGCACACGGTGATCCAGAAACATCTAAATTGGTGCTATACACCTGTAGCTACAAAAAGTAAGTTTAGTTTTACCGAAAAAATGGTCAACCAAACCTTTTTTGATAAATTGTTCTCATGACTTGTCGAAGAAAGTTCACCCATCGTTTTGTGTCGATTCTAATAATCCTGCAGTGGCTTGTAGGTGTTTTCAATTGCGAAATCCAATGGCCGCTTTTTGGAATCTTAAATGAATTGACGTCATCATCGTGAAAAAGGCCCATTCGAAAAAGGAAAGTGTAATTCTGAAGCGCGCGACATAAGATGCATTCAATACAACAGTACATCCTTTTCATCCAAAGAAAGTTGTGTGCAGTTTAAAAAAAAAGTCGGCAAATGAGAGAGACGGAGAGAGTAGGGGAAAGGGCCGGAATTTGTGAATTTCATAAAAAAATATCCAATCTCTCCAATTACAAAAGGAAGCCAGTTTCCCTCAACGTCCGCAACAACAGACGTCATAGTCAAAGTCAAAGCATAACAACATGCGAAACTCCTCTTTAAATTTTTTGTGAAAAAGTTTCCGTTTCTAAAGTAACTTAACTGATAATCACGTATCATCGTTTACTCTAAAAAACGGTCAGCGTTTATTATCCTTTAGAGCACAAACCTGTCCAGAATTTACAAGATTTACAACTACTCTACCTTTGGTAAAATGTTTAGTTAGTTGGGTATTTAGTAGAGTGTGAGCTGTACATTTCTGCCTGAAAAAGTTGAAGATGACATTTTTTGGTTTACTAAGCATAAATTAATTTATTACTATTCCTTCTAGAAACTTAAATGAAATTACTATCGAGATAACCCGAGAAAATTAACATTTGTCACTGTTCAAAGGACACTTTGTAACACATTTATCTTCTGAGCCATGTTTTAAAGCCCTAAGATCGCTCGAAGAATTCACTATTTGGTTTTCCTTTGTTTTGTCGTGTGTATCTGATATGTCTAGCGGGAACAACGTCGCTTCATGGTTTCTAAGGGATAAAAGCATTTCCAGTTTTATAAGCTTAATCCTTTGCTGAGAAAAAAACAAAAAATGGTTTTACTTACTTTTCGCATCATTTTCTTAAAACACCATGCACTAAGCTTAAAGAGTTTGGGTTTTTTTGTTTTATTTACTCAGTAATCAGAGATCCTATGACACTGTATTTATAAACATTTGGTCTAAGCCAACTTGCTAACAACCTTTCTTTTAATTCATGTTTCTGATTTTCCATTTAAAAGGGAGGAGCAGATGGTCTTTTTAAAGTGGTTTGCATATTTCATCTAATTGCACCACGAATTTGTTTTCTATGTTGAGTTAAGCCAACGTACGATCGGCTGCGTTTGTAGCCGAGTTGTTGGCTGGAATGTGGCTGAGTAGTTGGATAGAAAAAAATGGGCAACTATCCCAGATACCTCACCTTAATGATAAGAATAAATAACATCTTGTACAGTTATAATACATCTCTGATATCTCTGGGCAGAGTCGAGAACCAACACAAAGGCGCCACCTCCAATATTTGAACACGGTGCTGCTACGATGACCAAAAAATTCAGTTTTTATTTTCCTTTGTTTTATAAAGGTCAAGGTATTTGCTTAAAATGTGTACATCCTTCTACAAGTTCCAAATGATGATGGGTATGAGACTGTCTAATCTTAAAGAATATCCAAAAGACGATGGAGGTGAGAATACTTAAGTAAATTGTAGCTGCAAGGACCAACGTAAGCACCGGATCATGGTGAAGGATCTAATCAGTGTGCAACTATTTTTACAAACGAGAAGAGATCAAACAGTGAAGGAATATCTTTTGAATCATGCTACCAATATTTCGAACGGCACTGCTTTTCTTTCGGCAGGGTGTCACAAGTAACAACTTGGCCGCAGTTGTTGAAAAGGTGGATATCGCTATCCACCGGATAAATCACTATCCAGTGGATAAGTCATAGCGAAACCAACTTGATTGCGCTATCCAATGGTTAGTGATTTATCCGGTGGATAGCGTTATCCACCTTTTCAACAACTTGGACCTGATAAAACAGAACCCACTTTCGAAATATTGGTAAATACAACGTACATTCCTTCACGGTTTGATCAGCCTTTCTATCCTCGTTTCAGTGTTAATATCTGACAATTAGTTAACTCTTACTACTGCAAAGAACTTTATGAACGCTTCGTTCATTTTGGACGACAAACTCTTGGAGTCTTTATCAATGAGTCCCCTCAGCTGTTGCGTGATATAGAACGAACTCGTAAGTCAGTCATCAGTCCTTGAAGCAGGTGGCAGGGCCGTAATCGCGTGGTCATGGGTTCGAGTCCTGTTTGAATCTGAATTTTTCTTCTTAAAGCTAATTAGCAACTTGTTTGACTTTCTTCACCAACTGCGTAGATCTATCGCTTGGAAAATAACTTCATATCTGCAGTTCACATACATGAATTTCATTTCTTCTCCGTGCATGAGCGGGGGGTATTCAACAAATCCTGTAATCAAACTATACAGTTTCGTTTTAATTTCGTTTGAATGTGTCCACTCTGATTCACTTCCGCATTGTTTTGGAACGTTTCAGTCGTAAGAATGAATGGTGTCGTGAAAACAGACGAGAGCGATTCCGTAGTAGGAGATATTCCAGTGCTCACAGAAGAAGCCAAACCTAACCAAGCCCAAGATTCAGCAGTTATACAGCCACCTGGAATAGGGCCGGCAATACATTTGAATGGATCAGCAGGCCCAAAACAAGAAGACCAGCCGGTACAGGTTTGTATGTAGCCTGCCTGTTCGCTATAATCCACTCCAGGAAGTCGTTTGAACATTTGTGAATGGTTAGTTTGAACCGCATGGGAACAAATTTCAAGAATGTTGACCTGGCACAGGGAGGAACAGATGGTCTTATTAAAGTGGTTTGCATGTTTCATCTAATTGCACCATGAATTTGTTTTCTGTGTCGAGTTAAGCCAGCGTATGATCGGCTGCGTTTGTAGCCGAGTTGTTGGCTGGAATGTGGCTGAGTAGTTGGATAGAAAAAAATGGGCAACTATCCCAGATACCTCACCTTAATGATAAGAATAAATAACATCTTGTGCAGTTATAATACACAAGAAGAACTTGAGGTGAGCCCTATAGAGGATATCTCTGGGCAGGGTCGAGAACCAACACAATGGCGCCACCTCCAATATTTGAACACGGTGCTGATACTATGACCAAAAACTTCAGTTTTTATTTTTCTTTGGATTTCAAAACTATGTTAGCAAAACACTAACTGAACCAGGTTTTAAGGCTTGATTTTAAAAAGAAACCTTTTTATTTTAACTGGAATTTTCCTATTTAACGGTCCACCAATACTAACTTTAAAATCTCGAGAGAGCTGGACCGAGGAGAAAATGGCGTTAAAATGCGTTTCCGCGGATGAATTAATAGGCTGATTTAGCAACAGAACGGGAACGTCAGTGGCGACGTCGCGCGCAGCAAAACTACCAATGAGAATTTAGAATAGAGAAGAAAAGAGTGGAGTCTGTTCTATTCTGAATTCTCATTGGTGTTTTTTCTGCGCGCGCCGTCGCCACTGGCGTTCCCGTTCTGTTACTAAATCAGCCTAATATGTAGCACGGGAGTCTCGGGCTTTCAGACTTTTAAACTTGTGTTTTGCATATATAATAAGATGCGTTTACACCCTGAAATTTTAAGCTTGTGAGTGAATGACTTCGTCACTTTTCCTAGATCCAACCCTCTGAGGTCCAATTGGTCAGTTTGGAACGTGAGTACTGGCGTCTCGTGAAATCCAAAACTTACACTCAAAGTAAAGAGCCTTTGGATAAATATCAAAGCTCAAAATTTTGCCAGTCAAGTGTTAAGCCGTCACACTTGCAAAATCTGAAGAAGAAGAAAAAAGAAGCGATTTTTTGATCATAGTAGCACTTTAAAATCACTGAAGTGGAGACAATCCAAGTGAATAGTCAATGTTTGTCATTTGATGCAGTGAGTACCATGAATTTCGAGATCAACTTCTTCTCTCTTTTCCTCGGTAATTCTTTTTACTCTGAACTTTTTTAATCCAGGTCAGCGTTCACCCTGTTCAACTGCAGAAGGTCGACGGAAGTCTTGGACTCAACATAATTGTGAGTACTTGTCCAAAAGAGTACTATATGAACTTCATTTAAGAGTCAACTGTATGTAGCGTTGGAGCATTAATTGACGACACTGTGTAGTACCCGGGGAAAATCCACTCGGAGCAGAGTAAAGAACCAACAAACCCAACCCAAATTTGTGTTAATTGATAATTTCAGTTTACAGTGTCCCCAATTAGTGTTCCAGTGGTAGAAGGACTAGACACTTCATGATAAAGTTCCAGTTTCCTTTCCTTTCCTTTTTACATGTGAAGCCAAGTACCAGTCCGGTCTGCCACATTGGTGGCAGGCGAGTGCTCTCACCACTGCGCCATCCCTGCTGGTCATATTTCAATTTTCGTCCTTTATAAAGACTTAAATCATCATCTTTTTTTTATTTCATCGCATAGGGTGGTATTGAGTTGGGTGGAATTTATGTCAAGACGATGGCTCCTGAAGGCCCAGCATCGCTAAGCGGCAAAATCAACATCGGTAAGCTGGTCTCTTCTCTCACGGTGTGTCTTTTCCCTACATAACTGCGCGCATTCGTTGTAGAAATCTAAAAAAAGGTCTACAGGGCTTTGCACACCATGCATGGCACTTACTCTCTTTTCCCAAGTCTATTTGATAAAATAGACTCTTGAAGTCCTCCCCCCCCCCCCCCCCCCCGTCACTAACTAATATCCAACAAGTGAAGCTATGATCCTCGCATTCATATATAATTTCATCGTTAATATCCAACAGTTTCAATCCAAGCAAAGATTTCAGTACTTCCTCACGTAACCGTGAATATGCACACTATAAGCGCATTTAAGTAAAGGCTTGAACGAAAACTCTGCCCAACGTTTAACGTGAAGTATAGTTTATCCTCTGGATAGTGACTGAGTGATTGCTTTAACCGACTTCGTACGTTGCAGGTGATAGAATCCTAGAAATAAACGGCCAAAGTCTGGAGGGTTTATCGAGACAAGAGGTAAACGATTTACAACTTTGACATTTAACGGTGATGTTAGTTCAGTATTTCAAATTTCTAAATTTTGGAAAGTCTCACTCTTATGATTGACCGTTCTTCGTTGGTTTGATTGCTTAGTGTTTTCGAGGCGAAAACGCTTTGAATCACTCAAAGATGTGACTTTCTAATTTTTCTGTTTCAGGCTGTTAACATTCTACGGACCGCACCTTATGTCTGTACCATGTTGATCGAGAGCTGCGTCGCCGCCCCTGCAACTCCGAACGGGAAGCCAGCATTGCCTGGATCTCAGTCTACGTCTGCCTTCTATCAACCAAACAGACATCAGCAGATGCAGCCCATGATGCAACGCCAGCCGTCACTAGAATCGCAATGCTCTTCCGTGCATCAGCAATTTGTACCCGGTAAAAGCCACCAGATTGAAGACATAGTTTCAGTGAGTACTTTAAGTATAGAAAAGACGAAATCCGTCACATCGCTTCCTTTAGATAAGCACAATAGTAGCGATACACTAGCTTGGGGTCAGCCATTAGAGGTCAATCCCGCTGCGGTGTCTGCTCAAATAAGGAAACGCGCTATGAGGAAGAAAATGATGATCAGTGAAAGTGCTTCGCTTGACAAGGGTGGGAGTCAAACCTCTATGGAAGAAGCGAAAGATTTAAGGAAGGCGTCTTCAACAATTGCGTCCCCTCAGATTACGGAAAGTGCCCCGCGAAACAAGTTATCTATGAGTGCCTTTAGCTTCTTTGGAAGTTTTCAGGGGAAGCGAGACGAGCATGCCTATCTAACTAGCAAAGATGAAAAAACCTCCGTGGGCGATCGTCAGTTTCCAACGAGTGATAATTTAGAGCAGCAACCCGGAGAGGGGACTCAAGGAATGTTTCAAGGAGAAAATCCCTCCGGCTTGGACGAACAGTCAACGCTGTTAAATTTCCCAGAGCAAAAAGTCCCAGAAAATGATGATTCCAATGTGGTTGGGTTTTTCCGAAAGATTCAATCATTTCTGTTTTCTCCCTCAACCACTTTCTCCCAATCAAAGCAACCAGATGAAGCGGAATCGTCTTGCTGTGAAAGTGATTTGGATTCCGAATTCAGTGAAATTACATCGGGGTCCTTCAATCCAGGGGAAATTGAATCCGTGCGGGAAGAACTGGAGAGTTTATTACTACGGGATTCTCCAAACAGCCAAAAGGGTGTTTGCGTGGAGTTAACCCATGGGGAATTATCCTTAGGGGAACATTCTGGGGAACCCGTCTCTCAGGGACAGGTGTCAGACTTTGAAACCAAGGAGGGAAGCAATTTCGAAAAGGATACGAAAGACAGCGGCGAATTGGGAAGTAGATTTAGTATTTTTCGTGCCTTGAGTGTATTTGCAAAAAATGATAAGCCTTTGGAGGATAATAAAAAAGATAAGACATTAGAGGATGATGGAAATGACAAGGCTTCAGAGGATGATGCCATCGATAAGTCGTTAGAGAATGATACAATGGAAAAATGGGATGATGAACACGCAAATGTACATGATGAAGATATTGAAGATAAAAAGCAACTTATAACGACAGAGGACACAAAAAGTAAATCCACCGTGGACGAGGGCTTGGAGAAAAGCTCCCCAACGGATGAAGATGTTAAACAGGAGGAACAAAGAGATCGAGAAGAAAAGGAATCCTCGATCGATACCTCAACCGAAAATAAAAAAGAAACCACTGTGTAATGTGACAAGGTGAAAATTTTGCTGCATTAAATCGTAATGAGAATCACGGCTGCCCATGGGCATGTGTGTCATAACAAAACGGAACTCCCCACTGATTTGAAACAAGTGCCGTTTCAGAATGTACAGTCTTAGTGGTTCCCTCTGCTATCCGCCAAGCTAATTTTTGAAAAGATAACCACTCCAGGAAGGGACAGTATAATGCTTTGTTTTTTCTTTTAATTCTGTTGGGGCGACATTCTTGCGAGAGAGAAATTTAAGATAATGCTTTCCTCATAAATACCCAAGTTTTTTATTTGGATAGTAGTAGACAACTCAAAGTTAGTCCAAGAAGTATTGCCATAACATGACAAAGCTACGCCATTAATATACTCAGTTAAATTCAGACCACGTTGTTAATACACGCGGTGTGTTTATTGATATCTATTCATCTGACCTTCATACAAGTTATATAATACAATTTTGAGTCAGTAATATCTAACTGAGACAGATATTCAATAATAACAAGTTAGTTATACAAAGGGTAATTCATAATAGCCCAGCTTCAATTCTTAACTTTCAGAGCTGGCTTTTCTTAACAAAAGCTTGTATAACAGCCGAAAAACTTAGCAATTAGAAAATGAACAAGAATTACAGAAGCTACGCTATTAGTTTATTGATGTCATGACCTACAACTGAACAAAATGAAAATAAACTTAATGTAACATTGATTTGTCTCCCACAATGTTTCCAGTTCAGTTTCCCGAGACAGCTGAATTCGCTCGTACAGAAAGTAAATCCCTATAAGTGAATTCCTTTGAGTCAGTAATCGACTGAGGAAAATATTCAAAACATTGGCGTCGACTTGATGTCTTTTAACCAAACAGAGAGTCTTAGCCATTTGTTTGTTTTCCTTCTTTTTACAATGGACACTTATTTTAACCCTTTCTGGGAACTAGTCCTGGGTTAAAAGATTTTTTTAAAAAACTGGATATAACAAAAAAATAACCAACAGGCAAAAGATGAGGTTGGACTAAACAAAATGCAACGAATTGCTGTTCGCTTCAAATTGCAAAGTTAAGTTTAAACACTAACAAAAGTGAATTTACTCTTGACTCTCCTTGTAGTCTCGAAGGAGATGGTTGAGTTGTCGTATCCCAAAAATTACTTACGTAATACAGTTGTTAAGCCATGGACCGGATTTCGAGTCAGTGAAAAGATATCTCTTCTGTCATTACTAATTTAAACAAGCGGTTGACACTTTTACAGGCTATTGCTTGTGCGTAGCAGTACTGACATAAATGTCTTAGACTTTCATTAAAGAGCTCGTCAAATTCTCGGCAGTTGGTTAACCTGCAAAATAAGTGTTAAATTTAGTACAAGGGTTTTCACATTCAATCTTTTAGTCCATTAATTCTTGTGTTTGTTTCAGGACTTCATTCCAATCGAAATTCCAAAACTGAATGGAAGTTTCGGTCTTAACGTCACGGTAAGACTGTGCCAAGTTCTCTTTTCAGAACCCACACATAACGTTTAACTCTTATCGCAATAATTTTGGCCCTACTTTCCGTCCGTTTCGGTTTAATATGATTTTCTCCACAAAATGATTATTCATAAACTATTGAACACTGTCGGAACAAGGCAATTCCAAATAAGATCGACGATTCAAATTTGGAACCTTGACATGTTCGACAACGCATTTCGTTTGAACGGTGTTTAAAATCATAGACAAATAATTTCAATTTCGTTCGATTTCTGTCGTGTTGCTTTTAACTAATTTATTACAAAAACTTTCTTGCCCAGAATAAAATTTTGTGTAATTTAATTTCTCATATTCTCCTTAGAGACCACTGAAACAATTCTCACAATTGACGTACAATTTATAAAATCAATAGCGTCCTTTCGATTAATGAAAACACTTTTGTTTGAGTACGTGTCCCATGGAATTTCGCCATATCAGAGAAATGATCAAATGAAGGCAAAACACAAAAAACGAAAAGATGAATGCAAATGTCGTCTAAAGGTATTTTATCGCATCCAAATAGATAAGTCAAATGAAGTTCCCCATTCTATAAAGTTGCGCCAAATTGACGAATGCATCAACTATAATTTATTTGAATCTTTGCCTCCGCAAATCAACTTTGTTTTTAGTTCGGACAATTTTGCGACAATTATCGAGTAATGCCTGGTACAGGTGACAGATTGTCGCATCTAAGCTTTGAATAATTGAGAGAATGTGTTGTGAACTCAATAACAGCGTCGAGAACTTCAAATAATATTGTAGCATGCAGCACAATATAACTACGAAAAAGGCCTTATTTTTAGTCCGATTTGCACAGTGATTCTTTCCAGCGAGTGACAAAAAAGCGTAATTAAATTAAATATTTTTTCCTCCCTAATGACATACAAGAAAAATATTTTTCTCTGTTTTCCAAGAAACTGTAATTTGAAAACGCCAGAGTTCCTTTCTCATCGGCAGGGGTCCATTGACCGGCAGAGCTCTCTTAATTTCAATTCGTTTTTGCACGGTATAAATTAATCATATCTTGAGGCATAATAAGGAAAATATCTTTGAGTTGAGTCCGTAACAATGTCTCTAATATCTCGAAATAACTGGTTCTTCTTACAAACCAATGTATTCTCAAACCTTAAACAGTCAAGAAATCCTGCAAGCATCGAATATTCGTGGCGGTCATCAAAACGGTGATTTTTAAAACTGTTTTGACTTAGTAGTATCGACAACTTATAAAACTAGCTTCGCTTTTTGCCCACTTCAAATTTATGTTGAAATGCGCTCCTTAGTTTTAAAGGTTTTGTTACTAACTGCGCACATGCATGTTATATTTTCAAGGGTGGGCCAGAACTTGATGGAATTTATGTGAAATCGCTATTACCAGGAGGAGCTGCTGAGGCCTCAGGGAAAATTCGAAACGGTGGGTATCTAAGAAAATTCTCACTTCTCTCAAGTTCCATAACTTTGAACAGGAATATTCTTTTCCTCTCAATAAACGTATTGCGTTGAAAGGAAAACTAATTAACCAGAAAGGGGGTACATCAGAATGAATAAGAAAATAACTTACCTTGCGGTATCATCCCTAGTTTCTAGAAGTGTGCGTGGGTCCTTTCCCATTAGTTTTAATTTTTTTTCTCGCTTTTACGTTTCGTGGACTGAAAACGGGGCCAACTGAGTTGCAGCAATGAAAAATATATTCACAGATTGTAGGTTATCTTCTCTTTTCAAGAAAGTGATTGGATGAATTGAGTATGCAAAGAAGACTTTGTTATTTTTCAATCAACTTATATCTCGAAGAATACCCAATCATAATGCTTATTCAACAGTATTGTTTCGTTGATTGGTCAAAATAACTTCTAAGTCGACGAATCAGGTGATCTGTTGATCCTCGGGTCTTTTATTACTTTGGAGTTTTCTTTAAATATTATGAATTTCTACATGTTCCACCCAACTTTAAGATCGAGAAGATGTAACTAGAAAAATCTACTCTACTTAGGATATATTTCAGAGAAAACCCGCATAGCTGAGCTTAATTGTTTGAAAATGAATTTATCAGGTTCGAAACGAAAACTGAGGGACAATTCTAACCTAGTACAGCGATAAATAATTTGCCCGTAAAATTTTCTCAGGTTTTCACTGCAAGCAGGTGATAAAACATAATTGGAACAATTACGCGACAAGATTCGGCCTCTGCTAATTAATAGATCTAAAAAAGGATTAAAATTCTAGAAGATAAATTAATAACTCTAGGAAAGAATGTTGAAAGAAAAACAGGAACTACTTTAACGAAGGAAGCCACAAACAAACCAACAAGTGGGGAGGCAAAGATTTTTGACCTTCCTATTTTCAATTTCTAGTGATAAGAAGTTATTGAGGAAAGAACTCACCTTTTATTTGTTACGTAATACAATTTTAGCTACTTTTACGCCTCTATTCGATTATTGATCTTTCTCTATCAGGGGACAGAATAGTGGAAATAAATGGAGTAGCAATGGAGGGTCTAAATCGCAAACAGGTATATTTTTAATAAAACCTTAAATTCCTTATTTTTCAACTCGAGTTGGTTGGCAACAAATACGCCAATGGATCATTATACAAAACAAGGAAGACGATGGTTCAATCCGCTGGTCAGTCTATCTGTTAATGATTCTTACCACATACCGGAAAAAATTACTAAATGCTGATTGGCTGAGACGGAGGGCATTTTTTTCTTAATCACGAGGGTACTTTGGTAATCAAGAGGGCATAGTTACTTGATCTTGATTGGTTTACCAGTTGCTTATACAGAGCAAGCGAAGTCACAAGAGAACTCTTCTTCCAGATTCTGACAGTGATTAAACTGTTTTTTGTCCACATATAAAATAAAATTTATTTCTGTTGACAGCAACGATTTATTGAACTGATGAAAGCGTGTTACTTTAAGTGCCATGGATTAATTTGTCGCATTGAACGACTGAGCTTCCCTCAAAAATTTTGCCCTCTATGTGATAAACATGTAATGGCAATGTGCCCTCGTACAATTAAAGATTAATTTCACTTGTATTTTCAAAGTTGTCCAAATTGCCTTCATCGCTCCGCGACACGGGCAATTTTGTAAAAACTTTGAAAATACGCGTGAACTTAATCCTTAATTGCCCTCGGACCCATGCGCTTACACATACAAAACGCTAGTTCATTATTAGTCAATCAGTTTGTCTGTTCATCACGTTTCAGTTTGGTAGTTCAGTCGGTCGATATCAGTCAGTCCACCAGATTGGCCAGAGCTAGTCTGCTAACTCTGGATTGGTCGATCAGTAAACGAAGGCGTTACTTTCTAACGAAAGTGTGACGCTGTGTCGGTGCATTGGAGAGTTAAACACGAAAATTTGGTTTTATCAGATGAGTTTGACGTCTCGAGCGTTAGCCCTTCGTCACGGATCGAATTGGTCTTTTCACGGTGGCAATCCGACCTCTACGTATCAATTCGTTTGATAAAGCCAAATGGTCGATCTGAGAGTCCACCAATCATGTAATTCACCTCCGGCAGGGCCGGCATAGTAGTGATAGCACTCACCTCCAACCAATGTGGCGCGGGTTCGATTCCCAGTCTCGGCGTCATATGTGGGTTGAGTTTGTTGGTCAGTTCCCTACTCTGCACCTAGAGGTTTTTAACCGGGTACTACGGTTTTCCTCTCTCTTCAAAAGCCAACATTTGATTTGATTCACATTAATTTATTGGTTTCAGTTTACAGTGTCCCAATTAGTGCTTCAGCGCTAGAAGACTAGACACTTGCATAAAGTTTCTTTTCTTTCCTCTCCCAGCCAAACCATGCTCCAGATCCCGACCTACGTTTATTGAGTCAGCCATTCAATGGCTGGAAAAATACTTCATTTCCATACAAATTAGCACTGGAGGCAAAAAAAAAAGAACCTCATTAACTCTAAGCCCATGCCTTTTTAAGAATTTTCAATTATACCTCTTTTTTCTTATCATGTCACATCTTGTTATTGTTGCAGGCGGTTGAGTTATTACGACGTTCTGCAGCTACTGCTACCCTGGTTATAGAGCGGTACCGACAGCCTCAGCCTGAGGTTCCTCCACTGGAGGACGTCGATGAACTTCTGAGAAGTTCGGTAATCCAGAATAAGTTCTAATTTTCTTAATGTTAGAATGCACAATGTAGTGAAAACACACAACATAAACAGTTTGGGCTTCTGAGGAACTGAACAGCACTAGACCAACCCCATGACCTTGTGATTCCCGGGCACGCTGTTTCACAACTAAGCTATCAAATCTAACCGGGAGCTGGCTCACAAGGCTTTTTATCACCATAATTGTAGCGCGGTCTAATAACCAATAGTCTCGTTCTGTCCTATTACAGTAAGTAAAAGTGAACAGACGGTATTCACAAAACTTAATAAATATCACCTACTAATACTATATATGTATCTTGTTAGATTTGCCCTTATTGTTTAGGCATAGATTTTAGTCTCCTGAGACAAGTTTCTCAAACTACTGAAAATCGAGGATTTATTGTCTGACTTGATGTAAGTTTATTGCTTTTAAGAAGAGAGTATGAAGGTAAGAGAAGTAATCCCTCATATTGGCTCTATTCTCATCGTAATCCCTCTTAAGTTATTTTTAGATCTCCTGCAAGATCCGGTATTCCCACGAGGGTTATCTGATAGCCAATTATATGTCCCCATTTTTACAAATTTTGACAGCTGAGCGAATTCCCACGCAACATTGGTAAAAATAGGGACATATGATTGGCTATCAGATAACCCTCGTGTAAATACCTGGTCTCGCTGGAGATCTAAAAATAACTTAAGGGGGATTACGTTGGGAATAGGGCCAATATGAGGGATTACCTCTCTTACCTTCATACTCTCTTGCTGTTAACGATTACTTACATGTAAGATAATGCTAATAATAAAATCTCTTTTTTATTTACAGCCTAATTGCATATTCGTGGAGCTACAAAAAATGAACCATTCGTTTGGATTCAGCGTTGTGGTTAGTAACTCAGCTGTATACTTTCCTTGTTGGGGCTGTGTCACGGCGCTGCAGTCGATTTTGTGTAATTTTACCAATTACTTGCCCCTAATCTCTCTGCAGCTGAGCGTTAACCAAGAAATTACTTTTAAATAACACAAATCAAAGCTTCATCACAAAACTGATATCTCAGTTGAGTATAGTCTAAGGCAGCGTTTACACGAATGCGGTTTCACATCGACACGGTTTCACGACTTCAAAACCGCGTGGGACCTCGCGTCCCGTTCGCACCAGCCCTTTTGGGTCTTCGTATTATCGTATTAAGTGCTGCTGTTGTGTGTTTACTTTTTTTTTTTTGGAAGTCAAACCCAATAAAGCTGTTCAAAAATAAATATAAAAATAAAAAATAATAAAATAATAAAAATAAATAAATAAATCGATGTGGTTTGGAAGTGTTTACACGGAAGTGTTTTCGCAAGAAATTCAAAGTCGTGATGGTATAATTATAAGCAATCGCTGCACTACGTGCTAAATTTACCATTTCGAATCGAACAATGCAAATTTCGCGCCAAAATAGTAACCATATTCAATTCGATGTGGTTTCGCTGTTTACACGACAGATGAAACCAAATCGTTTTGAAAACGCTCCACAGGGAAGATATAGAGTTGAGCTGAGAACCTTTTCATATGATTTACTTTACTTTCATGTGGTTTGATTCGACTTACAGTCTCGCAATTAGTAGAGCACTTGCACTCAGCTCCACAACCTTGTGACTCATAATCCTCATAATCATCATTCTTCTTCTTCTTCTTCTTCTTCTTCTTCTTCTTCTTCTTCTTCTTATTATTATTATTATTATTATTATTATTATTGTTATTATTATTATTAGCATTAGTAGTAGTAGTAATAGTAGTAGTAGTAGTAGTAGTAGTAGTAGTAGTGGTAGTAGTAGTAGTAGTAGTAGTAGTAGTAGTAGTAGTATCTCGCAGTATAAAACTTTGGAATGCTGTAAAGATTATGAGTAGTATAGGGCGCATAACGTAACCTACACCACTTGAGAAACTATACATAGGCAAAAAAAGAAGTTTGATATGAAACCTAATACAATCCTAATATACATTGTGATATGAATCTCTCTACTTAAACGCCAACTTAGAATATTATTAAATTCTTATGCTCTGTAAAACCTATGCAACGACATGGTGATATAATTATCTCTACTAGAAGCCTATTTAGAAAATATTCAGTTGTTATACTTTCATTATCTCTTATAGACTTACACGGGGCCAACATAATGTGGTTATCTCTACCAAAAGTCTATTTTTTAATCATATCAAACTCTTATACTCTTATAAAATCTACGTAAAAAAATACAGCTTTTGAAGAACTTTTATTATTATTATTATTATTATTATTATTATTATTATTATTATTATTATTATTATTATTATTATTATGTACACATGTATAAAACAATGGAAGAGAGGAAGAAGAGTCCTCTTTCCCTTACCCCACACCTGCAATGTGAGGAATGTCGAGCTTAAACCCTTTATTCTCTGACCAAATATATATTTTTGTCCTTCATAAATTTATACTGGGTTTGTTACAGCTTTACTTATCTTCACATGTCGGTAGGGTGGTCCAGACTTCGGTGGAATTTTCGTGAAGACTATCAACCCTGATGGAGCGGCAGCCATGGATGGAAGAATAGGAATAAGCGACAGAATTGTAGCTGTGAATGGTGTGAATTTAACAGGGGCTACAAGACAAGAGGCATGTAATGAATACATGTGACGGTTAACAAATTCCTTCCTTGTGGGCTTATTTATTACTGCTGAATATTTAAGTGAGAACACAACATATACATACACAACTGAAAATGGCAACTAGGCTCAGACCGTTGACCTACTGTAAGCAGCAGTTATTCTAGAACATCCGTTCACTTATTTGCGGATGAATAACGTCATTTGTGATATGCTTCGTCCTCGAAGCGATGTCACTACCCGGTCAGTGTAAAACGCAGACTACCGACTGCAGACTGCAGACTGCAGACCAGGGGTAAAATGCAGACTGAGGTTATAACATAACTGTTGAAAAAGCCCAAACCCCTTAGAAATGCTAACCTTAGGCCTAATTAGGCCTAAAACAATATTTAGGCTTAACTGTTAGCATTTCTAATGGGTTGGGGCTTTTCAACAGTTAAATTATAGCCTCAGTCTGCAGGTCTGCAGTCTGCAGTCCGCGTTTTACACTGACCGGTCACTACCAGAAAACAAAAGTGAAAGGATCATATTTCTAAAGCTATCTAAATCCTCTGTTCAATGTTATTTTCCCTTTGAAACAACGCATACATGAATCAATGAAGGAATATAAATTGAAGTAGCTGCAGAAAATTCGCCATTTTCTGACTACTGCTTTCTTCATATAGCAGGAACTTTTCAGGAATGATTGGGCAGGGTATTTTACAGAACGCCTAACGCCGAATGGTTAGCTTTCAATTACGGTAGTGCATGTCTGCAGTAATTACGTCAAAGCGCCGATTTCTGAAATGGTTATCTTTTAGTTACTGTTGCGTAAATGTAAAGCTATTTAGTTATACCGTCAAATACCGATTTTAGAATGTTCGGCGTTCCGCAAAATACCCCCGCCGGGAACGATGAACTTACAAATTAACTTGCTATTCATATGCAAATAAAGTACGGCTTAATCTTACTATTCGCAATTGAGCTCAACAATGAATGAACACGACAAAGAAACGGAGTGAAAGTGAAATGAAGAATTAACTGAACATTCCTACCCAGCCTTGTTCGCTTCTCATTATTTTCCAGCCAAATCTAGCCGCCATTTTTATTCAAGCTGGATCTTGGCAGCTTGCAGCTTGTTGCATGCGGAAACGTAGTTGTTCCTTACCCGAAATGTCTGAAATGCTTTTTTTTCTTATTTAGGCTGTCGATGCTCTACGAAATTCGCCGATAATAGCTCAGCTGGTGGTTGAAAAATGCTCAGCTGAGGATCACATGACCAATAGCATAAGCAATAGCAGTGGACCTCCAACACCCCAGGGGCTAAGATACGGAGCTGTGCATTACAATCAATATCATGATCACCCTGCAGACACATATAATGGTGAGGATAGCTAAGAAGCTCTATGTTTTGTTCTTTATTTAGGATGCGAAGAGACTCTCCATTAGATAAAAAAAAAAGACGTTTGCCTCGATTTGATCTCGAATGGATCATCCGACATTTGCTGGAAGCCTTGACACTGACTCCCACCCCACCCATCCCCCTCCGTTTTGGGCACCTTTTTCCCGCTAATTAACTCTTGACTAATGATTAATAACTCTGGGAACAGGGTAAGGGGGTACTATAGGTACCGTTGTAATAAAAGTGAAATACCATTCATCAATGCCAAGTTTTGCTAGACTTGCAGATCGACAAATAAATTGTTATTTCTATTCTATCCGAAATAATAACAAAACAAATAATTACCAAATAGCCATGTCCATTTTCAGTTGAATTTTACATTGAACAAGAGTAAATTAGATAAACTCTTGCATTGAATAAATGCGTTTCCTGATATTGGGTCGGTCGGTCGGTCGGATTGAAAAAAAAACCTAAAAAAAATCACAACAAAAGTCTCGGAATATGTACCCCAGCATCTTTGCCGTGGAGCCTGGAAACAACAAGACGTGAACCCAAAATCGATATGGCGGAAGAGTTGGTTGATGTTATGATAGAATTAAAACGTGGTTTTCTCTATGCTGTTACCATGCTCATTTTTCAGACTAAAAGAATTATTTAAAGTGAAAAATGGTTTAACTACGTAACTGAACGTGTTTTTCAGATTACACTATGGAAGATTTGCCGTTTGAAGTCTATCTTACGAAAGGCCAGAGTGGACTGGGTATGAGCTTGACCGGAGGAGACAGCGCAGGTATGGAGATTTTCTAAAACAACTAGGACAAGGCTGCATGTGTTCTCTTCAAGGATTAGTCTAGGAAAGTCGTGTTTGATACACGTTCTTGGGTTCTTAGTGAGCTAGGCTTCATCATTTGGAGTCTTTTTTTCTTTTGAAGAAATTCGTCAGTAAGGATTATCAACTCAATACACAGGAATCGGGCGGAAAACAAGAATAAGTGGAACAACAAAGCTTAGTGAAATGCTTGCATATTAACTTAGTTTGAGTTTCCTTTAACCTTAATTGTAGTTTCTCTCTTATCTACAATGTGAATTTAGGACCAATCTACATAAAGAAGCTGGTACCAGGTGGCTCAGCGATTTTGTCAGGACAGCTCCAAGTTAATGATATTATTCTTCAAGTAAACAACAAAAATGTCGATCGAATGTCCTACAGGGTAAGTCATTCTAAATTTGATACACTAATCGAGCACCTGATCATGCTTCAACTTCTGCGTAACGAATGGCCTTACACAGATCAATTTTACAGTAACTATTTTCCCCTTTTTGTTTTCTTTATATTTGCAGGAAGTCCTCTCCATTCTTCGCAATTGTCCCTCCGAAGTCAAACTGTTAGTTCAAAGACCTAGAATGTCATCTCATCTTCCTTACCCAGGTTACCGTGGATGCAGCGATCGAGCCAGTGTAGATAGTTACGGAAGTTATAGTAGTATGTCGAGTATTTTTTAAACGAGTCGGACATTTGATTTGTCTATAGAGTTTTTGGAACAGCTGAGGCGACTTGTTGGACTGAAGCTAACTTACTGGATAGAGCAACTTTCGAATGACCTTGAAAAAGAGTCCGCAGTTTGTTCACGGACCAATGTTTCGCAATATTAAAACAAAGCTTCTCCTTATTCCCGCCAAGGAAACTCCTAATATGGGCAGTAAATAGTTTGATTGCCCAATTACATTACTGCATTTCAAATGACGTCAAAGCAAAATGCCGAAGTTCCGTGGAGACATGACGTTGTTTGCATCCGCGTTCGCAAATCCAATGAAAATTCGCGCTCGTTTGTTTTTACTGATACAGATAAGCCAATTAAATGTTTTACAATTTGTTTACGTTCTGTTTGCACGTTTCATTTTTGAAGGTCATGTGAAAGTCGCTCTATCTCATTCAAGTGACTAATCCAGAATATATCGAAACCAAAGAAAAGGTTAGCACGTCAGTATTATCTTGTGCAACTAAATTTGTATGGATCTGACAATTTTCGAAGTTGAATTAAATGAATACCACCTCGTTAATTGAATGGGGTGTGAAAATATACATAACTGAAAGTGTTATTTCCTTGAAATACATAATTTCAATTATTCAGCTAAGCTCATACTTGTAGTGGTTATCCTGGAAATTATTCTAAGGTCACAAAAAATTTCCAATATGAAACGCAATTACCGGAAATGATACGGTGCCGCCCGCAGCAAAATGGCCCCTTTGCAGCTGGCGGTCACATAGTACAAAAACCGCCATACTGGAGAGCAACTTAATTGCGCACTGGGACATAGAAAACAAAGAAAATTTTTAAATTGAATTGCTTTGTTTTAGATGTCCCAGTGCGCAATGTGCTCTCCAGAATGGCGGTTTTGTACCATGCGATCGCCAGCTGCAAAGGGCCCATTGTCCCGATATTATTTTGCTTTTTTTTCGTATTTGTCTGTTTGAGGGGAGGGGAGGGCTGATCAGCATATTTAACAGGGCCATTATTTCATGAGCGCGCGTTGGATATGAGATGATAGATAGCCAACGAGGCGCGTAGCGCCGAGTTGGCTATAATCATCTCATATCCAACAAGCGCGAGTGGAATAATTGTTTTATTAAAAACGCCCCAAAAATATAAAAAAACTAGACTACAATAAAAATAAAAAGGCCCAAAAACTCACGCATATGCTTGCCGTGTTTGTAGATCATGGGAGTATAATGGCTCATAACCCATGATGGCTTAGCCAATCAAAACCCTCGAATTGCATTATCGAATGATCCAGTTTTTAATAATAACTAATATAGCCACAGCAAGCCAGCCTTTGCCCAAGAATCAACCTCATACAACCGCGTCGATATCAATGGTAGCAGATGCTCAGAATACGCGGACCTATAGATAGGAAGGGCGGATATCGACGTCACAGCTTACTCTAAGATTGAGGAGCTTTAGCAACGACGACGGCAACGGCAACGAGAACGTCGTCGTTAATTGTGAATTCGCTTTATTGCAATCACTTCGCGACTATTCCAAGCATTTTAACGTTACTAAGTTGTGGCAAACCCTCAAGAACTAAACTAGTATGAACGACGCTCACTTTAGGGGAGAAAATGAACATTTATTCTCAAGAGCTGACGTTCTCCCTAAAACCTTATCAGCTTTAGATTCTAGGTCGAGTCGACTACGAGTACGAGATTTTCTCATAGAACAACATTGAGCGCGCGCAAACCAGCGTCACTAGCTGAGATTAAGCACGTTTACCAAAACGGCAAACATCGGCCTAAAATTTGCGTTTTACCAAAAATGGAAGAACTCGTTTGATATGCGCTCATTTCTTGCGCGTTAGCAGCAGGTATCAAGTAACTGCCCAAGAACTTTTCAAAAGAGAGGGACGAGTTGGAATAACATCATTTTCATGCTTTGATGACAAGCAGCAACCCCCCCCCCCCCCTTCCTTTTCGCGTTTGCCGTTTCATGTAAACACGATGCTTAATCTCTCTATTTTGGCGGGAAAAACGAGGTACCGTCGTCATTTTAGTACGAGTTTTGCAAAAATGTCATCGTGTCAAAACCTGTCACCGACACGGTAGTAGTTTTGGCATTTCCGTCGATCAGGAAAAGGCTCAGTTACCAGCAAGAAGAATAACTAAGCAACCTTTCCTGCTAACAAAGGGTAAGGTTAATCGTCCGGGTTATAACTTTTCTAAGTATAATTGCTAAAAACAGGCAGTCAGATCTCGTACTCGTTCTCGTCCTTGTCCTAGAATCTAAACTGAGGTCCCTATTGTTTTGCTGATGATAGCAAGAATGAGTGCTGCAATACGGCAGTCGCTTAATTGATGAATGTGGAATGTAATGAGAAATAATGAAAATAGGGAAAACGACAGAAATAATGAAATGATGAATGGAATAGAAATGTCACGTTATGTTCCCAGCTCTTGAATATTTTTTCGGTTTATGGAGACAGTTGTAAACAAGTCAGATACTGTCCCCATATGACTTTTACTTCATTTCTTCGCAAGCATCGGCCGAGTGGAGTAACAAAAAGTGAGTATATCTGTTTGTGAAATAGTTCAAATTTTATAAGAAAATTAAATAACTTCAGTTTTAGAACGAGAATGGGCCATTAATGTCCAAGTTGCTGTTTGTCTCGGTTTCGAACTGAGCCTTGGTGCTCAACTATTGAAAGGAAAATGACTGAGTTCATTGACATTCTATCTGATGATTTTGAATTACCGAGAGGGTTTAAATTTGGGGAGATTGAGAACTGAAAAATAATTATAGTAGAGGAAGTGCATTTGTAATGTTCTCGTTCTTAAGATATTGTTCAAAAAGTTGTTTGAGAGTTCTCTAAGGTCAGAGTTGTGAAGCGATATTATTTATTATTCACCGAAAACGCCTACCCTTCGGAGCCGAAGATTGATGGCGTGTGGTCAGCTAACACAAAACAAAACAAAAAAAGCTGTTGCTATATGTGAGTGCCGGGATGTACGAGTCGGATGTCTGAGGTATTATTTGGCGTCAGGTGGCATTTGACCATTGTAAATCTTGAAAAGGAGTACTAGCCGCGCGCCAACATTAATATTCCGTGGTCTTGTCATAATGTGCAAATTAAACATCTTTTAAGTGGCTCAGAAACCAACTGAACTTCATAACTGTGAGAACTAAGTTAGGTTACAGTAATAACTGATATTTGTTCTTGGATATTGGTCCCCATTTATAATTAGGGGCCTCTCAAAGATGCAGATGGCGACCAGACAGAAAGATTCCATTACCTTTCAAAATATCAGCTTCTCCGAAAGCTCCGATAAAGAAGACCATAAAGTCAAAACCCCTCTTGTACCTATGTGTAAATAAATAGTGGAGACAATATTAATAGAAATCCTGCTTCAAATTTATTCTTAAATTTGTAAATCAAAGTACTGCAAATTCGAAAGTTCTTTCTTGAAAAAGAGAACTTTACACTGGCAATATTTTCCGGCATTTTTAATATCATTTTGCGCCTAGAAAGTTCAGTCACACATAAAATTTTATTACTTGACTCGTTTTGATTTATAGATTCGCCTAGAACACACTTTAAAAGCAATATCACTCAACCAACAACTACTGCAGAATCCACAGAGAACAGGGTCTGGAAGGGGTTTCGCGTGATCTCTGAATTGACCCGAAGACAGAGCGTGAATCTGGAAAACTGAAAGAATACAGCTGTGATTCGTGACAACTGATCCTAGTGCGTAAATCGAGATTTCTGCCGTGTAATTTGTCTGTCAAGATGGTTCGAAAATTGTTATCACCGGTAACGTAATCTATCATTGCCATATTGTGTACTTGGCCTCTGTGATTTGTAGACCGAGACATGAGACTGAGACTAACTGAGACATGACGATGCAACTGAGAACATACTGAGAGACATGTTGAACTTCTCAGTCAAAAACAATCCGCACTACAATCTTCGACAAAACTAAATGAAAAATAAGTTCCCCCCTCCCCCCAAAATCAATGAAGAATCCTCGCGCAAGTCGAAGCTCGCCATTTTTTCATCCTTGAAATTGGGGTGAAGCTATACCGAACCCTAACCCTAAATCCTAACCCTAAATTCATTAGAGCTAACCTTAGGCCTGAAATGAATGAGGCAAATGTCGCTCAGCATAAACGCTTTAGCGCCGGGAATTCACGTCACTTTCCGGTCGTTTCCTCAACCTAAATAAAATTTAGCACAAAAGCAGGTTGAGAATTTAATAAAACAATTATTCCATTCGCCCTTGTCACATGCTTGTTGGATACGAGGCGCGTAGCGCCGAGTTGGCTATTTACCATCTCGTATCCAACGCGGGCTCATAGAATATCAAGTGACGCTATGATCTTCGCAGTTATGAACGCAATTTTTGCAATTGCGTAGAGAAGCCTGAAAATTTCAGGACTTCAACGGGGTTTGAACCCGTGACCTCGCGATTCCGGTGCGACGCTCTAACCAACTGAGCTATAAGCTATTCATATTCATATACCATATACCATAATGATTCATTATTGCTCATTCATTTTCATCATTGTTCATTCATCATTGCTCATAGAATAATTGTTAACTATTCACCTCCGAGCAATTCGCGCGGAATTTGCGCCCGTAAATGTTGTAATCATCGCAGAAATAAATGAATTAAGATCACCTTTTTAGGCTATATTATCTCACTGTTTTATTATATGCTAAAACAACTATTTACCTCACTGTCGGTGGCTAGTGGTGGATATTTACCACTTCGGTGAATTGTTGCTAACTATCACCTCCAAGCAACTCGCGCGGGATTTTCCCCCGAAAATATTGTAATCGTTACAGGAATGAATGTGTTAAAATCACCTTTTTGAGCTATATTATCTCACTGTTTTAGTATATAAAACAACTATTCCCGGCTCTGTAAATATCCACCACTAGCCACCTCCACTTCGGTGAATAGTTGTTAAACAGACTTGATCAACTTTCTATCCAACTGCGTGCGTGATACGTGAATTCCCCCCAAAAAGCTACGGGATTTGTGAATGTAGGAAAAATGACTCCATGATTCGAGATCCAGACACCCGTTCCATCTTTCACAATAGTTACATAGCTGCGATTGTCTTTAAACCAAGTACCGTTTAACTATATTGATTTTCATCAAAACGATGATAAATATTTCTGTTATAAAGTCCATTATTAAGCCACTCCTTTTCATTCTGCAGCGGCTATTTCAGCTGAATTGCTTAGCCTTACAACTGAATTCATCGAGTTAATCATCGAACTTTTTTAATCCTCAGAAGATGAAGGCTTGGTTCATCGTGTTCTTTATAGTTTTCTGTGGAGTCATTTGCAGCGGTTACCGTAAGTAATGAGCTAATGATTTTTTTGTCATTAACGTATTTCACGTTAGCCTTTCAAGCCACACGGAAGAGAAATTAAGGCAATGGTCGCATTCGATCGGTTGGCCAAAATAAACTGCTTTTTCGATTAAAGGTCGGGACACACTAGGCGATAAGTCGCTGCGACACGTCGCGGGGACAAGTCGCCGCAACAAATCGCCTTGTGTGACACGGTTAATTTCATGAAAATCATTGTCTCTGCGGCAGAATTTTGTCGCTGCGATCAGTCGCACGAATTCAAACCAGTTTGAATTCGTGCGACTTATCGCAGCGACAAAATTAGCGAAAGCAGCGTTGTCGCATCGTGTGTACACTTCCGGCAACAATATAAATGAACCAATGAGAGAGCGTCATATGGTCAGCCATATTGATTTAGAAAACTAGTTCACATTCCCCCTCATACGAAATCACTGCGTGTGCACCGAACAGGTAGCCTGCGTAGCATGGCGGTTTTTTGTCGAGCCGGGCGCACCAGCGGCGAAGCCGCGAAATTCGCGGGCGAAGCACGCGAGAACGAGCGGCGAAGCCGCGAGGAAAATAAAAACCGCCTGCCCGGATTCTAGGGGTTTTTGACTGCCGCCCCCTTCACATCATTTTGACACCAGCGGTGACAACTTGTCTGGTTTCAATTTCCCCAGCCAATCATAGGCTTGATAGTAATATGAAACTTCGCGAAAGTGTGGCGCGTTTGGCAAGAAATCAAAACAAATCCTCATGCTCTTTCGCCTTTTTCGATGGCTACGAAGGGCGATACACCGAAAAAGCCTGCCAATGTTCAACGGGCTATTTCAAGCGTCAATGATAAGATTGTGTTGTTGTCCGCTAAAGATTAAATACGGAGAATTAAAAAAAAATCGTATATTTCAACGCAAAACCTTTTCAAGGTCTCGAAGCGCGAAGGATGCATACAAGGTCTGACTTTGGCAGAACTCTGTTCACATATTGGACTGGAAATTGAATGATTCGTCGACCACAATCGCCGACACGGCTCGATGTAGAGCACTGTCTTCTTTTAAAGCGGCAAGGAATGCCTTTTTTAACACCGTCTCAGCGGAGCAATAGAGAAATTGAGGTGGACTCTCTCGAACCGCATTCAGTGCTTCCGTCGTAAGTTCCATTGCCGTGCAGTTCATCGACAACATTTCGGAAATCTGGTCGTCTATAATACTTTTCAACGGGGCAATGACAATCACACACGTTTTCGATGAAGAGATTTCTTCTTTGGCAAGAGCGAAGGCAGTATAGATCATGCTCTTGCCAAAACCTGTTGGCAAAATTGCCATGACGTCTCTCCCATGAAGAAGATTGTTAATGGCCGTTTCCTGCTCTGGCTTCAAGACAACTGCACTATTTCCCGACGAGTATTCAAGAGCGACAACGCTCTAGTTAACGCTTCTGCCATATTTTGATTTTGTTTTGACGAGAAGATTTGTTCAGTCTCTCGAAACTCTCCCAACGGAAATTACCAAAATATTTGATTGACGGGCGAGCATTCTGAACCAATCGAAACGATCCGTACGCTGGCACACGGACCCACTCAAAAAAGCCCCCCGTCCGTGCAGGCGGTTTTTCAGTTGCTCCTGCCCCAATCTCCTCGCGGTTTTTCTGCCCTCGCCCGCCTTTATTACTTAGCAACCAAAACCGCCATGCTACGCAGGCTACCGAACAGGCGTCGTGTCGCAGCGACTTGTTTTGCAAGTAGTACACATGGAGCAATTTGTCGCAGAGACATGTCGCTGCGACTTATCGCCTAGTGTGTCCCGGCCTTTAGTTCAGTCGCTTCATTAGGCAGTTTATGCAAAGACGACAGCTACCGCAATGACAATGCCGCAAAGCAATTTCATTGGATAAAAATCGAAAAATAATCGTGCTGCACGTGCAGCACGAATTTCTGTGCATCTCTTTGCCGTACTCCACAAAACAACAGGGAGTTTAAGGAAAGAGGCTACGGCTACGGCAGGGTAGGAATTGAACCCACGACCTTCGGGTTAGATCTCCGCCGCTCTACCGACTGAGCTACAAGGTCAGACGGAAGCAGGCCGTGGGAAGTTTTTCTCTGTCCTTGTGTGGGCCCATTTCCATCAGTAGGGCTAACGCTCACATGGTTCATATGGGATTGAAATCTAGCACTTCACATTACACTCTATTCAGTTAACTCTGTTTAAAACATAAGTGCTACACGGCCAACGTTTGTATAAACGTAACCTTTCCTTGTACAAATACAGGATAGTTCGCCTGTTTTGTAGAAGGTGAACAAGACGGAATAATCGCGAAATATTTGCGATAGCGCTAAGTTATATTTTGGACTGAAGTTTTCGTTGCCGTAGCCGTCGTCTTTGCTTAAGCTCCCTGTTAACAACGTAAAATCAGTGCTAGGCTTTTGTACATTTTGCTTTTACTTTGGGACTAAAACGCTCCATTTTGATGCTCATGCTTCCCCACTAAAATGCTTGGTCTCAGCCCTAAAAGTCACTAAAATGCTCAGTTAGTGCTCACACAGGCGCCCCAAGCTCAGTGTGAGCATGACCGACAAAAATATAAGGATTTGTATGGGAATTCCGATAAAAATTTTCAATTAAAAAGACTAATGTTATTGCCAACGTGGGTAACCTCCTTCCTGTGTGGTTATTTTCCAGATCCGACGCGATTTGAGCCATTTCTCAATTTCGTGGTGTCAACGGTTTAATAAAATCCCAAGGCTGGAAACTAACTAGTCTCAGGTGCCACCAATTTGAGTCAAATATTCCTTGATAAAATGTTCCCACGGTCACAATTCCACAATCAATTGACAAAGATTGAACTTTCATCTGAACCCACTATCAACGCAATACTAGCAGTCCTGCGAGAGACCTTAGGCGGTATTATTGCAGGAAAACAGCTTTCGAAAGGTACGCTTCCACACCACAGTGGCCACGGCTTCGACCGTTGATAACGTACTGAGCCTTACCGGGGTAGCCAGATCGTAGTTTTGTCAACAGCAAATATTTCTTTATTCCCCTGGGTCCAGACATGACATTAACTCAGTCGTGTCGTCCAACACGTCACAGTCACGCTTCCTTCCTGTTGACAAACTTCAAAAACACATTCCGGAAGCCGGAAAGCTTTGAAAGATGTGAGAATGAAAGGTGTAGGGAACAAACTTCTGCGCATTCATGCCGCTTTTACTAGTTAATAGGACTTGAACGTAGCAGGCTCATCGCGATCGTAACTGTATTTATCAAGCCCTCAAGGAATTAACATTACTTATGCAAATAAAATTTGCTCCCGTATTTTGTCAACCGCAACCTTTTTTATTCACCTGAGTCTACCGACTCGACTGTTTTCTCTCAGATTTCACTTGCTTCAGTAAGTCCAGCCACAAAATATTCGAAGCACAATATCCTACGAGAACAAAGTTTATTTGCTTGTTCAGTTCCTTGAAAGCTTGAGTCAATGCAGTCATGTCTGGACCCAGAGGAATGAAGAAATTTGGGGTTGACAAAACTACGGTCTGCCACCTAAGGCTCAGTTCGTTATCAACGGTCGAAGCTGTGGCCACTGTGATGTGGAAGCGTACGTTTCGAAAGCTGTTTTCCTGCAATATTACCGCCTGAGGTCGCTCGCAGGACTGCTATTGCGTTGATGGTGGGTTGAGATGAAAGTTCAATCTTTGTCAACTGATTGTGATGTGGAATTGTGACCGTTGGAACATTTTATCTAGGAATATTTGACTCAAATTGGTGGCACCTGAGACTAGTTATTTATTATACCGTTGACAACCACGAAATTGAGAAATGGTTCAAATCGCGTCGGATCTGGAAAATAACCACACAGGAGGAGGTTACCCACGTTGGCAATAAGGTCAGTCTTTTTAATTGAGAATTTTTTAATATAATTATCTTCTTAAACTTTTTATCGGGATTCCCATGATACAAGTCCTTATATTTCTGTCCTGTTTTTGTCGGCTATGCTCACACTGAGCTTGGGACACCTGTGGTACTCATTATACATAGGCTGATAAGGTTGTCAGTGAAATCTGAATGTTATTAATTTCAACATTAATTAACACAAATTAAGGCTCAGCTTCACAAAAACGTATTTGTGCAACTCAAATATAGTATTATAAGTAACTATATATGGTATTTGTTGTATTGCAACATAACTGATGTTTCAATGTAATCGTCAACTGATAGTTCTTGCTGGTTTTGTCGTAAGACTTTCATTTTCTCTGAAAAAAAAAAAATTGGGGGGGGGGGGGGGGGTTGCCACTAAAATGCTCGAATAATGCTTAACGCTTTTGCCTCACTAAAATGCTCGAAGAAATGCCAGCATAATATACAAAAGCCTAGACATCACCAAATTTTCGGTTGTGACGACAACGTGAGCCTATAACAATGAACCATTCATTTTCTATTTGTACTTTAAAACCGTTAGGTCCCATCCAGTAACAGGATAGTTTGGGACGTATAGAAAACATGGACCCCAGGTCCATGGACC
>OX421445.1:5491507-5499007 GCA_949126865.1 Montipora capitata | reverse complement strand
GCAATCATTATTTCAATATTCAATAATTAATATTATTTCAGCCATTAATTGGTCATTTTCATCAAAACGATAATATAAATTCTGCTATAAGGTCCACTATCGAGCCACCCTGTCTCATTTTCAACTGACTTGCTCATCTTAAAACTAAATTAACCGAGTTAATAATCCACGTTTTTTAATAAAATTCTCAGAGGATGAAGGCTTGGTATATCTTCTTTATAGTTTTCTGTGCATTCATTTGCAGTTGTAAGTAATGAGCTAATTAATTTTTGATTTCTTCGAGTCTATATCGACCTCGCAACACTTTTATTATAATCATTTGTAAATCTACCTCGATCCCTTCATAGCTATTAAAGCCATACATACGAGATATTAGCCATATGCCGGTAGGTCGCATTGGCCAAATAAAACTTTTCTCAGTTTAATTCGTTAATAATTATGCCGTCCTAAAGAGTCAACCAACCAGCTTTCCGAAACTTGACAACATGCACGACTCACTACAAGATTGTAAACATCAACGGCTTGTTCTAACTTATCAATAAAAGATTGTCGCTTTAACAATCACGTTTTAACTTGTAGCATTCTGGTAACTTGACGTGGGCAAAACATTTTTTGTGAGAACTGTGACAATAGGGCCGCTTATACGAGAGAAAATAAGCCGCGGCTTACTCTGGCTGCGCCGTACATAATACGCGAAAGGAACTATTTATACGAGTATAAACTCCCAGGCCAGGATAAGCCGCGGCTTGAGAAAGCCGTGAACGTAGATTTTGTACCATTTATACGGGGTGTTCGCGTCCTATATATGTAAGCGGTGGGCAGAGTAAGCCGCGGCTTATTTTCTCTCGTATAAACGGCCCTAATGTTTGATTTTATTGTGTACCTGGAGCTTCAACATTGCATGTTACGCATGTTGACACCATAATGATAAGTACGTCCAACACTGAAAATAGGCGGGTGAAATACAAATAAATTTGTTCGCACATTTAATTTCAATGTTGCTGACCATATGCATTTTTGAATGTGTGCCAACATTTATATATGTTTACTCTTTACATTCGTTTCGGAATGAGATCGTTACCATGGAGAAACCAGAGAATGACGAAGATGTATTTTGTCGCTAAGTTGTAACAGGAAATAATGTCCTCGAGTTACTTGTACAAAAAAAATAGATCTTACAAAAAAGAGATTGTCTGTATTTTAACCAATGAAAGGAATTGTTTTTAAAATATTATGGTCTTGATTTCAATTTTCATGTGAGACAAATATTGAGAGGAAGAAGTTATGCGTAAAAGTTCTGTCAAGAGTGCATTAGTGTGTGCAAAACGGAATAAAAACAATAGAGTGTCATCTCATGGATAACTGAGGCCCAATGTTATAGAGGCCCGATTAACTGTGAAGAGCTTCGTGAAACGTGCGTCGAAACAATACTGTTGCAAGTGATCATCATTTGAAATGATAGAGAGTTAGAGAAACTACGACAATAATATCATTGGTTAAAAGAGAGAAAAAAGCGTGCTGGACGTACTGTGCACATCAACGACGTGGATGCACCAAATTTGAGGTATTAGAGACCTTTAGATTCTAGGACGAGGACAAGCACGAGTACGAGTTTTAGCGAAACTACTTGGAAAATTTATAACCCGTACGATTAATGTTACTCTTTGTTAGCAGTTAGGTTGCTGGTAACTGAGCCTTTTTGCTGATCGAAAAATGCCAAAACTGCTACCGTGTTGGTGACTTGTTTTGACACGACGACATATTTCTAAAACCTCGTATTAAAATGACGACGGTATCACGTTTTTCCCGCCAAAAAGACGCTGGTTTGCGCGCGCTTACTGTTGTTCTATGAGAAAATCTCATTCTCGTAGTCATCCTCGTCCTAGAATCTAAAGCTCTCTAATAAACCAAGACGGCTACAGCGACGAAAACGTCACTTCAAACTATTAGTTTAAGCTATTCTAAGTGTTCCAGGATACTTCCATCTTGTTTATGTTGTACAATATGGGCGAAGCGCGAAGTGTGCCATAACCAGATTGGTACGCACGGATTTGAAGCAAAGAAGGAAAGATTCGTTTTTTTTTTGTCCACGTTGTCGTCAAAACCTGAAAACGGGTCATTTTCCGTTGTTGTTTTGACGAGTACGAAAGAGAAATGTTAAAATTAAAATGCGTGCCACACGTGCACGCGGGAGACGCGGTGGCCTCATGGTTAGTGCGCTCGACTGCGGATCGAGTGGTCCGGGTTCGGGGCCTGGCCGGGGACATTGCGTTGTGTTCTTGGGCAAGACACTTTACTCTCACGGTGCCTCTCTCCACCCAGGTGTATAATTGGGTACCAGCGTAATGCTGGGGGTAACCCTGCGATGGACTAGCATCCCATCCAGGGGGGAGTATAAATACACCTAGTCGCTTAATGCTACTGAAACCGGAGATAAGCGCCGGCCTGATGGGCCTTCTGGCTCGTATGCAGTGACTTTACCACACGTGCAGCACGATCATTTTTTCCTCTGTTAACCAATAATATTACTGCTTTTTGGCGTTGGCGTTGCCGCAGTTGTCGTAGTTTCTTGAACTCACTTTTGTCGACCGTGAGGTGAGTACACAAATATGAACATTTCCGCATTTTTCAGTTTTACGCTGAAATACGATACTCCATCCACATTGAACAAGGTGAACGAGATTGAATAATCGCGGAACACTTACGATAGTCCTAAGTTATATTTTGAGCTGACCTTTCCATCGACGTCATCGTCGTAGATCTTAAAGTTCTCAATCTACAGTGGAACACTCGTTTGAAACCGGCGAGCATGCGCAAAAATGATTGTGAGTCGAGACAAGTTGCGGTAAATAGAATCGAATTATCTGCAATTTTGGTGCAACTTTGACTACGGCCCCGAAATTTCACTTATGTCCAGGTTTGACCGTAATTAGATGCACGCCCAATTTTGACATCCAACACAAAGTGTCCCTTTAAGTCTAAGCATTTGCTACCTATTTTCAACAATAAGGTAAGGGTAAAGGTTAGCGTTATTTTTAGCTTTGGGTAAATGCAGCAGTTAATCTTCACTTAAAGAGCAGCATTTGGGGGACACTTTGTGACATAAATTGTCTGTATTCTGAGACACAAGTGATGTTAAAGTTGGCTGGAAGAACAAGGGGACACTTCGTGACGCTTATTGAAATCCGCGTGCATCTAATTAGGGTCAAACCTTGGACATATCTCCGAAATTTCGTTCAACACTTGTCTCGCAACATGTCAATAAAGCACATGTAAAATCACATATATATTTTTGTACACGTTTGCAGCTCATCATTCGTGTGCTAAGGATGCGTGGACGCAGAAACTACAACAGAATGCGACAGTTAGCAGAAAATAGGTAACTGCACTGGCCATGATAAGACTTGTGTGAAAGCACACTTCACAACCGCAGTTGGTAAAACAAGCGAGTTCAGCGTGCGAGGAAACCAAGAAGACGAGCGAAGACGGCGAGGAAATTCAGCAAAATGAAGGAGATTCAGCTACGGATTGTGCATCCGATTGCTGTATTACGGCTGATGATTCTGAGAAACCATGTAACGGAGCTTATCATACATACCATTGCTGTAAACATGTCAGTTTAGCGTTACACTTTTAAACTTTTACCTTTATGTCAGTTGTGTTCTCTGTAATATTGTTGGTTCGTTTGAATTTTACCTACTTGTAACGAACATTTAATTGATATGACGGCCAGCAATTAACGAAAACATCTGGGCCCGGTTGTTCGAAAGCCGGTTAACCTAATCCAGGATTAGCGTGAACTTTGGTTTCATTTTTTCAACTTTTTGGTGAAACTTTCTTTGGCTTATTTTTGTTTTTCAAGATTGACTTCCTCTAATGTTAAGTCTTGCCGAATATCAGCGTGGAACAGCATTTGGGAGTAGAGAAATAAACTCCTTGGTTAATTTTTAATCTGCGATTAGCGTTAATCGGCTTTTGAACAACTGGGCCCTGGAGTTCACTTTGCGATGAAAGCGCTTACTTTTCGCTCATGAGATAAAATACATGTGTATGAACACATCTCCTAATATACTTGAAGGAATCAAACTGCTGAGATTCATAGAGAAAAAAAAAAATTATTTTCAACCAAATAACTTTGTATCATGGGGTCGCGCAAGGTGACAAATGAGGTATTTTCGAAACGAAAGACGTCACAGAACGGCTGGAAACTTGAAAAAGATTTATTTCCAGGTCATCTTTCTTAAACCTCCTTTAGACAAAACATCAGAAGACCTTGCGATATTGATTTTAGCATTTGATGACGTCACAGAAAAAACCATCTATTGTTCTCTCTCTTCTCTCGAGTGGGATCCAGAAGGAGGTCCAGTTTGGGGGTTTACGTTTTGTACCATCCCTGCTCAAGACCTATTAAAATCTTCCTTCACGTCCACGCAAGCACCGTTGTTAAATTACCGCAAGCATACATGAACATCTCCCTTTCCATCGGTAGCATTTCTATCCTTTAGGTAAACTAGTATTTTGCTAGTTCAGTGCTGAAAACTGCCTTTCTCTCAGCCAATCAGAATCGAGACATTTTCCATGTGTACTATTTCTTCCGTTATTCGTCATTGCCAAGCCTCAGTGTAAGACGTCATCACTTAAAAACGGTCTTTATAAGCTACTAAAGAATCCTGTTCTCCTGTCTGGCTGCTTCTTTGTGGATCAGTAAAGGTGTCAGAGGAGTTCGTATCGTCCTTTTGAAATTTTGGCGGATCATGAATCTCGCTTTCGCAATCCTTGCGTTTTCCACGACTATCAGTGCTGGTAAGCAACGAATTTATTAGCCTAAAACGTCTACACGCGTTTAAAAAACTTAAGCCCACCATATACTTTTGGGCGAAAAACTGCTCCAACCACCTTACGGGACTACAAACTATTGGTGCATCACAGTTGTTGTGAACGAATCTACAAGATATGCTGAAATTGAAGTCAGGAATTTGCATAATTACTATAAGAAATTTTGGACACTGGTTTTTTTGAACGTCAAACGGCGTTCATTAAAAACTTGATAAACCGAGGATGACCGAAGGTTTTCGGTCGAAACTTCTTTATCAAGTTTTTAGTGAACGTCTTTTGACGTTCAAAAAAGTCAGTGTTCGAAATTTCTTATAGTAAATCTGCAAGACATCATCAGTTAAGTTGAAGCTGCGATTATTAGCGGCAAAAAAATAGCTTTCGTAGCAAAGGCTTAAAACAGTTTATGGTAAAAAATAATCGAAATAATTGAATAGAAAACGTTTACAATCTTTGTGCGAGTTGGAATGTGATTTTTGCCGCATGCTTGGTTTTGGACGATGGATTAGGGTGGGGTGAAGTGTAGTCAACACTTTCAGTATAATTTTGACTAATTGCAAAATTCTGCACATGAAAACACTTTCAACTGCATCAACTAAATAACCGTCGAAATCTATCGGCAGACTGAGCAGTCAATGAAGGCCAAAAAAGAAAGTTTTCCAGGGCTTAACGCCTGTCTTGTACATGTCAAGTTAGTTTCATGTGATACCACACGTTCCTTTCTTTGCATAGTCATAAACTTATAGATGCGGCTATACAAATGAATCTCTAAGCACAAACACACATCAGAGGGCAATTGGTGATGACAGTCTATTGGAAGTGAGCCGATTCAAAGTTTTGAGAAAGAGTCAAAGTAATTTAAAAATCGATTGTCTAGTTTTCAGTGACATTTCGAGATACGTTTATCAAGATACTCAAGTCGAATTTCATTCGTTCTAAGATTTTTGTTTGGTTGTGTGAACGAGATGGATCTTTTCGGCGACACGGTGGCATTCCTACTGGCAAGGCACAACGAAGCCTTGGGACCTTTCAAAATTAATGTTAGTCTTCTTCTCGCGAGAATTCAAAAACTAAACTCTAAAATTCCACTACTTAAACAAGAATAAAAGGAAGTTAATTTATAAACCGCAAAGTGTATTACGATAAACAAATCAGTCCGATAATGGGAGCATTGTCTATAACGCACGTACTCGTCCTGGATGACGCATGTAATCGCTTTTGGCGGGAAACTGAACTGTTTGGACCAATACTGACGTTACTGTTGTCCTTGCTTACACTTCCTGTTGACACTTTTGACAAGATGATGACGATGGGATTACGTCACCGAAAACGTCTTCTTTTTTAGCTGTTAAGCTGCTTGGTCCTCTTGGCTTGTAAAAATGTTAAGGAATATTTTATCACAGTATTTTACGGTCAAATAAATGCCTGCAGGATTCTCAAGTATTCTGCCTTGATGAAATAGACATTTTCGGTGACATGGTAATAATTCCTTCACCATCAGTAGGCATAGCGAAGCTCTTCGAGGGAGAGTAGCACGGACGCCTTTATAAAAGTCGACAAAGAAAGCAAGACATCTCCCCACCCCTTATAACCTGTCCAAAGCCTGGCTCTACTTTTTGCGGGCTCCATTCCGGTTTATTTTAACGTATAGGACAAATCGCAGGTCCCATATCAGCCCACCTTGTTTTCGTTGTTCCAACCTGAATGCACCTGAATGTATTGTTATCCATAGCCTGCGAGCAGGCTCACTTGTTTGGGGCCTTGGGCCAGTAATTTGGCAGCGGCGCCCGCGCCAGCGCGGGCGGCTAAGCCGCCAAATCAATCGTCCAATACCCCAAACAAGTGAGTCTTCTCGCATGCTATGTCATCCAAGATAGCCTGAATTTATTGCATTTTGTCACGACTGTTTGCCAAGGGGAGTTTCAGATTTCTTTGGAAAGATAAAACTGGTGCCTCGTGTTGTTTACTACCACTTGGCGTTAATATGGGCCACGATTGCTGAAAATAAATTTCGTTATATTTTTGTTCTAGTGTGCGCATTTAAGTGCTATGAATGCCGTCCCAAGATGGCTGATGTTAATTACACCAGAGAGCAATGCGAGATGGACCAGATTCAAGTCGACTGTCATGCCAACCAAACATGTGTCGACTTCTACAAGGAAGAAGAAGGCCGTGGTGAAACATTGGCATTGAAAGGTTGTGCACAACTAGCTTACTGCGCAGTCCAAAAAGCCTACTGCGCAGACGAGGAGAAGAAGAAAGAAGATGGCACGACAGTGTGTTTAGTCAATTGCTGTGTCAGTGACGGCGACAAGCCCTGTAACGGCGACAACAGCGACAAAGATGAAAACAGCGCCTTCATCAACGCGGCCGACAGAATGATGGGCATGCTGACGATAATGGCTTTGTTTAAAAATTTATCCACTTAGTTAACAGTTGAACCAAAAGTCCGTAATTGCCTAAATTGAAAATGGAGCTTTAATACGTTGTGCAATGCAAACAAGCAATATCATTTCTTTTTAGTTATTCTGCATACATTACGTTCTGCAAACTCAGCTGCTGCACATAAGGAATTGCGGCTTCAAACTACGTTTGTTGCTTGTGCCAGTTTTACAACTGCGTCGCAAGTGCGTGAACATCATCTCTAAACCAACAAAGGCGCGTTGT
>OX421445.1:5486507-5489007 GCA_949126865.1 Montipora capitata | reverse complement strand
TGAAAACAGCGTTTCAGAGTGTTCTATTTTAAAAGTCTCCTGGGGAAGCATGCCCCCAAACCCCCCTAGGTAACTCGTGCCTTTGGCGCTCGCAAGGCTCCTTGCTGTGTTAAAAATGCCACGTCCGGTGCTTTCAGAAATATGTCCGCTACATTACAAATTTGTCCAAAACCCTGCCCGAAAGACATTCTTTTGTCACGAAGCTTTCATTTGTGTTGTTTAAAAGAAAATTTCTCAGTTAAAGTTAAGTTGCATAGCGAGAACTGGCGGGATGATATACAAATTCAACTGCACTCCATTCACACTTCCCCTTTGACTCATGCAGCATTTGTTCCAACCGAACTGTACAAGACATCTGCTTGCATTCACTGCCTTCTTATAATAAGAGAGGGTACTTCAGTCTACGGTACAAAATTCCCCATTTACTACAACAAATAGGTTCTTGATTACAGCAAAGAAAATAAACGTAACTACTACTAACTTCGACTACTACCAACCCACTCTGAAACGTTCGTAATTAGTTAAAATTACAAGCATTTCGTTTAGTGTGAAAAATATTTTTGATCATTTGATCATGTCTGGAGTACACCCTTTTTTGTATAAAACGCCTACTTTTGGAGCTGAGTTGGAATCCATGAGTAGGAGCTTCCCCCCCACTCCCCCCCCCCCTCTCTCTCTCTCTCTCTCTCTCTCTCTCCTCTCATAGAAGCACTGAGTCGATCCTTGCGCGCATCTTTCTATTTTTAGAACGCCACAAGTTCTTACGCTCTGCACGCACTGTTCAGAATGGTCAATCAGACTGAATAAAGTAATTGGCAAACGAAGACAAAAATAGCAAAATCAATGTCTGCAAATTGTGCAAATTAATGTAAATTAATGTGAATCTGAGTCTCGTGCTGACGGGTTAGCTCTAAAAGTGGATAGATACGCGCAAACATTGACTCAAGGATAAAGTTCTTATGGAGGCTCCAACTCTTAGGCTCCTTGGCTGAGGCCGAACGTCTTTTATGCCTTACTCACAGCTTCTTGATAACTCTTAATGACTAGCATATCGCTTGACATGATCTCCCCAGATGTTTGACACTTTGCTGATTGGAAAACCCGCGAGAGCGTATCGCTGTCACAGCTGCAATTTTGGTGACAATTTGGAAGCCCTGGAACCTGACCATTTTTCAAGGCAAAATATCCAGAGTTTCATCGCTCGTAGAATCCTCATATTTTGCCGTGGACCGCTCATGTTTGGGGTTATATTTTATAATGTTATAAAAAATATTCGCTTCATGATCATAGGCACTTCAAAGTTATGCGGTAAGCTAAGTTCGACTACAAATTGCAGTAGTGTAGCGAATGGAGTTCTTCTTCAACGTACCATGCAATAAGAAAACCACATTGTTAATGTTACAAAAAACGTCCCAAAGTATTTGAGTTAAACGGTCTTAAAAAAAGGCTCATATAAAAAGAGTGTATACACGTACATAATTTGCTAGATGAAAATTAGACAATTAAAAAATAGCTACTTGGAAACTTACAGAAACCCAATTAATCTCTCTCATTTTTGTCCAATTTTTTGTAATAAGACAGTCAGTTTCAGTATAATAATGACGGAAGGAGCATCGTAAACTAACTGTGGACAATGCCGTTTGCATTGCAGAGGTCGAAAAAGGAACAACACTGCAAAAACGTATGCATATGCTTCCAGATATGCAAAAACATTGTAAGGCAAAGCGCTTTCCCGGCCGTATCAGATCAAATCTGCAAAATCTTTTGGAAACATTCCTTTCTTTCCGTGAACTTCTCCACACCACCACGTTCCGTCCTCCTTAAAATGAAGTTTAATTAGATCGCCGGCTTTAAAAGATAATTCCTCGCTACCTTGCGCCTCGTAATCAAACGACGCTCGACAGTATTGTTCCTTTGATTGTCCGCGGTGAGCTGGTTCCGAGCTGCTCTTGACCTTCTCCACGGTTGAATACATTGATTCGTCCAACGGTGCTGAAAACAAATTGGAAAAGGTCACTGATCAATGAAATCCACTTAAGGCGCTAATCGATCGAGAAAACCTGATTAATAATGATAATCGGACTGAGTGGAGACCAATTAAGTTTGTAATCGCTTGCGGGCAAGGAAACTAGTCGAAGTCAAGCGGAAGGTTCAACTGCCACAAAGAACGCCGGGTTAAAATCCGAAAAACTAAATCTTCTTGGCTGTCTGAAATAGTTGCTTGCAAGATTCAAACAGTTTTACAAGTTTATGTAACAGAAACGACGTGAAAAACTTGCTAGGGAATGTTTTATCGAAATTTTTAATTAAGCGAGCCGCACAGTGGGCTGTACTATACTAGGCTGATTTAGCAACAGAACGGGAACGTCAGTGACGACGGCGCGCGCAGAAAAAGCACCAATGAGAATTCAGAATAGAATAGACTCCACTCTTTTCTTCTCTATTCTAAATTCTCAATGGTAGTTTTGCTGCGCGCGACGTCGCCACTGACGTTCCCGTT
>OX421445.1:5476507-5481507 GCA_949126865.1 Montipora capitata | reverse complement strand
CACATCACAGCATTGTTCCATCTCCTTTTCCCAAACTACTCTTGCGTCTTCAAGCAAGCGAACCGAATTCTGATATGCTGTGTCTGCAAAAACAAACAAATAAATAAATACACAAAACTGGCAACGGATTTGCTTGGGTCAAAAAGCCTGCTGTCAGTGACCCTCGCACTTAGTTCAGTCACCATACAGGTAGTTTATTCCTACAGTGAATTAATGATTATTTGACAAAGCCAGGACTCGTCAACTGAACGTCATCGGGCATATTCTCTGTTTGCCTGATATCGAGCCTAATAAAGCGCACGCAATGAAAATTCCATCACGTGGCAAGAACCCGGTACGCCGCGAAACGAACTTTGCATCCAGTGTATTCTGGGGGATGCGGAGGGAATGCTGAACCCGCCGGTGAACTGTTAGTAATAGCAAAGGACCGTTATGACTGGAGGAAACTTGTGGTCACTTCATCCGCAGCCGAATGACGATGATAATGAGTCCATCTTTCTGCTTAACCTCACTTAACCTCTACGAGTCCATCAACCTCGTTCCCAGGGCTTTTCCCTATCTTTGGGACGGGGGGTGAAAAGCCCTGGGAACGAGGTTGATGGACTCGTAGAGGTTAAGTGAAGTTAACTAGAGCAGTACAGCAAAGATTCGACCATCATGGAAAGCACTCTTGATGAATTATCAAGAAACCGCGAGTAAGGTCTCCTTTTCAGTAACCTTAGCTTCGCCAATATGTTCTCTCGTGTCGCCAACTCCACGGTACGTACCACGCGAAACTAACATAGAGCATGATCGCAGGTTACCTTTTCAGGGATCACGAGTGATTGGGAACCGCGAGAGGCAAAGCGCGGGCGACATGCGTGTGCTCGTGCGCGACATCGGGAAATCCGCAACATCACTCGGGATCCACGAAATAAAGAGCTCGCTCGCAGCGAAATGAACAAACGCAAAGAGCCTATTCATATTTTTCCTAGGAAGCCAGTCGTCTCATTTCCACTGGAACTCTCAGCAAATTTATCTGAAGCTGATTCTGGTTTTTGGCTCCTTGCTAAACAATCCCCCATTAGAATTATCTTTTTACCTGCTTGTTCAACCGCTGTTTTCGCTCTTCCATGTTTTGCTCTCAACTGTGAAAGGACAAAAAAAGAGATACCAGCTCCGAAAAAGATCGGTTTTACACATTTGTATAGTTTGCGAACGATTCTTGCACGGAAAAAGTTGGGTTTGTGTTTTTTAAATTACTTTTTGACACTTACGGTTTTTACGGTTTCAATTCTTCGCTCTTTTGGGTTGCGGTTCCGGTCTTACATGTCTTAGGTAAAACTGTTTTCACTCACGTGATCGGTGACTTTTTTCACCGAAACAAAAGAAAACGTTTGTATGAAAATACAGCTCAATTCCCGGAGGATTGGATCGGGACACCAACATGGTCACCGTTCCTTTGTTTAGGGACACCAACATGGCCGCCGTGACGTCATGTAAATACACTCTTTATGCTGAATTGTCTCAAAAACGAACTCGATGACCCCATGTTTTAATGCTGGAAAGTAATAAGGTGGTGAAAATTAAACTCTTTGCAGAGTTTTAAAAAATCGCTGGAGCGGATTCTCAGCAACCAGGAACCCATGATCCGGAGTCTACAACTCTACTGTGTTCGTGTAACGGCGTTTTCACAGACAGATTTATTTTTAGATTGAATTTCCTGCGAATGAGACTCCCACAGGAGCCCGATGACCAATTACACTTGAAATTAAGCTGACGTCCTAGGGTCACCGAACCGGAACTGCCTTTGTTTTTTGACCTAATTCGCGGGAAGGGCTAGTCTAAAAATAAACCTACTTGTGAAAACGCCGTTTCACAGACGCTGTATGGAAGTTGCACGCTCCAGATGGGCTCCTGCAGCAACTGTATATTCACAACTGGAATATTTAAGGTTGCTCCGAGTCGGCTCTAGAGAATTTTTTTTAACTTGGCAAAAAAGAGTTTCATCGTAGCCTGCCGATCACTTTCCAGCAGTCACCAAGATCGTTTTTGAGATACAAGCGTTTCCATAAAAAATAGAGGGTGCTTTCTTCCTGTTGCTATGGTGATGTATTACATTACAATAATGAGTGCACTTTGTTAAGCAGAAATCAGTGTTTCAAATGGTACCAAAAAATTGCCGTTATGTGAAAAAGTGTTGAGGAGACAATCCTTGTAATACAGTTGTTGAAGTTGTTGAAACTGGTTTGACAGCCACCTTGAGGTGACACGAGATTTTAAACAATCCCGAAAAGTGTTCATGCAGGGCATGTATGTTGCCGGTAAAATCCGTTCTCAGGTTAAATCCGTTTTTACATACAGTATGTTAAATTGGTGATCCTCATTTTACCTAGGTCGAATACGCACTCAGATGAATTAAAGAACGTTTTTAGAAGCCTAAATTAAGCCTAAAGAGAAATTAGGGTCAGTTTAGGACTGTTCTTGGTTATTCATGAATATGGCAATTGACTTACCGGTATTATACAAAAAGTAAAAAATGAAAAGAACTGTGTTGGGTTGAGCATGTTCGTCATTGTAGTTCACTGGTGAAGACACAGGAGTACAGATCTGGAGGGTGCGAGTTCGAGAACCGGTAAGTGATTAATACAGTCTTCTGTTTCCTTACTATGTTGTGATGTTGAGCCTAAAGAGATAAGTGTATGAATACAGAAACCGCCGGATAAGATGATACGAAACAGTAAGAAGATATGTTGAGAAGCGTAAGGCAGTGAGAGTTTGAGGGAAGGTATAGTGTTTTCAATCCTTTTGGGGGGTGGGGGAGTGCACATTCAACCTAAGAGGATCCCCAATTTAACCTAGGTAAAAACGGATTCAACCTGAGAAAGCATTTTACAGACAACATGTACACTATAATTACAGTTGAAAAGTATTAAGAAGCAAAATGGAAAGTTTTGAGCTAACCTTGTCTTCATCTTTGCTGACAAGAGAGACTGACCTCCTCAGTGCATCTTCGGCAATATCAGCTTCACGACATTTCTGTTCATAAGTTCTTTTGTTCTAAGAATACATGCACTTCAATCAATCAAAAATTGTTGCAGTTTAAAAAACGATAACCGTACAGTTATTAAATAAAGGGTTCTGCCTTTCAACCACACACAGAGCATTGAATATATTAGATAAATATATTTATAATGCTGTAACCAATTTCACAACAACAAAAATGTGTCTCGTTTTCATCATGTTATGGCATATTGCCCTCCGACAAGTTACAGTAGTCTGTTGATCCATGGGTGACATGATTTGAGACAAACATGAATAAAAAACAGTGGTACTTCAATATAACTATAATTACCCTAAATACGTCATACACATTTTATCAAGAGAGTGTTCATGTTACCCTAAACTGTTAAAAGTAAATTTAGTTTATTTATTGTTATTATTATTATTATTATTATTAAAAAAAAAATTAGTTTATGATACAAGAATGACATGTACAGTGTATGAGTTTTCTTTTTTGAAGTAACAAGAGCAACAAAATTCTTTAATCAGGCATTGTGAAGACAACTTAATATTAAATGTAGATATCTGAAAATTCCTTACCCTTGCATTGTTATCAAAGCAACTCTTCTTATTCCTTTGTGCTCTCTTCATTGATTCTTCGACCTTCAATAAAAAAAAATCATCAAAAAATCTGTACACCGAGAATGTTTTCACTAACACAATAAATGCCCAAGTTCTTTAACCAAATTTTTTATGAAATAAAAGTTGTACATAGGCAAATTAATTTAGTTTAAAAGATCAGGAGGGATTTACTAACCCAGTGATAAAACCTCACATTAAACTCACTTACAGTAAAGGAAAGCAGCCAGGAAGCCATTTACTACCAATGAGAGTAACAACAACACAGACTCCATACAACTTCAAAGAAATCAGTGAAGATCATCTAATAATCATGATTAATTTACAAGTAGTTTCTCTCCTGAATTGTTAGAGATTACAACATCAAAATATTGGGCAAATCTTGTCACTGACAAATTGGTGGTGACATGCTCTTTGACAGCTTCCTGTTGCACTGGAATTGTACACTTGAATAAATAAATATCATGCCTTTTACAAGGATTAAAAAGTTTCATAAAGTTCTTAACACAGCCTGTTTTAAAATTCTTACCCTTTTCCTTTTCTCTCGCTGTGTTTCTCTGAAATCCCTGACACATTGTTCCAATTGCTCGGTTAGTTGATGAGCCAAAGAAACATGTAATTTGCCCATATTTTCTGTCTCTGTTAAAATTAAATGTAGGAATTTCTATACAAGTCTTGCAATTATGAGCAGACATGTTTTACCACAAAGTCATTTACAAATTCAAAGGGAAGCTCAGAATTTGTTGATGTGATAGAGCATGGAAACACACTAAATTAAAATAATATTATTGTAAGGTACTTATTCAACATGCTTATTTCTTGTACTTTTTAACACACTGGTGATTTAAAGTGCCCTTGTGACCAAAAATCAATTCATATTTTTCTTTGGATTTCAAAACTATGTTAACAAAACACTAAGTGACCCACGTTTTAAGCCTTGATTTCAAAAAGACACCTCTTTATTTTAACTGTAATTTTCCTATTTAATGGTCCGCCATTACTAACATTATGTTCTTGAGAGAGCTGGATCGAGGAAAAAATGACGTCAAAGGCTCACCAGTTTAAGAATGCAATACGTGTGTACGCCGCAGAATTAATATGCAGCACGGGGGTTTTGGGCTTTCAGACTTTTAAACTCACGCTTTGCATATATAATAAGCTGCGTTCACACGCTGAAATTTTAAGCTAGTGAGCCTCTGACGTCACTTCTCCCTGGATCCAACCCTCTGAGGTCCAATCGGTCAGTTTTGAACGTGACTAATGGCGGACCGTAAAATCCAAAACTTACACTCAAAGTAAACGGCCTTTGGATAAAAATCAAAGCTCAAAATTTTGCCAGTCAGGTGTTAAGCAAATACACTTTCAAAATCTGAAAGAAA
>OX421445.1:5454007-5466507 GCA_949126865.1 Montipora capitata | reverse complement strand
TCGCACAGCGCTTGATAGCGAATGCAGTAAGCGACCTACAAACTGAACGTTTCAAAGAGAAATATTTTAATTTGAATTCTATTTCCACGCCTCTTGTCCAATAAAAATATGTTTTGAAACACTTACTTCTGTATGTCAATGGATTCGGTGACAAAAAATCGTAACACAAGCTCACCCAACCAGTGCTCGGATTCCGCCCGGGTTGGCGGGCAAGACAGAAAAATTCGGCCTGCTCCCAGAGCCAATCAGATTGCAGGATTCGCAGAATTCCGCCCGCTGGCTCATTGAGAAAAAAAAGAAATATTGCCTTCCACGACTACATCGTGAAATTCGAACGCTAAGGCCCTGTTTACAAGCAGGTAGGGTAACCCTACCTGTGAAATTTTGATTGTAAACCCAGGCTATCTTTGACCCTCCTGCTAGGGTAACCCTAGCAGTAGGGTTACCTTACCTGTAAACAGGGTTTAAGTCTTCAGAGCGAAAGACGGCTTCAAAGGCCTCAAAAGAACGAGAAAGAGTGGTCTCGGAACGTCATGGTTCGGCGCTCAAAGGCAGACATTTAGGTATGGCGTGGTAATCCAATATATTCGCAAAAAGTTGTTAAATCCTCAAGCAGAAAGTTCAAACTGGCTTTGCATAAAGATCTGTACAGGTCTGTACAGGTCTGTACAGGTCTTTTCATATTTCTCCTCAAAATTGGAGACCCCCCATCCTTTCCCCAGTCAATCGTCACTTTCCATGACGATATGAAGGCCACAGTCCAGTTCGATGGATCAACATCGGACAGCTTTTGTAGCAGAAGCGGAGCGAAGTAGGGTGGCGTACTTGTACCAACACTCCTTGGTATCTACTTTGCGGTGCTGTTGCAATGTGCTTTGAAGTAGTCACTGCCTAGCTAGAGATCGCGTTTTCCGAATTCTCTAGTGGAGAACTGATGGGTCACTTTTCAGCATCGCTAGACTCAAGGCTAGAGCCAAGACCAAGTCAAACCTGATCAGAGATCTCGTCTTTGCCGATGATGCTGCTTTGGTAGCTCACAACGAAAAGACATGATTACAGACCATGATGAACCATTTTTCAGTGGCATGCAAAGAATTCTTCCTTGTCATCGGCATTAAGAAAACAGTAATCCTAACACAAGAAGGTACATCTAAAGGTACCATTACTCTGGATGACAAGCCACTGGAACCTGTCCGGAAATTCTGCTATCTAGGATCCACCATCACCTCAAGAACATCACTGGATGAGGAGATAGGCATCAGGATAGGAAAAGCAGTAACATCCTTTGGTACACTAAGCAAGAGGGCATGGACCAACAAAATTATCGCAATGAAGACCAAGATCAAAATATATGTAGCATGCACACTGCGTACCCCGCTCCTCTATGGCTCAGAGACCTGGACGCTGTATTCAGGAGAAAAGACTGAATGTGTTCCACCTGTGCTGTCTAAGATAGCAGGCAGGGAGCAGACGCATTTTTTGAAACAAGAGCCGAAAAATGCGTCTGTTTAACCTTCCCGCAGGCTATGTCAACGTAAAATTCTGGGAATCAGCTGAAAAGACAAAGTCACCCTACCGAAGTTCTTGCGCAAGCGGCGAATCTTCCAAATATGACTGCAATTCGCTGCAAGAGGAGACCAAGATGACTCGGACACGTGAGACGGTCGGACGACTGTAGAATTCCGAAACAGCTCCTGTGTGGCGGACTGGCACAAGGGCCGGGACAAAGACACATGCAAGAGCAGTCTGACGAAATATGGCATCGACTTCAAGACCTGAAAGGCCACAGCAAACGACAGATCTTGTTGGAAAACAGCAGTGAACAAAGGAGTTGCACGCTTGCAGAAAAAAATTACATCCACTCTCGAGATCAGACGCAAACGAAAGAAGGAAAGTTCAACCCAGCTATCAGCAGGCACCTTCCTCGCTTGCAGGTAACTCGTATGTGTCAGTGATGTGTGCGAATATTGGTAGGATCAGCCATGAGAGGAGCTCCAGTAAGAAGTCTGTCTAATCTATATGATACCGTACAATCTTAACTAAAGTTAATGCTTCAGTTCCAAGCTGCCTTGACCGTCTGTCAAGACGAAAAAGAGCTATAGTAGTAGTATAACGGTTTTCCTTCGGCGTCACTATATCATCCTTGCTCTGTTTAGTTTTTTTTACAATATTGACATTATTGACAATGATACTTTTCCAGGTTTTGGTGCTTCAGTTTTCTTATACTGGTCTTTGCAAATTGCTTACAAAGTTATACAATATATACGCACTAACCTGGAAAGCGTTATAAGCGGTCGAGCCTATAAGGGAGCTTACGAAACGACAACGCCGACGGCAACGAAGACGCTTCAAAACAATAGGTTTAATGAGCAAAAACAATGGCTCTGCACGCTCTGCACGTGCGTTTTACATTTTGGTACATTTCTTTCCCGTCATCTCCTAAATGACGACGTCAAATGACCAAATTTAAGGTTCTGAGGAGTACGTTAGCACATGACGATGAATTTTCAGTTCACTCTCTACGCTTCCAAGCCACTGATTTTAATTCCTCGACAGTTACTACACATTTTTAACGCGAAATGACATGAAATAGCTTCGTAGTGATACGAATAACGCGAACTTGTATTTTTAAATGAAGTCCACGTAGCTGTTGTCGTCCTCGTTTCGTAACGGCTCCCTACTACCGCCCTCAGGACCCGGGACTTCTGAAGAGAATGATTGGTAAAACCTTGCAAATTTTCATCTCCATTGATAATGATAAAAGGATACATGAAATGGATCATGATCATATATGAACTGCAGATATGAAATCAAGTGAAGCTATGATCCTCGCAGTTACGAACGCAATTTTTGCAACTGCGTAAAGAAGCCTGAAAAATTCAGGGAGCTGGTCATTTGACACAAATAACCAGCTCCCAACGTCAGTGGCTTCATAGCTCAGTTGGTTAGAGCGTCGCACTGGTATCGCGAGGTCACGGGTTCAAACCCCGTTGAAGTCCTGAATTTTTCAGGCTTCTTTACGCAGTTGCAAAAATTGCGTTCGTTACTGCGATGATCATAGCTTCACTTGATTCCACTGATAATATTGTTTCTGTAATCTATGATATTCTCGATAAATTCAACTTACATGTTCTTATAAATTAGTTACTTGCGATTTGTAATTTATAAGAACATGTAAGTTGAATTTATCGAGAATATCATAGATTACAGGATCAACATACAGTCAGTACTATCACATAAATGCGTTCAATTCATGGATATTTAGAGAAAGAGAAATTACAGCTTTGTGTTTCTTCACAAGAGATTTCTCAACTTCCAGCTGACAAAGAAAAATTGTCAGAGAATTACACGAATTTATTTCCGCATCCCACTCAACGGCGAAAAGCTGAAGTTTAATATTAAACAGATTAAAAGTCTCTGCCAACGTACCTTGCACACGTCTCAACACAGCCGCCAGTATCCTATTTCATCTTACGAAGGAAGCAGGCAAAGTAGGGACCCGTGACTTTCCCAAACTGTTTCCTCTCGTTTAAGAAGTTCATCCCCAGGAAGATGCAAGCTGTGTTTGCAGTGATTCTTCTCTCTTTTTGTGCTGGACTGGCTCTACCAGGTAATACTCTTTGATTCACGAGGTCATTTGTCTACACTTGTGAAACCACTTCATTGCATACTTGCATTTCTTTGGCTTTGAAAGGCGGAATTAAACTTGTAGTTTGTTGTTCGTTGATCTTTAGTGCCAGTAGATAGAAGCGATCAAAGCAGAGAAGAGAGAACGGTAAGCAAGCTTCTTGCTATTCTATTATAATTTTCCCGCTGAGAAGGAAAAGGCTCAGGGAATTGTTTAGATTAGAAGTTTCGTTCAGTTCTTGAAATGCTGCAAGTGGAGTCTCGAATGACACTGATCAAAATATAGGTTTTTAGACAGAACTAAGCAAGTGAGGTCCACCAAACAGAACTGATATTCTTTGTTTGCGGCCTGATAATGATATTTTGAGTGTTGTAAATTTGTTTAATGTTACCTTAATTAAACGTTTGTTAAAATTTTGTGACTGATTATTAGTATGTCTCATCGAGTTGACCCGTTTACTTGTAGTTTATATTGATTTATGTAGACAAAGCGGAAGTAGTGAACTGAAATAGTTACAAAGAATCTCTGGCGGACTTAGTCACATATTCGCTATTTTTCGGATGCGTGCAACTTTATTTGTAATACATTGGCAAGCGATCTAAATGCAACCTGCCAAGTGCCTAAAGAATTTTAATACTTGCATTGTTACACAGGGAAGCTTAATCCACGACCGCGCCAGCCTTAAATTTAAGTCAGCTTTGTATTCGTTCGTTGAGCATTAGGTTTAAGAACTAAAACTGGAGTAATTTGTTCATCAGATGATTTTGATTGAGTTTTTGCTGTTGTTCCCCTATCGCTAAAACGGGGGCATTTCCGCATATATATGATATTTAACCGTGACCCGCTAATAGCGGGTCAACTCAGCTGGTCAGTAACAAATTACTGCTACTTAAAGTGAATTGTGACGAATGATAGATACTCAGGAGGAAAAGCGCGGGATTTCCATACAGGGGGGCACTTTTTCCTCAATGAAACCGGGACTTGAAAAATCTCAAGTAAAACGCGCACTGATTTGCGTTGTAGGTTGTCCATGGGCGGATATTCATGTCGTGATATCTTTCCTTTCCTCGCGTCCCGATTTGGAATAAGCCGATTGAGTACTGAATATTTGTTTTCCGTCACCATAAAAAAATCCGTCTTAGTTTAAGCTAAGACGACAGAGGAATAGATGTAAGTCTTTCCTCCGTACGTGCATTTTAATTTACCTCAGAAGAAAATTTGCGTTAGTTAAGAGGCTGGCAAGTCAGCAATGAGCTTCCAGTCTTTGTTGGATATTACATCGGAATTATACGTTAGATCAAAATTCGTGGCTTTAGTTTCACTTACGTAATTTCCTTTCTTCCTATAACATTACAGTTATCAGAAGATGAATTGACAGCCGAGGTAAGTGATGGCTCGTCTTTGTGACATCTGAAATAGAAGTTCTGTCGTTACTCGAAGTTTCGGTGAGGGCAGGGTCAGGGGCGGAGACCTGAAGATGCAAATACGGCAAAACATGCATGAATAAACTGGAATTCACTCTCGAGGCTTAGTCCAAAAGAAAATATAACCTTTTACCTCTTAGTTGGAAAAAAAGAAAGAGAAATAAAAGTTCAGGGAGGACGAAAATTTCCGATGCACTCAAACTATTTTAACACTGACCCTAGCGCTTGGGCATGATTGGGGCTATGTACTCTTGATACTTTGGCCTCGCAGTTATTTGGAATACAATAACTGCAGTGTACAGTAAGTTACTAAAGATCAATCGAAAAAGTCCTTGAGCCGACTCTTCCATTAAGCTGACGTCACTGAAGCTGTTAGGGGGAACCCAAGTGTGAATGTAAAGAAATTTTGAATCACCCCCGGCTATACAATCTACCAAACCTAAGGAAAGATGGAGTCTGTTTTTTTTGTTTTTTTTTTTTTCAAGTGAAAAACAACAGAAAAAAAAGTAAGGTGACACGCCCTAAAACTAACCCGGTGAGGCCAACATATCACGCATGCGCACAACCATTTCACCCGGTCGTCAATTAGCAGCCAATGGACAGCTGTTTCAGACTTGCTGGGCTTCATCAGCATGGCGTAGCTAACATACCAGGTGGGTGCTTTGGGCACCCCTTTCAGTGGCAGCTCCACAGGCATGTTTTTTTCCTCTCTTTTCGTTATCTTTAGTTAACCGACATTGAAAACCGTATTGAAGCAGTCAGAGCACAAGTGAAGGAACCGCCCGAGGAAGTCCGACATGAAGAGGCCACAGGTAAATGAAGATGCTAAAGGCTGATTATCTAAACCCAGTCCAACTAAGACTGGATCGCGGTTTTAAAGTCAGGAATTTTATAGAAGTGAGTTGTTTGAATACTTAATATCGTAAATGCACCTACCGATGGTAGAAAGTAAAATGCGCCCGTGAGAAAGATGGTAACTGGTTGCTAGTAGCTTGGCAACGGACGAAAGGGCAACTTCAAAATTAGAGTCTCACGCAGAGTTTAAACCTTTGCTTTTGCCTCCGGCTTTCGATACAGTTTTCCACGATGAAAAGCTTTAATGTGCAAAGATTCAAGGCCACGATGAAAGCCACTAGGAAAGCGGTTTTTGTTAGCACCGGCCGAAATAAGCACGCGCAACGTCTTGTACTCTCGGACTAAGGGACTAAGGGGCTTGCGACAAATTTAATATCAGGGGGCAAACTTTAGGGTGTGAGATCACGATGTCCAAAGTGGTTGGGATTGTCTGCCAGTACTTATGCACACGCGCTGTGACCCTCTTTATAGCATTCAATAAGAAGAGAATAATAGGTAAGACAGCGAATATCCTGCATATATTTGGCCCCATTTCAGGTCATTTCAAAGACTACACCTTATTGGTCAGTTAGTGTGAAAGTGGACCGCGCGGCGTCACGAGTGGTGCTGCAACAAATAAAAATAAGCTTTGCAGTACGGACTCAATCTAAAAATAGATTTCAAATAATTATCATGGAACACAGGGATTCGCTCTCTAACGCTGTAACTGACTGTGACGACTTGAAATTCGTATAGTCTACTCTGCTAATGTTAATTTGAACCCAGATTACCCAAATAGAAAGGAAACTCTTAATTTTTTTCCTTAAAGTTCCACATTAGAATATAGAGATGAAGCTGTCTTACGCTTTACTGAGAAACGCTTTATTAAGAAAATCGGGAAAGGAAAGCTGCCGCAAAAATAAATGAAATTTGGCATTGACAATGGAAGGATTTAATAAAAAAATAATTTTCTTTCTGTGCGTAGACATGTCTCCCTCGCCAACCCCTGGAAAGAATGTTGAACCTACAGAATTCACTTCCAAGCCTGGTGAAGTGCATGAAGTAGTTGTGGAAAAGATCACTCTGCCGTCAACACAACCCAATATTGAACCCACCAAAACTGAAATCGCTCCATCACCAGAGACCAGTGTTAGCAAGAAACAAGACAAGGAGAGAGAGCCGGGGAAGGCTGTTTCTCTGGAAAAAGTTGAGATTCTATTAGGCCATGAGGTATTTAAAACGAATTCATCTGTTGAGAAATTGGAGGAGAACGAGAATAAAAACATGGAAGGAAATGTTCCCTCTCAGATCTCCTCGGAAAACATCGCCAATAACCAAGTGAGTAATGATGAAGATATGGATCTGGCGGCAGAGGGAGACAAAAGTATACCGAGAATCTCAGTTAAGAAGATTTCTTTAGAGAACGAAAATGTTCAGGCTGGAACAGACAACGGCGTAAGCAAGGAGAATCTCAATAGAGTGCCCAAAGTAACCGTTGAGAAGATGACCGTTAAAGAAGAGGAGTCGAAAGACAAAGCCAATGAACTAGAACAGAAAACTTTGTTGACTGTAGCAAACGATGAGGAAGAGGACGAGGAGGAAGACCTCGAAAGTGATGGGAAAGAAAGTAACGAAACGAAAGTTAATCAGGTAACACTGAAGGTGACAGAGCAGAAAGAAAGAAAACCAGTTCCTATACAAGGGTCTGTGGAAGCTTTAGCAAACGATGAAGGCGACAACGAAGAAGAGGATCTTGAGCGAGTTGGGGCAGGAGAGGAAGAAAATATAGAAATTGCTAAACAAGAAAAAACCCAAAATAATATGGTCAACCTAAACATGGCTGAAAAACTGCAAGACTCTAGTATTCCCAAAGTGACGGTGGAGAAGTTGGACAGGAATAAAAACGAGAGTGAGGTTGAACAGTCCAAGGGCATAGACAAGACCTCACTTAATGTTTTGGTGACAAAGGAGAAAAACGAGAAAAGCAAACCACAAGAATTCACGGTGGTAGTTGAAAGGAAGGAGGGAAACGCCGAAAAAGCGTTTGAGACGAACGGGAAAGAAGCAGAGAAGAAGGTGACGGTTACGGTGGAGAAGGTAAAAAATTCACCACAAGGAGAAGCAATTGAGCGTAAAGGAAGCCAAATCAGACAACAAGAATCCTCAGAAGATAAAGTCCTCGAGGAAGAGGAGTTGAAAGAAACAGAGGGAAAAGCTACGATTACTGTGGAAAAGGTTAAAAGTGCACCACAAGAAGACGCTCCTGAAAGCAAAAGGAACCAAATACCACAAGACAATTCAGAAGAGTATGACCTTGAAGAAAAAGAATTGAAAGACACTACTCAACACGATAAAACTGAACAAATAACTGTGACAGTGGAAAAAATGCAACCTGAAGAAGAGGAGTTGAAAGAAACAGAGGGAAAAGCTACGATTACTGTGGAAAAGGTTAAAAGTGCACCACAAGAAGACGCTCCTGAAAGCAAAAGGAACCAAATACCACAAGACAATTCAGAAGAGTATGACCTTGAAGAAAAAGAATTGAAAGACACTACTCAACACGATAAAACTGAACAAATAACTGTGACAGTGGAAAAAATGCAACCTGAAGAAGAGGAGTTGAAAGAAACAGAGGGAAAAGCTACGATTACTGTGGAAAAGGTTAAAAGTGCACCACAAGAAGACGCTCCTGAAAGCAAAAGGAACCAAATACCACAAGACAATTCAGAAGAGTATGACCTTGAAGAAAAAGAATTGAAAGAGATTACTCAACACGATAAAACTGAACAAATAATTGTGACAGTGGAAAAAAGAGAACCTGAGGTACTTTCTGATGAACCAAAAGACGCCAGCAGCAATTTGCTTTTGAAATCCCAAGGAACTAAAGATTTGAACCCCGAGAAAACAGGGAAAACTATGAGCTCAGAAGAGGAAGATTTGATGAACAATGGTGAAAAAAAAACTGAGGCCCAAAATCTCCCTAAGGACGTCAGTCGATCAGGAGTAAACTTAGAACATACTTCGCTGAGGACTGAAAACCAACAAGAAGATGAACAAAAATTTGAAGACGAGCTAGAGCAACAGCAAGAAACTGCTGAAGAAAAGAAGGTTGCACTGGAATTCGACAAAGCTCTTCAAGAAGAAAGAAGAAAAACGAAAACGACAAATGTGATGTCTCCTACTCAACTCGCTGAAACAGTTAAGCTGAGTAAATCCTCAACGGAAGAGTTGGTGGAAACGACTGAATCACCGAAGGAATCAAAATCACAGATCAACGCTCAAGAAAACGAATCAAAAGGAAAGATGTCCCTTGAAGAACTCGAACTAGCAGAATTAAGTGAAAGTGTATTGAATGATGACGACAACGAAATCAACCCACAAGGGACAACAAAGGCGATTCCTGTATCGAAATCAACAGAAAATACTACAACAGTAGCTGAAGCAAGGAAAGCAACCGAACTAACATCAACAAAATCACCAACAACAGTGGCAGCTGAACCTGATAAGATAGTGGTTAAAGTGGAAAAGGTCACTGTGGAAGTGGTTTCGGTAGATAAAGAAGAAGGGGACTATTTGTCAAGTAAGAAAGAAACACAGCAAAAAGAGAAGTCACCAACAGAAGAGGTTGTTATTAAATTGAAACCAGAAGCATCGATATCGAAGGTTAGTTAAAGTGCCTATCACCGTAACACAATTTTCCACTTTATTTGTTCTCGGAAATCGCCCCAAGTAAATTGTGTTGTTTTAGAACTTTTTGATTAAAATTTTACTTTTTTATTGAATATAGGAAAGTGGTCATACTTTGATCAATAACCGAGCAATGAAGGGGACTGGGTTCGATACCGGGCTGACGCGGTATCGAACCCAAGTATGACCACTTTTCCCGTTTTTCAAAGAAACTTCAATCAAAAGGTTCTAAAAGCAATACGACGTATTTGGGACGATGATTTGGAGAATACATAGCGTGGAAAAAGTGTGTTGTGTTAAGGTGACAGGCATTTAAACAATTTTTCACCAAATGGAGGTTTTAGTGTATACCACACAATTTGAATAATCAGCCAAGTATAGTGATAAAATTTGCCCCTCGGTAACCGAAGTGAAACCGGTAGCCATTTTGTTTTTCTCCGTTTGCTCAGAGGTGAATACTATTTGCTATTGACCTCCGAGTTCAGCCAAACAGAATGCTCAGGAAGCGCTATTCACTTGTGTGATATATACCAATGCCATTTATTGGTTCATTTCTGGTATTTCATGTTATCATTTAGAGATCGTCTGCATTGGACATCAACACGAAGACCGTGTTGGCCGAAGCAAAAAAGACAGCGATGATTGTTTAACAAAGCAATCCTCCTGCAGTCTGGAATTTGATACTGAAGTCCCCCACAAAGGAGGAAACACTGTTGCGGAAACATTGTTTCCCGAAATGTTTCCAAGGCCGCAAAAGAGGAAAACATTTGCTGAAGAAGCAAATTTTATTTCCTCGTTTACGGAGGCCTTAATTTAAGTTCGGTTCTTTGGCGTTCTGTTAACAACTTTCCTCTGTTACAAGTGAATCAAGCTAGTCTCGCCGGTCATTCAAGAGATGGATAGCGCTATCCATTGGATAAACACATGCCAAACCAATCGAGTTACTATCCACCTTTCGAAATACTGGGGCCTATTTGGCAACTCATGGCAGTTAACGCTGGCTTACGCAGGAACAAAAGCATGACACGGTTATCAAGGAATGAAATTTAGGTGTAGCTAGGTGTAATGAGCTCCATTTCCATGATGCAAACACTTTACTTTTCTGCTTACTGTTTATGGCGATTGGCGCATTTTGTCTTCAAAATATTTGCTTGTTTGACTAAAGGCAGTATCAAATGCAGAATGCTGGCCATGCATCTTCGCGCCAGAAAAGCGCGGGTTCCAGCCCACGCAACCTCTCTCCACAAAAACGCGGGTTCCAGCATTGCGACATAGTTGAGCGTGGAGACGGAAGGTCGTCTGATGACGTCAGAACCATACAAGGAAGGGTTACGTTTTTGCAAACGTTGGCCATGTAGCACTTATACTTCAACAGAATTAACTATTGGAGGGCAATGTGAAGTGCTAATTTCCTACCCATGTAAACCATGTGAGCGTTAGCCCTACTAATGGAATTAGGTCCTCACAAGGACAGAGAAAAACTCTGACCAGGGTTGGAATTGAACCCACCACCTTCGGGTTAAATCACGGCTCCCGTCTGATCTTGTAGCTCAGTCAGTACAGCAGCAGTGATCTAACCCGAATTTTGTCTTTTCTCCTTGTTAGTCGCCTTCAGTTCTTGCGAAGAATGCTAACGTAACAGCACCCCCAAGCACAAAACCAGCCACCGGGAAAATCCAGAAAAAACCTATGCTGAACAAAGATCGCAATATTACAGAGGTTCAATTGCAACGAGAGCAAGAAGATGAACTCGAGACTGAGGCCAAGTGATTATGAAGCGGAATGGAGACCACAGTATCCAATTTAAATTCAATCATTTTAGGCATAACCTTAAAAGTAAAAGCTTGTTATTAATTCCGAGGTCAAAAGTGGACTGTAAGGAAAACACAAAATAATTTGTAACTCTTTATTTCCCTTGAGTGAAATGTGAACTGCATATAATTCAAGTACATTCGATTCCAGATGAACAATTACTATGTCTGTGAGTGGCTTATTATCAAATACGATCAAGCATAAAACTGATTTTAGTCGTGATTACACTAAGTATATTCTTTTTTAGACGTTTGGACAAATTTATCTTAAGGTTGCCATATTCGATAAAATCTTTCCTGACACGTTCTACATTGTATTTTCAAGTTTTGTATATCTATTCGACCAGGGCCCTATCCACAGGTATCCTTATATTTTAACGAAAACGGAAATATTTCCCTCCGTATACGAAAAAATCTACGTCCACAAGTAGACGGTTTTCGAATCTTATTCTCCCGTCCTCACGAATTCGCGAAAACGATTCGAAAAAGCTAACCTCCACCTATAGAGCGTGCGTGAGCGCTCTCCATGGTATCACGAGCCTCTAATGTCATCGTATTCAAGAAATCTCCGTTTCAAGAAAGCCACATCTGTAGAGCGTCTTCAAAAACCTTCGTTTTCGGTGACCGAAAACGCCCTATTCGTGTGGACGGGAGGCAAAAACGGACAAAAAAGTCTCCGTTTCGGAAATATCCGGAGACGAGTGGACGGGGCCTGATAACAAAACTTGCACGTGCAAAGTTTATTAAAGATTCCGTCTTGGATGTTGCGTGTCTAGCGTTCTCACTAAATACCGGTTCCCACTTGTGCGGTAAGTACAAGAGTAAGCGCAAGGATGAGGTTTGCGACGTTCACACAGTACTGTGAAACAAGCCGATTCAAGATGGCGTGCGAATCGTCGTGCTTGTATTTATGCTTCCCACTTGTGAAATAGGGCTTTTTCCAAATATCAAGTATTGAGCAAGGCAGTGAGGACAAAAGCAATAGAATGTGAAAAATAATTGCATATTATCCCCTTTCCTTTCTCTTTGTGCTCTAAACCTCTCTTTCAAGCTGAATTTTAACATATCGAAAAAGGCCTACAAGCACAAGCACAAGCACAAAAAAGGAAATTTTCT
>OX421445.1:5449007-5451507 GCA_949126865.1 Montipora capitata | reverse complement strand
TTTTACCAAATTAATAACTTGTATTGTTTTTATGTAAATACTCCCAAAACGTATTGCATTATGGGATGGTGAAAATAGAGGCTGTAAGGCCAGGTTTCAAACGTCGAACTTCTAATGAAAATGAGGAAAATCTATTATTTTCGCTCGTTTGCATTAGATTCGGCACATGTAAAGTTCGCTGTTTGAAAAGGGCCTAAGGATCTCATTTGTATGCTCACGTACTTGTCAAACACGGTTCTAGTAGATAGTTAGCTCTAATTATGAAGGCCCTTTGCGGACAAAATATCGAATGATTATGTGCTTGTATCAACGTCATGTTGCATACATGAATGTTATGTGCAATAAATCTACAAGCAAAGATGCTCGATATACACAAAAGGTGCCCAATACAACTAAGGGATGTTTGATACAACTAAAAGATGTGCGATTTAACCAAAAGGTGATCTATTTAAAAGAAGAGGAAGCGGAAATGATTTTGCACTACGGAAGTGTCATTACGAAAATGCAAGGGCTTTTTCCTGTGTAGAAATGGCGTCTGCTGGAGCTATTTGTACGATTTGGCTTCCAGACACAGAAAGGTTTTGCATGGAATTAAGTGCAATAATTACGAAAGCACCGCAACAGCGAAACGCCACAGCCACTTAGTGCGATTTATATTTGTTCATTCTTTATCAGTGGACTGGAAGAATATGAAAGAACTTAGGTGTTCTAACTTCGAGAATCAGTCATTGTATATATGTGCCAGAAATTTGCTTAATCCCCGACTTTTATATACAGCAATTACTTAGCATCTTGAACAAGCTACGATGTCACTTCGAGGGAATTGCAGACTGAAGAAGCCCATACCACAACAACAGAAGATGTGTCTCAAAAATACTCAGTATCGCCCACATTAACTTCATTTGCGTTAATTGTTAATTTCAGTTTACAGTGTCCCCTATTAGACACTGCGCATCGGTGGCTCAGTTGGTTGAGCACCGGGCTGCAATGTGGGAGGTCGTGAGTGCGACTCCAGCCCGACCAATACTCAGGGTCTTAACATAACTGAGGAGAAAGTGTTACCTTTGTAACTACATCTGCAAATGGTTAGACTTTCAAGTCTTCTCGGATAGGGACGATAAGCTGGAGATCCCGTCTTACAGGCCTTGTTCATTAATTCTGTGGGACGTTAAAGCTCCCACACACTATTCGAAAAGAGTAGGGGACAGAGTTCCTGGTGTTGTGATTTGACCTTCCCAGCATAGTGGTCGGCTTGGTAGGATTAGCTTGAAGGGCTTCTGTGTGAATAAGACTACAATTTTTTATAACAGCCAGAAGTCAGGCTACCAAACCATTAGCTGGCACTCCAGCTCTAGAACGACTAGACACCTAAATAAAGTTCCTTCCCTTTCCTTTTACACAAAACGGGGTAGACTTTCATATACCGGACAAATATGGCGGAGGACAAAAGAACCATTGGTATTCTGATTAGGCCTTGCTAACTTGGTATTGTTACGTTCGTCTTGTTCTTTGTTTTATGGACATTGATTATTTCTGATGCGGTATATGAAAGACCAGCCAGAAAACGAAGGTCCCAGTGCACGATTTACTTGTTTAAATGGACTTTAGGCTATCATATCATATATATCTTCATTTATCCTCAGATTTTAGAGTAGCCTGGTGTAGCATATATATATCGGACAATCTCGACCCCAGAGCTCTTCTCTTGACCGAAGGAGAGAAGAGCTCTGGGGAACCTTGAAACAAAGTGTCCTCTTATTGCTTTTCGTGAAGAACAATCAAAAGCGTCTCTAATTGGTTCATTCATGTTAGCACGAGGATTGAGCAGGCGCCGTAAGGTTCAAATAGCCCATTTTTGGCTATAAGAACCGTATAGCGCATGTTCTCCTACACAGAGCTTCCTAGAGCCTTGGGTTGATCCGAGGCTCTGGTGACGAGAATGATATATCGGAGCATTTATCCTCAAGGAAAGCAGCTTCTGCACACCCTCTGGGAAGAAGCTGTAAGAGAAGCTAAATGAGTTACTTATGAAGCAGGAGGCTTCTAAAATGATTGTAGAAACCTCAAGTATTAAAATTTGAAAAAGAGGGTCATTATTGTGGCATAATTAATGAGAAAGTCAATTTGTAACAATAACTTTTACTTTGAAGTCATTTTTCTCCTTGTGCATGGTTTTAGTCTTCAAGAAAAGATATCTAAAGATCGATTTATCCAATTGATATGAAATTTTCAGGGCTTTTTGCTGTCAATTAGTTTTGTCTTTTAAGCATAGGAATTTTGAATAGGATGCATATTATGGCAGTTATGAAGTAAAATGTGCCTTGAATTTTTTGGGTCAAATTTACTGAATCGTTATTTTTCATGGTTTTATTATTTCTCAAATCTCTACACTTAAAACAACCAGCAGTCTGTCTTCTTTTCAATTTGGTCAATTCTAGCAGGAGATATCTTTTCTCAAGTGAGCTTTGGTACCACCAGCAAGTGGTGCAATAAAACTGTT
>OX421445.1:5434007-5436507 GCA_949126865.1 Montipora capitata | reverse complement strand
TTGTGATGTTTCATTTCGTGGTTCAAATATAAATTATGTCTTGATCACATATAATAATCACTTTATAAAGTGGTTGTTGTATCCTGTCTCCCTAAATAAATCAAGCTGGAATCAATCAACACAGGTTGACACCAGATGCTTTAAATTTAATAATTTAATGAAGAGCGTGTACTTCCATTTCATCTCAGGTCACAATGATTTAATCTAGGTTGATTTGTAATATTTTTGTCTGAATTTATGATAATGAATAACAAACACAAAGAAAGTACAAATCAACCTTGGTAAAATCATTTAGAACTAAGATCAAATTTAACCAGTAACATATACATTTGCATTACAAATTACTATCCACATAGTGAATGGTAACCTCTAGTTGAAGAAAAAGGAAATTAGTGAACTAAACGTCACCGGTGAGGAATATGATTAGGCACAGCATTTGCCAATGGCTTCATGAATTCGAAAAATTCTATCAACACGCGAGCAACGAGGACTATAAAATTTTGACGAAGGACATCCAACTCATCTTTTCCCAACAGGTAGTTAATGTTGTCAAATTCTCTGGGGTCAGGCACTAGAGACTTCCTGTCGTCAAGCCCATCAGATGGTACCCTGTCAAATGTTATGTACTGCGCGATCCAGTGATTGTCCGAATTCTGGTGGTTCTTCAAAATAATGTTCACTAATATCCTGAAGTCAATGTTGTCATAGCAAACGCGCAATTGGCGTCTAGCAGATATCTGATTCTGTACACCATTTACCATGTCAGCACCAATGTCATCAATCATTATGCGATAACTATCTCTGGTTTGTGTTAAACCAGCTCTGCTCAAACGTTGGAGAGTCTGTAGGGAGAAACAAAATACTATTGTTTGTTTTTTCCGGTGACATGTCAGTTACCCAGTCACAACACCATACTCTTCTCACCCTATGAAGACTTGTAAGATGAAGCTGAAATATTGGTTATCTGACGTGTATGTACTTAAAAATGAACACATTGTGAGGAAAACTATTAATGTTTTGTATAATACTTGATCATTATTTTAGGTTCAACATGTTACCCTTGCAGTTGCATGTCCAACACCAAGAAATAAGGTGTTAATTTTTTGGATTAGACTGCGCTCCTGCCATCTGCAGTTCATAAGAATTCCATACACTTGACAAATAGATGGAACTTTCTTCTCTGCATTTTTTGTCACTTGAGGTGAGACAACTGTCACCAGGAAATCTAAAACATCTGGTGCTCGCTGCTGTAACTCCAAAAGAATCTTTTCCCAAGAAAAGTTCTTCAGATCCTAAAGAGAGTATTATAAACATAAGAAAGGCTGTAATAATAATAATAATAATAATGATAATGATGATGATGATGATGATGATGATGATGATGATGATGATGATAATAATAATAACAATATTACCAAAACTTCTTAGCAGCACGAAGTAAGATATCGCTTTGATGATCCATACGATGTTTTTGAAATTCATATTTAATCAATACATGTTTCGGATGAAACATCATCCATCGTCAGTTGACAAATGAGAAATAAACTAAAGTTGAGCAATAAATAGTGTAACAAAGTGAGATATAACATGAATAATTAAGGATATTATTACAGCTTTGTACCTTTTAGTTACAAATTAGGACTAGTACGCACTCTGGTTGACCGAGTATTTAAAATTAATAATACTTGGACTGGTTTTCACTTGGACATAAGCAACCTTACCAAAACATTAAGGAAGAATTTGTTTCCTTCTAGCGTTATCGAGAATGTTGTTAGAAAATTTCTCAACAATTACTTTACCTCCGATTCCTCTCAGAGTGTTGCTCGGAAGGATTTTAAATTACCGTACATCGGTCCCTTTTCCATCATAACAAAACGCAGAATTAAGAAATTAGTCAACACATTTTGCAGCGACCTGGAAATTAAGTTGGTGTTCACCCCGTTTAAAATTAGGAGTTGGTTTGGGGCGAAGGATCCTATCCCTGCGGGTTTACGATCGCGAGTCATTTACAAGTTTTCATGTGCAGGCTGTAATGCCTGTTATATTGGTGAAACCAATAGACACTTCGCCACTCGCATCCGTGAACATCTCGCCTCCGACAAACATTCCCACATATTTAAGCACTTGAGAGGTTCTGAAAATTGTCGCTCCCGGTGTTCAGAAGACTGTTTTAAAATCCTCGACTCTGCTTCCACACGTTTCCAATTGAAAATCAAAGAAGCCATGCATATCCTTTGTGAGCAGCCATCTTTAAATTCCCAAGTCAAACATCTTAATTTATCCCTTTCATACTAATTAGTTTCTTTTCTTAGCTTAAACAGTTTGGTTTTTTCTGTTTTGTTTCGTGGTTGGGTGTTTTTATTCTGTTCTCGCCTTCATCCTTAATTATTCATGTTATATCTCACTTTGTTACACTATTTATTGCTCAACTTTAGTTTATTTCTCATTTGTCAACTGACGATGGATGATGTTTCATCCGAAACATGTATTGATTAAATAT
>OX421445.1:5419007-5424007 GCA_949126865.1 Montipora capitata | reverse complement strand
TGACACAATAATGATAAGTACGTCACTGAAACTAAAATAGGCGGGTGAAATATAAACGAATTTGTTCGCACATTTAACTTTAATGTTGCCGACCCATTTATGAATGTGTGGCAACATTTATATACTTTACCGGAGAGACCAGAGAATGAAGATGTATTTTTACGGTAACTTAAAAACTCTCTGACAAACGTCATGCTTTGCGCGCCGCGGCTCAGGTTTCGTGGACCCTCCATTGACAGTCGTAATTCTCTATCATGTATTGAATCCATCGCAATCGGAGGCATATTGTTTGAATTTAATGCTGGATTAGTATTGTATGAACAGTTTTATTAATCCTTTTGCCTTGAATGTGTATATTTTATTGCTAATCGATAATTTTGTTGATTTAATCGTTATTGATATCTATCGGCCGCGAATTCTCCATGCCAACAGTGAAAAACATCAGATAGTTAGCAACTATTCACCTCAGTGTCGGTGGCTAGTGAGTCGATCGTTTACACGTAATGTAGAAAAGCTTGCGATCATTTAGGGGTACCTTGGCTCTTTTTAATTGAACCAAAAAGTACAACCTTTTTGCTGCTTTCTTAATCACTTCATTTATGTGCTTGTTCCATGTTAAATCACATGTGATGGTTACTCCTAATAGTTTGGCACTAGTCACTACATCTAGATCTTTTCCATCAATTGGGACAGCCTGGTTGGAAAGCTTGCTACGTTTTTGCAAAAGAAATTCTCAGTTCTTTACATTTGTAAGAATTTAGTTGTAGCTTGTTCTTCTCTGACCAAGCAGATACCCCATCAGCAATACGCTGTGAAGCGCTGGATTCGCCTTTTCTCACGACTTCAGATGTCGTAGTGTCATCCACGTACTTCCATAGACAGGCACCACTAAGAACCAGATAGTTTATCATGAGGTCAAACAAGCAGGGACTAAGATTTGTTCCCTGAGAGACTTCGGATGGAACTGAGCCCCATTCAGAGTAACATCCATATACTAGTTTGGTTCTTTGGAAACGATGACTGAGGAAGTCGATGATCCAGTTGGTTACGTTTGTTGGTAAATCCAGGACACATAGTTTGTTACACAAAATGCTGTGAACGATAAGATCGAAAGCATCGACCTAACAGTGGAACCGTTGCCATCGGTTGCCGCTTATTTTCTCCCGAGTGCATAGCTACATCAAGCAGAATAAAAACATAAACAAACGCGCGCAAAGCGTGCCGTTCGACAGAGATTCTTTAAAGCTTGTAACGGGAAATGATGTCCTCGGGCTCCATGGACAAAAAAATAGATCTTACAAAAAAGAGATTGCCTGTATTTTAACCAATGAAAGGAAGACTTCTTGACATATTGTAGACTTGGTTCTAAAGACTTGATTAATGCTAGAAATTAACCAAGAAAATCATTGAAAGGGAGAAGTTATGCGTAAAGGCGTTTTGTCAAGGGTACATTAGCTGGTGCAAAACGGAATGAAAGCAAAACTATTAAACAAAGGTAATGAATTAGGTGAATTTGTTCGGACTTTCCAGTGTTTCAAAATCTCACGGATAACCGAGGCCCAATGTTATAAAGGCCCGATTAACTGTGAAGTGCTTCGTGAAACGTGCAGTTGCAACCGAATACTGTTGCAAGTGATCACGTTCGAAGTGATAGGGAGTTTGAGAAACGACGACAAGGCCACAAAACAATAATATCATTGGTTAAAAGAGCAAACACAAACGTGCTGCGCGTACTGCACGCATTTTATTTTTTATTTTTGTGGTGCTCTGCAGAACAACGTGAGTACGCAAATGGGAATATTCCAATTTCTAGTTTTACGCTGAAACCGTTCGTACGATACTTCACCCACATTGAACAACGTGAACGAGATGGACTAATCGCGAAAGGCTTCCCATAGTGCAAAGCAATATTTTGAGCTGATATTTTCGTCGACGTCGCGACTAAGCTACAGTGGAACACACATTGAAACCGGCGAGCATGCGCAAAAATGATTGTCAGACAAAAGTGCAGAAAATAGAATCTACATGCAATTTTTGTCAAATCTTGACTACGCCCCACAATTTTTCGTTCAACTTGTCTCGCAACATGTTAAATGCTCATAAAGCACTGATAAAATCGCATATTTTTTTGTACACGTTTGCAGCTCATTCATTCGTGTGCTACGAATGCGGGGACGCGGAAACTGCAGCAGAATGCGACAGTAAGCAGAAAATAAACAACTGCACTGGCCAGGATAAGACTTGTATGAAAGCACACTTCATAACTGCAAATGGTAAAACAGGTGAGGTGAGAGTTTGCAACAAGATTGCAACGTGCGTGAAAATCAAGAAAAACTGCGAAGACGGCAAGGAATTTCAGTATAAAGACGGAGATTCAATTATGGATTGTGCAGCGGTTTGCTGTATTACGGCTAATGATGCTGAGAAACCATGTAACGGAGCTTGTCGTACCACTGTTGTAAACAGGGTTTTGACGATTGTCGTTACAATTTTTGTTTTGAAGTTCTTTGAACAGTAATCTTTTCAATGTCTTCAAGCCTGGATTTTTTCCAAGTTGCTTCATTAACTTCAATCATCACTTTTACTTTGAACCCTCGATTCTTGATACTACGTGTATGTAGATAAGTGCATAAATTAGGATTTTAGCTTTCCCAAGTGTAATTTGTTATCTGCAATTAGCATGCTGTGTTAAAGAACGATCGGCACTATCATAAAGCGGCTGTTGATTGATTGGGTCATCATCTCTTTTTAAATCGTTTAATAAAGTTTTTGAGCGTACTGAATTTCAAATGACCTTACCATGACGCTCAGACCACGGGTCATCATAGGAGTGATAGTTATGCCTCGTGTATATCTTCCCCGTCCCTGTGCAATTAAAGATATACTGCAAAAAAGGAAAACCACGTACGGTTACTAACAGTGCGAATTCGGATATTATCTTCTCACGCTTGTTAATCGAATTTAAGCAAGTGAGGAAGTTCGCTCAGTGAGGTTTCGCAGAAGGCGGCTTACCATCATACCAATGGTAAATTTAGAACGGAGTCCCTGAGAAATGGATTCGTGTTTTTTTGTTTTTTTTGTTTGTTTGTTTTTGTTTTTTGTTTTTTTACTCCTCCAACCCGCTAAATGATCTTTTTAATAAAGTCAGTTTGCTATCTACTTTGGTAGCCTTGGTAACTGCTTTGCCTCTTGTGATGGACCGCACCTTCTGCTTTCCTCCATTTTGCTCCCGGCAGAGAAATACCTCACGAAATAGGAATCCAGCTGGTGAACAAAAATAACTTCCCAACAAACCTGCTTTTGCTTTATTTAAGCACTCACATTTATTTATACCGTTGTTTTTATCCAGCGCTCGCATTTGGTTGGCTTTCTGTGAGTTTCTTTGAATGATCATTGACCAATCAGAATGCTTGGTTTGCTTCCTGTTTTTGCACTGAACTGCACCCTTCTGCATTGGAAACGAGCTGTACTTCATCAGCAGCTGTGAGCCACATGAAGAATCGCTCAAATTCCCCATGTTTAGCGATAAAGAAAATTTAAAATGAAGCATTTCGACAAGTTGCAATTGTCAATTTATGTGTGTTTCTTTTTAAATTTATTAATATTTTGAAATAAATGAAACAGTTTTCTAGTTTTTGCTATTTCGGTGCTAAAAAAATGCATTTCTCTCAGCCAATCAGAATAGAGAAATTTTCCATGTGTATTATTTCTTCCGTTAGTCGTCATTGCTAAATTTCTCTATTGACAGTGTAAGATGTCATCATTTACAAACAGTATTTACAAAATAGTAAAGAACGCTTTTCTCCTTTGTGGCTGCTTCTTCGTGGATCAGTAAGGCCTGGAGTTCAAATTTTGGCTGATCCTCAAGAATCTCGCTTTCGCATGCAATCCTTGCATTTTCCGCGACCATCAGTGCTGGTAATCGCCATATACTTTTGGGCGAAAAACTGCTTCAACCACCTTAATTAAGGAACTAAAAACTATTGGCGCATCAACGTGAATTGCTGTGAAAGAAATCTGATGCAAGACATTCAGTTAAAGCTGAGATATTATTAAAGGTATGAGCTTTTGTAGCACAAAACTGTTTATAGCAAAAACTGATCGAAACAATTTAGTAGAAAGCGTTTACAATGTTTGTACGAGTTCAAATGTTTGTTCTCCGCCTTCTTTGGTTTTGGTTTTGGTTCAAGACATCAAATAAGTTAAAGCTGAGAATATTAATGTCCGAATTTAAAAGTATTTTGTACATCAAAGTTGTTGTACATCAAATCTGGTGCAAGAGATCAGTTAAGTTGATGTTGCGATTATTAAAGGCAAAACATTAGTTTTCGTAACAAAGACTTAAAACAGTTTATAGTAAAAAATGATGGAAACAAAAACGTTTACAATCTTTGTGCGAGTTGGAACGTATTTTTTGCCGCTAATTGGTTTTGGACCATGGATTAGGGTAGGGTCAAGTGTGGTCAACAGTTTCATATACTTTTGGGTTATCCACAGTTCATATATGATTCATTTCATATACCATTTCATCATTGATTCATTCCTCACGGGACCATTAGAACCCACAGATGACCAGCTCCCAACGTCAGTGGTTTCATAGCTCAGTTGGTTAGAGCGTCGCACCGGAATCGCGAGGTCACGGGTTCAAACCCCGTTGAAGTGTTGTATTTTTCAGGCTTCTCTACGCAATTGCAAAAATTGCGCTAATAACTGCGAAGATCATAGCTTCACTTAGTTTCAGTATAATTTTGACTAATTGAGAAATTCTTTACAGGAAAACACTTTCAAAAGCAGCAACAACTAAAAAAAACCGTAGAAGTCCATCGGCAGAGCAATAACTAAGTGAAAGCCAAAAAAGAACGTTTTCCAGGGCTTCACGCCTGACTTGTACCTGTCAAGTTACTTTCATGTGATACCACACGTTCTTCTCTTTGCATCGTGATAAAATTATAAATGCGACACTACAAATTAATCTCTAAGAAATGTCTAAGCACAAACAC
>OX421445.1:5356507-5371507 GCA_949126865.1 Montipora capitata | reverse complement strand
AGTCCCAATGTTATAAAGGCCCGATTAACTGTGAAGTGCTTCGTGAAACGTGCGTCGCAACTATACTGTTGCAAGTGATCACGTTCGAAGTGATAGGGAGTTTTAGAAACGACGACAAGGCCACAAAACAATAATATCATTGGTTAAATATTTTAGCACATATTTTTGTGGTGTTCTGCAGAACAACGTGGTTACACAAATTTGAATATTCCAATTTCTAGTTTTACGCAAAACGCTCGTACGATACTTCACCTGAGAAATGGATTCGTTTTTTTTTTTTTTACTCCTCCAACCCGCTAAATGATCTTTTCAATAAAGTCAGTTTGCTATCTACTTTGGCAGCCTTGGTAACTGCTTTGCCTCTAGTGATGGATCGCACCTTCTGCTTTCCTCTATTTTGCTCCCGGCAGAGAAATACCTCACGAAATAGGAATCCAGCTGGGCCCGGTTGTTCAAAAGCCGATTAACGCTAATCCCAGATTAAAAATCAACCAAGGAGTTTATTTCTCTACTCCCAAACGCTGTTCAACCTTGATATTCGGCAAAACTGTACATTAGAAGAAGTCAATCTTGAAAAACAAAAATACGCAAAAGAAACTTTTACCAAAAAGTTGAAAACATGAAACACAAGTTTACACTAATCCTGGATTAAGTTAATCGGCTTTCGAACAACCGGGCCCTGGTGTACAAAAATAACTCCCCAACAAACCTGCTTTCGCTTAAGCTTACTTATTTAAGCACTCACATTTATTTATACCGTTGTTTTTATCCAGCGCTCGCATTTGATTGGCGTTCTGTGAGTTTCTTTCAATGATCATTGACCAATCAGAATGCTTGGTTTGCTTCCTGTTTTTGCACTGAACTGCACCCTTCTGCATTGGAAACGAGCTGTACTTCATCAGCAGCTGTGAGCCACATGAAGAATCGCTCAAACTCCCCATGTTTAGCGATAAAGAAAATTTAAAATGAAGCATTTCGACAAGTTGCAAATGTCAATTTATGTGTGTTTCTTTTTAAATTTATTAATATTTTGAAATAAATGAAACAGTTTTCTAGTTTTGCTATTTCGGTGCTAAAAAAAATGCATTTCTCTCAGCCAATCAGAATAGAGAAATGTTCCCATGTGTATTATTTCTTCCGTTAGTGGTCATTCCTAAATCTCTCTATTGACAGTGTAAGACGTGGGAGGCGCGGTGGCCTCATGGTTAGTGCGCTCGACTCCGGATCGAGTGGTCCGGGTTCGGGTCCTGGCCATTGTGTTGTGTTCTTGGGCAAGACACTTCACTCTCACGGTGCCTCTCTCCACCCAGGTGTATAAATTGGTACCGGCGAATTTAATGCCGGGGGTAACCCATCCATGGGGGAAGTAGAAATACTCCTAGTCGCTTCATGCTACAGAAACCGGAGATAAGCGCCGGCCTGATGGGACTTTTAGGCTCGTAGCAGACTTTACCTATTTACAAAATAGTACAGAACCCTTTTCTCCTTTCTGGCTGCTTCTTGGTGGGTCAGTAAGGTGTGCAGTTCAAATTTTGGCTGATCATGAAGAATCTCGCTTTCGCATGAAATCTTTGCATTTTCCGCGACTATCAGTGCTGGTAATCGCCATATACGTCTGGGCGAAAAACTGCTCCGACCACCTTAATTAAGGAACTAAAAATTATCAGTAGAATTCTACCAGTATGCTAATGCAAATGCTGTAATCTGATTGGCTGAGCCATTAAACACTATCAGCCATTAGTGTGCAGTGGCTGGAGGTCGTCTTGGAAATAACGACGTTTCTTCCGTTTTTCCAAAGTTTTGGAGAAAAATTTGGATGCAAATGGGTAATTAACTTTCTGAGAAGTCTAAACGAAGGACATTTACGGTTTCTTGACTTTCAAAAAAGTTGAAATTATTGAAAAAGCTGATGCGTGCGCGCACGCAACTTAGATTTTAAATGGCAATTCAATCCGAGCGATATTTATCAGGCGCACAGTTTAATACTACGTCAAGAAATAATTATAAACCGTTATTTGAAGTAAGTATTAGTAAGAATTCTACTAAAACAATTAAATTGTTCGCTCTCGATTTCCATGAGGTGAAAGAAATCTCGAGCTCATAATCTAATTGTTAATTGGTGCATCAATGTGAATTGCTGTGAAACAAATCAAGACATTAAGTGAAAGCTGAAATATTATTAAAGGCATGAGCTTTTGTAGCACAAAACTGTTTATAGCAAAAGCTGGTCGAAACAATTTAATAGAAAGCGTTTACAGTGTTTGTACGATTTAAAATGTTTGTTCTCCGCCTTCTCAAGTTGGTTTTGGTTTTGGTTCAAGACATCAAATAAGTTAAAGTTGATATTGTTCTGGGTCGGCCAGGAAGTAGGGGGGAGGGGGGGGAGCTATACCCGAAAAAAAAAAACGCCAAAATACCCAAAAAAACCCAAAATTAATGGCAGCATTGTATACTGTATACCTGAAATTCAAAGAAAGTGATATACCGAATGTGCAATATACCGTACACCCGATTAAAAAGCCCCTGTATACCGTATATACCCCAAAACCCTGGCCGACCCTGATTAAAGCTATTTGGTACATTAAAGTTGTTGTAAAACAAATCTCGTGCAAAACATCAGTTAAGTTGATGCTGCGATTGTTAAAGGCAAAACATTAGTTTTCGAAGCAAAGGCTTAAAACAGTTTATGGTAAAAAATGATCGAAACAAAAACGTTTACAATCTTTGTACGAGTTGGAACGTATTTTTTGCCGCTAATTGCTTTTGGACCATGGATTAGGATTAGGGTCGAGTGTGGTCAACAGTTTCAGTATATTTTTTGACTAATTGTGAAATTCCACACGTTCCTTTCTTTGCATCGTGATAAAATTATAAATGCGACAATACAAATTAATCTCTAAGCAATGTCTAAGCACAAACAGAAATCAGAGGGCATTTCACTGAATGAACTGGGGGTGACAGTCTATTGGACGTTAGTCGATTCAAAGTTTTGAAGAAGAGTCGAAGCAAATTCGATTGTCTAGTTGCTAGTGACATTTCGAGTTCCGTTTTATCAAGATTTCATTCGTTCGAAGATTTTTGTTTAGTTGTGTGAACGAGATGGATCTTTTCGGCGACAGGCCGGCATTCCCACTGTCAAGGCACAACGAAGCCTTGGGAAAGTCAGAGGGACCTCTCAAAATTAATGTTAGTCTTCTCGATCTTCGCGAGAACTCAAAAACTAAACTCTAACCTTCCGGTATTTAAACAAGAATATAAAAAGGCAGTTTATTCATAAACCGCAAAGCGAATTACGATAAACAAATCAGTCCGATAATCAGGATCATGACCAAAACACCACACGAGTACATACGGGTAATATACGACTAACATACGAGTAATATACGGAACATACGGATACATACGCATACATACGACTAACATACGACTAACATACGAGTAACATACGGATGCATATGACTAACATACGGATACATACGAATACATATGAGTAATACGAATGTTTTTCTCATAAAGGAAGCTCTAATTATAAGCCTTGCAAGCATTTTTCACGTCAGGAAACACGTACCCGGGTCAGTTTGAGGGGGAAGGGGGGGGGGGGGGGATGTTAATCGACCCCCAAGGCTTGTATGTGAGTGAGTGTATGTGTGTGGGGGGAGGGAGGTAGGGGGTAAGGGCGGTTCGATGCCACCCCCTCAGGATTTTGTAAATGAGGCGAGAAAGGGTTGGATGCCACCCCCCTCAGAGTTTGTAAATTTTGGAAAGGAGATTTACTCTGTTGCTGAAACGTTAAGCAGCTGTTCGTTTATAGCTTGTCAACTGTTCCCAAAATTCGACATTTTAAACATAACTCTTCTAGTTTCTCATCACGAAATTACAAAATCAATACATTCTTCCATCTACACGGTTACATTTAAGCTTTCTGGCTTGATTTTGCACTGATTTTTTGCCATTTCTCATAACCAACTAAGGTGAAATAGTGAAATCAAGATGGTGGATCTGATGACGTCATACGACGTCAGCGGCATCCAAAATATATTGTCATCTTGTAGCGCAAGCTAAGGGTTTTGCACTCCATGTGAATTTATTTTACTGTGACTAAATTTAACGAAAGCCTTGGGGAGGGGGGGGGAGGGTCGATCAACATCCCCGCCCCCCTCAAACTGAACCGGGTACGTGTTTGCTGACGTGAAAAATGCTTGCAAGGCTTATAATTAGAGCTTTCTTTATGAGAAAAAACATTCGTATTACTCGTATACATTCGTATGTATCCGTATGTTAGTCGTATGTATCCGTATGTTACTCGTATGTTAGTCGTTTGTTAGTCGTATGTATTCGTATGTATCCGTATGTATCCGAATGTTACTCGTATGTTACTCGTATGTTACCGGTATGTACTCGTGTGGTGTTTTAGTCATGATCGGGGCGCTCCTATATATATTCATTTTTTACATTGTTTGCTATGCTTTTTTTTTGTATTTTCATTTAATGGTGGACATTTCTACAGTTTTTATGTTGTCGATATGTTCTTAATTTTAATTTCGTGGATTCGTCCACTGTTTTAATGTGGATTCGTCCACTGTTTTTACCGTGGATTTGTCCACCCTTTTATGTTGGCATTCACAGGGAACCAACACGTCGACTTATGGCTGACAGTTTTCCCTTGCCTTATTATATAATTAGAATTTTGTGGATTCGTCCACTGTTCTGATGTGGATTCGTCCACTGTTTTGATGTGGACTCGTCCACTGTTTTTATTGTGGATTCGTCCACCTTTTTATGTTGGCATTCACAGGGAACCAACACGTCGACTTACGTCTGACAGTTTTCCCTTGCCTTATTATTTAATTTGAATTTTGTGGATTCCTCCACTGTTTTTGATGAGGATTCGTATATACTGTTTTGATGTGGATTTCTCCACTGTTTTTATTGTGGATTCGTCCACCTTTTTATGCCGTCATTCACAGGAAACCAACACATCAACTTTTCTTTGACAGCTTTCTCTCGCCTTGTTATTTTATTTAATTTTGTGTTTTTTCCACTGATTTCTCTTTGATTTGTATTGTGGCATTTTAACAGATTAGATTTTCTTCTGACCACGGATTAACCCAATGCTAAAGCATTTTATTAGCTGTTTGTTTCTATTCTGGCCTTGCTGGCCAGTTGTCAGTTCCACAATGCCTCCTAGACGGGTCAAAGAGGACTCGCACCCCTTCATCAGAAGCTGTTTCTGTGGCGGCAGCCACGGAACCCCTTCGTAAAACGTCAAGAGCTCCTTCCCATCCTGCCTTGGCCAATAGTGAAGCAACAGCCCGGCTTCTCTTCATTAACACCTGACCTCATGGACCAGTTGGTGTCCTGTGTTGCACAGGAGGTAACCAGACGTCTCTTTCCTCTTGACGTGAACAATAGTGTGTCTTCTTTGCCACCAAGTGTAAATGATGCTGCCCCTCCCTCTGGTCATGGGCCTTCATTTTCCTCCTGGGGATTTTCGTTTGATACACCATTTATCTTACTCCTGGGGTTCTTCTGTGAATGTTGGTATTTCCTCTGAGCATAGCAGTGTATCTTATGCCACTATTCAAGATGCTATTTGCCATATTACGGCCTTAGGTTCAGGATGTTTTTTGGCTAAGACGGATATAAAGAATGCTTCCGGGATAATTTACGGTGTGGCCAAAAGATTACAGCCTTTTGGGCGTGAGGTGGCAAGAGGCCTATTTTTATGATTGCTGCATGCCCATGGGGTGCTCTAGCAGTTGCAAAACTTTTGAGACTTTTAGTACCGCTGTGGAGTGGATTGCCACTTCTCAGCCGAGTATTAACCACATTTTTCATTTGCTTGATAATTTTCTTATTGTAGCCCCCTCTCAGACCCTATGCCAAAATCAACTAAATTTATTCCTGGACCTTTATTCTTACCTTGGCGTTCCCATAGCACCAGAGAAAACATTCTCTTTTGCGGGTATTGAATTAGATTCTGTTTCATTTGAAGCCTGTTTGTCCAAGGAGAAAGCTGAAATGTGCCTCAACACCCTATCCAGTTTCATTGAAGGCACGAAAGTGACCTTACGGGACATTCAATCCTCAACTAGCCTGTGAACGCAGACGTGTTTCCGCGGTCGTCTCTCTCCCCCGAAAAAGGGACACTGAAAAATGCAGACTGCAGACTGTGATGACCGTCTGTAAAATGAAAATTCGGTTAGCCTGAATTAGGCCTAAATAACATTCGGTTAGCCTAATTAGTCCTAAATAACATTCAGGTTAGCGTGTTTGCGGTTAGCTCTCAATAATAGTGAGGTTAATACCATATTTTACCCCGGGTCCGCACGGTCTGCACAGTCTGCAGTCTGCTGTGTTTTGGCGTGACCGCCCGAAAAATAGCGTCTGCGAAACCGAGCTGCAAAACGATTTCTGTGACGTAAAATTCTTAGCCAAGAAGAATTAGGCTCATAAATCTCCAGAACCAACACGCAGGGAACACGCAAAGTACTTGCGCGTTGTCCACGTAAACACAAGTTGGATTAATGGCGGGCAATATGGAGGATATTAAAAAAAGATTGTGAGATTTTCGGTATCTAAACGTTAAGTAGCCACCAGGAGGATGCGATCAAGTATGTTGCATCCTAGAAGAAATGCGATGGTTTCGTCAATTTACCTACACGATTTGGAAAGTCCTTGCTTGTGGTGTTTGCGACCGTTCAGTTCTCTTCTCGGAAAAATATCGTGATTGTGATTTACCCATTACCTTGAGTAGTATGCCGCGGCAATCCGTCTTCTTGACACTACTCACCAAATCTGACCCTCAAATGATGACTTGTGTCACATTGTAAAAAAAAAAATGTATTTGCGAGAAATGAAAAGAGTCACTATGAAGTTGGTAAGACGGCCAATTTTGAAGTCAAGAAATATTTAAGTGGAAGATTTAAGAAAGGTTTGACCAGGAGCCCATAAGTAGGAGCGTCCAACTCTCATACTGGGCCTATGTCACGGCGTTTTCAGAGACCGATTTATTTTTAGATCACTTTTTCGCGGTAAAAATGGAAGTCTACTTCCGGTGCTAGGAAATGTGATACATCGGGATGTAAAAAAAAAATGGCGGCGCCATGCTGGTCTTTCGAGAGTACTTTTCTCTGAATAAAAGTCCCAATTTCTGCTCCGTTTAGCCGTTTTCCTCTATTCCACTCCTTTTTTCTTCAGACAGCACTTTCCCATAGTTCTGTGTAATTAGACTTTGCACACTTTCCGCGCAAGTAGTTGCGGAATTTTGATCGACTTCCTCGGCCTAGTGTCTGATGTCTGAAACAAGACCGAATCCTCTTTAGAAGTGTGTAAAATGTGAATCTTGGTTATGAAATATTCTAGTACCAGTCGTAAAGATGAAGCGGTGTAATTCAAGTGAAGACTGTCATGAGTTCCGAAAAAAGGAGCCACATTTGCAAGTGCAAGAGGTGACTCTACGAGGAAAGTCAACTCAGTCATCATCCTCCACCGTGAAGAGCGTTTTGAAGCAGAGCATCGAACTTAAACAGGCCCAGAGAAAAGAAGAAGAAGAGAAAAGAAAAGATACCGCTTCCAAGTGCAAAGATAATCTTGCTTTAAAGCAGTGGGCAACTATCTTGTCCGATGCCGGGTATTATTGTGAGGTGAGATCACTAGTGAAGAGCATGGATTTCATGCCGTTTCCGGAATCGAAAGAAGCTCCGTGTTTTGCTCTAATCGTTGAGCGCTCCAGAGATTTGCCGTTTTCTGAAATTTCAGGCCCATTTCAGGCTGCAAGATTATTGGTATATCCAAACGGTGAATGGCAAATAGATAGCCCCATCGTAGAGTACAGAAGACTCCAAGTTGGAATGTTGAGTATGCCAATTAAGTCCGGGCAACTTATTGATCTTGTTCGAAAATGGCTATCCGAAAAGCATGTGCTGTGCCCTGGTTTGGTGGGTAGTGACGGAGAAAAACTAGAAAAAGAACTGGGTTATATTCCCAAAAACGTTAGCGTTTATGGTAGAAATTATGTTCGTTCGGTTGGCTGCAAGATCTGGCATGTCCCTGGTAGCAATTACGATCAGATGCAAAAGATGTGCGGTGAGTGTCTTGAGTGCTACAGATACGTGAAGAATGCCCTTGCCAAAAAACAGTCCTTGAAGTCATCTAAACGGGAGAAGCGACGAAATCCCAGCAGCAATTATGCAATTAAGTATTTGACGCCAAGAAGTAAGTCCATTCGTCTCGGGAAAACAAGGAAACTACGATCTCGAATGACTAAAAAAGTCAGGAGACTGTACAAGCAAACGAGCATTGAATTGCCACAGGAGCAGTCGTCGGAGCTTTGTAAGCTGGTTCAGGAGATAGAAAATTCGAACGAAGGGAAGCAAGAGCTTGAAACGATTTTTAGCGAGGGGAACCAGCTCACGGATAAGAAGGGTTGCAAAGCAGGAAATTGCATCAAGGATATTTGGGAGAAAGATAGGGACGGTTTCTTTAAAGATCAAAGAAAAAATGGTGAGTTTTAAAGCAATCTTTATGTTTTTAATTCCAAGATGTACTTTTCAAGGTTTTCTTTCACTTCGTTAATTAGCCTCCGTTTTGATCATAGTATGTTGCTTGTGCCTCTTTATATACATATGCCCTATGCACATTAACAAATCACGTTTATTAAACAAGGTTCCAAAAAAGTCACGAAGTTGACAAAGAATTCAAGTGAACTTTAACTTGTTTTTATATTTGCCCTAAGTTTGTAGTTGACAAAAACCAGCAAACAACTTTTTGCAAAGAAATCAGTATTTTAAACCATAGATGTTTACACAAGTTTTAAAACAATTTTGTTCAAGCTTTGGTGTGAATGGGGATTAGTCTGTTAGCCAAGTTCAAGGTCTGTATGATAGGTCTATAGAGACCTAATAGGATGTTCATAAATATGGCTTTCTTTCTCCAGGACAATAAATATGTGGAAGACAAATAAATTTTGTAGATGTTAAAAAGTTTGTGTAATGTTATGGTAATTATTAGATCAAGCAAAGTACAATTAATTATTACATTTTGTGGCCTTTTTGGTGGTGATAGTTGAATTGAATAAAAAAAGAAAGGCCTTGTTTTAAAATTCTGGTGTCTACCTTGAAGTTACGGACCAAAAAATTGACCAATCACAGAATAAGAAATATAAGAAATGACTCAGTAAAAAAAACTATCAATGCTCGTAATTGTAAACTCATATTGTTTTATAATTCTCTCCTACAGTTACTGGAAAAAATGGAAATCGTTGGTCAGCAGTAACCATTCGAGTTGGTGAGTGTTTACAGAGGTTGAGATGAGTGCAGTCTGCATTCTGTTGCCTGTACAAGAAGTATGACTTTTCTGTCAGAACCAAAAGTGAACTTGACCATTGTTGAGCATGATACCATTGGATTTTCTCACTTTTTAAGTTTTGGCTGATCTGCATGATGCAGCATATCAAACATGAGACACATTGTTTCATCCGATTTCCAAGCAACAATAAGTGAGTTGAAAACGTGAAGTTTCCTTTAGTATTTATGGAATTCAAGGTGTCTCTGTATATCAGATGAAACACAGTGTTGAAAAAGCTGACGTTCCCAAAATTTGGTGATTTAAGATCTAAATTATTGTTCATGGTAATGATTTCCTTCAATTTCCCTTCATGAACTATTAATGAGTTGGAGAATGCTATTTGAACATAACAAAGACAAAGCTGCTCACAATTTAAATTAAAATTAGAAAAGAAGTGGAAAACTTTAATGTTATTTGAAATTGTAGTTACTTATTTTAATTTTTCTTCTCTAAAAACCATTTACCTTTGTTAAATTTTAAATGACGTGAATTTATTACTTGTTGTCCATTGTCATTACTTATTATTCTTAAAGTAATTTTATTTTTTTTTACTGTTATAATAATTTATTTGTGATGTATGTTGACATTCAATAGAAGATAATTTACAAAAATCATTTTTTCTTTTTATTTTTTACGTATGCATAGCCCTGGCTGTTTACACCAGGAGCCCTTCAGCATATGAGGCATTACATAATCTGAAGATTTTGCAGTTGCCTCACTCAAAAACCTTGAAGAAAGTCATCAAGGCTGGTTCTGAGAAGGCTGGTATTGATGAAGAGTATCTGCTTAATCAGCACAAGACCTACACTATGTTCCAAAAAGAAAGAGAGAGGATAGGCCATCCCAGACCATTAGGGCATGGAGTAATGATGTGGGATGAAGTCAAGGTTTGCACTAAGCTTATTTTCTTCACAAGTAAACCCCTGAACAAAAATGTAAAAATTGTTTATTAAACTGGTAAATTGGTGAGTTTTTCTTTGTTTGAACATGAATGTAGATGTATCACGCGAAGTTCAATGAAAGGTGTTAAATATAATTTGTTAAGTAAATCAAGTTTGAATTGGATGTTTTTGTTTTTGTTTTTTTTTTCCTTCACATAACCAGAAGAGGTAGTTTTGGATCTAAAAAGTGACTTAGAAGCAAATGAAGAATAATAGTAGTCTGTAAATCTGGATGGAGTAAATAAAAATGCTGTCAATTGCATGCAATTGAAAACACTTCATGTGTATACATATTTCATGAGATTTGCAAATTTTCTGACATAGTGTATTAATTTTCAATATAATTATTTTATTATACACTGCAGATTCAGATGAAAATTGCCTGGAATCTCAAAGGGGCTGGCATTACTGGCTTTAGTACTTCAGAGGATGAGCTGAAGGTGCTACACGATGTGTTCAGCACAGCGGTGGAGCCTGGTGCCCAGAAAGCGTCTTACATAGTGCAGTTCCTTTGGAGAGACCTAACCTCTAACTTTGATTTAATTGGTCCTTACTTTCCTGTTGGAAGTTCTATGCAATCCAGTGTTTTGCAGGAGTTTTTAATGCTTACTCTAAAAGCACTAACCAGTTATGGCTTTAAGGTGTCAATTCTGCTGTGTGATGGAGCATCATCAAACCTTACTGTATTAAAGCTTCTCTCTGGCCACCCTAAAGCTCAGTTTCCTGCTAGACCTGATGCTGAAACATCCAGGGAATGCTACTATGTGGATGCCTCATTTACAAATCCAGAGGACCCACTGGGAAACCCTATTTTCTTGATGATATGCCCAAGCCATCAGGTGTGTATCACGTGCACACTGTATTGTAATATATTTGTTTATACTGTTATTTGGGCTGAATTGTTGCCCATTGTTTTGTTTAAATTTAGGCAGATTTCTGACATGTTTTAGAGACTGTAGTTAACACATTTTCGTGAGCAAAACATGCAGATATTCATCTGCACATGTAGGATTTATCTAAATGAGCTTAGGCTATAGATTTTGCAGTACCACTCAATATAGTAATAATTTGCTTGAGAATTGAATGTAAATGCCTTCTTCTTGTACATATTTGCATCTCAGTTCATTATTTTCTCTGACAGTTTATTATACATCTTATCAATGAATGAACAAAGTGGAGTAAGTAATAAAGTGTGTCAGTAATGAAATAATTTGTCCTATTTTATTAATCCAGATGTATAAGTTAGCTGAGTAAATAAATTATTGATGAACAAATGTATTGAATGAAATAAAAACTCATTTTGTTTCGTAGCTGAAAAACATGATAGCAGCCCTTTATAGTTCAAGGGAACAGGGTGCCAAAGACTTCTGCAAAGATGAAGAAAAAATTGGATGGTGCACAGTTGAGAGGGTGTTTACCCAAGAACTCGAAAGGGCAAAAAATGGGCTGAGCCGTAGAGTTCCTGGGTTAAAATATGCATTTGTATACAGGGATAACTGGACGCGCCTGAATGTGAGGCCAGCGAAAATAATGCAGGTAGGTAGGTTTAGTACATGTACATCACACGTAACCGAGCTTGATGCAAAGCCCTCCTGAGGATTAATTGATAGCAAGGATCACCTCTTAAATCATGCAGGATTAAGCCTTTTAATTTATATTTGTAGCAACGGTTTATGATAGCAGCCATCAAAGACCTTGCAAACGAACCAAATGAAGATGCAAGTGCATGTGGAAAGACAGCAGAGTACCTAGAAGCATGCAACCTGATCTTTGAGCAAGGTCTCCTAAGCCGCCGAAGGATTAATGATGAAAAGAGCCCTGTTTTAGCAAACGTAAGGAAGGGGATGGAATTTTTTGAAAATTGGTGTGCTAGCCATGAAGGAACAGGTAAATGGTCAATTACATTAGAAGTAATTGGTAAATTACAAATTTATTCCTGAACACATAAAAAAAGGACCTTGAATCTAATGTATTACAGTTTAATTACTATGATTTACAATACACAAAGGCCAATGCTTACCCCTCCATGACCCTCTTTAAATAACTGAGGAGAAAGTGCTGCCTTTGTAGTGACATCTGCAAATGGTTAGACTTAATAGTTTTCTCAGATATGAGGATGTTGAACTGTAGGTCCCATCTCACAACACTTGTTCATACTTCATTGTGCAGGACATTAAAGAACCACTAAAGGGATGCAATGAACCCTGGCTGTGACCACCACTAATGTCTGGTCCTATACAGGCCCACATTAATTGGCTTCATGCTGTTGCAGTCACCCTGCCAAAGGCTCTGATCCTTCACAAACTTAACTAAACACTGGTGTTAATTTCAAGTATCAGTAATATCATTGACCAACTGTAATATTGTCTTGTATGCAGTTTTTGAAGATAAATACTCTGTTATCTGAAAGCACAGCTGACTAGTTTTCCCACTCATTGAAACTTGTAATTATTTGCAGTTTATGAAGACAATTCAAAGAAATCAAGACAGAAAAAGTTTCTAGCATGGCAGGTGTGTTTTTACATGAGAATGGTTTCTTTGCTAGTACCTCTACACATGCAGATAGACTACCAATACTCTATCATAGTAGCTGGCTATGCATTCAATCAGATGTTTCTCTGGGGAAAGTCCAAAAACCCTTTAGCCTTTTTAGCCCATAAATACTAATATCATTGTTCTACTTTCGGCCAACCAGAGGTGACCCATACTTGTTGTTGAATTACAGGTACCATGCATTTTAGTTAATTACCCAGTAATACTATTTACATTGCTAATGTTGATCTATTCTTGTTTTGTAGACATGGGATCTTCTGCGCCTTGTTGTACATGGGTTTTTGTCATTTTGTGACTGGTTCTTTAAGAATGTTTCATCCAATGAGGGATATTTTATCAGTCCACTTCGCATAAATGGTAGTGCGATCGAGTCCATTTATAGTGTTCTAAAGTTTGCAAGTGGAGGGAATCTGTCTGCCCTTTCCTATGGTCCTGCCCTTGGCAAACTTATAAAGAGGAAAGAAATGGACAGAAACGAGTATTCAGAAAAGGGTTACAGGGATGTACCTATCAATGTTGGTGGATCAGATGCAGCTGCTGTTGTGGGATCCATAAACAACCTTGTAGTTCAGAGTCAGAAGTTTGTTAACCATTGTGTGTTTATTTTCCCTGAAAACATTTCACAGTCAACTTTTGGGGACAGGTTGGGAAGCAATGCATGTACCCTCATTGCAGTGAAATTTGGAGCCTATTGCTTTCAGAATAAACTAGAGATTTCTTTACTCTGGGATCAACTTCCAAATGTTTGGCTTGATTCATTTCTCAAGGCCATTTGTGATGGAAATGAAGTTTATGATGAGTTGTACTCTGATACTAGCATTTTTTTAGATGTAGAAGATGTTGTCAATACAGTGGGGGATTTATTTAGTATTGAATCTGCTGATCAGTTGATGGGATTCACAAATGCAAATGATTTCAGTGACTTAGTTAACCACATTAGTATACCTGCCAACTCTCACGCCTTAGGCGTGAGTCTCACGCCTGTGGGTTGAAAACTTCGATCTCACGCCGGCTCACGCTTGCGGGCCAATTTCTCACGCCTGATTGAAAAAAATGAGTTGTTGCCGTCTTGCTTGACACAATTTCCAAAAATATGTTAACTCAGACCCATGTAAGGAACGAAAACCATGTGTAAAATGAAATGACAATACCTTCCTCACGATCTCTGATTTTTGAAATGAAAAGCACTGGGAGCGAGCTCGCGTTTATACGCGTCCTAACACTGGGACTGGGAAATGCGCGGGCTGTTTCCGTTTTCGTCACAGAGTATAGTTACAGTATGCAAATTTGGTAAAAAAAAATATCCCCGAGGTCATTAAGGTCGCTCATAAGGCGGGAAAATGTATCACTTCGGACGTCTTCAAAAATCCCAGCCCTCCCAGGATAAAGATCTCACGCCTATATCTCAGAAAAAGTTGGCAGGTATACATTAGCAGGGTTATTCATTCATCAAGTGCTGCTCACCACTATGGTATAATTATTGCAGCTGAAAAGTCTGTGGGTTTTTTTGTGAAGAGGAATGGCTTGTGTGCTATCATTGATAGTCATCAACATGTAAACAGCCATGGGGGTGGGATGATCATTATGGCTAACAATCCCAGGTCAGCCATTGTCGAGTACTCAAATGTCCTAACAAATCACAGTTGTACTCTTGACTTGGGGACTCTTAACTGGGTCCAGTATACATGTACATGATCAAGTGAGTTAACTCTTACTTCATTGGCCAAATGTAGTCAACAACATCACCAATTAAAATATTATCATCAAGAATATGATGAGTGAGCAATAATTGATTGCAAGCAAGATTGTGTGCACCAGTGCCTGTCTTTTCAGCAAGTGCGGTGCATCCTTAAAGGTTATTGTCAGGAGTGCTCAAGGTTAATTTGTTTCCAAGAATCTACCCTTTGTCTCCAAAACTAATAACTATAGTAACCATCATTGGTCACGTAGGTGAGAGTTCATTTCACAAACTGCTTGGCTAGCATAATACACTTGTAAAAAAATGAACAACAGCTCTTTGAAGGTACTTTCAAATTTAAAGGGGATATGTCACTGCAGTTTTGTTGTTTTTGAGTTAGAATGACAAAATAATTTTGTATTCCCTTTATTTACATGTAAAATATTCTTTGGCATTTTAAATGGAAGATTTCAAATGAAT
>OX421445.1:5339007-5354007 GCA_949126865.1 Montipora capitata | reverse complement strand
ATCGTTCAACGATTGAGCGTTCCTGGGTAGGCTTTCCGCAGGTAAAATTCGCAAGCATTTTCATCCAGGCTACTGAAAATGCAGCTTTCCTGTTCTTTTTGTCCGGTAGCTTAGCACACTCGTCTACCAAAGTAGAAAACTTCCGACAAAATCCCAGAATCATGAGCTGAAAATTTGGCTTGTGAGACTCGCTGAGCAAATGCTTTGCGAACGAATCTTACATTCGATTTCGGCTGCCTGTTCCGTAGAAAATATCCACGATGTCAGCTCGTCGAGTTCATCATCTAAAAAACTGGAATTTGTACTTGGATAATTCTTTTTTTTCTTGGCTGATTTAGTGGTAGCCGACGGCCGGGACTTACAACTCTTTCTTTTACTACTCGATGGACGAGAAATCACCCTCACTTGTTCAATTTCCGCCTCTTCCTCTATTACACTTTCTTCTGGGCTACTAGAGCTTTCGTAATCTTCTCCTGAAACATAACTAGAACTATCAGAGGAATCTGCGGTGAATTCACTCTCACTACTGTCCGCCATTTTGGATTTTCTTTATGGCAGCCGAGACTTCCGGTGATGTTTGATTACGTCGATACCTGTCATTGGTCGGAATTCGCGGGAAAATAAAGCTTAAAATAGATCGGTCTCCGAAAACGCCGTGCCACGTACCCTATGGAGTTGTACGCTCCTACTTATGGGCTCCTGGTTTGACAGTATAATGAATTTCAAACCTGAAGTATGCGTATATAATGACTGCGTTCTTCTTAGGCATGGAGAACAGTTTGATCATTCTTGAGCTGAAACCATCGCTAAGTGCATAAAACTTACATCCATACATCCCTAGTTTTTCGTTTTGACCGCAGTGTACCTTGTTTCCTTGGTGGGGCGCGTAATACGGGACCGATGATTTCTTCTTCGTAGGGTATGATCTCTTCGTCTCGCATGATTGACTGGATTCACTCGTCGCAAGGACTTTGACACTTGTTTGCCGCTTAGTGTTAAGGGAGGGTGCTAAAGAGTTCCAAAGCTTAACAGTCCTGAAGTGGAAAGTTCTTTGTCCGGTGGCAGTCCTACACAGTGGAATCTCCAGCATCTGTGAATTCCTTATTGTTCGTAAGGAAATACTAGCTCTGTGAATGTATCTAGAGCAGAGGGAGTCCGGCGCACATTCGGTCATGCATTTATAGGCCATTATTGCATGTCGAGAGTATAACTCCTGTCTAACTGGTAGCCATCGTAGACCTTGAAGAGTGGTAGTTATGTGGGCATACTTCTTTGCGCCACTAATAATACAGCTAGCAAAGTTTTGTACAGCTTGAATCCTATTCGGGTTAGCCTCAGTGTTATTGCTCCAGACGTTGGAACAATAGTATAGTTTGCTGAAGGCCAAAGCGTTCACTATGGTAACAAGTGTATTTCGATCAAATAAATGCTTTATTCGGTTTATCTGACCTAAACGCACCATACAACTGAACACTGTGGAAGCAACGTGATCATTATATGTAAAGTTGGAGTCTAGGAGAACTCCAAGATCCTTTGCAGATTAAGGTTCTACTGCCAAAGATGACAAGTTTAGTTTTATCAAGGTTAATGAGAAGCTTATTTCTGAAAGTCCAATTGCTAATTCTGCACGTCTTCAATTAATTTAAAACTAGACGCTCCACGAGCATGCACTGCGATGCCTCTGGTACGTGTTACACAAAAACAGAAGGCACTGAGTTGGGTGGTATTGAACTGAAGAGTTCCAGTTAATTTTTTTCAAGTGGGGGGTCATTAAGACCATTTGCGGGGTCACCTAGACGTCGTGCCACCAGAGGTCCTTTGGCTCACACGTTCACACGTTTAATTATTTTCAAGTAAAGCTATGATTCTCGCAGTTATAAACGCAATTTTAGCAATAGAGCAGGGTAGAGAAGCCAGAAAAATTCAGGATTATTATTATTATTATTATTATTATTATTATTATTATTATTATTATTATTATTATTATTATAAGAAACGATAGCTTAAATTAAAAAATAATAAACTGTAAAATCATTTCATCATACTCTCTTTTATTTGAAGCCTTTTACCTCACTAGCAGGCTAAGAAAAGAGATTTACCGCTTTATATAACCATACAATAATAATCGTGATTTTAACATCTTAACCCTATCTAAATCACCATCGCGCAGAATGCTATTGTTTTTGGCGACATCTACTTGCGGTGCATAATTTTCGGATGTGCGGCATAATTAATTTCTCATTCAGAACTAGTCCGCTATGATTGGTCCGCCGATTTGGCTTTGTGAATATTTCGGTCTTTCGGTTTCTCTTCGGTGAATTCTATGGCTGTCAATCAAACTGTTCAGAAGACGTATGCGAATATCAAGGTGTGATAAAGTTAACAATAGAGCCCTAATTAGGCTACTCTTGCTATTGAAAACAACTTTTGACAAGTTCCTGCAAATAATTTCACAACTTTTGGTAACAAAAGGTAACTAAAATCTAAGCGTTAACTGAAATAGCTTCACGCGTACTAAGCACTTTAAAACCAGGTTTTAATAATGAACTCACTTTGTTAAACTTCTCTATCGTTTCATTATTAAGACTTTTTCAACGAAGAGAGACTCGTAACGTTGAATACGCTTGACGACATGGACAGAAGAAAATTTACTCTCCATCGGAAAAAAAAAAAACTTCCGGAGAGAAGAACATCCGAATGTCAAGGACACTTTTTTCTAACCCAACTGCACACAATGGCGGGGTTTATCCGTTAAACCCTGCCAGTTTTTGCGTGTCAATAAAACCCATTCTGATACGCCTTGTTCTCCAAAGAGTTTCGACAAGTGGGACCGAAATGGCCCTGTAATTCTCTTGTTCAGTCCTATGGGAATATGTTTGCATTTTTGTAGGGATAATTATTCAAATTTCGATTTGTTTCGACATAACATAAAAAGTTACAGTTGCGGTCCAATGACCAACAATGACCAACAATGTCCAACTCCAATAAAAGCCAATGACCAACAATGTGTTCCCCAATGTTTCAAATTTCCCTTTATTTCTCTTCTCTCCAGCTTTTCTTATCGTGAATATTTATGCGGAAAAGTAATGGCCACATTAAAAGATTAAAAAAATTACTCAATAGGAAAATGGCTATTGAACTAAAGTGAAGGCTCTTTTGCAAACTCAAATTCTCCACATTGTTTCGGTAGTAGTCAGTGCGATTGATAAATCGTTATGTTTTGTGCCTCTCGGCAATGACACATTGGTAAGGGCAAGAGGTTTCTGACTTCCATGCTAGACCTTTTTTTTATCAGAGTCGGCAGAAAATTTCGATAAGAGAACCACCGGGTCCCTTGGAGAGGAAACGGAGAACAGACAACAGTCAATTTTATTTCATTCAACTCGGTATTACAGAGGATGAGATTTCCTCCCGGTTAGCCATTATCATGCGCGATCAAGAAACGGTTACCGCGGGCAATGAAAAACAAACCGTACCGGAAGTGTTTTTTACTGTCTGTTTTTCGCCAGTTCCGTCAAGCGGTGTTTTTACTAGAGTATATGCGCAGGTCTACTGAAAAACCTTGAGGCAAGATGGCGGTCAACTTCAACCTCTATGCAGTTGGGTTGTTTAAAATCTTACTGGAATTAATGTCTATTGTTTCTTTAAAGCTCCGTACATTTTTCGGGCCCGAAAAGTCAAACGGAAAACAGGCACTAAACCTGGGGTAAAGCGGGGTTGATCGGGGATTCAATGAGCTCTAAAGAGAGCTCCCGATCAACGCGTTGCATTTCTTGCACGGACGGCATATTGGAGTTCTGTGAAGAATACGCGCGTATTGAAACTTTATCGAATTGTTTGTTGCAACTGACGCAAAGCGGTACTTGAAGCGAGACTTTTAAATGATACAGTTTAGCACCTCAATTACAATGCCTGATAGCATCGATTGTTTGCGGAGGCGGAGCTTAGCATATATTAATGTTCGGCCGGGAAATTCAAAACAGTTTCGTTCTGTTGTTCTTCTTGTTTCCGAAGAGCAGGAAGGCAAGACGGTCAGCTGGCGAGTTCGAAAGTTGAATAGAACGACCGCTTGTAACCATCATTTTCCGTTAAAACTTGGCATGAAACTTCCTTGAACAACAAATATTCAAAGCCATATGATAACCGTTATAAAGGTACACTTAAAAGGGAGAAAAGTCCAGCACCAAATTTTTCCCCTCACAGTATTTTCCCTAAAATAGACCAAATTCAGAGGAGAAAAACGACTAAATTCGCGATTCGTAAGATCTTGAAAATTGTCTCATTTAATCCATCAATATCTCATCTACAAAAGCCGTATGATAACCACCACGAAACGCAAGCAAGTACGAAGCAGGCAATCTCTAAAAACGTATGCGTCTTCGGCCTTTTTGTGGTCATTTTCTTTATTGTTTAGCTATCGAGCAACCAGATCGAATTTAAATTTTCGCGCTCACTGTGGAATTAAGTCCCGGATGTGTCGCGGCATTCTGCGCGATGTCCATCAAAGACATCTTGGAAGATCAGTTCTTGTTCATCTGCGTCACGACCCAGTTGCGAAGATAGTTCACTTTGGCATACACTCCATATTTTTCTTTAGCGGCACATCCAATTCCCCAGCTGGTCACACCGTGTAAGCTGTAAGCACCACTGGGATCCTTGCAGACCATGGGGCCTCCACTGTCACCCTGGCATGAATCAGTACCTCCTTGAGGGTATCCCGCGCAAACCATGGAGGCATGGATATCCGCACCTGACTTCTTGTAGGCCTCTTCACAGTCTTTTTTGTTTACTATAGGGACCTTGGCTACTTGTAGTTTAGCGGGTTGCAGTTCATTTGACTTTATTGTACCCCAACCAGTAATCAAACAGGTTTTTCCATCAGGGGCGTCGTAGATGGTAAACACTCAAGGTTAGTGTAACTGGAATATAAAACCAAACATGAACTTTCTCTCTCTTTATATTTTACGAGATAAATGCTCGAGAACAGACCTGACAAAGCAGACAGCTATGCGAGCCTTTTTTTTTTCTTTCTTTCTTTCTCCTTTTTTTTTTCCTAGATACTACAATAGACAATTTTTTGCGCAGTTCAGCCTAAGTGAAATCTAACGGTCCTTTAGACTGCGTACGAGTCCCCAAATGAAACTGACTCATGCCCTTAACCGTGATCGCAGATAGCCTTATAGAAGCATATCATTCAAAACTGTAAAAACTCTCTCCTATGGGCCGTGTTAAAAACGCCAATAGAATCCTTCTGTTGGTTACCGTCTGCCTTGGGAGAGGTCCTGGGAACCAGGTTGGGAACCATTCCAGTTGTTGTTATATTAATTTATTATTACTGTTGTTGTTGTTGTTGTTGTTGTAATTTATGTTGTTTTTGTTTTAAAAAGGAAACGTGATCAAGTTACTCGTCTAATGTGGCCTTTTGCTCAAGCTTCAAAAGTGCGATATCGTGACTCATTTGAACCTGATTGTTGTACTTTGGATGAATAACGATCTTCAACGGATTGAATTTTTGTTCAGAATCTCGAGGTGGATTACCCTCCATACGTTTATGAGCTCCCATTCTAAAAACGAAAAAGAGAAACATATAAATATGATAGCATGAGTATTTGAACCATAAATCTGAATAGAAAATAAAGATAATATATCGTTATAATCAGGATTTTCAAATGCAACTTTTGATGGCTCAGGTGTAATAAGTGCACCCGTGGAAAGAAAGGGACATATCTGGTACAACTTCGTGAACTAGCTCTTAGCGGCATGCGTACTGGGTTTTTGCCAATGCGCGGTCTCATAACAGGAAAAAAAACTTCGTGAATTCAGTAAATTCGTAAATTAAGAACTGATAATTTTAAGTGGAAGTAGTACTCCAATCCGAGCGGTCGCTATTCTTAAAGATGAGGCAAAAAGCAGTTTTAATACTCTGAAAACCATACATGTTAATGTGCGGACATAGTGATGAGTGGTTGGCGCGCCGTACACTCGCCGAAACAGGATGCCATTTTATTTTTCTCCGTTTTGCTAAGTGCTGAATAGTACCTGCTATTCACCTCCGAGCTCAGACAATCAGAATGCTCAGAAAGCAAAATTCACTTGTGAGGTATATAGTAACAATATAAATTATTATTCAGATTAAATTTTCGACCTCGGAATATGTGTTTCTAGCTTTATGACTGGCTCACTGAACAAGCTCATATATTGTATGACCTAATATGGAAATTGATTGAGAATTTGCCCGCGACAAAACACCTGACACGTTCAGAATTTGATGAAATTAATAAAACAGTTATTCCACTCGCGCTTGTTGGATATGAGACTGTTTAAAGCCAATTGGCTATTTACCATCTCATATCCAATGCTGGCTCATGGAATAATTGTTAAATATCCACCCGTCGATTTCAGCGACTAGTGTCAAATAATTTCCAAACAGGAGGGTATATATTTTGCCTTCTTCGTCGAATAAACTTTTAAATAATCTCATTGGCCTTGACCGGACAAAATTAAAGTATATGCATTGCGGATTGTAAATGAAGTGAAAGAGTCATCCTCTTTTATTACTAAAATTTATCCTTTTTTCATCAAAGAAACCAGGAAGAATATTTTTACGCGGCTCCAACGGGAGTACTGAGAAGTTATGACATGGGCGAGACGGGTGTAACATTCCACCACTTGAGCGACGAAGAGGAGCTCCAAGGCTCAAAGCTTCAAGTTAATGAAAAAAATGCTTAAAACGTCTGCGATGATCATTTCTTCGTTTAACGTTAATTCATTGTTTACTGAAAATTCACGACAGGGTAAAACTGCTTAATATTTTGAAACACAATTTTCGTCTTGCACCGTCAGGATGGCCTCACCGCACAACAATGTCCTTAAATCCTGAGCCTTTTACACAGTGAGCAGCAGTTACTACCCATTGTGGGGCAACCAATGTCCCACCACAAAACTGTTGCTCGCTTTTCCTTCTTTGTAACAGCGCCTGCCAGGGGTACTGACCATGAATCGCCTCTTTACCGCCTACAATTCGAGAACTTGGGCCTTTACCACAGCCGCCTGAACAAAAATGCAAAAGTTAAATCATATGATGATGATGATGATAAAAGAGGCAAAGAATTAACGGGATATGCAACAAGGTCTCCTTAGTTTAGGTGATGCCACGCCGGTGTCGGAAAGACTGAACAAACGCGCCTGCATCATACATAGACGGTCAGAAGAGTCAGGGTAACCTAACGGTTATCAATCGTTATGAGGTCGCATATGTGCTGAGTTTCAGTCGTTTCTGACTCTGGGAGTTTTTTTCCCATTACTCCCGTTTTCCTCTCTCATCAAAATGGACTCTCAGTCAGTTGCATCCGTCTGCGGGCGATTACCCCGATACGGATATTAACCTCTGGTATCCTTGCCTTTCATTGAATTGAATGAATAATGTTGCTATTGACGGTTCTGATATCCAGCTGTATGAAGATATAAAGTAAGGAGGATTCCAAGTGCGTCCATTGGAAGTGACGGCTGATATCCTGATACTTTTCAGTATCCCATAAGTTACGGGTTCAAATCCCATTCAGTCCTGAACTTTTCAGCCTTTTCTCTCGTTACTGCTTTCAGTAATTGCGATGGACAACGCTTCTACAGCGAGTTTCAATCGAGTGTCGTAAAACCAAAACCAGAGTAATTACTTTGGCCAATCAAAATGGACGGAGACAATCCAGTAAACCAATCAAAACTCGAAGTAATTACACGTAGCCGACACAAAGCGCGGGAAAATGTGCACGCGCGAGTCACGACTAGTTTTGGTTTCATGGCGCGAGAACTTTGAACCACTCACTGAGTGAAGTAATGAAACCAAAGCAATTCGTTAATTACCGTTCGATACTCAATTGAAAACCGCTCTATCTTTAATTCAAATAAGTGCCTTTCATGTATCATGGTTGCTGATCGTAAGATTTCTTGTATCAAGTTAGCGAAAACAACAGCTACCGATTCAAATGTTTCTTCAGTTTAACCCTTTCAACTTCGAGAATAAAAATAGATAACTACCAAAAAAATTGCTCAGGCCTAAACGATTTTTCAATGACTATAACATGATACGTGCGATCTTCTGTGGGAAGCGCCCTCCATATATAAAAAAAGCAATTAAAAGCTTTTCCCACAAAAAAGTGAAAAGTTTTCTTTGTACATTAGAAGACGGGAAGAACTGAATTCTGAGTTACCATCACTTACGATAAATGTCTTGCCTCAAATATAAATCAGTAATAACGCAGACCAAGAATTCCCAACTTATGATCGCGCGACGATACTACGCCTTAATTAACTTCCACAATTCTTCTCATCATGCACTTTCTGGTTTAATAGCTGCTAATCATTATCATATTCATTAGGAATATGCTACCTGGTGGAACGATAGGTGAGACAGGAGGTGACGGCGTATTGGGTGGAGGTGTGATGGGCTTCGGTGGTAGGTTCCCCATTCCTTTCTTTATCCAATCGACGAATACAGACACTCTAGCATACACTCCGTACTTTCCTCTGGCAGCGCAGCCATGACCCCAGCTTGTTACACCGTGCAGATAAAACCTGTATCAGTGCACAAATGATGATGACAGGTCAATACATTTAATTTTGAACGACATATTATTTATTTACGTATTGGTTTAATAAGCGAGCAGGAGTGTTTTATCGGGTTTTATTGAACGGTATCAAAAAGATTCCGCAAAAAGCGTGTCCGTCTGGAGTCCAGACTGGTGCAAAATGTGAGAGGAAGGTATTAGCATACAAGAAAAACATGCCGGGCCTCATTACTATTATTCATATAAAGAATTCTAAGAGGATAGTTTTATCGGGTTTAAATTAAAGCTCATGCACGTGACGTTTTATCGGTGCTTTTATTGGCTGTTTTGCTTATAATTATTAATGAGTTTTTGAAAGACTGATTGAGGTCTCAAATAAACAAGTGAAGTGAGTGAGTGAAGTGAGTGAAGCTATTAGTCTCTCCCCTCGGGGCTTTTCAGGACTAATTTACAATGTGTTTCGGGGGACTTTAGCCAGACTGCTTATTACACAGTTTACAATTTTATTTTAGGAAGTGAAAGATGCCCCCGTCCGGATAAGGTCAGACCACAACACCGCGGACTACGTCCCCTACTCTTATCGAATAGTGAGTGGGTTCTTTAACGTCCCATACTATTTAATTTCCAACAAGGGTTATGAGACGGGACCTCCGGTTTACAGTCCTTATCCGAGAAGACTTGAAAGTCTAACCAGATGTAATTACAAAGGCAGCACATTCTCCTCAGTTATTTAAAGACCCTGAGTGTTGGTCCGGCCGGAGTCGAACTCACGACCTCCCGCGTGACAGCCCGATGCTCAACCAACTGTTCCACACATATCTGGCCATGTCGTTATCGTGATTATCAATAATTTTAAGAGGGCGCGTTATGCACAGTTTTCTTATAAATCCCCAAGGACTGAAATTTATTGGCATGGAAAAGTACTACAAATTCCTGATATGAACTAAAGACCTCAAATGAACCATCGACCACTCGCGTTTGGAAATTATATTCTTTGGAATTGATTGGTCGACAGCAGTCGTTCGTCAGCTTCTCAGTCAAGACGAAACAGGACGGTAAATGTACGTTCCAGCCGCTCAATTGTCATTTGGTCCGTTGAGTGAAGACTCTAGACGGGATTCACGGGAGAGTTCATTATTGGGCCACCTTTTAATTTTTGACCACTTATAACACGCATTTGCTATTTGATAGAGGATATTCTTTACTTGCTTTACAACGCTGTACAATGACTCTTTCTTACCCCGAACGGGCCGTTCGCCATGAGTTGTTACTGTCCTTTGTTGGTTTTTTGTTGTCATTGTTGTTGTCTTTTATGTGTGTGTTGTTGTTGTGTCTTGTTAACTCGTCTAACTTCAGTGTAAAGTGGCTGGTATGATGTCAAATTAAAGTGAACAAACGCATTGACCATCCTTCCCACCTTTCACTGGAACCACTTCCCTGACCACACACAAACGGTCCTCCACTATCCCCCTGACAGGCATCTTTGCCACCTTCTCTGAGTCCCGCACAAATCATGGTAGCATCAATGGCTCCTCCGTAAGCATTATTGCATCTTGCGTGAGAGACAGCCGGTACATGTACTTCATATAAGATGTCAGGCTGTTTGCCCCCAGAACTTAAAGTTCGATCCCCAGCCGGTGGTCCAACACTTCTGCCCTTCCTTGGGGTCGGGGACTGACTCAGGTAGACAAATTAAGTTGACATGACTACAAATGCGACAGAATGAAATCACCATCAGATCGATTTTAACCGAGAAAGCTAGGTGCTTACATTGATAACTCAGTACCTGCAGGTAACACAAGTCATCACAAAGGGTTTTCGTTAGCTTTTCAAAGTACCAGATTTGATTGAGCGACTTTCATATGACCTTGAAAATAAGCGCAAAAACAGATCGTAAACAAAAATGCAAAACGTTTAATTGGCTTACCGAATTTTCATAGGCTTGGCGAACGCGGGTGCAAACAATGTCATCTCTTCATGGAACTTTCTGGAAAGCGATCGGCATTTCGCTTTGACGTCATTTGAGATGCAGTAATGTGATTGGGCAATAGAACAGTTTACTGCCCATATTAGGAGTTGCCTTGGCGGGAATAAGGAGAAGCTTTGTTTTAATCTTGCCAAACAATGGTCCGTGAAACAAATAGCGAATACTTTTTTCAAGGTCATACGAAAGTCGCTCTAACGAAAGTACCGAAAATGATTATTCTCCCGTTGTAAGGTCGATTGCAAGTGCCTTGGGTGTGAACCCTCAAAGAGTTCTCTGAAATTCTCAGAAATGCTGTTTACATTTTTGAGATTAGAAAAAAAAAAAAAGAAAACTAAATCGCTTGAATGAAATGCCATCAGAACTATTATTCCGGGCCCGGTTGTTCGAAAGCCAATTAACTTAATCCAGGATTAGTGCAAACTTTTGTTTCATGTTTTCAACTTTTTGGTAAAAGTTTCTTTCTTTTTCTTTTTGCGGTGGACGCGCTTGAAGCATTCTTCCAATCCTGCAGGGTAGAGAAGGACTGGGCAAGAGCGCTATGGCGCGCGGACGTGTTCACAAAATGTTGTTTTTCTCAGCTAAATGAGTAAGTGTGGCAGGACTTCTGGATCAAGAAATTGGTTCACAGGGTTTTAAAAGCTTTCCTTACGACAGAAGCAGTATTTCTGTACTGTTATAGGCAGAAAGCGTCCGAAACAAGGATCGAATTCATCCGTAGGTGAAGAAGACATGGCCGCCTCGAAGTATAAATCTCTACAGAACTCTATAGATAGTTTAAACAAAGTGGTGACGGACGGCTTTGCAAACATCCATACTGATATAGACAACCCCCGCTTCGAATTTAAGACTGAAATTGAGGGAATTAAATCTACTATTAAAGATATCGAAAAAGGTTTGGAGAGCACGCAAGAAGATGTCGAAAGCGTAAAGGAGGACGTGAAAAAGGTTGCTGAGGATCTTTTGAAGGGTACTAACACCTTGAGTGGAAAAATTGTCAAACTCGAGCAGCTTTCAAAGAGCCCTGAAGTCACTGAAGCCTTGAACGCAAAAATTGTGCAACTTGAAACCCAGCTCAAGCAGCAGGAAGAGGAAAATATCAGACTCGAACAGTACACGCGAAGAGAAAGTCTTCGCTTCAACAACATATCGGAAATAGAGGATGAGGACTGTAAATCAGTTATTCAGAATATAATTCAGCAAATGGGGATTGACTCTTCTACAATTCGATACCATGCTGTGCATAGAGTTGGAAAAAGATCGGAACGAAGACACAGACCTATTATAGTACGTTTTGTAAGTTGTGAAGACAGAGAGCTTGTATGGTCCAAACGAGGTAAGATTAAACAATTGCAACAATTCGAAGAGGCCTACATAACGGAAGATTACGCCCGGGCGATCCAAAAAGAGAGACAAATCTTAATTAAAGTTATGATGAAGGCCCGAAATGATGGAATGGACAACGTGAAGGTAATAGGCGGATTTCTGGTTGTGAGCGGAGAGAGATTTGACTGCAAATCGATCCCGGACAGTTTGATGTGACTTTAGCTTTAGTTTTAGTAAAAATGTCTTGAAGGTTTTCAGTCGTCAAACATATTTGATGAATACGGTAACACAAATGCTGTTCGGGAGGTTTTATTTGAATATTTATCCTTTAGGACTGCCTCAGTAGTCTCAAATTTAGATCCATCTTATGTCGTACAAAACTCTACAGATTTACTTGATCTTTTTGTGCATATTAATTTTCCAGTTGTATGAGGAAAAAACCCTTTGTGGATGTGCTAATGGTTTTGAGCACCTACAAAACCTCAAGGGAAAACGGCCCAACAATAGAACTTTTTAATTGTAATGTTAGTATGTTGAGCTGGTGTTCTTCTGTGTGTATATTTAAATCTTTGTTTGTTTCTTGTGAATTAATTCCAGCTTTCCCTAGCTACCTTTTTCCGCTCCGTGGCTGCGCGATTTGCAATGGGCAATATAAACTCAATTATAAATGAATCTCAGTATCTGTTGTCTTAATGTGAGAGGACTAGGTGACAATTTGAAAAGAAGAGAGCTCTTCAACTGGCTTAGAATGCAAAAACACTCAATCTACATGCTGCAAGAAGCTCATTGTTCTGAAGGCACAAATCCCATGTGGTCCGCAGAATGGGGATATAGGACAATTTTCAGTGGGCAAGATAGTAGCAAGTGTGGGGTTGCCATTTTGTTTAACAACACCTTTAGCTTTGAAATCCGAAAATTTTTCTCTGACCCAAATGGTAGATTTATTATCTGCGACATCGAAACAGAACAGATATGTGTTACTTTGGCCACCTTGTACGCGCCTAATGTTGATGACCCAAGGTTTTTGGAGCTTTTCTTTGATCATTTACACGACTTTGAGTGTGACGAAATCATTATAGGTGGAGACTTTAATCTTGTTTTGAATATCGACATGGACAAGAAAGGTGGACTTGCTAGGACACACCTTAAGTCCCAAGAGACGGTTAAAGACCGCGCTGCCCAACTTGACTTAGTGGACGCGTGGAGAACAACAAACCCGGATAGTCGCAAATACACTTGGCGTCGGAGAAAGCCTGAAATCTTATTCCGCCTAGATTTTTTCCTCGTAAGCCAGTGTCTTATGTGCAGTGTTACGAGTGCAAATATCTCAGCTGGTTATAAAACAGAACACTCTCTAATTGACATTAAAATAGCCCTTCACTCGTACCTTAGAGGTCCAGGTTACTGGAAACTTAACACTTCTTTTCTAACTGACATCGATTATGTTACTCAGATCAGAGATGTTATTAAGAAAACCCATGAAGAATATCAAGATGATGATACCGTAAACAAAGGCTTGCTGTGGGAGATGATGAAACTTAAGGTAAGAGAGCAGTCAATGAAGTACGCGACGGCTAAAAAAGTTAAAATGTCTAGACGTGAAGGAGAACTTGAGAAAGAAATTAATTTTTTGCAAAATTTTATTGAAGCTAATGAAATAAACCCAAATGAAAAAACAGAGATCTCTGGCATTCTCGAGGCCAGGAAACGGGAACTGGAAAAGATTATTGAGTATCGCACCAAAGGGTCAATTTTAAGAACTAGATGCAGATGGTATAACGAGGGGGAAAAAATACGAAGTACGTCCTAAACCTGGAAAACGACATTTTAAGCAAAGCGCCATCCCCCAGCTAAAAGTAGACGATGAGAACTTCGTTACAACTGATAAGGAAATTTTAAATCAATGTGAAGCCTTTTACAGAAACCTTTATAGTTCAAAGATTGACCCCCCTAATGAAAAGTATGATCATATCTTCTTTGAGGCTTCTACTGTACAGTAAAGAAGCTAAATCAACTATGTTACAGCGATAGAACTGATTAATTAGTACCGGAAACGCGCAAAGCTTTGATTGACATTTTAAGAGAATTCATTTGAGTTACTAAGGCTTAAGTTTCAGATCAGTTAATTATCATCATGGTATCCCTCGAAAACGAGTAAGATTGTCTATTCAACTTCTAGTCGTGTGCACCCGTTGGTGGCTAAAGAGTCCAATTCTAGAGTGGCACGCTTTGCCACATGCGGGGCAGATGTAGGGGGCCTGCTGCGACAAAGCAGGGGCAACTTCATGTTCTTTACGGCGTTGGCGTTTTTCCTCCGCTTTCTGACGCCGCTCTTTCTCAAATAGCGCCACGCTCTCCCGGACTGCATGTCTCCGTCTGGGTCTGTCACGTGCCAGATCTTCCCAAGTCGTCAGACCAATGTGGCACACCTTAAAATTTGCTTTGAGATTGTCCTTGAAACGCTTTCGCTGCCCCCCTTGTGCTCTGGTGCCAGAACCCAACTCTCCGAAGAGGATCTGCTTGGGGAGGCGCGAGTCCATCAACCTGACAACGTGACCAGTCCAACGCAGTTGATTTTCGATTATCATGGCCTCGATACTGGTGCATTGTGCTTCGTCAAAGACGCTGGAATTTGTCCGTCGATCCTGCCAGGTCACACCCAGGATGCGTCTCAGGCAGCGCTGATGGTACTTTTCCAGGACGTTAAGGTGTCTCCTATAGGTCGTCCAGGTCTCCGAGCCATAAAGGAGGGACGGAAGCACGACAGCCTTGTACACAAGGAGTTTGGTGTCTTTCCTCAGACTCCTCTCCGCAAACACTCTCTCACGAAGCCTTCCAAAGGCACAGCTTGCAGCCTTAAGGCGATGAAGAGTCTCCTCCTCGATGTCATGTTGAGAGGACACTGCCAAGATAGGGGAAGGTCTGGACATTCTTTAGTATGGACCCGCTGATACTCATGGGAGAGGGCGATGGATGCTGGCCTGGGGCAGGTTGGAAGAGGACTTCTGTCTTTTTTACGTTCACCGAGAGACCGAGGCTCTCGTAGGCGGGCGTAAACGCATCCAGAATTACCTGAAGTTGACGCTCTGAGGTGGCGCAAACGCAGTTGTCATCCGCATACTGGAG
>OX421445.1:5319007-5331507 GCA_949126865.1 Montipora capitata | reverse complement strand
AGCCTAGTTCCCACTAGCGACATAACGATCATAATCATAATCATAAGCACGAACATAACGCTGTTATGTCGCTTATGTCTTCGTGGGAACGTCCAGAAACATAATCATAGGCGCCCTTATGATCGACACAATCATAATCATGAGAAAATGATCGACCATTTTCTTATGATTATGATTATGGCTTTGACTATGACTATGTCGCTTTTCTTTGCAGTGGGAACGCGAAAATCATAACGACATAATGAGAAACGTAATGACGCAACGGGGTCATTGTGTTTTGGCCAATTAAAGTCTAGGACCAGTACTTTCGGGTCGGTTCATTTTCAAGATGGCGGCCAGCTTCGAGGAAAAGCTTTACGTTTTTAGAGCGGCCGTCCCCACTAGAACATAAGAAGCTTATGTTTATGTTTATGATTATGATTATGCTTATGATCCTTATGTCGCCAGTGGGAACTAAGCTTTACTACTGAACTCCATATCGCTTGAGAGGGTCACCCCAGATGTTTGACACTTTGCTGATTGGAAAACCTGCGAGAGCGTATCGCAGTAACATATTTTATGTTATAAAAACTATTCGCTTCATGATCATATATAGGCACTTCAAAGTTATGCGGTAAGCTAAGTTCGACTACAAATTGCAGTAGAGTAGCAAATGGAGTTCTTCATCAGCGTACCATGCAATAAGAAAACCACATTGTTAATGTTACAAAAAACGTCCCAAAGTATTTGAGTTAAACTGTCTTTTAAAAAGGCTCATATAAAAAGAGTGTATACACGTAGATAATTTGCTAGATGAAAATTAGACAATTAAAAAAGAGCAACTTGGAAACTTACAGAAACCCAATTTTAAAATCTCTGTCATTTTTGTCCAATTTTTTGTAATAAAACAGTCAGTTTCAGTATAATAATGACGGAAGGAGCATCGTAAACTAACTGTGGACAATGCCGTTTGCATTGCAGAGGTCGAAAAAGGATCAAGACTTTGGATCAAGACTTTGGTTCCAGATATGCAAAAACATTGAATTTGTAAGGCAAAGAGCTTTCCCGGCCGTATCAGATCAAATCTGCAAAATCTCTTCGAAACATTCCTTTCTTTCCGTGAACTTCTCCACACCACCACGTTCCGTCCTCCTTAAAATGAAGTTTAATTAGATCACCGGCTTTAAAAGATAATTCCTCGCTACTTTGCGCCTCGTAATCAAACGACGCTCGACAGTCAGTATTCCTTTGATTGTCCGCGGTGAGCTGGTTCCGAGCTTGTCTTGACCATTGATTCGTCCACCGGTGCTGAAAACAAATTGGAAAAAGTCACTGATGAATGAAATCCACTTAAGGCGCTAATCGATCGAAAAAACCTGATTAATAATGATAATAGGACTGAGTGGAGTCCAATTAAGTTTGTAATCGCTTGTGGGCAAGGAAACTAGTCGAAGCCAAGCGGAAAGTTCAACTGCCACAAACATTGCCGTGTTAAAATCCGAAAAACTAAATCTTCTTGACTGTCTGAAATAGTTGCTTGTAAGATTCAAACAGTTTTAGAAGTTTATGTAACAGAAACGACGTGAAAAACTTGCTAGGGAATGATTTAGCGAAATTTTAAAATAAGCGAGCCGCACAGCGGGCTGTACTATACTAGAGAGCTTTAGATTCTAGAACGAGAACGATTACGAGTACGAAATTTTCTCATAAGGCAACAGTGAGCGCGCGCAAACCAGCCGTCATTTTGGCAGGAAAAACGTGATGCCGTCGTCATTTTAGTACGAGGTTGTGCAAAAGTGTCGTCGACTCAAAACAAGTCAACAACACAGTAGTAGTTTTGGCTTTTTTTATGAGCAAAAAGGCTCAGTTACCAGAAATAAGAATAACTGATCAACCTATACTGCTAACAAAGAGTAAGATTAAGCGTACGGGTTATAAATTTCCTTAGCATTTTCGCTAAAAACGGGCAGTCAAAACTCGTACTCGTTCTCGTCCTCGTCGTAGAATCTAAAGCTCTCTAATAACTATAGAATACGGCCCGCTAATTTAGCCAATCACAGCGCGCGTACTATCTGAGAGATATAATAAAACAAAATATGGTATTCAAGTAACGAATATCTAAATATGTTATTTGGTATTTATTTTTTTAAAAAAGACAGGAAAAGAACAAACAAAAGAAACGAAACAATTATGGACAAATATATAGCTCCGGCATGCTACAGGTGAGTGGAAAGGGGATTTCATAAGCAAAGATGCAAGGCCGTTTAACAAACACTATTTTTCGCGTAACTTGTGGATTAGCGCCATTGTCAATTGTAAGTTGCAAACAGCTCGCTCCATTTGCAAACATTGGTCTGGTTGGATGAATCAAAGAGACGTTCAAATAATGACATTTTCGGTTTATTTACGTGTCACTTTTTCCCACCTTGTTTTGGTCTATCTGGTATTGGTTTCTGTGGCCTGGCCGTTTTCGGCGTGCTGTTATGTTGCAGTGTAATTGAGGTATCTTTGGAATCAAGGAATGACCCCGCCACTGGACCACTAATATTGACCCCACTGCTGGGCGATAAGACGTTTTGCGACGACTGTGCCATATAAAAATCCTCGTATTCTACTCGAGCTGTTGACGAAAAATATAAACTTTCAGCTAGGAAATCCGAACAGATGAAAGATTTTTAGGGGATAAAAATATGCCTACATCTACCGTTTAAATACCAAAATACGTTTAACAACTGTATGTTTAAGTGGTTTTGAAATAATATTCTCGTTGGGTGCCCCTGATTTAAGGCGCTGTTACACTGTGCAATTTTTCGTGCAGTTTATCTCGCAACGCCATTTGTACAAACGTTCTCACATAATGTCAATAACAGACTTGAACCTAATTCAATGGCCTTGATCTCCCACGAGTCTCAGTGGATGAGCATCCGAACTAGTAATCGGAAGGTCGTAGGTTCGACTCCTACGAAGGAACACTCGGATGTTTCCGAATATCCCCGGGTCCTAGCTCTCGCGAATCTCCCATAGCTCAGTGGTAGAGCATCCGAACCAGTAATCGGAAGGTCGTAGGGTCGACTCCTACGAAGGAACACTCGGATTTTTCCCATGAAATTACAACAGATCCAATCAAATCAAACGTTGGTTTTGGGTAAAAGGGGAAAACCGTGGAGCCCACAAAACTATCGCAGACTTGCGTTGTGCTTCTGCTTGCGTCGCTAGTGAAAACCAGGCTTAAAGCGCGCTTCCTTGCACATGGGCCCTGTTAACGAACGCTCAATCCAGCCCCACGAGTTAGTTAACCAGTCATAATCCTTGGTATTGCTTAAAAGGCTACAAAAGAACAAGGCTGATATAACAGTGAAGAATGTATTATACAAAGCCAATATTTCGAAAGGCACTGCATATCTTCATCAGGTTTATTTGCCATCGAAGTGCATGCACTGACCTGGTCGCTTTGATCCAGTCTTTTTATTCTTAATGAAAAGACGTATGTCTGACTCCACATCACACAGTTCAAGGCTTCCTTTCATCTTCTTGCAAATCTGTGTGGAATAGATAAAGTAAAATATTCGAACAAGGAAGGTTACGTTTTTACAAACGTTGGCCGCGTAGCACTTATATCTGAACAGACTTAACTGATTAGAGTGTGATGTGAAGTGCTAAGTATCTACCCCATATGAACCATGTGAGCGTTAGCCCTACTGATGGAAATGGGCCCACACAAGGACAGAGAAAAACTCTGACCAGGGTGGGAATTGAACCCACGACCTTCGGGTTAGATCACCGCTGCTCTACCGACTGAGCTACAAGGTCAGCTGCACGACACTTTACTATTTTTTTTCCAACATCCATTTCGCTTATAAAAATCCTAATTTCCTGCCAGCAATTAGCTGTGCTATTTTTTTCCAAATTAAAAAGCTGCAATCTATAGAAATTCTATTCATGAAACAAGACTTCTACTTGAATCGCTTTAGCCTCAGTAGCCTGCGTACTGTGTTTTGTTTTGGATTTTTTTTCCCACAACAAGTTTTTATTAGGCGAAATGTAATGACAATCTGCCTAATGGCAATAAACAGATTAATATTTTATACAACCACACACAGTTCAAGGCTTTTTCATCCCCTCTTTAAGATTAAGTGGCGCGAGAGCTGGACCGAGGAAAATTTCATAAATTGAAGGGGGAGGGGGAAATCTCTTTCTCGGTAATTGTCCTTCCACTCGTCCTTCATTTGAAAGAAAAATTATGGGTCCCTTCTAGTAACAAAGTGAATGCAGAGTCTATCAAAGCAACATAAAACTAACAAAACACCAGGGCAACCTTCACCCCGGCGCCTTCAGTTCTGTCCCGGATAAGTAGATTCGAAGCCGATTGAAGGAGTCGGTAAAGTGCGCCAAAATCACAGGCTATACATCAAAGTTGGGTAGACATTCACAAATCTGACGACTTTGAGACAAACCATTTTGATTCAAAGGGTTTTTTTGCTATCTCTCTTTTTCAACTCCTTCCTCCTGCCTCTGGAGGGAGGAGCCGGGGGAAATGTAAACTCAAGGGCACTAAGGTGTGTTCGACAGGAGTACCTCATTTATCACAGATAGTTTAAATAGAGCCCTAAACGGGGCCTTTTTTTCTCACCTCTTCTAACTCGACGCAGTTAAGCGAGGTCATGTCGGAGAAATCCCAAAAGGCATCACGCAAAACCTTAATCCTCTCTTTTTCCAGAGATTCAAACAGCTGTGAAAAGTAATTCACTCTGATTATACAAATACATATTTAACACTCGGATGACATTTTTGAATAATTTTAGCAGGCCACTTCCAAATTAAGGTAAATTAGGGTAAATTAAGGTAAACAAGAAGATCTTTCAGATCTTAAAACCGCGCTTTGAAAATTTATATGTTTTCTTACCACTATAGTCGCAACGTAGTACACATTCCAAAGCAGTCTTTGTTGATTCACTATGACTATAGACACAAAATCACCTCATCAATCTGTAGCACAACAACTGACATCAACGACTGCACACGAACTTATTGCACTATCACTTATAGCCGAGGTGAAATCTCCGAGGAATTTCCCATGACGTAATGGTCTTAATTAATCTGGAACTGTCATCAGGATATCTATGGGTATGAACGATACGATAATAACACTTTTAACAACTTACAGCTTTCTTTCCTAAAAGTCGTGATTAAATTTAATTGGTTTTTTACACGAGTAAAGGCCTAGCAGAGTAGTCACACGCGTTACTTAATGTAAGAATTACGTTATCCACGGCTATGTTTAGTACGGTAGTTATTTCCCTACCAATGAAAGTTGAAACATCGACACATTCCATGGATGACATAATGACCTTTTATGTATTCAATACTCGCTTCGAATCAACCGCTTAAATAACACAAAAAGGCAATATATTTTGTACTAAATAAAGAGTGGAATATTCATAAAATTTTAAGTACGTTAACGTTTTAACAGCTTTTGGCGAATACCTGTAAACATCATAAGTTGCGTGATTCGAAGTGCCACTGACTATATGACCAAATAGAAATTTGGGACTGCTCACCAACAAACTAAATATGTTTCAATAAGACACAAAAATATATATATTTTGCTGTAAATAAAGAGCGGACTATATTCATAATTTTTTTTTAGTACATCAACGTTTTAAAAGCTTTTTGGCGAATAAACATACTAAGTCCCACTGACTATGTGGCCGAGTGGAAGTCTGGTTCAGCTCTCCGACAAAACGAAAAAAAAAAAAAAAAAAACCTATTGCAGAGCAAGAACCGCGCTCGGCCCATGGCCGCGCGGTTAACTAGCCATCGTAAGTAAGATTTGAAAAGGCCCTGGCAAACGGCCAGCCATTCATTTGATATCATGAATGTTGAATGAAGTTGACGCCGTCTGCCATGCCACCTTCTTTCAACATTGTTGGGAATGCGCTTGCGCACTGATCGGTTTCTCAACGACGTATTCATTTCCGTATCCATAGTAATAAAATTGAATCAAATGTTGATGTGTTGAAACGGTTTGACCCCCCCCCCCCCCCCCCACCCCCGGAGTAAAAACAAACGCCGGAAATTCGTCTGCGTTCGCATGCTATCCCTGAGGCCAACATCATTCAAAAGACACTCTTATTCTTCGGCCATTTCAAATTGAGTAAAAATAACAAACAAACTGCGGTTATAAACATAACGAGTCAACACATGTTGTAAAACTTTTTATGAACTTGACGTTTCGTATGCTCCAACATACATCTTCAGAAGCAACGGTTACCTAAAGTACAATTGAATTTAAACAAGAAGACTAATACCAAATAAGGAAAGTTATGACAACATTGAACGGTGTAGTTGTTGAAGCAAATGTTGAAGATGTTTACCCGGGCATCCCGCCGGGCATTAAGAGGGCATTGTCCACAAAAATCGAACAAAAGGTGGCCGCAGCTCGAAAATGGATTTTGCTCAAATTTTGTCCAGATGTAGCCTATTATGTCTCTAAATGCACTGCATAGTTTTTTAAGTCATGTGTATTTTTTTTTGGGAGAAAATGCATATTTAAGAGTTCGTGTCGAAATCGCCGTTTTCCCGCAAAAATTAACGGCGGGTCTAAGATACAGGTCACATTCCACAGGTCACTCGTTGCAGGTCACTGTTTTACGTTTTTGAATGTAACCCAAAACCCTCAATTTGGCTAACCCTAGGCCTAAAAACCAACCTTAAGCCTAGGGTTAGCCAAATTGAGGATTGTGGTTACTTTCCAAAAGGTGAAACAATGACCTGCAATGAGTGGCCTGTGGGATGTGACCTGTGTTTTAGACCCGCCGAAAAATTAACGCTTACTTTGCCGTCAAATTTCGCTACAAAAACCAATTCGTATCAGCTCAAAACCTCCTAAAAGCTCTTCTGTGATATCTCTACATCCGGTTCACGCCATTTTTTTCGAAATTTGAATCACGGCTTGCATCTGAAATAATTTCAAGTTCAAGACACCTGGTTTTACTTGACTGAAGGTAACCCTGAAACCACATCGTTTTTCTACATGCGACAAAGCTCCAAATTTAACAATATTTGCACCGTTAACTCTCTAAGTGATAAGCTTTCAAGTGACATAAAAATTTCTTTGGGCAAATGTATACGCGCTGCGTGACAGTTAATCAAATTCATGTGTTTTTGACCTTCTGACATCAAACGTCCTTATTTGCATATTCATCGAGTATGAAAAACAAGTCACTTAGAATTCTTGTTTTAACTTTTTTGCGGCAAGAATAGAAATTTTGACAATACTTCCTACCTGTTTATGACTTAGTTGTTGTTTAGAACCTCCAATTATACCACAAATCGCATAAATAGTGTCAGCCAACAAATGGTGTACATCCTATTACTATTCAGTGCGGTCATGTCCCATGGTCAGTTCACTTTAACAGTGATGACATTTGCTTATAATGGCCAAATTGGCTCAACCTTTTCCTGGTAACCTCATAATATCACAAACTGAATATCTGTACCATATTAAACTTTCCCGTGCAGCTGCGAACATAGGCAGCCCAAGCTCGCGTCACTACAGACAGCCGTTGAGAATTTAAACGCGTTGTAAGACTTTGTATGGGAAATAAAATACAGTCGATTATGAAGCCTAAAAATTGCTCAAGTTAACGTTCATTCAATAAAATGAATCAAAATGACTCACCTCTGGTGTATTCTTGTGCCTTTTGGAGTTCATTTCACAGTTTCGCGACGTCCGTGTTTTCAATGTTCTAAGACGAAGTCAAGGCTGCACACTACGATTTCGACCGTTGTCAGCTCAGAGGCGGTTTGCAACTCGAAAATCCATCCCAGCCAATATTTTTTCACGCAAAGCTAAAGCCACATCATTTGCGAACCTCCATGAATGTTTCGTCGTCAAAAAACCCCACGCACGCGCTGGAAATGGGCATTTTCTGCTTCGATTTCCACGATAGCTGATGAATTTAACTGCTTATGATCGCCGCACGAGACACGGAGCTTGGGTCCGAGGTCAAATTAACTCCACCCGATGAGGTACAGTCATTACAACACTTACCCCATCCCCACAGCGACTTCTCGTTACCATGGAGCTGTTACGAGAAGCCGCTGTGGGGATGGGGTAAGTGTTGTAATGACTGTACCTCATCGGGTGGAGTTAATTTGACCTCGGACCCAAGCTCCGTGTCTCGTGCGGCGATCATAAGCAGTCAAATTGGCTTTTACTTCGGGTAGAAGAGCACAGGACGCGTCATCAAAATGAAATTAGTTTTGTGGCATAACTAAACACAAGCTACTTCATAGTTTTGAATAATTTTGAATAATTTTGTATGTTTGTAGACCGTCTTTGTAGTCCGGCAGTGTGGAAGTGTGGTTGTTTGGAAGTGTGGAAGTGTGGAAGTCTGGCAGTGTGGAAGTCTGGAAGTGTGGCAGTGTGGAAGTGTGGTAGTGTGAAAGTGTGGCAGTGTGGAAATCTGCCAGTGTGGAAGTCTGGCAGTGTGGAAGTGTGGCAGTGTGGAAACGTGGAAGTCTGGCAGTGTGGTAGTGTGGCAGTGTGGAAGTGTGGCAGTGTGGAAATGTGGAAATGTGGAAGTGTGGAAGTCTGGCAGTGTGGAAATGTGGCAGTGTGGAAGTGTGGAAGTCTGGCAGTGTGGAAGTCTGGCAGTGTGGCAGTGTGGAAGTGTGGAAGTGTGGAAGTGTGGCAGTGTGGAAATGTGGCAGTGTGGAAGTCTGGAAGTCTGGCAGTGTGGAAGTCTGGAAGTCTGGCAGTGTGGCAGTGTGGAAGTGTGGCAGTGTGGACGTCTGGAAGTGTGGCAGTGTGGAAGTCTGGAATTCTGGCAGTGTGGCAGTGTGGAAGTGTGGCAGTGTGGAAGTCTAGAAGTGTGGAAGTGTGGAAGTCTGGCAGTGTGGAAGTGTGGAAGTGTGGAAGTGTGGAAGTGTGGAAGTGTGGCAGTGTGGAAGTCTGGAAGTCTGGCAGTGTGGCAGTGTGGAAGTGTGGAAGTCTGGCAGTGTGGAAGTCTGGCAGTGTGGAAGTCTGGAAGTGAGGAACTTAACACTAATATCATCATCACAAATTAAACAAACTGTAACTTTTTATCAACAAGCAATTTTATGTAATAAATTTCATTTAGTATAATAAAATAATCAATTTGAAATTACTGTAAAATTATTTCCAAATTAGTTACGGTATCTTTACTTATATTTTTGTGTTTATTTTTTATTGCATGAGCTCCAAACAGTAACTCCAAACAGTAACGGAAAACTGATGAAATTGCACATAATTATAATTCTAATTATGTGCAATTTCATCACTTCCACACTGCCACATTTCCACACTGCCACACTTCCAGACTTCCACACTTCTACACTGCCAGACTTCCACACTGCCAGACTTCCACACTGCCACATTTCCACACTGCCAGACTTCCACACTTCCACACTTCCACACTGCCACACTTCCACAATGCCACACTGCCACACTTCCACACTGCCACACTGCCAGACTTCCACACTGCCAGACTTCCAGACTTCCACACTGCCACATTTCCACACTGCCAGACTTCCACACTTCCACACTTCCACACTTCCACACTGCCACACTTCCACACTGCCACACTTCCACACTGCCAGACTTCCACACTGCCACACTTCTACACTGCCACACTGCCACACTTCCACACTGCCACACTTCCACACTTCCACACTGCCACATTTCCACACTGCCAGACTTCCACACTTCCACACTTCCAGACTTCCACACTGCCACACTGCCACACTGCCACACTGCCAGACTTCCACACTTCCACACTGCCAGACTTCTACACTTTCACACTTCCACACTTCCAAACAACCACACTCATACAAAATTATTCAAAACTATGAAGTAGCTTGTGTTTAATTATGCCACAAAACTAATTCCATTTTGATGACGCGTTCTGTGCTCTTCTACCCGAAGTAAAAGCCGTTAAATTCATCAGCTATCGTGGAAATCGAAGCAGAAAATGCTCATTTCCAGCCAAGTGCGTGGGGTTTTTTGACGACGAAACATTCATGGAGGTTCGCAAATGATGTGGCTTTAGCCTTGCGTGAAAAGATCTTGGCTGGGATGGATTTTCGAGTTGCAAACCGCCTCTGAGCTGACAACGGTCGAAATCGTAGTGTGCAGCCTTGACTTCGTCTTAGAACATTGAAAACACGGACGTCGCGAAACTGTGAAATGAACTCCAAAAGGCACAAGAATACACCAGAGGTGAGTCATTTTGATTCATTTTATTGAATGAACGTTAACTTGAGCAATTTTTAGGCTTCATAATCGACTGTATTTTATTTCCCATACAAAGTCTTACAACGCGTTTAAATTCTCAACGGCTGTCTGTAGTGACGCGAGCTTGGGCTGCCTATGCTAGGAACCGCAATGTTTAATACACGAGTTCACGTGACATCTAGTGGTTTTCCGGTAAAGTTTGGTTAATGTGCGGCGTGAGACGCACCGCCCAAAAATAGTCTTGGCCTGAAGGAACAACATAACAGCAGACCAGTAGTGCTGTAAGAATAAATCAGTGTTAAGTTTGACTTACATCGAGTTTTAGGATAGTCATACCCACCCTTCCTACGAATTGCTTTCGGAGGCCCTAAGTAAGCATGGGAGTTGTACCTAGCCCGGAATCCGGGATAAGAACTTAAACCAAAGTCACTTAAAATGATCCAGCGTCTTGCAAATGTTTACTTTTATCTCGCTGAGTAATTTGTCACATGCTGACTCCTTTTGAGAGGGGATTCATGTGGTAACTTCGGAAGACCATCCAACTTTTTGGGCTTTTTCTTTTTCTTGATTGTCGGGTGATCATGCTTTTGACATCAAGTTACAGAAATTTGGTCCGTGGGTCTTCCGTCCATTTGATTTCCATAAAAAATGGAAAATGAAAAAATGGATTTTGTATTTTTAATGTTTCATTTGTTTTTACCAAGGAACGTTGAGAATAAAATTCCAACAAACACAAACATGAAAATCATGGTTTCTTATTGAATAAAAATTAAAAATGACAATACAAATCTTTAATTTTTGTTTGCAAAGGATGAAAGAAAAATTGAATAGCAGCCAATCGATTTGAAATCATTCTTTTTCAGAACCTTTCCAATCGGGGTCTAATTCTTTGATTTTTCAAAGAAGCGGCTTTCAAGATGGAGGAAAAGATGCATGCAGTAAATATCCGATCAATTTCAATTTTCCTCTGTCGATGATCAAATAAAAATGAAAAATTGACAAAACCCTTCCGCACCATGGGACGGACAAGTCGAGACCTCAACTAACAGCGCTGGGGTTGGGAGAAGTCACGCAACCCTTGGAGGGGAGGGGAGGGGAGTTGTGTTATGGCGGCTACAAGGTTTCGCCTTTAATCTTTACTAGGAGCGCTTACCATTTGAATGGAATTTTCGGTAATTCCGGAGAGAATTCAAATGGAACGGTTCATCTCGGTGGAATGTTTTCGGAAAAAAGGTAATACCTTTCGAAGTATTCCTTTTTCCCGCTTTGACCGGAATGCCCGGAAATTTCTGTACCATTTGTCCACAATTACAAGTGCCAGAGAAAATATACCGTTTCATTTGTTTTTCAATTGAAACAACCCGTTTTTCTGGCAAATGATACGGCGCATTCCCATTTTCTCTTTCTAAGTACAGAACGCGCAGTACCATTTGTCGAAACATTCTCACCGAAAATTTCATTCAAATGGTAAGCGCTCTAGGAGTCATATTTTTATTTCCTCGCCACAAATGTGAAACCTATATGGTTCCCTGCATGTTCAGACGTTTTCAACGACTTGGACCTCCCCTAGGCTGCCTTTTGAAAGGCCAAAAATTCACATGCGCCAGGTACGTGATAGTTGCATCTGCTCGAAGTAGTATTTGTATGAATCGAAATACATCAAATAAAGCAACTTTTCCAGAATGAGACGACAACAAAAAGTTTGAAATCGCAGGAAAATTAACGCTACCGAGACGAAATAATGGTTTGCAGTCAGGGCTGCCCCTTGAATAAGCTTATAAAAAAACACAACGATACAGGTCAATCAGCACTCTTTCTTTCCAACTCGTGGGTTTTTATTTTTCATTTGTTTTCAAGAATACATTTTCACATGTATAAAGCTGTTCAAAGCAGTGAATTTAAACACACCATGGATCACACCCTCACAAGCTAAGCTGGTAAAATTATAATTGTGTCATATACATTTTCCTTTCATCCTATAGGAAAAACCTGAGCAGTACCTACTCAATAATAAGGGATGTGATTTCACGGAGGATAAAGTCAAACAACCGGCTGAAATTTGCAGCTATGAGCAATGCTCATAAGTGAGGTCTCGGAATAACTGAATTGCATTTTGGAACAATGTTGGATTTCCATTTACTACATTTTGAAACACAGTGAGAAAATCAGGAAAACGTGAATGGAAGTGTTTCCTTCTTGCTGAACTTTGGCATCCATCACAAGACAATGGGTCTATACCAAATTCTGGCCAGGTTGTCAATTG
>OX421445.1:5304007-5309007 GCA_949126865.1 Montipora capitata | reverse complement strand
CGCGTATACATTTGCCCAAAGAAATTTCTATGTCACTTGAAAGCTTATCACTTAGAGAGTTAACGGTGCAAATATTGTTAAATTTGGAGCTTTATCGCATGTAGAAAAACGATGTGGTTTCAGGGGTACCTTAAGTCAAGTAAAACCAGGCGTCTTGAACTTGAAATTATTTCGGATGCAAGCCGTGATTCAAATTTCGAAAAAATCACGTAAACCGGATGTAGAGATATCACAGAAGAGCTTTTAGGAGGTTTTGAGTTCATACGAATTGGTTTTTGTAGCGAAATTTGACGGCAAAGTAATCGTTAACTTTTGCGGAAAAAATGGCGATTTCGACACGAACTCTTAAATTTGCATTTTCTCCAAAATAAAAATACTTATGACTTAAAAAACTATACAGTGCATTTAGAGACATAATAGGCTACATCTGGACAAAATGTGAGCAAAATCCATTTTTGAGCTGTGGCCGTGAAAATTCGAAAATGTTTGATTTTTACTGACATGCACTCTTAAGCTGAAAAATTGAGAGTCAGACCTTTGTCAGAGCGAATTAAGGTATGGTTGGTTGTTAGTGATCTACAGGAGAAAGGGGAGCTTTGCCATTGGAGAAACCATGGCAGAATATACGAATAAATTTATAAAATGAAAAGCTTCCATTAATTCCGTAGGGATTAAGAGTGCTTGGTTGAAATATAAATTTGCCGCAAAAATCTCGGAGACATATAACTTTTTCAACTAGGCACTCTTAAACGCCTTTCCTTGCTTCGTCGTCCAATCACAGACCGCATCTGGAAAGCTACAGGGTCTCCCGATTCATAACCTTTAGCTATCGAATAGAGATCACTACAGCTTTCAGAATTCAAGTCCCTTCTGCTTTTATCAATGTCAGTCCCAAGATGTGCAGTTCAATTACGTAAGGCCAAGACCAAGAACGGCATCAGCACACAAGTAGAGGAAAGGAAACGAAAAGAAAGGAAATGAAAAAGGAAATGAAAGGAAAGGAAAGGAAAGGAAAGGAAATGAAAGGTAAACATTTCCTAGCAGCTTTTCCTTCACTAAGTGAATAATGTTAGAAATTCAACAGCACGATGAGTTTTTGAATCAAATGGAAAGCTGGAAAAAAAACCGAACTCCAGATGGGATTTGAACCTACGACCCTCCATCTGGTGATCTAGTCGGATTCTCTAACCACTGAGCTACTGGAGACTACATGGCGAACAAGGGTGCAAGGGTGAAATGTGGGAAATGTTTTCGGCATCAGTTTTATTTGAGCTTAAGCAACGAGAACGCGGGCACCGCGGAGGTCATCAATAACAACAGGAAGATGCACTAGTTTATTGGAAAGCAGAGTCCCTGTTAGGACAGCAAGAACATACCACCTCCGTGACCGGGTAGCGACAAGAACTCCTGGTGGGTTAGTTTATCAGTTCTACAAGTGGTGTATTTGTGAAAGTATGCCACAGATTTCATACTTCGGTCGTCAGAAAAAAAGTTTTCAAACTCGTTTTAGGCCGCGGAAACGGTTTAACAAGCAAAACACCAACATTGCCTCCGGGACATTAATGTTTCCGTTTCTTTAGCTTGCTATTATATAACTCCTTTCAGTTATCCCACTCACATCACAGCATTGTTCCATCTCCTTTTCCCAAACTAGTCTTGCGTCCTCAAGCACGCGAACCGAATTCTGATATGCTGTGTCTGCAAAAACAAATAAATAAATAAATAAATAAACAAAACTGGCAACGGATTTGCTTGGGTAAAAAAGACTGCTGTCAGTGACCCTCGCACTTCGTTCAGTCACCATACAGGTTGTTTATTCCTACAGCGAATTAAAGATTATTTGACAAAGCCAGGACTCGTCAACTGAACGTCATCGGGCATATTCTCTGTTTGCCTGATATCGAGCCTAATAAAGCGCACGTAATGAAAATTCCATCACGTGGCAAGAACAACCCGGTATGCCGCGAAACGAACTTTGTATCTGAACTGCATCCAGTGTATTCTGGGGGATGCGGAGGGAGTGCTGAACCCGCCAGTGAACTGTCAGTAATAGCAAAGGACCGTTATGACTGGAGGAAACTTGTGGTCACTTCATCCGCAGCCGAATGGCGATGATAATGAAGCCATCTTTCTGCTTAAGTCAAGCCAAACGGTTTTGAGCTCGTTTTGCGTCATTAAAGCAGGCGGAAGGATGAAGACTGAACAATCAATGGACCGGCAACCTCGTTCCCAGGGCTTTTCCCTATCTTTGGGGCGGGGGGTGAAAAGCCCTGGGAACGAGGTTGATGGACTGTTAGAGGTTAAGTGGAGTTAACTAGAGCAGCACAGCAAAGATTCGACCATCATGGAAAGCACTCTTGATGAATGATCAGGAACCCGCGAGTAAGGTCTCCTTTTCAGTAACCTTAGCTTCGCCAATATGTTCTCTTGTGTCGCCAACTCCACGGTACGTACCACGCGAAACTAAAATAGAGCATGATCGCAGGTTACCTTTTCAGGGTTCATGAGTGCTTGGGAAGCGCGGGCGACATGCGTGTGCTCGTGCACGACATCGGGGAATCCGCGACATCACCCGGGATTCACGAAATAAAGAGCTCGCTCGCAGCGAAATGAACAAACGCAAAGAGCCTATTCATATTTTTTCTAGGAAGCCAGTCGTCTCAATTCCACTGGAACTCTCAGCAAACTTATCTGAAGGTGATTCTGGTTTTTGGCTCCTTGCTAAACAATCCCCCATTAGAATTATCTTTTTACCTGCTTGTTCAACCGCTGTTTTCGCTCTTCCATGTTTTGCTCTCAACTGTGAAAGGACAAAAAAAGAGATACCAGCTCCCAAAAAGATCGGTTTTACACTTTTGTATAGTTTGCGAATGATTCTTGCACGGAAAAAGTTGGGTTTGTGTTTTTTAAATTACTTTTTGACACTTACGGTTTTTACGGTTTCAATTCTTCGCTCTTTGGGGTTGCGGTTCCGGTCTTAGGTAAAAGTGTTTTCACTCACGAGATCGGTGACTTTTTTCACCGAAACAAAAGAAAACGTTTGTATGAAAATAGAGCTCAATTCCCGGAGGATTGAATCGGGACACCAACTTGGTCACCGTTCCTTTGTTTAGGGACACCAACATGGCTGCCGTGACGTCATGTGAATACACTCTTTATGCTGAATTGTCTCAAAAACGAACTCGGTGACCCTATGTTTTAATGCTGGAAGGTAATAAGGTGGCGAAATTTAAACTCTTTGCAGAGTTTAAAAAAATCGCTGGAGCGGGTTCTCAGCAACTGTATCTTCACAACTGGAATATTTGAGGTTGCTCCGAATCGGCTCTAGAGAATTTTTGTTAACTTGGCAAAAAAGAGTTTCATCGTAGCCTGCTGATCACTTTCCAGCAATAAACAAGGGGGGTCACCAAGATCGTTTTTGAGATACAAGCGTTTCCATTAAGAAATAGAGGGTGCTTTCTTCCTGTTGCTATGGTGATGTATTACATTACAATAATGAGTGCACTTTGTTATGCAGAAATCGGTGTTTCAAATGGTACCAAAAAATTGCCGTTGTGTGAAAAAGTGTTGAGGAGACAGTCCTTGTAATACAGTTGTTGAAGTTGTTGAAACTGGTTTGACAGCCACCTTGAGGTGACACGAGATTTTAAACAATCCCGAAAAGTGTTCATGCAGGGCATGTACACTATAATTACAGTTGAAAAGTATTAAGAAACAAAATGGAAAGTTTTGAGCTAACCTTGTCTTCATCTTTGCTGGCAAGAGAGACTGACCTCCTCAGTGCATCCTCGGCGGCATCAGCTTCACGACATTTCTGTTCGTAAGTTGTTTTGTTCTAAGAATACATGCACTTCAATCAATCAAAAATTGTTGCGGTTTAAAAAACGATAACCGTACAGTTATTAAATAAAGGGTTCTGCCTTTCAACCACACACAGAGCATTGAATATATTAGATAAATTTATTTATAATGCTGTAACCAATAAATGTGTCTCGTTTTCATCATGTTATGGCATATTGCCCTCCGACAAGTTACAGTAGTCTGTTGATCCATGGGTGATATGATTTGAGACAAACATGAAAAAAAAAGTGTTACTGTACTTCAATGATAACTATAATTACTCTAAATACGTCATACACATTTTATCAAGAGAGTGTTCATGTTACCCTAAACTGTTAAAAGTAAATTTAGTTTATGATACAACAATGACATGTACAGTGTATGAGTTTTATTTTTTGAAGTAACAAAAGCAACAAAATTCTTTAACCAGGCATTATGAAGACAACTTAATATTAAATATACCATCTGAAAATTCCTTACCCTTTCATTGTCATCAAAGCAACTCTTCTTATTCCTTTGTGCTTTCTTCATTGATTCTTCGACCTTCAAGAAAAAAAAAATCATCAAAAAATCTGTACACCGAGAATGTTTTCACTAACACAATGAATGCCCAAGTTCTTTAACCAATGAAATAAAAGTTGTGCATAGGCAAATTAATTTAGTTTAAAAGATCAGGAGGGATTTACTAACCCAGTGATAAAACCTCACATTAAACTCACTTAAAGGAAAGCAGCCAGGAAGCCATTTACGACCAATGAGAGTCACAACAACACACACTCCATACAACTTCAAAGAAATCAGTGGAGATAATCTAATAATCATGATTAATTTACAAGTAGTTTCTCTCCTGAATTGTTAGAGATTGCAACATCAAAATATTGGGCAAATTTTGTCACTGACAAATTGGTGGTGACATGCTCTTTGACAGCTTCCTGTTGCACTGGAATTGTACACTTGAATAAATAAATATCATAATTTTTACAAGGATTAAAAAGTTTCATAAAGTTCTTGACACAGCCTGTTTTATAATTCTTACCCTTTTCCTTTTCTCTCGCTGTGTTTCTCTCAATGCCCTGACACGTTCCAATTCCTCGGTTAGTTGATGAGCCAAGGAAACATGTAATTTGCCCATATTTTCTGTCTCTGTTAAAATTAAATGT
>OX421445.1:5296507-5299007 GCA_949126865.1 Montipora capitata | reverse complement strand
AAGAATCCCAACTGGCCGGAGGCAAATTAGTTGGCTATTTACAAGTGCAGCTGGGAGGTTGAACCAGGGACTACCAGGAACAAATTCAACGAGTGATTAGAACGGGTCTTGAACCCGGGATATCCGGATCTCAAGGCAAGCGCCCTAACCACTGGGCCACACTGCCTCAACACTGTAAGACCGGTTTCTCATGGTAGTGTCATCATAAACACTAGAAGGGTGCTTTTAATTTTTAACTTCATAGGCTAATTGGTTTTAGTATCACCCAACTAGTGGACTAATGCAAATCCTGCATTTTGATTGGCTACGCTACTAGAGGACTATTAGTAATAGTCCTCGAGTAGCGAAAAGCGTTACACTTTCTTTCGTTTTATTCTCAAATAATTGTTTCTTTAGCTTGCATTTGCTATCTTTATTATTGCTTTTACTGTCCGACTAGTTGGGTGATACTAAAACAATTAGACCTTTCGTCCTCAAGGTCCACGGGTCAATAGCCCATTCGGCTTCGCTTCATGGGCTATTGACCCGTAGCCCTTGCGGGCAAAGGGTCTAATTGTTAAATACATAGGTATTCATAGTAGAAAATTAAGAAACATCACTATTCCATGGTTGCAACATTACTCAGGCACCAAAGAAAACTGAATATGATTTCTACCTTTGCCTTAAAAACTCTTCAAAGTCCTGGCACATCTGCTTCCCATCTTGCATACGTTTACAGAGCACATCAAACCCATGTGTGCTGTTAAAATATGTGCCCTGCGTTGACAAACCAGAAAAAGCTAAGTAAAGGTACAATGCAAAAATATGTGATATACTGCATAGGATGTTTATGCTATTAGTAGGTACTGGTTAATAAGGAACTGAAATTTAGCGTACATACAGTACTATCGAAAAAATAACCTACTAAACTGGCCATACACAAGAGGGTTACTACATTCCATCTACACGGTACAATAAACTCAGACGTTTCTTAATCTAGGAAGAAATTAACTGTAATTACATTTGTATGAAATAAGCGGAGCCAACTTAAAGAAACAAACAACAGACATTTCCTCATTTAAACTACATACGACGTAAAATTAAAAGCAAAGGCAATGATAATTAAATGAATGAAGCTTATCAACAAAGAAAAAATAGTCCAATGACAGCAAGCTCAAAATACTTCAATATAATGGAATGGTATCCGGTCGTTTCGCCAACGAGTCGTTTCGCCAACTACTCGTTCGCCAACGTCTCAGGTCGATTAGCCAACGCCCTAAGTCGCCTGGCCAACGTCCTACTGGTCAATTCGCCAACGTCTAAATAAACGTTTACACTTGTGTGTGTTGTCATTTGTTTCACTCCTTCGCCTGGAATTATTTTCCTGCGCGTGCGACGGCAGTTCTCTACGAGTTCAAAAGTCTTCAGCGCGTGTGTGCAATATTAACCAGTCTTTTCCTGTTTGAAAAAAAAAATCACAAGTTTCGCTGTTGTTTAGAATAACTGAAAAAGGCCAATCGTCTACGTAAAAAACTCCGCCCAGAACACCCACGAGATCTCGACTTCGAGCTGGTTGATGAATGTCTACCTGAGGGTTTCCTCTGTGCTGACCTCGAAGTAAAGGATAGGCGCCACCTACTATTTGCAAGACAGGAGCAGCTCAACACCCTGGCCCGTGCTAAGACCTGGTACATAGATGGAACGTTTAAGCTTGTTCGCCACCCTTTCAAGCAGCTCTTAACAGTGAATGCGTTTGTTAGATCTGGGGAGTATGCCAAGCAGGTGCCCCTAGCATACGTACTCATGTCCAGCAAGAAGGGAAAGGACTATAAAAAGGTATGTTCACTTTGTTTTTAGAGAAGATAACTCATTTTTCTAATTTCTCTTATTTCTCTTAAACAACTCTCTGCGAGATTCATATTGAAAAGGAAAGGCATTATTAGCATATTGACTTTCTACAAACATTTACAAAACTAGTCTCGGCTTTCCAGTGTGTAAATCTCAGGATATGATATATACTACAATATTTCTAGGTGCTCCAGAAGCTAATCCAACTGATGCCCGAGCTCGCCGCCAGGCAAGTCATCGTGGACTTCGAGAAGGCGCTGTGGTCGGCACTCCGAGCAGTCCTACCAACAGTTACAATCCAAGGATGAGTTTTTCACTGGACACAAGCCGTCTGGAGGAAGGTGTGTATTGCGTTTTAACTGTTGTTTATACTTTTTTGTGTACCTTTTTTAATTTTGATTTTTTTTTAATTTAAGGTACATTAGGGCTTGGCCTTCAGACGGCTTACTCTGGTCGTGACGATGCGGTGCACCGGTATACTCCGAAAGATAATGGCCCTACCATTCCTTCCATACCGAGAGATCCTGCCGATGTTCGTCCGCCTCGAGGCCCAGGCCAAAACAGAGCAGCTGAGGAGTCTCGTAGAGTATGTCAGGCGGCAGTGGATCGAAAGCCAGGTGTTTACTCCGAGAAACTGATGCGTCTACAAACAGCCGATCCGAACTAATAATGA
>OX421445.1:5276507-5284007 GCA_949126865.1 Montipora capitata | reverse complement strand
CAAATATGCAGATCAGTTTCAGTTCAAGAAATAAAGCACATCAATATCAAACAAGTCTCTTATCTAGTATACTGTACTTCTTTTTGCTTAAGGGCCTGTTTACAAGGAGAAAGGGTTACCCTTAAGCAAGCGGGTTACCCTAGCACTCGCACATTTTACAAGGCAGCTAGGGTTCCCTGGGTAGGCGGGTTACCCTATCTGCATGCTAGGGTTACCCTAGCAGGAGGTTAACTTAATTCCCTTGTAAATACTCCAGGTAGGGTTAACCTGCCTACCCGAGTTAACTTTCTAATAATGTTTCCAGAAACCTTTGAGTGTGACTGCACATGAAGTTGTCCCAGGTTGTAGGGTTACCCTACCTGTGAAATTTTGGTTGTAAACTCGGGCTACCTTTCACCCTCCAGCTAGGGTTAACCCACTTACTGGGGTTACCCTCCCTTCTTGCAAACAGGCCTTAAATTTAATCTTTCTGAAAAGATTTCTTTCTTAAATTTAATCTTTCTGAATTCCCTTCCAGAAACTCATGACTATGCCTTTACAAGTCTCACCTTGTTTTGACCCAATTTTCACAACAGAATCAAATTATATATTACTACCTAATTTTGACACAAATGCCTTTTAGCTATTATTTTGCTTTTAAGTTCTGGTATCTTAGCTGTGCCTTTTAACAAAACACGGATACAATGAAATTTGCATGCAATTTTTTTTTTTTTTGTAATCATTCATAGGTTGGCAAATGCAGAGTGATTTAAAAACAATTTCAACAGAAATATTCATCAACAACTTAACTACTCTATAATGTAAATTATGTTCAATAAACCTAAACCCAAGGTTTAAGAAAAAATTCAAACTCTGACAGAGTATGAGCAGGATTAGCTTGTATCCCAGACACTAACAACATGCCCCCGGTTTTTATGGGGAAATAAGATTATTTCAGAATAAAAACTAGCGATAAAAAACGACGTTTCGATCTCTCTGAGATCATTTTCAAGTTGTAAAAGAAGCGAATAAAATCTGCATATATAAGTACAAATTAAGACGTGAGAATGTCCAAAGATAAAATATGTAAATACAAGCGCTAAAATGTAAGTGTTAAAATATTAAAATACTATATAAATAACTTGCACGGATTAAATCTACATGACCGTTGGTTAAAACGCTAAAGCGTAAGTGTTAAGATACTAAAACGCTATAAAGAACTATATAAATAACTTCGCACGGATTGAATCTGACTGTTTGTTCAAAGTTGGTTTAAGCTCCTTTATAAAAAGCATTTCGTAGATGAGGCAATCGAATTTACTTTCGCACTTTCTCAAGATCTTAAAATCACGATATATGTCACTCGGGACTGTTCCATGTTGCTCTTTAATGTGATTCCCGATTGAAGACGATCCTTTCATGTGTTCCTCGACGCGCTGATAGAGGTGTCGGCACGTATACCCGACATAGTTTGCATCGCACAAACCACACTTGTAATGGTAAACAACGCGTTGCTGGTTTATGATAGGCGGCTTCTTTTCTTTCGGTTTGATCTGGTGTCCAATCTTACGGCTTGTATACACGGCGTGAATATCAATTCCAATTTTTCGGCCCAGTTCCCCAAGTTGCCTTCGCGCTGAATTAGCCGATCTCTGATCTTTGAAGGGTAACACTATTCTGACAGGCGCTTCATTCACGTTACATGCTCGTGTGGAAATTGCCTCGTCGGAAACTTTCTTGGTGACAAAATTACTGATGGTCGATTGCAGCAGTTGGGCTGGGTACTGAAGTCGGGAGAACGTTTGTGTGAGACGGTCACATTCCAGGTGGAACAGTTTCCAGGTAGATGACACTTTAAAGGCACGATCCAGCATTGTTTTTAGCAATGACTTCTTGTATCTAACATCGACGTGGCTCTTGTAGTGCAGCAATAATCCGGTGTCAGTTGGTTTTCTGTATACCCTTGTCTCCAAGCAACCATTGCATTTCCGAATCTCCGTTCCCAGGAAGGGAAGTTTACCGTGTTCGCCAAGTTCCATGGTGAAGCTAACCGATGGATGGGTCTCGTTCAGAACAGAAAGGAATGATTTTGCTGTTTCGACGTTGGGCATTATGCTTAATGTGTCATCCACATAGCGTTTGTAGAACTCGGGTAATTTCCCTTGGTCCTGAAGTCGATCTTCGATACTGCACATAAATGTGTTGGCCATCAGGGGTCCAAGTGGCGAACCCATAGCAACACCATCGATTTGTTCATACAAGCTCCCCTCAAACTGAAAAAGCTGGTTCTTGGTGGCAATATTCAGCAATTCAACCAAGTCTGATTTTGTAATGTTGAGACTATGCTGCTTATTGAACCAGTCGTCCTTGAATGCCTTTTCAGCTAAAATTTGTATCGTCTCATCAACAGGGACATTGGTAAACAGCGAAGTTACGTCATATGAAACAAGGATGCTGTGATCGTCAACTTCCATGTCATGGAGAGCATCCACGAAACTAAAAACATCATTGATGGTATGATCATTCACTGATAGAGGTTTAAGCTTTTCATCAAGCCATTTTGCCAACTTGTAATTATACGTCCCGGTTGCCGAGAGTATCGGCCGCATTGCTAATTGTCGTTTGTGGGTTTTTGGCAGGCCATAGAGGTGGGCTAGTCTCGAACCATTTTGGATAACTGTGCTAGCAACTGCCTTGGGTAATGTTCTTTCTACAGTGGCAGCTAACTCCTTTTCTTTTTGCAATAGCGGGTGGAAATACTTGGGAGGTCTTCCTCTCATTTTGGGTCTTTCAGCGCATACTGGTCTAAACTTGGTTTCGTTGCTTATGGAGGACTCTCTCAGTAGGCGTACATAATCTGTCTTATCCATCAAATAAGATTATGACTGAAATTCTGTAAAAAAACTGACAGTTTCCTTCTGCATCATGGCCCACCCTCCCAACAAAGAAATGTTCCAAACGGTCTTCAAAGGTTCCTTAAGTTTGTGTCAGTTACTTTTATCCCAAGTGGGCAAAGGAGGAGGGTCATAAAATGGGAACTTGAGAAAGGACATGACCTTTATAATAAGTTATAATAGTAACTTTTCCTTTCTCATGTTGAAATTTTCAATACTGTAAATCCTGTATTAAGCTACCCCACTTGATAATCCCCCTTCCCTTCACCTGTTTTCTGTCAAAACAAAACCAAACAACTATTACCAGTCCAATTTTAGCATGCCAATCCAAACAAATCTTAACACATTAACCATATCCTCTGTGGGACATGAATGTCACTGGTAATGGTGTGAAATTTAATCTCCAACATAACACTACTCTAAATACTGCGTGGTTAACTGACCACCTGCTTTTGTTTTGCAACTTAAAGTCTCCTTTTCTATTACACCCTCCCTCTCTACTGCCAGAAGTGAGGAGGAGGATTTACCATATTAAATACAATACTACATATAATATGACATGCATTAAGAACATATATTGCAGTGTCAACATATCAAGTTCAGGTCACTAGTCTTAATGATTGTAGGAGAGGAGGATGTTTTCTTTCTTTTGTGTTAGGTAGAAGATTGATATATGATAATGTGCTGGGTCTGGGTTAAACAATTTTTAACTTCTTGATTTTAAACTGCATCCACCTTCACACTTCCCACCCCACCTCACAAATTTGTAATCAGTCTCAGTTGTGAATCATGTTTGCTGTAATTTCTTAATACTTTACCATGGAGTGAAATTTCTTCAGACATACATTACGTTATTAACAATGGATTACTAAGCAAATTGTAGGCCTGATATTCAGATTTTTTGTTATCCAGATGTTCATAAACCAAGAAGTCCGAAAAATCAAAACAATATTTAAGGAAATCAAGTGGTACTGAGTTGGCGATGCATTCATGTACAATGAGACTGTGATATGATATTGTGCTATTATTATAAACAACACCTGAATTGTGAGAACTTACATGTAACATGATTTCTGCTCATAGGATATGAGCTCATAGCCTATTAGTAGGTTAAGCCATCACAACATTGTTTACTCATGTCCAGCAGAAGCTAAGATTATACTATTAATAGTGTTATATTTCTGCTCCTAATAGGCAAAACGGGGTATCCCAAAAAAATATTCCCAGAGAAATGAGCTCACTGACTCAGTTACAAACTCTGCAAGATAAGTTGTAACATTCACAAAGTACTCAATTGCTCTTTTAAAGCTATGACTTTGACCATGCACAACATCAGCAAATATGCTTTGTCCTGAAGGTTGCATACTAAAAAACAGTCTCTCGCGAGATTCAATCAGATCAGCCCTCATTACCAAAGGGTCAGTGCCAAAAGTTGCATCACGGGCCAGACTGCCTCCTCTTTCTTCATACTTTCTTACTGCCTCACTAACAGTTGGAATCAATTCAGTTGGTAGCTGCACTGCACATGAAGTCTGAGCCATGTTTTCCACTGGCACACATCCTTGTGTGTCCTGGAATCCTGTGATGATTCCATGAACGGATCAAGTGTTTAGCAGCATCATTTGCAACATACATTGTCACCCAAGAAATGCAAAACATTGTAACCGGGTGATCAAAGTCAATATCATCCTGTCTTTGTATCTCACAGAATTGACGTTTTATAGGGTAGTTAATACTTTGATTAACCTCAGGCCACATGCGCTCTGAATTAGGGAGTTTAAGATCTACGACGCGACGGCAACGAAAACGTCACAAATTTTGCATATTTAATGAGCAAAAACAATAGCTTTGCACGCTCTGCACGTGCATTTTTAGTTTTTGTACATTTCTTTCACGTTTTCGGCAAATCTACGACGTGAAATGACCAATTCTCAAGTTTTACGGAGAACGTGAACAAAAGGCAGCGAATTTGAATTTTCTGTCGTAGATTCAATACCGCACCTCCTAATTCAGTTCCTGGAAGGTTACACTAGTTTTTAGAAGATAGACAAGCCGACATAATGACGAAAACGATTAATAAACCTGAACTTGAAATTTTAAGTGACGTTTTCGTTACCGTCGCGTCGCAGATCTTAAACTCCCTACTTACTTGTAGATGACGTTTGCTTCCAAGGTAAACGGCTTTGACTGAATCGATATCCCTTTAATAGCTCTTGTACAAAGATACAAAGGACAAATTCCCTTCCATGGTCCATTCTTATTTGATCAAACAACCCATACTTCATCAGTGCTGGTCTAAACAAATGTTCATAGATTAGAATAGGATTTTAACGGCAGGTACAAAACACAGGTCACAGGGCACAGGTCACAGGCACAGGTCATTGTTTTATCAATACAGAAAGTATCCGAAACATTCATAAAAGCTAACCTTAGGCCTAAAAACCTTTGTTTAGGCCTAATTCGGCCTAAGGTTAGCTTTTATGAATGTTTTGGATACTTTCTGTATTAGTAAAACAATGACCTGTGACCTGTGACCTGTGCCCTGTGACCTGTGTTTTGTACCTGCCGGATTTTTAATGGCATAGTCACTGCTCCTAAAATGAATCTTGAACAGCCGTCAATTAAATACACGTGAGTCATCCCAAACGTCTGCGCAACGTTTTCGTTCTGGTCGAAATGCCCTTTATAGCCAAAATAGGGGGCGAAGTAAGGAATGGGGTTTGTTCGTTGTAGTGTATCAAACGTTCTGGCTTGGAATGCATGTGGTGCGACACGACGAGATGCTTCGGAAATTCTCCTTTGACTGACTGCTCCTGACGTTATCTCCAGCATGGCCCTTTAATACACTTCCCTGCATCATCCGCCTCCCATAACTGTGCCCGTAAATATCGATATCTTGAGCGACGATCACATCCAGTTCATCATTGGAAATGCGGTGAATTGATCTCTAAGATCAAGTGTACATTGCACCCTGCACGCTTTTTCTAGGGTCTTATGAGACTAGGGTAACGCGGTTTCGGCCGCCTCTAGTTCTCTCGAGAGCGCTCTAGGCCAAGTTATTCGTTTTATTTTCGCTTGATTCGTTTTCTTTTCACGGTCTATTTTTTCAATCGTTCGACCTGGTGATGGGTGGGTGCCTTGGTTATAGTCTAGACTCCGGATCGGCGAACAGTTTTCCCTTCTCGGCTCAACTGGATCGGCTTTTGGTTTAGCTTTTGTGGAACTTTGACTTCGGATCGGCAATGGACACGAATTTGGACGATGATTTTGCTTACATATATACATGGATTCGAGCATTCTGGAGTGTAAAACAAACGAGTTATCTCCGGAATGCTCTCGCCCTTTCTTGACAATGGATATTATGGAACTTTGAATTTGGCTTAACCACGGACATGAATTTGGAGAACCCTTTATAAACACATGAAACCTCATATATATCTCGGCCTTGGCCTCCAACCCGCACTTTTATTGCTCAAAATTTCACTCAATGGATGGATCATCTTGGAACAATTGTAAAACTAGCATGGATTTTGGACAAGCGACTTTAGGATACCCTCAGTTTACCGTGTTTTGAACTGCGACTCGCTCGATCTTGCTGTTCGATCGCCGTTTACGCTGAAACTACGAGTTTTTCACCTGGGATAACCTGTGTTTACATTTCATTCTACTTCAATTCGCCCCTGCTGAACTAGAATCAAGTTTTGAACTTCGGTTTTCACCAAGATTAATCGACGAACTCTCGCCTTTACCGCACCACGATGCTGAATTTGTTTTGGACCGCTTTGGAACATTGGACTGGACTTAAGAATATTTGGAACAGCGAACTTTGCTTTTACCGGATTGTCTTGTAAATTTTCACTGGAATGACCTAGAAATATTGTAAACCTTAGGACTGACATCGAAAAATTGTAAAACTTTAGAAAAATAAATAAGTGGTCGACAGACCACGGTAAAAAAAAAAAAAAAAATACCTCCTTACACTTCGCTCAGTTAGTCCTCGAACGTGTGGGTACTGTGATCGATAATAATCGCTTATTTCCCAATTAGAACTTCACTAAAGGTCGCCATGTTTTTGTTACGTCCATTTATTTCCAAGCTCTCTCTGCCAACTACAAAAAGCGAAAAGCGAAAAGCAAAAAGCGAAAAGTGAAAAGCGAAAACCGGAATTTATAAGGGGAACTTCACAAAGAAAAATTGACAGACAGAATTCCCTTAAGGAAAACCGTAATAATATTAAAAAAAGAAAATCAGAATCCGGATTACAAAAAGGAAAATCAAAGAGTGGAAGTCGCTTATCTGAAATAAAGAAGGTTATACTGAAAAAAACAAAAATAGATAACTAAATACTGTTCGGCCGAAAAGGTACATTTATTGTTTCGCGTATGATGCGCGTCGAAAGCGAAATGAATTTGTTCCAACGTCAGTTTTTAGACATATCTGCGCTGCCATCTGCCCTTTCTCTGATCTGAAGCCATTCGAAGATGTCGAATTACGGTCGCCGAACGTGTTTTATTAGCTAAAAGATACTTGGATAGCTTATTGAAACGATCGGAAAAGGAAAAAGACAGCGTTCGTGAATGTTTACTGTCTCTTTTATTCAGTTTTATTCTTCTTTGTCGACAAGGCT
>OX421445.1:5251507-5274007 GCA_949126865.1 Montipora capitata | reverse complement strand
TTGCTTATTCTTCGACTATTTGTGAAACGCACTCCTATCATCACTATTTGACTCTTGTCTATATAATCTGTCCAGGGCACTCTATTTGATCCAAAGTTCCATTGTAGGAGTCATCGAGCCAAGGTATATTAACTGATGCGGGCTCAATGTGCTCGACCTGCCCAATTAGTGGTCATTTGCTCCATTCCTTTTTGTAAACTGCCACATAAATTCCAACCGTAATTTCTTGCAGATCAACGGGTTTCAAGCTATCAGTGTCCTCCGAATGATCTGCTTCGTCAAAAAGGATATTTCTATCGATCTGTTGTTGCTCTAATCGAGTTCTCCTTGCCCTTGCGTTGCTATGGCGTCCTGCATAAAGTTATAATAATAAAACAACGAAGAGAAACTGTAAGATTAAATGTGGATGCTCTCTAACTTTTTTTATGTACATGAATTGACATAAAAGTATTTTCAAGGCCTTAACATCGTAGAGTAAAACATAACTTTGTTTATTTAATACATTTCAAACATAATACTTTTACGTAAACTTGACCATGTACAACAACAAATTTCAATTATGATCATTTATTTACGGGGATTTCCAATAAGAAGACTTGATGATAATCAAGAACCAGGCCTCGATTGTTCAAAAAGTGGATATTGCTATCCAGCGGATAAACTCTACCAAACCAAATTCAGTGGATAAGTTAATTCGGTACCGGAATTCTGTAGATCTAGGGGTTGAAAAGTTAACAGCGCTTAAAATTTAAAAGAAATCCACATTGTCCCTGTTTCAAAAGCCGGGAGCCAAATCCTGTGGTTTTTCGCCTCGAAAGTCTGGGTTTATGTTTTGACGTTATCAAATCGGCCTTCATGTTTGTGATATTCATCATTGTTTCTTGCATTATTCTATTTGACAACGCTTTCTGATAGCTATAAATATTCAAAACACGTCAAATTAACCGTTGATAACTTCACACTACTCTCGGACATCGCACCGAAAAACCGACAAGTAATTCGGGCGCTACTTATGATTAATTCACATCCTATTTTGGCGGGCTAATATCCGTTGTTTCTTCTTCGGGCAACCACGCTTTTTTTTTCACCGAAAAATGGTCGCCCATTAAACTTTCTTGTCGTCTCGGACGACCGCTAATTTCGAGCACTGGGAAAAACGATTGAAATGCTGAAAATGTCTAAATTCAGTTAATTGATAACTTCAACGAAATGTCTATTAATTAATTGGGTCGGTCACATGAACCAGTTCCTTTAGAGCGGCTTCAGTGGATGAAACAAACAAAGAGGAATATTGCTTTTTTAACGAATCCTACGTTCCATAATGACTTCTCCGTTGATACAAAGCCGGTCTTCGTTACAAACACAGTGCTCAGGGTTTTTATGACTTCTTTTTCGTTTAAGACAAGGAACCCACCGGAGAGGTTTGAATTCTTAGACTAGTCTGCATGCTTAATAACATGTCGACCCCTCAGTTGCTTTCATTGAATTCAGGTCGTAAAAATGGCGAGTTGCTTACATTAACAAAGTGTTTGGAAACTGAAACGCGTCAATTTCAAGGAATCACACTTCTCATTTACCGGAAACCGCCCATGATCACACAAGCTTCAATTTTTGGAAAATAGAATCATGTATCATTCTACAATGACATTTCAAGCCGCCTAAAGAATGTTTGTATAAAGGTGTACAATCTTGCAAACACATTTTTCTAATAGAACCACTAATTCTCAATTCAGTACCTTTCTTCTTGAATTTCTTGATATTTGCGGCATCCTGCTTATTTGACATTCTGTGTTGGAGCTAGTACTACTGCTAGAGTCAAGATGTTACTGCCGACTTCAGCTGATGGCACGTCTGCTACTAAAGAAAACGGATCACGCTTTCTTTTCCCTGATTCGCAATATCTAGGTGACTGTTGGTCATCACGGCCACTATCTAATTCTTCAGATGCGCTTTTTATTTTAATTTAGACAGTTGGGGCTGACTTCCTCCACGGATTGGGAATGACCTAGCTGGCTAACTTGACAATAATTCCTCCACATCACTAGATAAAAGCGACTACCCCATGATCGTCTTTAGAAATCAGTGAGACCTCTACACATGACTGATTCACATCACTATGATCATCCGTACAGCCCGTATTTGAGGTCACTTGAAGGTCCTCTTCGCTTGTTAACAGCGACAATTTCTCCAATTGATCAAATGTTTGGCGGTAGAAAAAATTAGCTTTTCCTGGACGGCAAACTAATGACAACCGCAAAATGTTTCGCATATAAGATGTCTCTCCGCAATTTTGTTATCTGAATTCCGACCGTGAGAAATGAGTCGGTTCCTTTTTCATGTTGTCCACTCATCCATCGCATGAAAAAAATATTAAAATAATTGTGCCGACATGCATCACTGTTGTGCAAACTTCATGGATCGCTACTTTATGACTTCTTTTAATTTGTAAACAAGTATTGTTTTAAACGAAGAGGTCCGAAAACAAAAAGGAATACTGTACGTGTCGGAAATTTCAGTTATGTTTCACAGCTTTGTCAGAGGTAAATTAATCCGTTACCACAAAGATGATTTAACGAATAATCATTTCAGGATAAAATGTCAGATCATCAACTGATGAAAAAGTTCATCCGTTAGTCAGTTTCCCGTCACGTTCAAGGTATCGAAATTTTAAACGCAACGTCTTGGTTTTTATACAAAAATTTGGTTTTATCAACGGAGTTGATAATGTAAATTGGCCACCGTACAGGTCCGTACAGAGATTCTAAAAGCTGACGTTTCGAGCGTTAGCCCTTCGTCAGAGCGAATCGAGGGATTATGGGTTACGTGTAGTTTTTATAGTAGAGTAGGAGCTACGCTATTGGTGGTAACATGGCAACGTGAAAAATAGGAATATATTAGTTAAATGAAAATCGTTCGTTAATACCGTGAGGATTAAGGGTGCCGATTTGAAAGATGAATTTTTGTCTCAGATTCTTGCGGCTTTCCGTCGTACCTAGATGTAGGGAAAGGCCGCTGATAGCCATGTGTTTTTTGGAGTGGTTAGGCAGATTAAAATGGCGAGCGACTGGCTTAGATGCATCCTTGTCATTCTTCTCAACATCGCGAAGGTGTTCGCGGAATCAGTCACCTAGTCGTCTACCTGTCTCACCAATGTATAATTTATTGCATAACGTACAGACATTTGCGGGGGTACATGTGAAACGATCGGTGATCTTAACAGATCGCTTAGGTCCCGATATCTTGCTAGTGTTAACAATGAAAAGACAAGTTTTGCATCGTGAGCGCGCGCATTTGAAAGTGCCGGGTTGCTCGTTAGTTTTGAGCGCGCTTCTAACTAAAAAGTTGCCTACGTTTCTGTCGCGTTTGAATGAAATAAGTGGAGGTTGCGAAAAGATTCTACCAGTCTCGGGATCATTTTGGAGTAATTTAAAATTACTAAGAATGATGCTTTTGACTGCGTGATTATGAGAATGGAAAGTGAGGGTGAATGGAATTCTGTCATTCTTATCCTTTTGTGACGTTTGTCGTGATGACTGTCGATCAAATTGTTGGGCGCGATGATGGCCCGCTTTGACCACAGAGACAGGATAGCCACGTTTTTCGAAGAACTGGCACATCTCCTCTGAGCTCGGAAAAGCTCCACTGGCAAAGTCGTTCTTGGTATAATTATAAAAGAGAAATTGGCGGTCCATTTGGGACCAATTATAGATTTCCGCAATGAATCCAAGCAAGGGGAAGAAATCATAAATATTGTGAGGTGTGAAAATGGGAATGAAACTCTATCGATGCATTATCCGAGTGTACGAGCGCAGTAAACTTCAAGGCTTAATTCAAGAAAGTCAGTAACACCGAGCGACAAATCTAGGGAAGGCAGTACTAGTTTTCAAAGAAGCTCAACACGGTTACTTGCCTCCGTAACCCAGCAACGCCAGCATCACAAGTTTGTGATGTTATGGACATGATACTTTAAACTGTGTCAGACACAAGAAATACTGATATCGCACAGCACAATTTGGCAAGTGTGGATCAGTTTGTTTAGTGTTCAATCAAGCAGTTACTGTAGCATTTTGTCCTTGGTGTTCGCCCAAAAGACAATTACGTGCCGCGTTGATTTTCGCACAGAATCCGAGCGTCACCGGCGAGTACCAATTAAAACGCTAGAACCTTGTCAAAACAACAACACAAGCACGCAATGTCTTTTGGGTGAACATAGGCGTTTGTTGACATCAATGCGTGCGCGGATGTATTTTAAACGCATCAATCTGACAATATCATATAAGAGTGTTTTCACGCACGTGATCAGTAACCTTGTTTCCACCGCAACAAAAGAAAACGTTTGCATGTTAATAGAGCTCAATTCCCGGAGAATTAGTTGGGGACACCAACATAGCTGCCGTTCTTTTGTTTTGGGACAACAAGATGGCCGCCGTGACGTCACTGTATTGTTCGAATTACACTGTGCACATCAAATCGTATGTAACTTACGTCGGAATCTTATCATTATCATTATTATTATTATCATTATTATTATTATTATTATTATTATTATTATTATTATTATTATTATTATTATTATTATTATTATTATTAATAACAAGTTTCCTTCAAAGTTGAGTACATTTCGACAAATTATTGCTGTCCGCAGTAAGATTCTTTTCTTATTTGAAAGGTGATCTCCCTTTTGTGGGTTTGAGGTCACAGATAATTTGGAAACCTTCAATTCACAGAGTTTGCTATAATGAGCATGTCATTGAGTGATTTACCCCTCTTGTATGATATTAAAGGAGGTTGCTTGAATATGTTTGCCAGCAATGGCTGGTTTTAGTCAGTATTGCTTGAAGATTTGACACTGCTGGTCTGTATGTTGTGTGTCACAAATGTAGAATTTTCTCATTGGTTTTGGCTTTTTGTTTAAGTGCCGACAGTCTTCCAGAAAAATTGAACGCAGATAATGTTCTCTCGATAAGGGGCTTAGGGTAGCCTCGCTCTTCAAGGCGGGCTTGAATCGAGATAGTGTCTCCTCAAATGTTGTTTTTGAAGAGTTTGTATGGAGGAGCCTAATAGCCTCTCCTTTGATAAAACCCTTCTTGACCGAGCGGGTGACAAGAGGTAAAATGCGTGTATTTGAAGGTTTCAGTCGGCTTGTGATATGTTTTGATATCGAGAATGGATTCTTTTTCGAATCGTTCTCCTTTGTGCACTGTTGTGTCTAGGAAAGTGATCTCCTTCTCCGAAATTTCAGCTGTAAACTCTATAGTCGGTTGGAAGTTGTTAGCTTGGCAATGAACAAGTTGATATCCTGTTTCGAATCCGGGAATCGATCCCGTGCCACACTGATGATGGGCGACTCCTCTCACCAGCACTGTGTCAGCCCTGTTCCCCAACAATTAATTTAGCACACTTTGTTTTGTGACAGCTTACCCGACTATGGCTGCAGTTAATCTTGGAAGACACTGGCCTTTAAGGAAGCAAAGCCAGCCTGCAGAGAGAAGGTCTTGCAAGAAATACGGTCATTTAAAAAGAAAATGGACATGGAGAATAAAAGCACTAATAACTAAATAGAACGTTGCGCTTTATCTTGTACAAAGAATGCCTTAAATATGTTTTTGGTTCTGATATAGTCAGAGCAACTGAGTATAAAAATGTGAACAATATTCTTGCGTAACGATGCCTCTAAGTCATAGCTAGGCTGTTCCATATTTTAGTGCTGCGTCGGTGGGGGAAGCGAAAAACAAAAGTCGGGTTCATCAAGGAGTTGATGAAGGTCAAGTGAAGTTATCACCATAAGCCCTTCGTCAGGGCCATGTATTCTTAAGCTTGATTTCTCTAAATGTTTGCAATATACACGGTAAAGAAACTTTAAATTCGCAAGACCAATATGATCAGTTAAAAATTTTGGTTGGTTATGCATATTTTAATTAAAAAAGAGGGGATGGTTAGGGATCAGAAAGAAACCAACCCTTGTCAAAATGGGATCCTTTTTGTGCATAACTCGCTTATAACCAAATTTTAATGGTTAAAAAATATGCAATTTTGCAAATATAATTATATTACATATATTTATTTCAGATATCCATTCCTAATAGCCCTTCGTATAACATCCACACCTCAGGCGGCTTTTGGTATAATATCCACATTTCAGAGACTTTGGTATAAGATCCATACCTCAGAGCCCTTGGTATAACATCCATACCTCGGAGCCCTTGGTATAACATCCATACCGCAGAGACTTTGGTATAACATCCATACCTCAGAACCTTTGGTATAACATCCATACATCAGAGCCCTTGGTATAACATCCATACCTCAGACACTTTGGTATAACATCCATACCTCAGTGCCTTTGGTATAACATCCATACCTCACACCACAAAACACATCCTTACCTGATATCCAGTAAGAACACATTCTCCTTTACGATTTTAAGTGCCTTTTCATTTTTTCATTGATGAAGAAATATCCTTTATTTCCTATAATACTCTCACACCAGCTCAACTTTTATTGGATTTGTCTTGACGTTTTTGGCACTTAAAATGTTGGTATGCGAGATCTAATAAAATGGACAAGGTACGCGACAGGCTAAAAGGTGCGTGTGAGTGAGTATAAGAATTGATGGGGAACAATCTCAAGAAAACTCTTTGAAAAGGGAACATGTTTGATACACACTTCAAAATACTAGAAAGAGCTTTATTTAAGATATGTGTAAATTTAATTTTAAAAAGGCCATTTTTTTCTGGTGTATATGGAAAGCATGAAAAAGAGACGAAAGAGAACAACAAGTATGTGAAAAAGAAAGAAAGCTGAGAACTTCTTGTATTAAGTATGCGAGTTCGCACAGAACTTCCAGCAAAATGGGCAGTCCAGATTTCGATAATCAAGTCCATTTTTAAATGACAGAGTGTTGGAAATGATTTCTAGCCAGATACTCAAGAGTAGGCCTGGTGTGTGCTGTTAACTTAGATTTTGGATTTCTGAACAAGTTTTTATCATAGAAACTTCGCGACAAAGTTGTGCTTTCATTTTGCTGTAATCTTCGTGTCAAAGAAACGGTAGAATAATGTAAATAAGAGAATAACGATATTTATATTTGCAGATTACCTGTCCTCTTACTACGAAAGTCAAGCTCTACATTTCCATACAATAAGCGCATTCAAAATTTCCTCGTATTACTTGATAAAAGTATGCTTTTTTTTTTTTTTTTGCTTTCTTCTTTTTGAAAAAAGGGTTTTTCTGCTTATATGAAAAATACGTTTTCTCCCCGTCCCCTTCTTATGCATGATCTTCGCGGAAATTACCGCATTCTGTTCCTGAATAAACCTGGAACAACCAGTTATGGTTTTAGTTCTCTTTTTTCTTAGGTATCAGCTAAGTTGCGGAATGCGCTACCTGATTTTATCCGTACCTATGAGTTTACTGGTTTTAAAAGAGAATCCAGGGCCGCATTTTGTACAGCGGCTTTTCTTTTTAATGAATATATCTTTAAATATTATGTATTTAGTAGGTATCTGTATATGCTATGTATTTTAGCTGAAAATGTAATGTCTCGAAGATATTAGCTCCTGTAGTTATTCGGAAAGAGCTTATGACTGTATGTATGTTACCTTTAGAAGGGCGCATGCGCACACTTTGTAATCTGCGACTCCAGTGCTTACCATATGACAGATAAAATGACTTTTTTCTTGAATATATAAGCCATCTAACTCTTACGCTATATTGACAAGGGCGGTTTGGAGCTGTGAGTAGGCGTGGGATTTGTCACATATGGTTTAGGGGCCGACATATCTCTCCCTCAATGCCGCACCGGGAGGCAAGGTCGGTAGCAGAAAGCAGCGAAGGGCCAACTGCGTCCAAAAGCGATCGCACGGGCCGAAATCCCGGGATGACTCGTTTGGTACGACGCTCCAGCGCCGGTGTCTGGAGGTACTGCGTTTTTCTCTCTTGTTCAAACATTCCGTCAGCGCATGCGCAAATGTTCTGGCTCTTCGATACCTAGCCTACCAAAAAAATATTAACATGCTGGTGTTTTTTGTCATTTTTTTCGTACCAGCAATTGACATTACAGTTGATTTTATAGGCATAAACGTAACGTAAGAACCGTGCGTGTCTGGTCTTGTCTCAGACAGAGGCGAGAGATGGTTTCATGCAGACTGGGACGCCTAAAATGCTCTGTTGTAAACATGGCGGTTCACGAGTGAAGTTGCCTCTCTGGCCTTTCTGTGGACGAATTCCAGGACCTACTGACACAATCTGGGCAAGTTTTGAAAGCTAAAACCTTCAATCGATGCGTTAGTTTGCTGGTAGGACTGGGTGGCGCGACACTTATGAAAAAAACTATGAAATGAGAATCGGGAGTCTTCCCTTGTCATGGAATGACAGAATTACCCAGAATTCTTTTTGGGCATGAGCGAGGAAACTTAGGAAGCACGAGACTGGCCCTCATCGAATGGCTGAAGCGCGGCCAGAGGATTCAGTATCTTGTCTGCTATGACAGGACTTACTTGCAGTGAAACTCGACTTAACGTTTTTAGCAAGAACAGAAACAATTTTGACGCCGGCAATTGAAGAAATGTTTGCCAGTTAATATTTAGTACATTAGTCGTAAACTCCAGGATAGATATTCCAGATTTCACTTACTTCTTTATTTCAGCAACTTTATTAAGCGTTCTTCTGTTAATTAAATGCACTCACAGACAAAGGAAAAATACTTGATGGGTTATATTGAGGCTCAGTAAAATTTTTCGGTTCAACCAAACCGTAACTACGAATGAATTTGTGTGAACAGCAGGTGATTTATACAGCTTAGCTTCAAGCTAGGGTATGCCATGGCTCTTTTTATATCGTGCAATTATCATAAAGCCCACAGAGAAACCCAGAACTCCATCAAAAGCGAAATTCGCAGTTAAAATTCGTCTGTGGGAACATTGTAAACAAATAGGCACCATTTTGTCCGCGCGTGGATTTTAAGCAAGGGGATTGGAGCTAGTTCCCCTGAATTTTCAACCTATGGTGCACAGCAACTTCCGGTAGAAATCAGCAGGTAAGACAATACCGAAACTTCATCATAGCCAAGGCGGAAATAATTATATCAAAGTCCCGGATAACAAGGCAGTGTGACTGTTTCGAGTATTTTCGGTTGCCAAAAAATTAATTTTAAAAGGTAGAAAAAGAAGGAATGTCAATTCAAAAACGTTCTATAACAATGGAGAGTTGGCTGGTTTCAATCAAGAAATCACTGATCGTGTGGAATTAACGTTACTGTTTACAGAAAGGAGGTTGATTGCTGGCGAGCGAATCGCGTGACATTATGTTGTGCTAGCAAATATAAAATGGGTGTGTGTACGGCCTCAGCTTCTCCTCATCATTGATATTTTGGCAGCAAAGACTTCACGGTTTTGCGCCATACGGACCGACCATTAGCTAGTAAATAAAGGTCCTTATTTATTTTTTTCGTATCTCTCTCTCTCTCTCTCTCTCTCTCTCTCTCTCTCTCTCTCTCTCTCTCTCTCTCTCTCTCTCTCTCTCTCTCTCTCTCTCTCTCTCTCTCTCTCTCTCTCTCTCTCTCTTCCTCTCTTAAATCAATTTTTTAATCGTTGACTCGCACCGCGCTTGAAAGCGAATGCAGTAAGCGACCTACATACTGAACTTTTCAAAGAGAAATATTTTAATTTGAATTCTATTTCTACGCCTCTTGTCTAATAAACTGATATGTTTTCAAACACTTACTTTTGTATGTCAATGGATTCGGTGTCAAAAAATCGTAACACAAGCTCACGCAACCAGCGCTCGGGTTCCGCCCGGGTTGGCGGGCAAGACAGAAAAATTCGGCCCGCTCCCAGAGCCAATCAGATTGCAGGATTCGCAGAATTCCGCCCACTGGCTCATTGAGAAAAAAAAAAGGAAATATTGCTTTCCGCGACTACATCGTGAAAATCGAACGCTAAGCTAAGACCCTGTTTACAAGCAGGTAAGGTAACCCTCTTGGTAGGGCAACCCTACCAAGAGGGTTATCCTAGCACTCACACATTTCTTCGTTCTTTCATCGACGAGTTTACAAGGCACCTAGGGTTACCATGGCGCTAGGGTAACCCCATCTGAGTGCTAGGACGAAAATTTCCGATGAACTCAAACTATTTTAACAATGACCCTAACGCTTGGGCATGATTGGGGCTATGTACTCTTGACACTTTGGCCTCGCGGTTATTTGCAATACAATAACTGCAGTGTACAGTAAGTTACAAAATATTAACCGAAAATGTCCTTAAGCCGACTTTTCCATTAAGCTGACGTCAATGAAGCTGTTAGGGAAACCCGAGTGTGAATGCAAAGAAATTTTGAATCACCCCCGGCTATACAATCAACAAAAACTAAAGGAAGATGTTTTTTTTTTTTGAAAGTGAAAAACAACAAAAAAAAAGTAAGGTGACACATCCTAACACCAACCCGGTGTGGCCAACATATCACGCATGCGCGCAACCATTTCACCCGGTCGTCAATTAGCAGCCAATGGACAGCTGTTTCGGCCTTGCTGGGCCTCATCAGAGGTGGGTGCTTTGGGCACCCCTTTCAGTGGCAGCTCCACAGGCATGTTTTTTTCCTCTCTTTTCGTTATCTTTAGTTAACCGACATTGAAAACCGTATTGAAGCAGTCAGAGCACAAGTGAAGGAACCGCCCGAGGAAGTCCGACATGAAGAGGCCACAGGTAAATAAATATGCTAAAGGCTGATTATCTAAACCAAGTCCAACTAAGACGGGGTCGCGGTTTTAAAGTCAGGAATTTTTTAGAAGTGAGTTGTTTGAATACTTAATACCGTAAATGCACCTACCGATGGTAGACGGTATAATGCGCCCGTGAGAAAGATGGTAACTAGTTGCCAGTAGCTTGGCAACGGACGAAAGGGCAACTTCAAAATCAGAGTCTCACGCAGAGTTTAAACCTTTGCTTTTGTCTCCGGCTTTCGATACAGTTTTCCAAGATGAAAACCTATTCAAGGCCACTATGAAAGCCACTTGGAAAGCGGTTTTCGTAAGCACCGGCCGAAATGAGCACGCACAACGTCACAAGCACTTATTGGGGTTTTAAGCAATGGCGCCTCGGACTAAGGGGCTTGCGACAAATTTACTATCAGGGGGTAAACTTTAGGGTGTGAGATCACGATGTCCAAAGGGGTTCGGATTGTCTGCCAGTACTTATGCACATGCGCTGTCTGAAGAGACCCTCTTTATAGCATTCAATAAGAAGAGAATACTAGGTAAGAGAGTGAATATCCTGCATATATTTGGCCCCATTTCGGGTCATTTCAAAGACTACACCTTATTGGTCAGTTAGTGTGAAAGTGGACCGCGCGGCATCACGAGTGGTGCTGCAACAAATAAAAATAAGCTTTGCAGTACGGACTCAATCTAAAAATAGATTTCAAATAATTATCATGGAACACAGGGATTCGCTCTCTAACGCTGTAACTGACTGTGACGACTTGAAATTAGTAGCCTACTCTGCTAATGTTAATTTGAACCCAGATTACCCAAATAGAAAGGAAACTCTTTTTTTCCTTAAAGTTCCGCATTAGAATATAGCGATGAAGCTGTCTTACGCTTTATTGAGAAACGCTTTATTAAGAAAATCGGGAAAGGAAAGCTGCCGCAAAAATAAATAAAATTTGGCATTGACAATGGAAGGATTAAATACAAAATTAATTTTCTTTCTGTGCGTAGAAATGTCTCCCTCGCCAACCCCTGGAAAGAATGTTGAACCTACAGAATTCACTTCCAAGCCTGGTGAAATGCACGAAGTAGTTGTGGAAAAGATCACTCCGCCGTCAACACAACCCAATATTGAACCCACCAAAACTGAAATCGCACCATTACCAGAGACCAGTGTTAGCAAGAAACAAGACAAGGAGAGAGAGCCGGGGAAGGCTGTTTCTCCGAAAAAAGTTGAGATTCTATTAGGCCATGAGGTATTTAAAACGAATTCATCTGTTGAGAAATTGGAGGAGAACGAGAATAAAAACATGGAAGGAAATGTTCCCTCTCAGATCTCCTCGGAAAACATCGCCAATAACCAAGTGAGTAATGATGAAGATATGAATCTGGCGGCAGAGGGAGACAAAAGTATACCGAGAATCTCAGTTAAGAAGATTTCTTTAGAGAACGAAAATGTTCAGGCTGGAACAGACAACGGCGTAAGCAAGGAGAATCTCAATAGAGTGCCCAAAGTAACCGTTGAGAAGATGACCGTTAAAGAAGAGGAGTCGAAAGACAAAGGCAATGAACTAGGGCAGAAAACTTTGTTGACTGTAGCAGACGATGAGGAAGAGAACGAGGAGGAAGACCTTGAAAGTGATGGGAAAAAGTAACGAAACGAAATTTAATCAGGTAACACTGAAGGTGACCGAGCAGAAAGAAAGAAAACCAGTTCCTATACAAGGGTCTGTGGAAGCTTTAGCAAACGATGAAGGCGACGACGAAGAAGAGGATCTTGAGCGAGTTGGGGCAGGAGAGGAAGAAAATATAGAAATTGCTAAACAAGAAAAAACCCAAAATAATATGGTCAACCTAAACATGGCTGAAAAACTGCAAGACTCTAATATTCCCAAAGTGACGGTGGAGAAGTTGGACAGGAATAAAAACGAAAGTGAGGTTGAACAGTCCATGGGCATAGACAAGACCTCACTTACTGTTTTGGTGACAAAGGAGAAAAACTAGAAAAGCAAACCACAAGAATTCACGGTGGTAGTTGAAAGGAAGGAGGGAAACGCCGAAAAAGCGTTTGAGACGAACGGGAAAGAAGCGGAGAAGAAGGTGACGGTTACAGTGGAGAAGGTGAAAAATTCACCACAAGGAGAAGCAATTGAGAGCAGAGGAAGCCAAATCAGACAACAAGAATCCTCAGAAGATAAAGTCCTCGAGGAAGAGGAGTTGAAAGAAACAGAGGGAAAAGCTACGATTACTGTGGAAAAGGTTAAAAGTGCACCACATAAAGACGCTCCTGAAAGCAAAAGGAACCAAATACCACAAGACAATTCAGAAGAGTATGACCTTGAACAAAAGGAATTGAAAGAGACTACTCAACACGATAAAACTGAACAAATAACTGTGACAGTGGAAAAAAGGCAACCTGAGGAAGAGGAGCTGGAAGAAACAGAGAAAAGCTACGATTACTGTGGAAAAGGTTAAAAGTGCACCACAAGAAGAAGCTTCTGAAAGCAAAAGGAACCAAATACCACAAGACAATTCAGAAGAGAATGACCTTGAAGAAGAGGAATTGAAAGAGATTACTCAACACGATAAAACTGAACAAATAACTGTGACAGTGGAAGAACTGACGGGAACCTGAGGTACTTTCTGATGAACCAAAAGACGCCAGCAGCAATTTTCTTTTGAAATCCCAAGGAAGAATTTAAATTTCGTGGCTGGTATGACGCGGCGTTTCGTCTCGGCCAAGAGACTCATTAGATACTTTTCGAATTCCAGCAAACTCGTTGAGCATGGCGCTCAAAGTCCCGTTCGCGAAGTCAAGAAAAGTATCTGATGAGTCTCTTGGCCGAGACGAAACGCCGCGTCATACCAGCCACGAAATTTAAATTCTTCACAAATCCCAAGGAACTAAAGGGTGGCTTAGTGGTTATCTATCGGGCCTCCCACCACTGCGAGCCGGGGTTCAGTTCCTGCCTCGGCCAGCATGTGGGCTGAGTTTCAGTCGATCTCAACCTGACTCGAGGGTTTTTCTCCGGGTACTCCGGTTTTCCTCCCTCATCAAAATCGACTCACAGCTAATTAACATCTAGCTGTGGTGCTGTGCTCCGACATCAAACATGGACTGTATAGCGGCAGCCAGAGGCGCCTTTGTATGCTTTCAGCCCGATGTCGTGAGCCGCGCCCTTCGCAATTCAGTCCTCGACTGCAAGTAAGGGTGATTAGCACTAGCAATATTTATTTATTTTATATTTAACCCCGAGAAAACAGGGAAAGCTATAAGCTCAGAAGAGGAAGATTTGATGCACAGTGGTGAAAAAAAAACTGAGGCCCAAAATCTCCCTAAGGACGTCAGTCGGTCAGGAGTAATCTTAGAACATACTTCGCTAAGGACTGAAAACCAACAAGAAGATGAACAAAAATTTGAAGACGAGCTAGAGCAACAGCAAGAAACTGCTGAAGAAAAGAAGGTTGCACTGGAATTCGACAAAGCTCTTCAAGAAGAAAGAAGAAAAACGAAAACGACAAATGTGATGTCTCCTACTCAACTCGCTGAAACAGTTAAGCTGAGTAAATCCTCAACGGAAGAGTTGGTGAAAACGACTGAATCACCGAAGGAATTAGTCCGGTCTGTTAGGTCGAAAATCGTGACAAATCGCGTAAAAGCACCAAATTAGGTACAGATGTTCCTTTTGACGTAAGAAACGAATTTAGAAGGGGTGCCACGTGATTTGGCTTTCCGGGGGGGCATGAAGCTCATAGAAATTACGCAATACTCAAATGCTGGCATGAAAGCGAGGCTCTGGCACTTAATGTGTTTATTACGTACCAGGTTTGACGAATGCCGTTGTAAAATGACTAAACTACATTACTCAGACTCAGTTTTGTGTTTGTGTCCATAAAAAATCATTTGCCTTGATCACGTGACATTCCCATAATGCTTTGAGCGCACTTATATCAAGGAGTGTTTTTGTTGCGTTTTACACATTTAATTTTTAACATCTTCGGCTAGATATCGTAAATGGTTGTTATTTGTTGCTCTATTTCTAAGAATTTGTGTTCTGGCAGCCTTCAGAACTACTACAGAGCTCAGTACATGGTAGATTGGCTTTGAAACATTTACAACGACCACTCTTGCAACTTTTCTTGCATCGACACTTTGGCAATTCACTGCACGCCTAAGAGGCTTCTGGAAGTACGGTTCAGCGGGGCCTCCATTTACCGGGCCGTTCTCCATTTTCCATCCAAAATCAGACAGGGATGGGTAAAATTGTTGCTCATCAAGGGACGTCCAGATGCTTGCTTGGTAAAGAGCTCTGCTAGAATGATTCAACAGGGCATCCTAATAAACAATAGAAATTATATATAAATTTTTTACACAAGTATAATTTTAAACAAACGCGCACCGCTTATTTCCATGTACTTCATAAATTAAGCTCTCTAATAGCCCAAGTAGAATAACAATAGGTTCAAGTCCAACATAGCCTTATGATAGGCTTTGGATAGTTAAAATAAAATTGATAAGTGGATTCAATACAAGAAAAGGTTGGGTTAGTTGAAATGTTTCTCGTCTTTTCGCTAAAATGGTTTTTTTTTTTCGCGTTGTCCTCACAGGTGTTTACCTGTCACAAATTTAGCCTATCAAACACAAAAACAACTAAAATTTGTGTATGATGGGTTCTTACCTCTGTTGGGGGAATGTTTTCTAGCCCCCGATTCTTTTTTGTGAACAGTTCTCGTCGAGCAGTGTTCACATCGGTAGCAAGGCTGGTCCTGTCAAAAAGTATCTCCACAAAGCGCTGAAGGACATCAAACACAGGAGTGTTGATCTCAACTGGAAGGAAGGGGCTATCGTTCACAAAACGGAAAGCCTCTGTGGCTTCAGGGTACGCTTTCCAGGCCTCCCACGCAGATTTCTTTCCTTTCCCCAGGAATGCTGATGTAGTGTCGCAACCGGTAAATGCGTGGAAAAATGGAAGCGCACGGCATTTCTGCTTTCCCAAATGCTCACAAATGGTGTTAAAAGAAAGCAGCTGAAAATTCTTTCCCATCCCAAAGGCGACCCAAAAGCTCAATCCAGACCAAATCGAAGACAACGTGTGGAAGTGCGCAATTAGAATAACAAGAACATATGTCAACAGTGCGAACAAAGACACTTCTTCCCCCCTTATCCAAAGCATCTCTAACGTTTACAAGAATCCCCGTGTCGGCTTCTTCATGGTTGCAGCTTTCTTCGAGAAATACCTGCCAGTTCTGAGGTAACTTGACATGCCCAGCTACCTTTCGTCTCACGCCTTTTCCTCTCTTCTCAAGGGCAGATTCTTTCAGACTTGCCACTCGGTATTCATCCCACACAACGTCAATTCGTTTGGTACTCTTCAAGTGGTTTTCCAGGAAAGGTAAGAACTTGGAATCTGCATATTCAGAAAACGTAGCGACAGATGAAACTGGAAGCGCATGCACAATAGCTGCTCCATCAAAAACTTTGACATCGTAAGATGCTGGTTGTGGAGGTGGCGGTGTTTCTTTGTTGACGCATGAAATCAAATCAGACTTTACCCGAATCGGAGATTGCCAAACTCTGACAAAGAAGGTGGATACGGCTGATTTTCATGCTTGAAGAACTCTTCAATATCTCCTTCGCGCTGTTGGCTGGCAATATACAAACAACTGAAGAGGTAACGGTCACTTGTTACCGCTGTCAACTTTAAGGACGCTTTGCAGATTTGCTTCGGCTGCTGGCGCTTGAACAGTGGCAAGGTATTCTTTGAAATCGTATCGTGAATCGATACAGTTCCTTCATCAATGACGTCTTTTACGAATTTCTTGTACTGGCGTAATCCAAGTTCCTGGACTCTATGCACATTATCCACGACTGAGACATCTGCGCAATTGCGTGTGTCAAGGGCAAGTAATTCAGGGCAGTCATCCTTAAAAGGGTTTCCCATTTCTGAAATTGTACTTACAAGTTGCTTGACATGACTTTGAAAGGTTTTCTGTGTAGAAAGTCCTTGTTCGTATTGTTTGTTCTTTTCATCAACATTTGTTTCACTTTCAACTGACTTTCGAACTCTTGCAACACTCGAGCACTTTCTGGTCCGGCCACCATCCATCTTCTAAATGCGACAGGACTTTCCGTTAGTCCTACAGCTCCACCTGATCCCTTCACCCTTGCGTTATTTTGCTCGTGTGCCTGGTCTATTGGGATGCTTGAAAAACTGCTTGATGACTTCGAAATGACCCAGCATTCTCTGAGGCTTTGTTGAACGGGGCCTGGTAAGCACTTCATATCTCTTATGTGAATAGGTAACCACCTCGCGTAATTAGTGTGATCAAGAGCAAAGGACCAAGGAGCAAGAGATTCCAAGGCTTCTACGTACAGAGGAGTTGTTTTCACGATGTGCTTTCACAAATGACAGTACTTTGAGTTCCATTTGCATGATCATGTCCCAAAACGTGTACTTTGGGCTGGTCTTAATCATTCCATCGTGCCACTTCTGAAACTCCTCTTCGTCCTGTTGACCGTTTAGTTCCCGAAAGGCAACATGCTGCAATTTATACAAAGCTGCCGCGGTAACCCGGTGGGCGCGTCTGGTTTTCGTCAAATGCCCTACCTTAAGGAAGGAATCTGATGTCCCACTGGAAGCTATTCCTGCCTCAGTTAGTGCTGTAGTCCAGCCAGATAAAGCTACAAGGTCACCACACATGGTCGACAGCACCATCTCAATGTGTAGCCCCCCCCAGCATGACAACGTGAACATTTTCTCCGTGTGTAGCAGGCCAGTTCCACTGAACAACTTTTGCGATAGCAAAAAGAGGCTGGTCACAGACAGTGACAGGAATTTGGCCCGGGTTAAGAAATTCTGTTGCCTTCTTAACCACAGACATTCCTTGTTTCATCATGGCTACTGTGGCAGCCTTCTCGTAAAACAATGGCAACAAGCTACCCAAACATGGCAAAGGGTTAGGCAGTTCAGTTACAGATGCGTGATAAGCAGCCCATGAAAGATGAATACCTTTGGTAAGCTCCTCATAAAGATGTTGTTCACAGTACTTCAACCAGTGAACTTGTTTTTCAATGGCAATAGACAACTGATCCGTGCTTACGGTCTCCACACCTGCTTGACTTGTGGCAGGGACGTTTACTTCTGATGTTTTTATAGAAACAAGAGGAACTAAGGAATACGTGTCAGGCCGTGTGATATCTCTTCAAGCGGACCTGGCTGAACAAAGATTAATCCTTTGCACTCACTGGTTGGCTAACGTCTGAAAAAAGAAATATCATTTAAAATATTCTTAATCTAAGAATGGTTTTGTTTTTAGAGCGTTGTTAACTCAGGAAATTTCAGTCTGAACTAAAATAAATTGAATGGAATTTTTGTTTTATCCGTCATCGTATCTTTGAGGCCGACAACCATTTAATAGTTTAACACGCTCCGCTTGCCAGATTTGTGTCACTCCATAATTTTTCGTTTAAAATCAAATAATAAACCTACTTAAACATTTCCTTCTTGAACCATTTTTTTTATAACATCTGATGATTTGTCACAGTTTTTCATTCATCTCAAGTTATAACGTTTATTCAGAGTAACTTTTATTGAACACCGGCTCACATATACGGATAAAAATAAAAATCACTGAACTCTTCGTTTTTAAAAGAACAACTTGACTTTGTTTCACATCATAACGAAATGAATTTTACCTCATAGAAGGATGGAGTATAAAACATGAGTTGATACTTACAGTTCAGATGGTGAAATTCCGTGTAAAACAAGAAAATGTACCTCTCAACAACTCCACTGTCACGCCGGTCACCGGGAGGTAAAGCGCATGTTGTATGGAAACACCGCTGCCTTTTTATTACCATTTATTGTTTAAAGATTTTCATTAAGTTACAACAAATTTAAATAAAAGGAACTTAGTAAATATCTTCTCGCTAAAACATTATATATCATAAAGGAAGTGAAATTCATGTGGAATTGAGCTTTATAATGACTACGCATATATGTCATCTTTTTTCGCCTTTTTCTACTACAAAAAGGGATTACATTTTTACATTTGAGCACAGCTTATTAAATTTTCATACTTGAACTTTATTTTACCTATACCAACACTTATTTCACACTGTAATCAACAAATTAAATTATTTCATAGCTCATAATGGCACGCTTCTTTTGACACACCGCAACTGACACTTACTTACAAAAAAATCCCTCCTCCCCACCCCCTGGGGTATTTTTTGTGGCACCCCTTCTGAAATGATTAGTTATACTCTAAACTACATTTGTGCCAAGTTTGGTGTTTTTACGCGTCTTGTCACGATTTTCGTAATTTTCCGACCTAACAGACCCGACTAAATCAAAAGCACAGATCAACGCTCCCGAAAACGAATCAAAAGGAAAGATGTCCCTTGAAGAACTCGAATTAGCAGAATTAAGTGAAAGTGTATTGAATGATGACGACAACGTAATCAACCCACAAGAGACAACAAAGGCGATTCCTGTATCGAAATCAACAGAAAATACTACAATAGTAGCTGAAGCAAGGAAAGCAACCGAACTAACGTCAACAAAATCACCAACAACAATGGCAGCTGAACCTGATAAGATAGTGGTTAAAGTGGAAAAGGTCACTGTGGAAGTGGTTTCGGTAGATAAAGAAGAAGGGGACTATTTGTCAAGTAAGAAAGACACAGCAAAAAGAGAAGGCTCCAACGGAAGAGGTTGTTATTAAATTGAAACCAGAAGCAGCGAAGGTTAGTTAAAGTGCTTGTCACCTCAACACACTTTTCCACTTTATTTATTCTTCGAAATCGTCCCAAATACATTGTGTTGTTTTAGACCCTTTTGATCGAAATTTTACTTTTTTGTTGAATGCGGGTTCGATGCCGGGTTGACGTCACAAGTTAATTTGCATCGCTGTTTTCAAAGAACTATCACGATGCAAAGTAGTCTGTGACGGTATCGAACCCATTCCCCTTCATTGCTCGGTTATGGATCAAAGTATGACCACTTTTCCCTTTTTTCAAAGCCAATAACAAAGTGCAATTTCAATCAAAAGGTTCTAAAAACAACACGATGTATTTGGGACGATTTCGGAAAATAAATAAAGTGGAAAAGTGTGTTGAGGTGACAAGCACTTTAACAGTTATTCACCGAAGTGGAATTTCAGTGTATACCGCTCAAGTTGAATAATCACTCGAGTATATTGATAAAATTTGCTCCTCGGTAACCGAAACGAAAAAGGAAGCCATTTGCTTTTCTCCGTTTGCTCAGAGGTGAATAGTACTTGCTATTCATCTCCGAACTCAGCCAATCAAAATGCTCAGGAAGTACTATTCACTTCTGTGAATATACCAATACCATTTATTGGTCCATTTCTGGATTTCTGGTATTTCATGTTATGTTATTATAAAAGATCATCAAGCATTAACTGATTTTAGTCATGATTACACTAAAAAGTATATTATTTTGTAGACGTTTGAACAAATTCATCGTACGGTTGTCACTATAATTTTATATCTTTCCTGACCCCTTCGACATTGTATTTTCTAGTTTTGTTGTATCAATTCGACTAAGGCCCCGTTCACACGTATCCTGATATTTTCGAAAACGTATAATTTTTCTCCGTGTACGAAAAAATCTACGTCCACAAGTAGAGCCGGTTTTCGAATCAAATTTGCCCGTCTACACGAACACGCGAGAAGGATTCGAAAGCGCTAACCTCCAGCAATAGAGCATGCGTGTTCATGCGCTCTCTATCACAAGCCTCGGATGTCCTCGCATTCGAAAAAGTCCGTGTTTGCCCGTTCACACGAATACAATAAACCCTCCTTTTTCAAAAAGCTATACAGTAACTCTGCAGAGTGTCTTCCAAAACCTTTGTTTTCGGTGACGGAAAACGCCGCGCAGAATTCGTGGGGACTTGAGGCAAAACCGGAAGAAAAAACACTCCGTTTTCGAAAATATCCGGACACGTGTCGACGAGGCCTAATAAGAAAACCAACACGTGCAATTTTATTAAATTTTCCATCTTGGATATTGTGTGTCTAGTGTTCTCACTAAGGACTTAAAGATATAAGACGGCAAAGTTGACGAAAACGTCACCTCAAAACATAACTGAAACTGCACCATCGTGAAGTCTTTCGCGATTATTCTATCTTATTCAAGTCGTACAAGGTGGACGAATTATCCTAAAAATAAGTTAGAACGAGTGATTTGAGGGTAAAAATACGAACTTTAAGATATAAGACGGCGACGTCGACGAAACCTTCACCTCAAAATGTGACATTGCACTATCGTTTCGCGATTATTCCATCTCGTTCACATCGCACAATGTGGTCCTCTCTATCTCTATATCTCTTCGTGCCATAAGGCACATAAGGCTTTGACATTCTCGTTCCATCCACTTCGGTTTGCTGCTAAAGCTCTGACAGTCGTCCATGATTGCCACCCAGCTACTCGTCTTTGGTCTTCAACCATTCTCCTCCATGTTGTTTTTGGTCCACCTGGTCTCCTCCTCCCCTCTGGCCTCCACTCCAATGCTGTAACACAGTGCTCCTCTCTGTTCTTCCTCAATATATGCCCGATCCAATTCCATCTTCGGCGTCTGATCTCATCACTCGTTCTGTTCACTCCTGTGGTCTCCTGGATTTGTTGGTGCGAGATGGTCCGTGGCCATCTTATTCTCAGTATGCGTTTCATGCATTTGTATTGGAAAGCGTCCAGCTTCTTTGCTTCTGTATGTCTTTGGTGGCTCCGCCTTCTTTATCCAGCAGTGCACCTCGGTACAAAAACTCCTCAACGTCATCTACCTACTCGTCATTTACTTTTATTCTTTGGTCCAAGTATCTCAAAACTAAACTGGCAGGAACGGCCGCTTTAGAGTCAAAATAGAGAATGCAAGGTTCACATTTGTTAGATCACGTTATTGTCAAAACCTCAAATTTGGTGATTTCACGTCGTTGTTAAAGTGATGTTACACGAGTTGATTTTTAAAGTGTGTTTGCTTTCACACTTAACTGGCAAAATTGTGAGCTTTGATTTTTGTCCAAAGACGTTTAAGTTGAGAGTAAGTTCTGTTTTTCACGGTTCGTCATTGCTCACGTTCACAACTGACCGATTGGACCTCAAAGGGTTGGATCTAGGGAAAGTGATGTAATTTATTCACTAGCTTAAAATTTCAGCCTTTAAACGCAGTTTATTATATATGCAATATACAAGTTTAAATGTCTGAAAGCCCGAAATTCCCGTGCTGCATATTACACATGCATTGCTTTCTTAATCTTCGATCCAGCTCTCTCAATTTATTTTCAAGTTAGTTATGACGGACTATTAAATACGAAAACTCTAGTCAAAATAAACAGGAATCTTAAAAAAATCAAGACTTTAAACTTGGGTCACGTACTGTTTAGTTAACATAGTTTTGAAATCCAAAGAAAAAAAAAATTGACTTTTTGGTCATAGCCAGTAGCACTTTAAAAATTGCTTTTGTTATTCAAATGTGTCAGCCACAGAAACAAATGACCCTTTGTTTCGACAGCCAATGAGGCTCTGTTTGGCACATTAATGACAATAGGTGACGTCAACGATATCTTCGCTATATTAGGTGTGAACCTCTCTCACTCTTCTCCAGCAGTCTTTATATCGCGCAGCGAGCGCATCCCTCACTTCTGCTTTGGCAGAGACGTAATGGAGAGCGCACCTGTTTTCTCAGTGAAAATATTCCCCTAGCCTTGCTAATGATAACGAACAAAATGATATATGAAATAAACCATATGTTGAACTGCGGGGTTTGAACCCGTG
>OX421445.1:5241507-5246507 GCA_949126865.1 Montipora capitata | reverse complement strand
ATATGATAATGATGATAAAAGAGGCAAAGAATTAACGGGATATTCCACAAGGTCTCCTTAGTTTAGGTGATGCCACGCCGGTGTCGGAAAGACTCAACAAACGCGCCTGCATCATACAGAAGACGGTCAAAAGAGTCAGGGTAACCTAACGGTTATCAATCGCGCCTCCCGTCTCCGCCTCCCGGGTTCAACCTTGGTCTTGGTTATGAGGTCGCATATGTGCTGAGTTTCAGTCGTTTCTGACTCTGGGAGTTTTTCTCCCATTACTCCCGTTTTCCTCTCTCATCAAAATGGACTCTCAGTCAGTTCCATCCGTCTGCGGGCGATTACCCCGATACGGATATTAACCTCTGGTATCCTTGCTTTTCATTGAATTGAATGAATGATGTTGCTATTGACGGTTCTGATATCCAGCTGTATGAAGATATAAAGTAAGGAGGATTCCAAGTGCGTCCATCGTAAGTGACGGCTGATATCCTGGCACTTTTCAGTATCCCATAAGTTACGGGTTCAAATCCCATTCAGTCCTGAACTTTTCAGGCTTTCCTCTCGTTACTGCTTCAAGTAATTGCTATGGAAAACGCTTCTACAGCGAGTTTCAATCGAGTGTCGTAAAACCAAAACCAAAGTAATTACTTTGGCCAATCAAAATGGACGGAGACAATCCAGTAAACCAATCAAAACTCGAAGTAATTACACGTAGCCGACACAAAGCGCGGGAAAATGTGCAGGCGCGAGCCACGATTGGTTTTGGTTTCACTTCTGATTGGTTGAAAAAATGGCGCGAGAACTTTGCACCAATCACTGAGTGAAGTAATGAAACCAAAGCAATTCGCTAATTACTTTCGATACTCAATTGAAAACCGCTCTATCTTCAATTCAAATAAGTGCCTTTCATGTATCATGGTTGCTGATCGTAAGATTTCTTGTATCAAGTTAGCGAAAACAAGAGCTACCGATACAAATGTTTCTTCAGTTTAACCCTTTCAACTTCGAGAATAAAAATAGATAACTACCAAACAAATTGCTCAGGCCTAAACGATTTTTCAATGACTATAACATGATACGTGCGATCTTCTGTGGTGTAAGCGCCCTCCATATATAAAAAAGCAATAAAAAACTTTTTCCACAAAAAAGTGAAAAGTTTTCTTTGTACATTAGAAGACGGGAAGAACTGAATTCTGAGTTACCATCACTTAAGATAAATGTCTTGCCTCAAATATAAATAATAACGCAGACCAAGAATTCCCAACTTATGATCGCGCGACGATACTACGCCTTAATTAACTTCCACAATTCTTCTCATCATGCACTTTCTGGTTTAATAGCTGCTAATCATTATCATATTCATTAGTAATATGCTACCTGGTGGAACGATAGGTGAGACAGGAGGTGGCGGCGTATTGGGTGGAGGTGTGATGGGCTTCGGTGGTAGGTTCCCCATTCCTTTCTTTATCCAATCGACGAATACAGACACTCTAGCATACACTCCGTACTTTTCTCTGGCAGCGCAGCCATGACCCCAGCTTGTTACACCGTGCAGATAAAACCTGTATCAGTGCACAAATGATGATGACAGGTCAATACATTTAATTTTGAAGGACATATTATTTATTTACGTATTGGTTTAATAAGCGACCAGGAGTGTTTTATCGGGTTTTATTAAACGGTATCAAAAAGATTCCGCAAAAAGTGTGTCCGTCTGGAGTCCAGACTGGTGCAAAATGTGAGAGGAAGGTATTAGCATACAAGAAAAACATCCCGGGCCTCATTTCTATTATTCATATAAAGAATTCTAAGAGGATAGTTTTACCGGGTTTAAATTAAAGCTCATGCACGTGACGTTTTATCGGTGCTTTTATTGGCTGTTTCGCTTATAATTATTAATGAGTTTTTGAAAGACTGATTGGGGTCTCAAATAAACAATGTATCTGGCCATGTCGTTATCGTGATTATCAATAATTTTAGGAGGGTGCGTTATTCACACTTTGCTTATAAATCCCAAAAGATTGAAATTTATTGGCATGGAAAAGTACAAATTCCTGATATGAAGTTAAGACCTCAAATGAACCATCGACCACTCGCGTTTGGAAATTATATTCTTTGGAATTGATTGGTCGACAGCAGTCTCAGTCAAGACGAAACAGGACCGTAAATGTACGTTCCAACCGCTCAATTGTCATTTGGTCCGTTGAGTGAAAACTCTAGATGGGAGAGTTCATTGTTTGGCCACCTTTTAATTTTTGACTACTTATAACACGCATTTGCTATTTGATAGAGGATATTTTTACTTGCTTTACAACAACGCTGTACAATGAATCTTTCTTACCACGAACGGGCCATTCGCCATGAGTTATTACCGTCCTTTGTTTGTTTTTTGTTGTCATTGTTGTTGTTTTTTGTGTGTGTGTTGTTGTTGTGTCTTGTTAACTCGTCTAACTTCAGTGTAACGTGGCTGGTATGATGTCAAATTAAAGTGAACAAACGCATTGACCATCCTTCCTACCTTTCACTGGAACCACTTCCCTGACCACACACAAACGGTCCTCCACTATCCCCCTGACAGGCATCTTTGCCACCTTCTTTGAGTCCCGCACAAATCATGGTAGCATCAATGGCTCCTCCGTAAGCATTATTGCATCTTGCGTGAGAGACAGCCGGTACATCTACTTCATATAAGATGTCAGGCTGTTTGCCCCCAGAACTTAAAGTTCCCCAGCCGGTGGTCCAACACTTCTGCCCTTCCTTGGGGTCGGGGACTGACTCAGGTAGACAAATTAAGTTGACATGACTACAAATGCGACAGAATGAAATCACCATCAGATCGATTTAAATCGAAAAAGCTAGGTGCTTTCATTGATAACTCAATACCTGCAGGTAACACAAGTCATCACAAAGGGTTTTCGTTAGCTTTTCAAAGTACCAGATTTGATTGAGCGACTTTCATATGACCTTGAAAAATAAGCGTAAAAACAGAACGTAAACAAAAATGCAAAACGTTTAATTGGCTTATCGAACAAAAACAAACGAGCGCGAATTTTCATAAGCTTGGCGAACGCGGGTGCAAACAATGTCATCTCTTCATGGAACTTTCTGGAAAGCGATCGGCGTTTCGCTTTGACGTCATTTGAGATGCAGTAATGTGATTGGGCAAAAGAACAGTTTACGGCCCAAATTAGGAGTTGCCTTGGCGGGAATAAGGAGAAGCTTTGTTTTAATATTGCCAAACAATGGTCCGTGAAACAAATTGCGAACACTTTTTTCAAGGTCATGCCAAAGTCGCTCTAACGAAAGTACCGAAAATGATTATTCTCCCGTTGTAAGGTCGATTGCAAGTGCCTTGGGTGTGAACCCTCAAAGAGGTCTGAAACTCTCAGAAATGCTGTTTACATTCTTGAGATTAGAAAAAAAAAAAAGAAAAGTAAATCGCGTGAATGAAATGCCATCAGACCTATTATTCTGGTAAGTAAGGAACTGAATCATGAAGGCGATGTGACTTTTTGTTAGTTTGAAGGACTGTGTTTCTTCAGCCCATGGTTTCCTGAGACAACCAAGTCCAAAACGAAAAAAAGAAAAAGGAAAACAAAGGAGCATACAAATTTACAATTTATAGCATCAAAGCACCGGGCGAAACGTCAGGCCTCCGGCCTCAAACGAAAACCCTGAACAATATATATTTTACTATTGCATAGCGGAACTTAAAAGATTTACCTGGAGGCCAAGATAAGTGCATTTAAAAGTGACAAGATAAGTCATTAAACTCAGTCCTTATAGAACGCCTGAGCCTGCGTTAAAATCTTGTTGAGCTCTCAGCAATTTCTCTTGTCATGCCAAGACGAAATTGCACTAATTTCTCGTCGAGTTCATCCCGGCACTGAATTCGTTGCATGCGCTCAAGCATATCCCTACGCTTGTCTCTTCCTCTTGCCTTTAGTATCAAACTCCAGTGCGTGCTCTTTCACTTCCCACCCAATACAGTTTATGTTATGCAACAACACTGGCCGAAATTAAAACTGGAGACGAATAACTCGTGTATGATGAATTATCCCTCTAAGATGCGGCGGGTCTAATTTGCAGGTAGCGGGTTGCAGGTCATTGTTTCACCAACACAGAAAGTATCCTAAACATTCTTAAAAGCTAACCTTAGGCCTAAAAACTTTTGTTTAGGCCTAATTAGGCCTAAGGTTAGCTTTTAAGAATGTTTAGGATACTTTCGGTATTGGTGAAACAATGACCTGCAACCCCGCGACCTGCGACCTGCGACCTGCGACCTGCAAATTAGACCCACCTTCTAAGATGGATTTCGTCACGGTCTATAATTCGTTTAAATATAAATTTGGTGTTGGACTAAAATTCGCCTTCGATTGATTCATCCGTCAGCACGTCTGCAAGGTGAATCAGCTAAAGACGAATTTTGGTTCACAATACGTCTAAACACGGAATTTATATCTAGACGAATGGCAGACGAAATGTCCGTCTTAGACGAATAATTAACAATTGTTCCATGAACGCTCGTTGGATATGAGATGATAAATAGCCAACGAGGCGCGTAGCGCCGACTTGGCCACAACCACATTCTCATATCCAACAAGCGTGAACGGAATGATTGTTTTATGAAATTCCGATAAATAGCCAACGATAAATAGCCAACGAGGCGCGTAGCGCCGACTTGGCCACAACCACATTCTCATATCCAACAAACGTGAATGGAATGATTGTTTTATGAAATTCCTTTAACTCCAAAAGTTTGGAAGAACGAAATTCGAGCGAAAAAGACGAGAAAATCCGAGCGAAATCGAAAAAAACTTGATGAGAACTGATGCGATGTTGTGTAATACCTTGTGGTCAGACAGACGCAGGCTCATCACCAAAAAATTCTTTCCTACTCGCGTACTTCTAAACGCCGAAATTGATCCAAACTTTCCACAAAAAGGTTTATTTTTTCGCTTTATTCAGACAGAAATTCCTCCTTCCGACGAAGCTTAGCAATGAACGCTTAG
>OX421445.1:5196507-5234007 GCA_949126865.1 Montipora capitata | reverse complement strand
GCCAACTGGAAAAGGCATTTAGCTTCAGTCATCAATAAGAACCCACCTCACTGTTGAATCCAAGTATTTTCACTTCTGCCTTCTTCCAACCATCACCTTGCTGTCCGTCAATCAGCAATTCACGATTGCCATCCACGTAGACTTTCAACTGTCCCATATCCTTTCCCCTCATGCAGTACCAAAATGACAAGCATTTAATGCCAGAGAATTGTTTAAGTAAAAGAGAGGCAAAGTCAGATCTGGAGCCTTTCTTTGCATTCATGAACACATAATAACCTGTATGTAAACAAGAAAGAAAGTAACTGCCATATGCAAACCTCGTTGTCAGGATCTCTCTTCTCGCCGAGAAGAAGAAACACTCTTGTAATTGAGGCAACAATATTAAGACCTCAACCAACTCTCTTATCGTTGATTCTCAATAGGCCCTTTGCAGCTGGCGATCACGTGGTACAAAAAAACGACCTACTGGAGAGCAAAGTGCGCATTGGGTCATTTAAAACAAATGGACTTAATTTAAATTTTCTTTATTTTATATGTCCCAGTGCGCAATTTGCTCTCCAGTATGGTTGGGTTTTTTGTACCATGTGATCGCTAGCTACAGCGTCAAAGGGGGCCCATTTGCTCTGAATTGAGTCAATTGGTGATTGTTATCTGAGGGCTGAATGGAGATTCTGGAAAAAAAGGGTGAATAAATCTTTTTTTTTTTTTTTTTATCAGGCTGCGTTGGCCTAAGCGTGTGTACTGAGTGGTCCCTTCCCCTCGGAAGAAGAGAGGGGGCGGGTGTACACAAGCTAGTAACTGGTCTCCAGAAGTGAAGCGGAAAGTCGCTTCAGTTTCGAGTTCAAACCAACTCAGTACGTGATTTTTTTAATCGCTCTTGCTAAACGACAATATTATCGGAAATTCAGAGCAACTAGGAATTCAAGACAAGCGCAAATTCAGAGCAAGAGATCATGTTGGAATGAAAGTTGGGAAGATCACCTGGAAAAATTCAAGCCTTTTCGAGCTTCCCTTGCATCTACATAAGTTGCTCAACTAACTACGATGATTTTTCCAACTTTACTTTCATTTTAGTTTGCAGTTCAAATAGAGAAAATTTCATGTGACTTTGAAAAATAAACGTAAAAACAGAACGTCAACAAAAATGCAAAATATTTAATTGGCTTATCGAACAAAAACAAACGAGCGCGAATTTTCATTGGCTTAGCAAATGCGGATGCAAACAAAGTCATCTCTCTATGGAAATTTCTGGAAAGAGATCGGCATTTCGCTTTGAAGTCATTTGAAATGCAGTGATGTGATTGGGCAATCGAACCGTTACTGCCCTTCCCACAGGCGGCCCAGACGTTGTTTGAGATTTACATACGTGACAGTATTGCGTTACGTTTTGAGCCATTTCAGAGAATGTATGAAACGGTTCGAAAATCGCTCTAAATTCAACTTGTAGTAAAGGATTTAAATAAAAGAAACTTACTTTAGTCTGCTCTTGTGTTATTTTGAAGTTTTTGTGGCAGCTGAGGCGTTCTAAAGTCGTTCTAAAGCCATTTTAGCGATTTAAACTTTTCCAAAAATTTGGTTTTATCAACGGAGTTGATAATGTAAATTGGCCACCGTACAGAGATTCTAAAAGCTGATGTTTCGAGCGTTAGCCCTTCGTCAGAGCGAATCGAGGAATTATGGGTTACGTGTAGTTTCTATAGTAGAGTAGGAGCTACGCTATTGGTGGTAACATGGCAATGTGAAAAATAATACCGTAAGGATTAAGGGTGCCGATTTGGAAGATGAATTTTTGTTCTAGATTCTTGCGGCTTTCCGTCGTACCTAGATGTAGGGAAAGGCCGCAGATAGCCATGTGTTTTTTGGAGTGGTTAGGGAGATTAAAATGAGGAGCGACTGGCTTAGATGTATCTTTGTCATTCTTCTCAACATCGCGAAGGTGTTCGCGGAATCGGTCACCTAGTCGTCTATCTGTCTCGCCAATGTATAATTTATTGCATAACGTACAGGTGATGCAATAAATGACATTTGCGGAGATACATGTGAAACGATCGGTGATCTTAACAGATCGCTTAGGTCCCGATATCTTGCTAGTGTTAACAATGAAAAGACAAGTTTTGCATCGTGAGCGCGCGCATTTGAAAGTGCCGGGTTGCTCGTTAGTTTTGAGCGCGCTTTTAACTAAAAAGTTGCCTACGTTTTTGTCGCGTTTAAATGAAATAAGTGGAGGTAGCGAAAAGATACTACCAGTCTCGGGATCATTTTGGAGTAATTTAAAATTATTAAGAATTATACTTTTGACTGCGTGATTATGAGGATGGAAAGTGAGGGTGAATGGAATTCTGTCATTCTCATCTTTTTGTGACGTTTGTAGTGATGACTGTCGATCAAATTGTTGGGCGCGATGATGGCCCGCATGACCACAGAGACAGGATAGCCACGTTTTTCGAAGAACTGGCACATCTCCTCTGATTTGCTGGAAAAATCGGAGTCATCACTACATAGACGTCGAAGTCTAAGAAATTGAGAATAAGGAATGGAGTTCTTGACATGTGATGGATGTGATGATGAATACAACAAATAACTGTGAGAATCTGTAGGTTTGTAGTGCACACTGGTACATAGCACGTTGCCACTAATAGAAATTTTGATATCTAGGAAAGCCAATGAAGTTTCCGAAATTTCCCAGGTATATTTAAGAGCCGGATGAAAAGAATTGACGGAGGTTATAAAATGATCGAGTTCTTCTCTGCTAGAAGAAATAGAGCGGATACAATCGTCGATGTAGCGGCCGTAGAGTTCAGGTTTGGGGCCGTTGCACTGATTAAAAAATTGGTGTTCAAAATATCCTACAAAAAGATTTGCATAGCTAGGTCCCATTCTTGTGCCCATCGCTACACCATTAATTTGTTTGTAATAGTTGCCGGCGAATGAAAAACAATTAAGCGTTAAAACTAGTTCGGCAAGGCGGAGGAGCGTTTCCGAGCTTGGTTCTTTGACAGTGCATTGATCGAAAAAGTGTTTAATTGCTTGAAGACCTTCGCTATTGCTTTCCATTAAAGTGAAGTGTTTCACTTTAATGGAAAGCAAACCTGGAAAAGTTTAAATCGTCAAAATGGCTTTAGAACGACTTTAGAACGCCTCAGCTGCCACAAAGACTTCAAAATAACGCAAGAGCAGACTAAAGTAAGTTTCTTTTATTTAAATCCTTTACTACAAGTTGAATTTAGAGCGATTTTCGAACCGTTTCATACATTCTCTTAAATGGCTCAAAACGTAACGCAATACTGTCACGTATGTAAATCTCAAACAACGTCTGGGACGCCTGTGCCCTTCCTTGGGGGGAGTTAGGAGAAGCTTTCTTTTAATCTTGCCAAACATTGGTCCGTGAAACAAATTGCGAACACTTTTTCAAGGTCAAACGAAAGTCGCTCTATATGAAACTTCATCTATTCTATAAAAAGTCAGATCATTTGTCCGATGGAATGTTTTGGGAAAGGCCTTTTATGACTTCAACTAACTGGGACACGCAGGACAATTCGTGGTAAACGGAGATACAAGGTAAAGACAACTGAAAGTTAAATAAAGCTAATTAATACATAAAACAGTCATTTTTTATTTTCAAGAGGACTTAAATGCTTTTGAAAGTACATGGCTAACGACGGCCGTCTTTCAGGTTACTTCTGAGCTTCAAAAGGAAATTGAATTGTTATTGCAGAGGACGTGGGTTCGAATCCCGTTGGAGCCACCTGAATTTTTCAGGTTTCTATAAGAACGAACTGCTTTAATTGTGCAGATAGAGCGGTTTTTAATTGAGTGTCGAAAGTAATTTAGTGAATTACTTTGGTTTTGCATTACTTCACTCACTGATTGATTCAAAGTTCTCGCGCTACTTTTTCAACCAATCGTGGCTCACACGTGCCCATTTTCCCGCGCTTTGTGTCGGCTACGTGTAATTACTTCGAGTTTGATTGGCTTACATGATTGTCTCCGTCCTTTTTGATTGGCCAAAGTAATAACTTTGGTTTTGGTTTTACGACACTCATTTGAAAACCGCTCTAAGTGGGAGGATCACTTCTCTCTTTCGTCGATATAACCCGCACGTCAATAGGCCATTTCCGAGTTCATGTCTGCCTCCTCTTCAAAGCGAGTCTAAGTGCGAAGTTTTTGTGATGGTAATTAGTTCTACTTTACATATGAATGAAAACTAATTTTAAAATACAATAAAAAACGTTCTCTGGCTAAAAATTTTGAAAAGAATATAAGCTTTCGGCTGTCGATCTACAGCCTTCCACGGATAAAAACGTTGAATGTAAATTAGTGAAATATATACGGAAAAGGCGAGATAAAAATGATAAAAAGAACAGAGTAAAGGTATGAAAAATGGTGGCTATTGTTTAAAAAGAATTTTGTACTGATTAGGAATCGGCTTAAAGTTATTGTCAGCATGCTTGGTAGAAGAGGTGTGCCAGGCCTCTAGAGTTTTCCTAACACGAAAAGAGCCTTTGTCAATAACTCGAGAATGACTGAAATCAATGCGATGACCGAAAGACCACGCATGTTTCGCAATGTTTGACCCATTGGCACATGTTTTTACATTCCTAACATGTTCTTTCTTGCGGGTTTCAAAGCAACGGCCAGTTTCACCTATATAACACCAATCACAATCAGCACAGGGTATTTTATAAACCACGTTGGGTTGGTGTTCAATAGCTGGTCTGAATTTAGGAGAAAGGAATTCTTGTTGTAAAGTCTTGAGGGGCTTATTTATAACTCGGATATCGTGTCTTCGAAGAATTCTTGTTAGAGGTTGCGTAACACCATTGATAAAAGGAAGGACAGCAAAACCGTTAGGGTTCTCTTGAGGCGCAAACCATTTAAAAAACATGCCAACCAATTCTTCAGGTGAAGGGATGGAATGTGTGGGTGGTTTGGAACATTTCTGCTTTAAGATGTTGGAAATAACAAAGGAGGGATAGTTGTTGGCTCGTAGAGCATCAAAGACGTGATTGATTTCGGTATTTTTCCCTTGCGGTGTACTTGGGAGCTTAATTGCGCGGTGTAGGAGGGTCTCAGCTGTGCTGATCTTGTGGCGTTTGTCGTGGTGAGAAGAAAAGTCTAAATATCTGTCCGTGTGAGTTGCTTTGCGGTAAACATCAATAGTGATCGTGTTATCCTTGCGAGAAACCAAAGTATCCAAGAAGGCGATCTGTTGGTCAGATTCCTCTTCAATAGTGAATGAGATGTGTGGATCGATAGAATTAAGTGTAGTGTGAAAAGAGTTAACAGCATCTCTTTTGATGATGCAGAAGCTAACCCTAACCCTAAACTAATTTTCATAAGAAAAACTTCTCACTTAGACTCGCTTTGAAGAGGAGGCAGACTTGAACTCGGAAATGGCCTATTATACTTTCATTTCATTTATTCAGGTCACGGGAACAAATGAGCCCAACAAATTGACCAGCTCTTCATAGCGTTGTACCGGATCTGGATCTTTTTCAGGTGTCCGCTATAAGAGACTATTGTTTTAATTGAGCAGATCGATAACGGCGAGGATCACTTCTCTCTTTCATAATCTTTTTTGTAAGGACCATTTTTATAAGAACTCTCAGGCTGAGATTAACCTGTCGAGTGAATTTTAAGAACATACCCATACCCCTGAAAGTAAGTTAAGAGCGTCTGTTATTTTTGTTTTTGTTTTTTTGTGAGTAACGCAATAAAGGTAAAAGAAGGGACATTCTTTTAACATTAAAGGGATACTCTACACCTCAAAACGACATTTTAAAAAAAGATACCTTATAGTCTGAATAAAAGATATGTGGTTATATGATACACTGAAGGGTAACTCAATTTGTAGTGGAACTTAGTATACCACACAACTTAAAGGGCATTTTAAGAATGCGTTTTATGGCTCAAATCGCAAAAAAATAAGAACGTTCTCATAAAAAAGATTGTATTTTTAAATCGTAGAAGCTTTTAATTAAAAGGCAAATTACTATGAAGATTGACCCAGACCATTTCCAGATGTGTGATCGCCATTTGGTCCAGTATTTGCTGTAGGGGTGTTTCCTCTTCTTCGAACCCAGTTTATCATATTAAACCGGTAGTTTTTCCAACCACACATGCCATTCTCAAAGTCACAATCTGAAGCAAGAAAGTTAAGACAAAATCAACGAGAGGTTTGTAACTCCTTGTGGTTGAAAGTTCAAGAGTTTTTTACGAAAGCCTTAGCTTGAGAGAATATTTTAATTAAACTCTTTCACAACTCTTTCGTCACCCCTTTGCTTCTTACTGGAATATTTTATTAGTGGATCTCATTTTCATTCACGTGTCACGTGACCAATTCACGTGACCAATCACGTCTCACGCGACCAAGTCACAACGGGCTTGATAGCTCAATCGGACGGTCATAGGTTCGAATCCTGTTCAAGCCTGGATTTTTTCGGCCTCAGTCTTTTGCAATTGTTAAAGTTGCAGACAACTAACTGCGATGATCTTTCCAACTTTCATTTTATTCTATTCCACAATATAATTCATCTAATATATGAAACTTCACATATTCTGAAAGTCACTCAGTTTTGTGAGAACTTGGAAATGGGTTTGATTGAGTGTTCACGTAAAACAAGGCGCTTTTGGGGCATTTGTTTGACGCGCACCATTACCTAACAAGTCATGGCCAAAATTATAGCCACCGAAACACCTTACAGGATGATTCATCTTGCCAACCACCGACCGCTTCGGTTCAGTTGGTTGAAAGTTAGATCAGCATGCCGGAGTTCGAATCCGGCCGGACCAACACTCAGCGACTTTAAAGAAACTTTCTCTGGCCAGAGAAAGTGCTACATCCGCAAATGGGTATCCTTCTCGGATAAGGATTATAAACCGTAAGCCCCGTCTCAAAACCCTTATCAAAAATATTTATGTGGGACGTTAAGGACTCCCACACCGTGATCGAAAAGAGCAGGGCACTGTGTTACCAGTATTGTGGTTTGGTCTAAACTTACAATGAGGGCCCCACGTTTATAAGTGTTGTAACACTATAAGGTGCTACTCTCGTTAAATAAAGTGCTTACTAACTTACTTACCAATTTGGGCTCGAGAAACAGCAAGCAGGCTCATCAGTTCTAAGACTACGAGGGCCAACATTTTGATGAACTGGACCCTCGGCAACTGCATACAGCAATTAGCGAGGTAACATTTATATCTCTGAGTGCAAAGAAGAGGTAACATAAATGTAGCCCTGGAGTGATGCAATAGCAAAGCTGAAAAAATTCACTTTTATCGAAAGGCAAACATTGAGGTGTTGTAATGATGCCTTAAAGAGCACTCGTTGACCTTGTAATTTTCTCAAGTTGTTTACCTTTACGTTGAAGAGTTTTATTGAAGAACGAATGCTTTGTTGATAAATTGATGAGTGTATGCACAAAAGGAGATGCCATGTCATGACGTTTAACGCCATAAAGGCGTGAGTGCAGGAGGTGCGCTGAAATGTGGACCGCGGGTTAGGGTTTGAAATCGACTTGATTCAGTGAAGATTGAAACACCACTGTGTAAGAAATTGTTTAATAATATTAACCTTTTGACTCCAAGGAGCGATCAGCTTGTAAATCCTCCTCACAATTTCAATGAAATGTCAGTCAGACAGGTATTGACAATGAAGATAATTATCAGCTTAAGAGGTGTGATCTTGATATAACTCCAAATTCTCGTGACTACCCAATAAGGAAACCTATGGTTTTAGTTAGGAGAATGAAGAAAAATGATCTGCTGCTTCTAGTTGCGAGAAGTTCTTTGCATCACTATCCAACCGACATAAATGGTTCACTATACAATTTGAAAAGAAGTCGAAAACTTTGAACTAACCATGACCAGTAAACGTTTCAGTCTTTAAGATTGAAGTTTCGACTAAGCATTTCAAATCAAATGAAAAACGGTGATCAAAAAATTAAGGACTCGCCTCTTCATGAAATTCAGGGAGGTATTCAATCCTGCTTCAATATAGTGCAGAATTTAATTTCTGAGACATCTCCCTCTCTAAAAGCACTTTGAAAATCCTACAGTATGATTTTAACTAAAAGTATTTGTGTTAAGAATCAGTAAAGAACAGTTATGAAGCAAACAACATATTGTTCAAGACAGAAACATGTTTAAGCTTTGTTGTGATGGGGGCATTAGTTTAAGCTCGGAAAAGACAATAATGCTCTCGTGTTTAATTTTTTTTCTGAGATGCTACACAAATGTTTGGAGATGAAAGAGCTTAGTATTGACAGTTCATTAAAAGAGCCGAACGAGAAAACCATTAAAAATAACAGCAATGAAAGGTGACAAAAAGCTGGCCACATAACATTGGCAGAATGCCCAAAATGTCTTTTTCAAAGTTTACTAATCGATGTAGAAGTGAACTCTTGGTCAATCAAACAAATTACAACTACATTCCTTGTAGGTACAGTAAGAGGTACGCTTGGTTCATTTTTCATTTACCAATCACATGAAGGTTTTTGATTTGATACTACATTTTAACTTTTCCCAGCCAGATCAATTTGTGGCTGTAAGCCACCAAAATAATGAGAAAGGAGCTTCACTCATAGATCTTTTAAGTCCCCGGCACCGATTTCATTGAAAATTCAAACGATTAAACAAGATTTCATTAGATGTGCTTAGTAGAGGGAACATGCACTCCAATAAAGAAATCCGGGCCAAATTGTTGCAAGTATCGACTATCGCAGTACATTTTTTCAAGAGAAAATAAACTCATTTCGGTACTTGAGAAAAAAGTAAGTGATTTTCACCTTGTTTCATTTCAAGATTTTTTTTCATTTCAAGTTGCGTTTTACAAGCAACCCCCTAGACTCCGGCTACTCCCGAAAATTGTTAGAAACAAAAATAGGCGATAAAAGGAAAAAGGAAAGGAAAGAAACTTTATTTAAGTGTCTAGTCGTTCTAGCGCTGGAGAGCTAATTGGGGATACTGTAAACTGAAATGAATAATGAAAGTAAATCAAGTCAAATGTCGGTTTTTGAGGAGAGGGGAAACCGGAGTACCCGGAGAAAACCTCTCGGTGCAGAGTAGAGAACCAACAAACTCAACCCACATATGACGCCGAGTCCGGGAATCGAACCTGGGCCACATTGGTGGGAGGCGAGTGCTCTCACCACTGCGCCATCCCTGCACCCCTGCAGGCGATGATTAATTAATTTAAAAAGATCTATTTTTTTTCGATGGCGATACTGGGAAAAAGCCGACGATAGCGTTTTTAAAAGAAGTCTAAACGTTGAGCTCCTAATTATTGCTCTGACATTGAGCTGTATGAGACGCTAGGTTCAATTGACAATTGGCCTGCTGTGCTGCTAGTGATAATGGTACATTCTCGCAATCACAGTGAAGAAAGATATCATGAAACACGGTTAAATGAATGAGGAGATATCTTCTTTCAGTGGTACGAAAGGCCCACTCGGAAAAGTGCCTTCTTTAAGTAAGAATGTCTTAAACGATTATTTCCAGTAATTGAGCGCTATTCTATTTTACGGGTGAAGATTCCCTTGAAGATTCAGTAACGGACCTTCACTTGAAGGAAACAACCTCCACGACAAACTCGGAGACAAGCCATTTTTTTTCTTTTTTTCGAGGGAGGAGGGGTGTGATATACATCAGCGAATCAAACAGTTCAAGAAAGCAAGAGTCAAATAAACAGAGAGATCTAATTGCCAAAGCAGCTTTAAAGCAAGAGATCCGTCTAATGGTTTTTTAAAGTTCTCCGAGGACACACTTACAATGCGAGAGTTTCCATAAGTACTCTAATCAGAGCTTGAATAGCGAAAGGTTGAAATTAGAGGGTGTAATAAGAAGGAAAGAAGTGCTTCTCATCAATCACAAGACAATCTGCACAGTAAGTTGAAATTTCTGAAGCTTTGAGATCTTCAATATCTCGAGACGTCAGTTTTGAATCTCTTTACAGTTGCCAGCTAGTTAAACTTGCAACAGCATGTGTTTTTTTCTCTTAATCAAATAATGGGAGCTGTCGATATTATACCGAACGGTTATTTCAGTTCGTTTTCAAAGCACAACTTGGTAATTCTGAAATTCAATGAGTAGGCATGTAGTATACTTTGCAAATGTTTATTAAGCCCAGCAAGTGAATCCAACTGTTATATGATTTCGAATCGGGGTTTCATTGCCATCTTTACATCGTTTCCTTCACCTACAAGATTCTAAGGCCGTAAGAATACGCATTTGCACATTTTGATTATCGGCGGTCTTGGTTTTCAAGAAACTCGTGTATCTTCAATGAACTAAAGCCGTTACTGTACTAAGTTAGAGATGTCTTTTCTTTGCAAAGGATAGAGACGAGTGAGGGAAACGATCGATGTTTGGCAAGCTTTCAGTAGTGGTTTAAAGCCTTGCCCCTACATCAATGTCCAGACAAGCACGACCGATTTTGATATCGACGACGAAGAGTTCCGTTTAATCTAAGCATTTGCTACATACAGTATTTCCAACCTTTTTGGTCGGGGTAAATGCAGCTGGTCGTGGTGATTTAAACTAAAGGGAATACTGAACATGCAAACAAGAGGCCAAAAGTATCACTCACAATGGTGTAAATGCGGGAGCATAAATAGTTGTAAAATTCAAAGGGTTTTCGCGAACAGTGGCTAGGTGACAGATAAAGGAGCTAAAATTAACGAGGGCGCAAGAAAACAGCGCGAGTTAAGCGAGTTCTCAAGCATAGTTATCTGAAACCAAAACAATCTAGTATTAAAAAATTCCCTCGACAAACGGTTAAAAGGTATTCCAGCATAAAGCAGCCTTTGTGCATCAACAGCCACAATTTTGAACCTAAGTATACTAGTTATCTTGCAATCTCGCTGAGGCTAAACTAGGTGGAGGAGGCGGAGGTACTGGACCTGAAATGGATAAAAACACAGCAAAGTGAGTATTGCAACTCAGTTGGAACATTGATTTCCAGAAGAGGTCGTCTAGCAATACACCAATACAAGACTATCCTCTCAATGAACAGAAATACACCCACTCTCACGGGGGGTACATTCTGTTGTCCTAAATTTCCGTTGTATAGAATGATTATTGTAAGAAAGTTACAGTTGAGTATGTTTATTCTTAGGGCTTGTTTTTGGCGTGTTTATAGTTTTTGTTGATGTTTAACTTCAATAACATTTATTGACGAGTAATTACCGTGCCATCGGCAACAATGCTGCCCTTGATACTGTGTACACAACGCAGACATCCAGAAATCCGCGCATCTCAAATGAACACGATTACAATGCATGGCTGCCTCGTAAGCTCGGCAGCAACACTGAATAACTCTTACTCACCATTTATCCATCATTGTTGTTGTTTGAGTGTACTTTACTCTGCTAAATTTATGTTGTTTTGTTGTTGTTGAAAAATTATGAAGATAAACAAGGAATAAATTATAAACCGCATACCAGAATAACATATATTGCAGGATTTTGCACAATTGTTCTGTGACCAGAATTTATGATCATTGCAGTAGCTTCCACATGCAGCGATAGATGGGCAGATGTCGGCGTATTTTGGATTGTCCACACAAGCTAAACAACAAAGCCAGAAGTATAATTCAATTGATCATTGTTACATAAGAACAACCGTCAGTGCTAAAAAGGAGATTGGACGTAAAAGCTAGCGAGCTAAAATTGCCTGAAGTGCGAGATCCCCAATATTGTTTCACGCCCTCGAAGAATAACTGAAAAAAAAAACAGTTAAACGAACTCTAACTTAGGCCACGGTTTTCAACAATCATTTAACATCAACAAACGGGTTTATTTATGAAGACAATTAAGTAATGATCCGTGTAAGGTGGATAGCAATTTCCTTTGTTATGCGGCAACGGGGCTTTCCCCACATAGGAATGTTATCATTTTTACACAGAGAATGCATAAACCTATAGGAAAGCCGTTAACGCAAAAAAATTCATTTACAGCCCACTTTGAAAGGATGTTTTTTTGTGTTAAAAGATTTTGACCAATCACAAGAGTTGAAAACAAAAGCCAAGAAACGTTTACAATTTTACATGTTCCCCACATACGATTTCTGTGGAATTCATTTAAACTGAGACCAGATGAAAGACAGAAGATGGTTGGAAAGTAAGGAGGAATATAATACTGCTTTTATGAAGTTTTGTTAACTTTTGCTGTTTAAGCCAATCAGAAGTAAGTACAGACAATAGAAAAGTTATCACCTTTTTTCATACCAATTGAATTCCAACATGTTCGTTGCCGTTGTTGCTATCGTTCTTATCTGGACCGTTTCTTAATAATTTTTCCTCTGCTCGTGCATCTTCACTGTTTTTAAAGATTAGTATGCATGAAATATTGTCTTCATTTTGATTGACTAAGGGCCTGTTTACATGGAGGGAGGGTGCCATGACTGACCGAGTTAGGCGGGTTAAAACATAACCCACCTTTACATGAAACTCACCTAAGCGGGGTGGCTAATGGGCTATCTTTTGAGTGGCTACTAAGCACAACAAATAAGATGGCGGACAAAAGATTCGTTTTGGCTGGAGATTTTTTTTTCTTATCACTTGTTTCACTAGCGACCGCTTTTCATTGTCTAGAGAAACTTTTTTGCACTTTGTCATTTCGTTCAGTAGATGTCACTAGTAAGTGACAAAGACAAAACAATTCTTCAGGATGGTCATGATTTCGCGCCGCCATGTTTTCGCGTTCTTCTCACCTCTGTTAGCCGAGATAATCCGGCACGAACCGTTTACACAGCGAAAAAATATCCCCCCTAGAAGGGTGCCTCGGCAAGTAGACAGAAAGCCCCGGGAAGGAAGGTTACCCTGTGTAGCATGTAAACGCTTCAATGTGTTTTCTGAAGAAACATGTGAAAAGTTGACTCTCCCAGGGTAGCTCGGTTAGCTGGGGCACCCTCCCTCAATGTAGACATGCCCGAGGAGAGATGCAGTTTGTTTTCAGGTTTCATAGCGCAGAAAAGAAGTCATTCACTGATAAAAAGACGAAACGAACTGCATTCTGATTGGTCAATCATCAAAGAAAGCCACAGGTAGCCAATCAAATGTTTCGCCTGGATGTAGGAACCTGAAAGACGGACTAGTTGCTTGGCAACGGGCGCAAGGACGACTAAAGAATCAGGGCCCTAGACGCGTTTTAACATTAATAGTCGCGTTTGAAATCTGAGGCATGTGGCATTGTAGAGCCCGAAGACCAGTGCCAAAAAGACTAGTCTATGATCCCTCTCACGGGCGCATTACAGCTTTAAATATCAATACTTGTGTTTTGAAGTTGGAACCTGTGTTTAAATTATGCTAATTATTTCAAATGTTAACTTAACCCTAACACACCTCCACATGCGGCTCCTGTTCTTAAAGAAATGTCATCCACAGCGATGTCCGAATTATATGAACGTCCTCTGATGCCCTCAATTATTAGCTATAAAAAGATTAGCATGTCTGTTAGTACGTACCAATCCTTACCTGAAACCTCAAACCCAGGTCCTCGCTATTCGCTTGGTTATCGCAGGGCGTGCGAGGGCGTGGCAGCGATGTTCCCGAAATAACGAAATATTCTCTTTGCTTTCTGTGCGCTCACTACAAATCTAGCAATAACGATGTTTCAGTGTTTTGGCAAAAGTTTAAAGTTGGAAAAACGGCAATATTTCTGACGTTATCGAAGGAGTTAAAGAGCTGATCTTTGCAAAATATCAAGATTCTTGAGATACAAAATTGAGGAACGCTGCAGCAAGGCCATTGTAGGTAGGTAGGTAAAATCTGCTACGAGCCTAGAAGGCCCATCAGGCCAGCGTTTATCTCCGGTTTCTGTAGCATGAAGCGCCATTGTAGGTCAAGAAAAAATCAGGGGCTAGATGATTAGGTCTCGAGTCCATTCCGAGAGATTTCTTCGCGGAATTCCTTTTCTGTTTTCTTTCAAAGCATGCAAACAGTAACTTCAGTTAAGAGGATTCACTAATACTACTTACGTGACTGTTCTTGGAAGATCGTAAAAGATTTAAAATTTAATCTTTTACTTACTCTGTCTGAGAAAACAGTGAGTTTGATCTTATGCCATAAGTTTCCTTGATCCCCAGACTTGGTAAAAACTGTGAAGCTACCATCGAACACGTTTAAAATTCCCATCTCTGATCCGTACATGTGATAATAAAACACAAGGCAGGAAGGCTTTCCTGAGGCACTCATCTCTAGCTTAGCATTGTTTCCATCTTTTGCTGGAGATGAGGCTTCCATGTAAATATAATTTCCTGAATGGAAGTATAGAAAGCAGAAAAAAATTGACTGGTAGGTGGTAAAATAACGATATATTTGATCAACTGCGGGTTATAGACGAAATGGAAAAATGACTCTTGCACTTATCTGGGCCCGGTTGTTCAAAAGCCGATTAACGCTAGTCCCAGATTAAAAATTAACCAAGGAGTTCATTTCTCTATTCCCAAATGCTGTTCAACGCTGATATTCGGCAAAACTTTACATTAGAAGAAGTAAATCTTGAAAAACAAAAATAAGCAAAAGAAACTTTCACCAAAAAGTTGAAAACATGAAACGATAATTTACGCTAATCCTGGATTAAGTTAATCGTCTTTCGAACAACCGGGCCCTGGACAATTCAAACAAACTGTGTCTTATAAATGCTAGGATCACTTCTAACTTTTGCACTTCAAATACACATTTATTTAATTCCTCGACATCTTCACGGGAACAAATGAGCCCAACAATTTGACCTGCTCCCGGTTCAGCGGTTTCGTGGTTCAGTTGGTAGAGCATGGCACTGGCATCCCAGAGGGCATGGGTTCCAATCCCATTCCACCTGAGTTTTTCTGGAGAGGATTGCTTGATTTTAAATTGTCCAGATAAGGATCACTTCTCCATTTCGTAAGCGATTTACTATTAACAAGCGCATGCAAATCTCAGCTGAAAGAAATCGTCCTTGACTTGAAACTTACAGAAAGATAAGGACCTCCTGGCCTGTTTTATCTCGGAGAGCAGAAAAGAATCCATATTCGCGTGGCACTTACAAAATTTATACCCTGTTACAATCTTTAGCAAAGACATGCTATTGCCGCGTTCGTAGAGCAAACTGATTCCATGGAGCAACTTGGAAAGTACCTTTTGCATTTCGTGTTGCTTTACAAGTTGTTTTCGAGATATGACTGAAGCCGAGGTGAATTGTCGCAGCTACTGGCTGGTGATGAGGACAAGACCAATCGGAAAATTGAAATTGATTTAATTGCCCACAGGGAATTATGAGCGCATTCCGATTAATCAAGGATCATGTCATTCTCTTGTTATCCTCATCCAGGGTGAGATGAAAATAACAATGAACCCTGATCTTTTCGGTTAAAAAGGCCTCCTCCTGATTGTTAAAAAAGAAATTTCGAAATTGAAAGAAACGTCATTCCGCTGATAACTAACTTCGTCTTGGGATTGTTGAACGATACTCATGAATTTCTCCTTTCGCGAATGATAAATACAAACATAAATGTTTAATAAAAGAATACGGAACGCCTATACGGACCATTCCCACCATGTCCTGAAGAGGGACCAGTCGACCTTGAGGGCGTTTTTCCAGAAAGAAGCTGCCAGTCCAATCTATCATCTGTTGACTGCTTCATTCCAGGGCACAATCCACTTTCAAAAGTACAAACTGAAGAAGAAGAAGAAGTTAAAAGTTAATTGTATTGCCAGCGAAACAAATCGAGTTGAACCCATTAATAGCCATTAATAACCCATTAACCCTGGTAACACTTGAGGCACAAACTGTTGCTTTTGGTAAGTAAAACACGACAATTTCATTTTATGAAAGGAGCTAATTGGTCGAATTGCCAGCGTAAGACAGATTAAATGGCTTACGTTTCCAGTATTTGCCCTTCGTTGGAGTGAATTTTGTTTTTAAGGAAAATAACAGGAGTGGTTCAGACAGCTAAATAATGACAGCCGCAACAGTAAAGTCTATATGGGAAAAGGGAAATCGCGTAATTTGGAAAGCCTCATGGCTTCGAATGCCCAACTTATAAACCAACAAGATAAAGGGGCTCGTGGGGCATGCTGCGAAGCAACTTCGAGCCATGCTTTCTCTATTTTCCTCGCTTTTCTTCTACCATCCGAAGAACAAGGAAAGAAAACGAGAGAGCCCGGTTTAATTTCAAAACTGTCCTGGAAGGAAAACGTCTCATAAAGGTGTCTGATCTTGGCGGCTTTCCTCTGCAACAAGTTGTCTTTTCACACATTTCTCGTTTTTTTTTTTTTTTTGGAGTACCATTTCATTTTGATTCCATCTTGATATGTCAAGTGCGCAAAATTAATTGGTACTAACTGACTGAGACGTACCTTGTGCTGGTGGTGTGGGTGGGGACGGAGGGGGTGGTGGAAGGGATGTTACCGGTGGAGTAAGCGGGGTCATCAAAATCTTGCCGAGAATCCATGATCTTACAGAACCAACCCTTGCATATACACCATACTTTCGAGGAGAAGCACACCCGTATCCCCAACTGGTAACGGCTTCAAGATACCATCTTCCGTTGATTTCACACACCAACGGTCCACCGCTGTCACCTTGACAAGTATCGACTCCACCCTCATCCAGACCGGCGCATAACATGGAGTTATCAATTTTGCCTGGATAAGCGAGGGAGCAATTTCCATTTGAAACCAACGGGACCGAGGCTTGCTGTAGTACATTGGGTTTCTTTCCACCTGCAGATAATGTTCCCCACCCTGTTATCCAACATCCCTTTTGATTTGGGCTCTCGGTTAGTAGAACATTGCTTGAGTTTGATAGGCAAACCACTCCAACTCCTCTGCCAAGGATAGCAGGTTGAGCAAGCTTGATAAGAGCTATGTCATGAGCGTACGTCACTGGCTTGCTGTAGTTTTCGTGGGTTATGATTTTTGCAACGTTTATAGTCTGCTCAGTACCAACGGTTCCGGATACTTTTTGTCCGTAGTGAGCACCTAATCTACACAAGATTGAAAAAGATAAACAAAATCATCAAAGATCAGACAGAAAAGAAATGAAAATCCAAGCAAATATAATAATTATATCTAACAGGTGTTACCGTGCGACGCGCCTTACTGTGGCCACCTAACAAAGTTTTTGACAAATTATCCGCCAATCAGGTTGTGCGAATTTCACTGACAGTCACGCCTACTTGCAAAGTTCGTACGGTTGTTAATTTGAACACCGTTGCATGGGTTGTTGAGATGACGTATTTACACGTAGTTGTTAAATGTGAAAGTTTGTTGGGTGGCCACCGTAAGGTGCTTTGCGCTGTAAGATTGCAATTTAATGGTAAAAGAACTATAAACATAAAGAATTTGTCACTGGAGAGTTAGTATAATTTAAAATGATTATTTTAAACTTTGATTATGAAAAAGGCTCTCAATGCGTGGCCACAAAGATTGTAAACTGGCCTTCATTTGAGTATTGAAAGAATGATTCTATGGTTGGAAATGGAACTGGAAAACTTACGATCACGTACTGTATATACACATAGCTTTTCACATTCGACAATTAGTCATAATTGCACATACTTAAAATCCCCTCATTACTCTTAACAAGACTGTATACTTCGCAAACCAATTCAAGTATTTTATATTATGTATTTACTTCACTTTCAAATCTGACGGTGAGTAAGCCAAAGCAACACAATGAGCAGCGGTCACCACCCAAAATGGATGCACAAGTGAACCTCCGCAGATCTGCTCTTCGGGCGATGATGTTAACAGCATTGCTTGCCATGGCCAGCTGTTGACTTTTGCGTCTACGCCTCCAACGATGCGTGACGTGGACGGCTTGATTCCGCAACCTAAACAGTGAGTTTTTCATTTTTCAAAATAGAAAATCATTAGATGAGAGAAACATATTTGACAAATAATTTTCTATGCTGCAATTGAGGCTGGCCGGCCTTCTTGATCGATTTTACAAGGTCTTTTATAAGGTGTACATGTGCAACATGAAGCCTCGTTCGCTCGATGGTTCAGGAAAGTCAAAATATTTTTTTCGCCCTCCAGTTTGAGTTTTTTGAGGAGAAGAGGTTTATCATCATCTCTTTCCTGTCTTTGTGTCCTGCATATTTGAGTATTCTCAGATTACATTGTATGAATGTCCTTGTTCACAAGCCAATGAAGGGAAACGTTTCTAAAGAAACTATGTGTCACCTCGGTGGGAAGAGAAGCTCGAAAATTTGGTTCTATTAAAAGTCCATTACCCAAGAGCAAGAATCTGGCATCAAGTTTGTCCCCATCTGCGTCAGAAAATTGTGCTTTTTAAAACACGTTTTGCACGAAAATTAACAATATACCTAATGATGTACCGAATTCAAATCTCCCGGGGTTAAGATTCTTTGTGTATTGTATTTGCATTATAACGTAGCATTCACATTTGAAATACCCGGAACAGAGCGTTATTGAATAGACCTTTTTGCAGATACGGCGGCAATTTTGATTTCCATTGTTTTGAAAGACATTATGGGATGCTCGAGGGCAAATTAATATGTATCTGGGAATGCCATAATAGCTATTTGAAACAATAGAAATCAAAATGGCCGCCGTATCTGTAAAAAGGTCTGTTGGCCGATTTGGCCCATTGCTTATTTTCCCGCAAACCTTGGTTAAAAACATTGCCCTTTTCTTTTGCTGATGGGGACGAGACCAATTTGGGGATGGTCTTTTGGTCCTATGAAAGGAAGTGATAAAGGAAAATTGAGAACCATGAGAAAGATTTGTGCGCTGCGCTGGTTTTCGACCGTTAGCCCATCGTCAGAGCGTAGTCCTTCTGACGAAGAGCTAACGCAAGAAACGACATCTCACAATTCTCTCTTATCTTGGTTAATTCAACTTTATCAACTCGTTTGATACAACAAAATGTTCGTTGCTCTTAAGCTGGTGAAGTGTCACTGAGGCTCATTGTGTTTTAGCTACGGCGCATTGACGAGGGCCAACAAGCCCGGAACAGCTGTCTGCGTCTGCTTTCTAGTTTGAGCGCTGCTCGTGCTAGGTTTGGCCGACCGTAGTTCCATTTTGAAGAGAATACCTTCGTGAACTTTGTTTGATCTGTCCTAACAGGGCTGCGTTTATGCATATCACTGTCTGTGTTGATCCAACGTAATGCATAGATCGTCACATGGCATTGCAGTCTTTAGTATTAAATGTTTATTGTTTTTATATAGAGTTAGCCAAGCCTAAAAGCGCAGCTCCCAGGTTATTTATTCTTACAATAAATTAAACTGGCTTGAGCATGCGATCCATTCGAAACCCAGTACCTGGTCAGCGGTCAACTTTAAAAAGCTGACCTCGATGAGCTCTAAACTTGAGCCCGCGATATGGTCATGTGCACCGGTCAGTGGATACCTTGTTTTGACCGGTGTCAATTGACCACAACATGGATGTCCAATAACAAAGATGTACGCTGTAAACTAGCTAGAGACAAGAATACAAGTATTTAGGCTCCCGATAAGGTCACGTGATATTGATCACATTTGCATACATGGAGGGGTGAACGGTCGTACGTTCGAACGGTGACCAAAACCAAATTTTCTCGCACAGATGGGTTGCCATACTTTCTTACCAATGGTGTTCCGCGAGCGCGCCTTCGGCGCACGGAGCTCCGCTATTATCAAATTCCCAACAAACAGATCGTGCTCAAGGCAACACCCTTCCTACAGTAATAGGTTGCTTTGTTGAAACATGAATAAATTATCAGTATTAAGAGTTCTCCAAGGGTCTTTTTGTTAATTAAGAGTATGAAAACGACTTACAAACCTCGGAGGGGTTGTGCTGCTGTTTGCGGTGGGGTAGAGGCCACGGTGGGTTTTGAATTTGTTGATGACGGTAGTGAACCAAAGCAACTTCCGTGTCTCAGTGCAACGTCATCAATAGCAATGTCTCCTTGCCACCCGTTTCCCGTCATGCCTTCAAATGTCCCTTGTACCTTTCTCGAAACAAGTTAAACAAGTTCGAGTTTTCGGACCGTAATTCAGACAAACCAAAGAGAAAATGTTTCCAGTTAAATTGAACAAGAACTTTCAGTAAAGGCCTAGAAAACTACAACTAAAATGTTAATTCTATCAACATATATTTGAATCAAACAGCAAAAACAGGACTATAAAATTAGTTGGCTATTCTGGAGAATACGACCAGCTAGATTTGGCCAGTCATTGGGTGCGCTCTATAAGTCCAAGATTTCCTTTAGTACTCGATTTGATAGACCATGCTTATTTAAGTAGAATACACGTTTCCCCCTGTTTCGGGAAAGGAGCCCGCGCTCGTGGGGATGAACGAAGACCTGGCGTGACGGAAATAAAGCCTAGTTCCTAAGTTGTCCTCAAAGAGAAACATTTCTTGGCGATCCAAATTAGTGAAAGTTGTTCAATACTCACCTGTCCATTTGCACTCAGGGGGACCTCGGCCTTTTTCCAAAATTGTCCCTGGTCTCCTGACTTATTAAATATCAGCTGATTCTCGTTGTAAACGTTAAGCCTTCCCACTGATACGCCATGCATGAAATAATAGAACGTCATACAAAACTGACCGCTTCCAATATATGAGAAAGATAGCTTAGCGGTGTCATTTGCCTGCCTCGGCCAGGATGCCTCCACATACATGTATTTTCCTTAGAATAAAAAGAAAATTTGGTCTTGAGTATTTAATTTCATATTGTGGAACTAATCCATAAACTGCATGGAAAAAAATGTTTTTGAATTAGAAGAAAAATTGAGAATAACATCTTATTCAAAAAACGTTTTCAATCTTGGATTTCGTCCTATATCTCGAACAAATGCAACTGAGATCAACTGAGGGAGCCCTGGTGAACAGGTCTGACGTTGTGGTGAGATCGATCGATCGCCTCCCACAAATGTGGCCTGGGTTCGATTATTATTAATAACTGGACAACCATGATGTACTGATCTGGGGCACTCTAACTTCAACCGCGCGCAAAGCAAAGACAACGACACTTAAAGGCAACGCCACAAAATAATTGGTTTAGTAAAACAAAATCGCAAAAACGAAACTTGTCCATGCTTTAAAGTTTTATTGTCCAGCCTCTATGCAAAACGTCTATATACGCAAGTTTTCACAATCGCAATAAAGACAAAAACATTTTTATGAGACAATCATTTGAAAAAGGAGAAACGTGCGTAACATCCTCACCGCGACTGCTGAAGCAATGGGTACGCAACGAGACGAACGTCGGACGTAGAGCCTTACGAGCCCCCTCCAGAAGAGGACCGTCAAAAGGACCACGTTTCAAGGGCCCCGTAGCTGAATTTATACTCCCAGACTGGAAAACATCAGAATCGCGACAAGCATGGACGGTAACGGGGAAAACCGAGAGAAAAATTCTGATTATCTTAGTTGATTCAAATTCAATTTCTTTTATTGCTCACATTATAAATGATGATTATATTGTAGAAGAACATTGGAGAAAAACACAGGGAGGCCATAGGACTACCAACAGAAAATTAGTTCATAAGTGTACGGTGACCAAAGTAGCAGAGCTTTCCAGTTGGACACCGCCGCGGACAAATTGTGAGGACATAAGGACCACATCTAAAGAGCATGCGCAGAAACAGCCTACCTTTTCCACCATGGCCTGATAGCGGTCCTGTACCTCGAGATGGTGTGCTGCCAGATATCAAAGTCCAGTCAAACTCGTCCGATGATTGCTGTTTCCATCCCAAACACAGACCTTTGTCAAATGTGCACAGACCTGGAACGAAAGGTGGATTCTTGATTATTTGAGGCCTTTATGAAATTGTGCGCAGGACTTTATGATGAAATTACGTTTTTTTTTTTCGTACTAACGTCACATTTTGCTTGCGAGGTTGAAAACGAAAATGGATGTTTTAGCATGACATATTCTTAAATTCCATGTTTGAAAATAACAAGAATATGATGGACTGACTACAAGTTGTACACTTAAACTAATATACGCAATGTTTAGAGAAAGAGAATGGAATAAATGCAAGTCCGTGCTATCTCTGTGTATTGTGGCTGGATGCAAATAAACAAAATTCTTTAATTGTCTCTCAGTCTGAGATCGGGCTGGGGCGTAGGTGTTCGCTGCAAATGACGTCAACTTATTTCCATTGACAGGGAAAAGTCCTATCGTCACTGGGCTTGATGTTGTAGCTAAGAAAAAAAAAAGGATTATTTCGTTTCAGATATCTTGCAATTTTTCTTGAGTTACTAGACTAAAATGATAAAAACGGACATCATTTAGTTCGTTAATTATCTTTAAAGGAATGTGATGCAAGACCAAACTGCAGGAATTGCAGTATTCTTGTGGAATACGTTACGTAGCAACTTAAATTACCGTTTGCATCACAATTGTACATCAGTCTCATTTCTTGAGCATCCATTTGACTGATTCCTCGACGGTTTCCAATTGAAACCTATGGAATAAAAGCAGGAGAATTAAAACGTTATCAACAAATGGCAATAAAAGTTGGTGATATGTTCTAGAGCGATTCGTATTCGTGGATTACGGAAAGTTGTAGCCTTATGCTGCTTGATCAACAACCATTAAATTACTTGGATATCCCCTCAGAGTTTAGTTTTTGTAAGAAGGTTTTTGTCTTTTTTCAACCGGAAAACAACTGCTAAATTATCAATGACGAGGTTTGTTTTAAGTTTTGTTTAGTTTATCGTATGGCAACATTAGCATTCTTGAAAGTCACAATAACATAATTGTTCGATATCAGGTTAGTGACTTTATATCCCAGGATATCAGGACAGTAAAATAAGACTGTGATTGGCGAATTGCGTATTCGGTAAACGTAGTCAGTCTTCTGTTAGAAATTACGTTAGCAACCTCATTGTCAGGTCAAAAGGACATAATACATAAATGCTAAAAACATTTTGAATGCATGGATCATTTGTAGACTGCAACATGGGAACAAGTTAAACAGTACATATGAAATCAATTTGTGTATTTAAGATAGACCTGAGTTTCAAATTAAATGAAAATCGTATAAATAACTGAACAATCAAATTTGTCTTTTAACTTTGTCAACTTTATTCTGAAAAGGCTTTGGTTTCATCATTACTCTGAGCTTCCAAGATGTCTTCAACCTGCAAGTTTTTATAATTAAATCAGTGGTTTTCAAAATGACGTCTTCGTCGTTTATTGAGCAGAGCACAGGCTCCGAAGGAGACTTTTCGCATTGAGAAAATCCGCTGATCATGAAAGAGTGAGTGCAGGTATATGATTCGTTGTTCTCCAGTTCACCTCACCGCCTGATGGATCTTTCGGCATTCGTGTCTGCACACACTTCACACAGCGGAATCGCGAATACGTGAGCGACTGGGGAGGAGAGAGAGACTTTCTACAAGGGGCCTTTAGATAAAAAAGTAAGACCTTCGTCTATCTTTTCATATTTCAAATTACTTACGCCAGCTGTCTTAGGAATTATTGTGGGTTTTCCGTTCTTGGAAAAGTATGTTGCGCCATAATGCATGATTGATCCATAATCGTATGGAGTTCCCATTGAGTTTATTTGATCTGCACTGTACTTTTTGAAGTTGTCTATAGCATCTGTTAAGAATCAAAGAAAGACATTTCAACGAGTCAAGAATATTTAACAATTATTCCATGAGCCCGCGTTGGATACGAGATGGTAAATAGCTAACGAGTCGCGTTGCGCCAAGTTGGCTATTACCAATCTCGTATCCAATTGCAACAAGGGCGAATGGTATAATTGTTTTATTAAATTCTCAACCTTCGGTTTTGCTAAATTTTTTTAAGTTTAAGAAACGACCGTAACGTGATGTGATTTCCGGGCGCCAAAAATTTTATGCTGAGCGACATTTGCCGCATTCATTTCCATATAAGGTCAAACGCAGGTATAATGGCTGGTAACCGAGATCTAGTGAACCAATGAGAAAGCTACAATTGCATTATCCGAGGTTGAGAATTTAATAAAACTGCTTTAGCCCGCCAAATTTGCATGTTATCCTCGTTTTTGAAGTGTAATGAATGTATATTTGAAGTGTGGGTTAAGGCGGCGAAATACGAGATACAAAAACCCTCAACTTGGCGTGCAACATTGTTTCGTTGTAAGTTTGGGTCGATGTTTCCCGTTTTTCACCTTGCATGATCAACTTGTCTTCGCAACAAAAACATTTGTTGCGGGTTGAATAAAGTTGTTGCGAAACGTAGAGCGCGGGTCTACTCTGACCAACAAATTTTGGCTTTGTTGCTCGTTTTTCATCAAGCTCACAACTTGTCGCGCAACAAATGTGCTCGTGTACTAGCAAATCAACCAATCAGCGCCCTGCATTTCTTCAACCCGCAACAAATGTTTTTTTTGCGGGTCAAGTTGATCACGAAAGGTGAAAAACGCGAAACATCGACCCAAACTTGCAACGAAACAATGTTGCGCGACAAGTTCAGGGTTTCTGCATCTCGTATTTCGCCGCCTTTATAGACAAATGAGTGATTCTCGCACTTATAGCTGGACAATTTAAACAATTGTCTCTTAGAGAAACCTGAAAATTTCAGGTAGCTTCAACGGGATTCGAACACATTACCTCTGCGATGCATTGGTCATTTCATTTCATTTCATTCATCGAGCCCTTCAGGGGAATCGAACCAATCAACCCAAAACAATTGACCTGCTCCCAACTGTGTAACTTCATAACCATTGCACTGGCTTCGCAGAGGTCATGGGATCGAATCCCGTGGAAGCCACCTCAATTTTTCAGGCGTCTTGCTAAGTCGCTAAGTGCCAGAATCACTCAGGTTCCTCATTCATTTATCCTCGTTTTTGTTCACGGGGCCTGGGACCAACTTCCGGTCCCACAGTTTTTCCCACTTCCCATTCCATTGCAACCTCGAGCTCGTGCTTTCGTTCGGAGTTTTTGGTTGTAATCGCTAACGGTGTTTGTAGTTTTATTCAACGTTTGTCGACCTACTGTTGTACCACTCACGTAAGTTATCACCTTTCTTCATTGTCTTGTTTTCCTTTAGCTTTTCTTTTGTCCTTTCCGTCCCTTTCACCACATTTTTTTTGCTATCTAGTTTTCATAAACGGTACAAATATAGAAGTTCTTTTGTTGAGTTTATGCCTGGTTGACAATGTGCCCCGAACGCGATACACAACTATTTGTATAAATAAAATCCAATTTACACTTACCATCCATGATATTTGCATACTTGATTTCAACGTATTGATCTCTATCAGGTCTAGACTGTTCATGATAAAAGCCTAAGGCGTGACCTGTGAGAGAAGAAAATCCTTGCCATTGTTTTTAAACACTGATAGAATGGAGTCCAAGGCCGTAGCTAGAAATTTTTGACTGGGGGTGGGGGGGGGGGGGGGCAATGAAGTGAGCGCCGGAGGGTCTGGGGGGGGGGGGAATGCTCTCCCAGAAAAATTTGAAATGAGGCACGGAAGTGCTACTTTCATAGATATTTCGTCATAAGTAAACATTAATCAGTCCAAGTTTAGAAAGACAGGTACTTTTAGAGGTTAAGGTTTTGTAAACGACTGGTTTTACCAGTAATTCGTGTTTACCCAATAAAGTTATTATTCGTATTGAACTTTTGATGAATCGCTAAGTAACAGATTAGTCTATGATGTCTCCAAATGGATTTTCCTCAAAAATATCTTTATCAATCAAGACAAGCGAATCGGCTGTGAAAAGATTCAAAGGTAACATCAGTCAAGTCCAAACTATCTGCCCAACACTCCAGAAAGAGACTACATTAATTTATCTTTCGAATATCTGTCCCCCTTGCCCCTCGGCTAGCTACGGCCATGATGGAGTCTTTTAAAATGCTGTGTTCTATATCAAATTTTAGACCAGCTTGTGGTAGATAATATCTCTTGAGTGCCCGCTCTATTAACAATGATACACAACAAAACTCTGATGCCAGTTAGTTGGTTCTTGCCTAGAGAAACCTTTGTAGAAACTGACCGTGTGACACAAGTGTTACAGTAATAAAAACTAATTATACGATTTCATTTGTCATTTGCAATTTTTTTCCAAAATAGACTGATCTCATAGTCGCAATAAATTTGACGGAAAAAGGAAAACGTTGAGAAAATCTGCTGTTAATTTACCTGAAAGAAACCAGACCATCCTTTATTGAGAAATTACTTAAAGGAGTGAAATGAGAGAGAATAAGCCGGCGTAACTCACGGTTTTATAGCAGCAACCGCTTAATAATAGAGAGATTAGCATTGCGTTCAAGGTAAACGGTAAAATTTTCGTTGTATCAAGAATATTAGAAACTCCTTTGTTTTAGCTGATTTCTTGCCTGTGAGCTACATCAGAAACCCATAAGGGTTGAAACGTGTAACGGCCCCTTGTGTGCTGGGAAACAAGCTTCTGAATATTCAATTTGCTAAGTACCATATTTGGAACAACAAGAGCGAGGGGTTTCCAAATATGGTACTTAGCACTGAAACATTCAACCAATCAGTTCGCACTGAATATTCGGAAGCTGTGAACGCGCGTTACACATTTCAACCCTTATAGGTTTCTGGCTACATACAATGACTAACTATGTAAAAGAGAGTGATAATCCAGAATAATAAAATTTTAATGTTTTTATGAAATTCAGCATCCGCAATTTGTTGCCTGCTGTGTCACATAAACGTGACGTTAGATATTTAAGTGTAAAAACAACTTCGACAACAGCAACAGCAGAAACAATGCCACTCGAAAACAAGCATTTGCGTGTTAGTTACCATTTTGCTATTATTCAATTCCATCTCAGTTATCGTGTTGCACAGTGTTTGTGAAGTAAGGGGGTGTTTACATGATACCGGGGCGACTTTCGCACCGGCGCGAGTTCACTCCGGTTCCCTCTCTTAGCTCTGTATTTGTTTATATGATACCACCCATGCTGGGGCGACTCACACCGGGTCGAATTCACCCCGGTTGCTGCACCGGAGCGAAAATTTCGTTCCGGCGCGAAATCTCGCAACGGTATCATGTAAACGAGGAACGACCACTTGTTCCGGTGTGAAATCGGCCTCCCTGTGGGCTGGAACGGATAGCACATGCGCACTTTTCCTGATAGACGACATATTTGCAATTTGGACTCACGTTCGTATTTTTTCGATATGTGGTGTCCCTTCACCCCGGTGTGAAACTCGCGCCGGTGCGAGTTTTCTCATGTAAACATCCCCTAAGCTAGAACAGGATTAATCGGAGTGCTATTGAGGTAAATATGAAGAGACAAAAAGGTCGACTTTTGGAGACTCAGGGTGTTGTTTTGCAGTACAAGAAAGAATTTTTCTTCATTTAGTTTCTTTCATCATTGCCATGACTCACTAATATCCATGTCAAAGTCATGACACTCCTCTAGACCAATCAGAAGGAGCAATTTTCACCAATGCACCATGAATACGGTTAGCAATAATTCATCATTTATGCAACACAAACGAACCTATCTCATGTGCGACAATTCCACCATGCCAGCAAGCGGTTGCAAGAGATAAAAGCTGCCTGGTTCCCGTTCTGCCCACGTGAGACCAGCAACTTAAAAGGAAAGGAAATAAAATTAATTACTCTCTTTGTTGATTGAAAGTGAGTAATATTCAAATTCGACTTTTTCCTGAGGTACGGAAAGTTTCCACGAACTTTCTTAGACGAAATGTAGAAAAGACTTAATCCATTGACTCACAGGGGTTCCCCATTGACAAGTAAAATCGTCTGGCGTTAGACAGAGTAAAATACTACATATGGCTGGTTTAGGTCGGTTTGGGCGTTGAAGGGTTAATTAATGGGGACAGTTTTTCCGTGAGTGATTATATTAAGTGACTATTGTCAAATAACTTTCAGTTATAAATTTCAAATGTACTTGATTGAAATCTACTTGTATCAAAATGAAGATACCTTCTTTTCTCAGGTTGTACCGGTACCGGCCGGCGTATGCTCCTATTTAATTTTGAAAATAAATACAAATGAAAAAGAAATATAAGTGAAAGAAACCGACGTTTCGGTGCATCTTGCGCCATTATCAAGGCTATAAAGATAAAATGCGGTTTGTGAAAAGGCTAAGTTGAAACGAATTTGCATAAAAGAGTGCCAAGCTAATTACATGAATACTTTAGCACGAAGAGAATCCGACTGTACATTCAATGCTGGTTTAAGATATTGAATACACAGCATTTCATTAACAAGGCAGTCAAATTTGTTCGTGCATTTCTTGATTACATTGAAGCGTGCTAAGAAATTGTTCGGAACAGCAGTGTTATGTTCTTTGCAATAATGCCTGTAAATAGATGACGCCTTTTGACGGTGTCCCTCAACGCCCGTGTGAAGGTGTGTTCTGGTCGCAGCGGTTAAATAACAAATGCGTAACCCATAATCCCTCGGTTCGCTCTGACGAAGGGCTAACGCTCGAAACGTCAGCTTTTAGAATCTCTGTACGGTGGCCAATTTACATTATCAACTCCGTTGATAAAACCAAATTTTTGTATACTACTTCCCCACCGACGCAGCACCACAGTTTCTTTAGAAACTACCCCTTCATTCATGAATTTTTAGCGCATGCTCAACACGAAATGACGAGCCGGCTCGCAGAGTCTACTTTCCTCTTCCCGACTTATCTGGGAAGATCGAAAGAGACTCTGCTCGCAGGGTACAGGTTGAGTGGATCAACGTTTTATCGTTTTCGACAAACAACTTGCTTAGAATACGTTCTCCGTTCTCCTTCGTCGAACGCAATTACACACTAAAGTAAACGAATCGAGTGGAAGAGCGACAAGCAGGCCGTGCCGTAGATACGGTGTATACTTTCCGATAAATGATACTTACCCTGATCCCCTGTAGAATAAGATGTAAGCAGCTTCGTTGGTTCTATTTTTAAACCGAATACACGTGTTTTGTGTCCACTCGGCAAAGCCTTGTTGTATTGCGTTCATTGCCTTTTTTTCCTTTACTAGAAAAAACAAAAGGAAGAAAAATTGCCTCTTGATATTTTATAGGTCTTTACTGCTTTTTATATAGGCTTTCAATATTTTTTTAAAAATCATTGATAAAGGTTTATTCCGTTTTATTCGTTTTGGTCATTTTCATATGAATGTGTGTATTTGTATGTACTGGTCTTCAAGTTCACAAAAAACTGACTCATAAATCTAAGACAATAAATGGCAAGCTGGATACATTTTCTTAGTGACACTGATTCTTAGTTAATTTTATCGATTAAGGAATTGTATGATCATAATACGATATACTCACACAGAGAACTATGGATTTCGTAAACAGCGATGCCATTTGGCCATTTCAGGTTTGTTATGGAACCTCTCGCTTTCTCTGCTTTTGTCACCTTTATGTCGCCATCCACCAAATCTCCAGACAATCTTCCGTGGTGCATGTTTAAGTTTTCTGCAAAAGTTATGATTCATTCAATTGAACTGTAATATTTAAGATCTTCATCGATTGCACAATAGAGAACGTGATTGACTTTGCTTGAGATTTAAGTATTAATCCTGACCAGGCAAAATTCATTGGGGTGACGAAAGTCAATTCGATCGATGCGTGATGGTGCTGCGATTGCCGAACGCCGAATTCTAAACGCTAAACGTTACCTTTTGAAGCCGAATAACTGTAAGCATACGCGACAATAACTAAAATCTAACCATTTAGAAAACTTCAGTAATTGAGAGCTCACCATTTTAAAATCGGTGCCTAAACTTTATTAGTCGAGATCTTCTGTACAAAAAAAGGAGGCGATATTATTCTGCTTTCGGCGTTTGCAAAATACCCCTGCCTAGTTCCAAACGCTTAATTGCACAGTTAACACCGGTGGATGGTTGCCTTGCAATGCATATTTAACAGTGATCCATACAAATTCCAGCATAGTTCTCAGGTCAACAATAAATCGACTTTTGTTAATACAAACTCTTCACACAAAGACTATAGCCTTTTACAGTATCACGTCCACTTTGCTATGATCACTTACTCCCTAAAGATAACTTTTCGCTAAACCGACAACATGGAGTAGATTTTTGCTACTGGAGAAGTTGAGATGTGCTGCAGTCTTCCTCCAGAACGCGACTTGTTTAAAAGCCTTGTTTGCAAACAGCATTGAATTAACTTACCTTCAGGGCTCGAAGAATGACTTCTAACAATAAAAAGACACAAGAAAATGGCAGTATTCATGGCTGTCTTTTAGGAATCGTGAACTAGAGACGCCTTTGAATTTCGACTGATGCACTGGTCTTGATGTTTCAGAAGGCTTGAATGCTGGGGGAGAACATGAACAATCGATGCCACAACACCTTGGTTATGACTTCTCTTTTTTACTAGTTACGAAGTTACGTCAATTGACCTTATATCAAATCCGTGAATATTGCATCACGCATTTTCGCATTTTTGCCTGCCTTCTTGCGTGAATACTTTAGTTAGCCATAATAATTTGTCGTGATCTAGACCTTCAGTCAGGACAAAAACAATATTTTTATTTGCAGCCTTTGTACTAAAAGCGTCTGAGCAACACCTCTGAATTTTCAAAGAATCTTGGCTAATTTATGTGGAGTTTATCGGTAAGAACTTTCATTTGGAATGGCAGTCCTGCTGGAGTGGACACAGGATTTCGAGAGAGTTTGAAATTTCTCCCTGCAGGGCCGGAACTATTTTCGTGATTAGTTTTGTTTTATATCACGTTTGAGCGGTTTGGTGTGTTTTGCTTGAAATTTTCTCGCGCCACATTCTCGGCCCCCACACTTTTTCCCGCGCTTACGTACAGCAAGAGGCACATGCGTACATGAAAAAATGCTTTGCGCACTGATTGGCTCGTTGGATTTTCTCTTTTTATTGTGATTGGCCAATGAAACTGCTTTTGTCTTAGGCATTTCAGCGAGACCCGATTGACAACTAAAGGAAAAGGAAAAATGGCACTGGAATCCAAACTTAAATCGAGCATGCATATCGAACCAGTAAAGGCAATCGTTGGCACCCTGACGACAATGCCTACGCATCTCAGCATCATTTTTGTCCCTTTGAAAGCTGGAAGCGAAAAAATCCTTTGATGATGGCGTGTTTAAGGAACCTTCAACGATGCTTTGTTGGGTGAAGCTGAAAGGAAGGACAGGAATAAAAAAGATCTCACTACGTACTGAAATCAGTTCAAAGGCGTAAGGGTCAACTACCCAAGCTAAAGCAAGCAAGATTGTCTACTTTACATTGAATAAATTAGGGACTTCAAGATACAACTAGGACGTCAGACTGGTACTAAAACACCGTGCAAGCACGCTAAATAGGCCATTTCCGAGTTCATGTCTGCCTCCTCTTCAAAGCGAGTCTAAATGCGACGTTTTTCTCATGAAAATTAGTTTTTATTCACCATCACAAAACCTTCGCACTTAGACTCGCTATGAGGAGCAGGCAGAAAGTTCAAGAAGCCGTTCTTTTATTTTATGATGAGGTAATACTTGATGATGACTAATTTCTTTTGCTTTACGAAGCATTCAGTCCTGCACATTTGACTTTTTCTCATGATAAATATGATCGATTTTTCCTCGCATAAATGTGACCGATTTTTCCCTTTTACCATGTGAAAGTAAAGCAGACTTTCGTTTTGAAAAGCACGATATTCCATTTTTAGTTCAAGCTTTGAGAATGCAAGCAGCAAAGAAAAGAAATAGAATTAAGGATTTGTCATAAAACGTTTCTCCACATGACGCTTTATTTTACATCCATCGACAAAATTAAAAATTCTCGTTCCCACTGTTAATTATAGAAAATTGCACGCCCAAATGCCATTCTTGTAGGATTCGTAGAGGGCCGCCATTTCCATGGATCGCGCTGAAATTTGGCGTGTTTACTATGTGAAACACCAATTATCACTGAATAGGATGCAGTCATTATTGTGACGTAATATGTCACCGTGGAAACGGGCAAGCCCTGTAAAAACACCCTTTATTTTGTCTTTGGTTGCTCATATCTCAAAAATGAAGGGCAAGATGAAACTTCCTGCTGTGATTTTTTTAAGGTGGCTCTTATTCTGCAGCACAGAATGTTTTTAAACGTGGCAGAAATTTTCATCTCGGCCTTCTGATCACTTTTCAGAAATAAAAAAGGGGCTCACGGAGTTCTTTTTTGAGATATGAGCAACAAAATCCAATATATAGGGTATTTTTGCTAAGTTTTCCCGTGTCAAGGTAACTTAATATGTCATAAAAATGACCACACCTTGTTTGGAAATAATCGGTGTTTCATATTGTATCATAACATTGCTGTTAAGTGATACAGTGTTGTAGCGTCTTAGAAGTGTTGTAACTGTTTCAAGCCAACGTGAATGTAATTACCCGCATTTCAGGACATAATTAAGTGAATGCGAGTTCGTGCAAATGATGAATATTCTTCCTTGCATTTCGGGATCCTTGTTTCACAGTTTTTCACTACGTACATCTGATATTTCATTAGATCTCTTAACAGTTTTCGACTTTTGCCTTAAAAACAATTTCAAGAAAAGAACAGAGAATACATATTTTCCGTAAAGCATGGCTTTACATCATCTTCAACAAGCATATGTTAGGAATGTCTCATTTTCTGACTGGGGCTAAAATTTTCTATCATATGTACATTCACTACGAAAACCAGATATCTCATTTGCAAATTTTATTTAAATACACCTATTGCTTACATTAACCTTCTCAGTGCACACTTCTAACCAGTGTGCATTTACAAACTCGTTCCGAATTTTGGAATAAGCGAGGCCCAGTGGTTATCGCGCTGGCATTGTTTTCCGATGCTCCGGGTTCAGATCTCATCCTGGCCACAGATTAGAGCGAAAAATCTTTAACGTCATCACGCTTTGCAAATGGCAAAATGATTACCTCCTTCCAGTTGACAATGGAACTGGCCCATAAACTTAAATACCACTATGCTTAAATATCGGTTCTCTCTTACTTTATTACTTGAAAACAACATAGAAAAATATTCTCTATCAGTAAGGTGGAAGTTTCGAACTCAAACGTTCGACAGTAACCAATGCCTCTCATTTTGATTCACATCATCCGTCAAGAAGGCTACTAGTAGGAAGCTTTAGCAACGACAACGGCGACGGCAACAGGAAGGTCACAAATTTGCATATTTAGTTGGCAAAAACAATAGCTTTGCACGCTCTGTACGTACATTCTTAGTTTTTGTCCATTTCTTTGCCGTCGTCTGCAAAACAACAACGTGAAATTGTCAAATTTGAGGTTTATGGACAACGTCAGCACTTGGAGATTCCCTAAATTAAGCGCCGCTCATAACGGTTTCATTCTAATTCCTGAGGGCTGCTACACCTTTGTCATATTAAAAAGCCTGGAATAGTCTCGAAGTGATTGCAATAACGCGAATGTACGTTTTGAGATGACGTTCTCGTTGCCGTTCCCGTCGTCGTTGGTAAAGCTCCCTAGTAACAACTCGCCAGCTACCTAAAATATGCGTCCTCGAAGTCTTTTTTTTTCCTCTAATTTTTTCTTAATTAAAACAAGAAAAAATTACTTTACTTTTGGGCTTTAGTAATAACGTAGAAGTTTAGAACTCAAACGTTTTATAGTAATCAATGCGTTCCATTTTGATTCATGTTATCCGGCTAGAAGGCAAGTAATTTACCAGCTTGCCAACTTGCAAACAAAAATTCACGATCGCTTCTATGTCCTAATGGTAGTCGGAATAAGGCTTCTCAACTTTAAATTTCGTGTTTCTGATGAGACTTCTAAGGACAAAATTCGGAGCCAAGAACGCGAAAGTAAAAAAGACTGATACAGTAGCTTTACTGGAAACTTTACACCAAGAACATGCAACGCAAAGGCAAATTCAGGCGCAAATCAAAAGGAACACGTGTGTGGACTACCGCAATGAAAACGCAAATACAAACATGAAAATAGGAATTTTTTTTTCTTTTCCGCTTAACGTTAAACAGCACAATGAAGAACATCAGCACGCAACGAAACATTCTTCATTATTTTTCCTACCTTGAATCACGTTCACAATCCTGACTAACTCGCTGGGACACGTTTGTCAAACTAAAAGCATTCGAATAGTCGCAAAGTGATTACAATAAAGCGAATTTAGATCTTGAGATCACGACCTCAATGCCGTTACGTTTATCACAGGTTAAGCTTCTTAAAGTTCCTTTAAAAAAAAATCCCTGGAATGAGATTATTATTTTCCTGGGGAAGAATTCCCACTCTACAAATTCGAGTGTAGTAAAACTACACGATTTACGAGTCAATGAGTCATGAGTCAATGAGTTAGTGCAGTTAACCAAACCAAAAAATGAAAGCTAAAATTTCAGAGAGTGCTTAGGCCTAATCACTGAAACGAGGGCTTAGGCTTAATCAAGAAATTATTGCTATATTGACTGTGAGTCTCATTGACTCATTGATTTATTGACTCATAAAACATGGGACCTCTACAAATTCAGTCTCTCTTAAAATTGTTAGGATTAGCTTCCTTCTGCTTTGAACAACATGGCTCATGCGGTGATATCTAAATGCTAGATTGTTTCGTTCAAAAAGAATTCTTTTGCGGGGCCACATGTGGGATTCACGCACAAAGGACAGCGAAGGGGAAGTTGACGGGAACAGTTGACACCAGATTCCAAATGACTTTTGACTACGTCGGCCATTGCCTAACAAAACAAACAAAAAAGGGGTGAGAGAACTTAAAAAAAACATCGAAAGGGAACTTTGGGTATATGAAAATACTGCTTGATGACGAGGAAAGAGAATGAATAAACAATTAAGCTTGTCAAGCCCTTTTTGTTAATTGTCCTGCCAGCCTCGCTATCGGTAAGAAAGACGTTTAATTAATGATTCAGGATGTTTAAGTGCCACTGTGACCAAAAAATCAATTTTAATTTTTCTTTGGATTTCAAAACTATGTTAACTAAACACCAAGCGACCAAAGTTTTAAGCTTTGATTTCAAAGACACCTGTTTATTTTAACTGGAATTTTCCTGTTTAATGGTCCGCCATTACTAACTTTAAGATCTTGAGAGAGCTGGTTCGAGAAGAAAATGACGTCAAAGCCTCACTAGTTTAAGAATGCAATGCGCGCTGTGTGCGCCACAGAATTAATATACAGCACGGCAGTTTTAAGCTTTCAGACTTTTAAACTCGCGTTTTTGCATACAGTATACGTCTGTTTCAAGAAAGGTTGTCCAAAAGAAGCATAAAAGCGTACGCGACAATGCCGGAAGGCATTATGACAAACTGTCAGTTTGAGTCAACGAAAACATGACGGCAATGCTATCGAAAACGTCACCTAGAAATACATGCTCATGTTTTGTCAATGACATTGAGATATGAGATAGTTTCAAAATTCAGTCAAATGATCCAGGCCATGAATTAGTAACCAAGGGTTGGGATTCACAGAGAAAGCAAGATTCTGACGTCTTTAACCTTACTTATTTTATGTCATGTTTCGCAGAGAAAGTTTGAGAAAGGTACCAAAAATCGAGGCGCACGTGCAGAACCACAGTTTTTGCTAATGAACCCTTCTGTTTTTGGACGTGTTTTGGTAGCGTGATGGCGGGCGGGCGAGCGCTTTACTTTATTAATGCTATATCCTAAGAACTCTTTCATCCAAATAGCTCGCCATCGTAGGACTTCACTGTACGGTCGTGGCATCTTCGATTCTGGGCGTTCACTACATACTACCTTTCGGCATTGTCGCAAACGCTCATACGCTTCTTTGGACAACCTTTCTCGAAACAGCTGTATAATAAGCTGCATTCACACGCTGAAATTTTAAGCTAGTGAGCCTTTGACGTCACTTTTCTCTGGATCCAACTCTCTGAGGTCCAATCGGTCAGTTTTGAACGTGAGTAACGGCAGACCGTGAAATCCAAAACTTACACTCAAAGTAAACGGCCTTTGGATAAAAGTCAAAGCTCAAAATTTTGCCAGTCAGGTATTATGCAAATACACTTTCAAAAACTGAAGAAAAAAAGGAAGAACCCTGTCTCATGTTTCCAAAACATGTGTGATTGTCCCACACCAATCATCCGTTCCGTTTTACTAAAAGTCCTTAGCGCCTTTATCAAACATATTTAGCCAAAATGAACGAAAAATAAACGGAGCTCCTAAAATGGCTGCCATTTACTGGGCAGCTACGTCATTGAACTGGAATTCCTGCGAAGAAGTTGTTTGCTTTCCGAAAGCCGAGAGAACTTACTTATGTATCTAAAAGACATTGCATTATTATACATTCCAGCACATTTCACACAATACTAAGGTTACTGTACTAGAACAAAAACACAGTGAACGTGAAAACTGGGAGAACTTGCTCTCTCTTGCGTGCAAGAGCATCCTTGTTGGCATAAGCTGATGACCAATAAGGTAACGTGATCCCCCACCCCCTCCCTCCCTAGGTGACAAGTAACTATGTTCAAAACAATAATTTACCCCATTACTTACATGGACAAAGGTGGGACTGTCGTTCAAAGAGGCTGCTCGACGTATATTTTCTATGCCAGCCTGTAGAAAACAGATAACTGTACAGATCAGCTTGGTTGTTGTCAGTTACCTTGCCGGGTCATGTAATGGTAATAGCGACTTTCTTAAAATCGTAAGCTTATCTTGATCACAGCAATTGCTCTACTAACTGGGGAGGCCCTAAGTCAATTCAAATCACATGAAATTTAAGCAGATTAACTCAAATGTATGTTGGTTTCTGATGAGAGGGGAAAACTGGAGAACGCGTGGAAAAAACTCTTCGGAGAAGAGTAGAAAACCAACAAACCCAACGCACACACTTAAACTAGCACCGCAGAGAACTAAAAACAACGCACACCAGCATAAAGAAATGGCAATGTTATGCTGGGAATATCTTAGCCGCCGACCTTTTGGCTCAGTTGGTTGAGCACAAACTACTGAACGGGAGGTGGCGGGATCAAAAACTCCGGCCGCACCAATACTCAGGGTCTTAAAAAATAGCTGACATCTGCAAATGGTTTGACTCCCTAGTCTTTTTGGATACGGACGATAAACCGTTGGCCCCATTTCACAAGCCTTCAATATTCATAACTCTATGGGAAGGAAAGAGCCTACACACTATTCGCAAAGGACAGGGCACGGAGTTCCCGGTGTTGTGGTCTGTCCTCTGTAGGGGAGGGGTGGGGGGAGGGGGGAGGTCAATGCTCCGAGATATTAGATACAACAAGCTACTCTTATCCGAGGATAAACAAAGATATGATGATGATCCTAAACTTTGAAAATATCATGCTGCCAACACCTAACCTCATGTGCCACTTCTGAATACTCTATGTCCAGCTCATGAAGTGTCTCGATGTGGTCAGAGGTAAATGCAATGGGAACCAACAGGATGTGTTTCTTTCCTTTCCTTGCAAGACCCTTTATAGCATCCTCTGTTTGAGGCCCTAACCAAGCCATAGGACCCACCTGAACAAAGACCCAAAATTGCCTGAAAAGCCTTGACATAATTTCATCCAAAACTTGTGGTTTTGGGAATTTAAACCTTAGAAATTAACTTGTACATGTAGCTGTTACTTTCCAAATCAAGGAAAAGAAAGATAA
>OX421445.1:5176507-5191507 GCA_949126865.1 Montipora capitata | reverse complement strand
ACCAAGATGGTGTTTAATGTTTGTAACTAGTTTCTTGGTGCCGATTTTGTTATTCAAATGAACATCATCATAAAACACTTGTTCATTTATGTTGCCATAAATGTCACTTGTCACCCTCTTGTTGTTAATGAATGTCACATCCAGATTCTCGCATAAGCTTACATAATGACAATTGATTTCGTCGATTGACTTGTTTCTGTTCTCATCCCGTGGGACGTAGGTCAGGCCCGACAACGCGATCCGAGAATTCGGCCATCTAGCTTTAAGGTTCGTAATACAGCTTTCCATGTTTCTCGTGATCTCGTTAATGTTCAATTTGTCTACATCGTTTGTTCCTGAGTGTATAACGATGAGATCATAGTCGTTTCTGTCCTGCATGTGCTTAATATACTGGTTCATTTCCCTCGTTCCGCCTGTAATAGTTTGTTTGTTTACATACCGATTTGGCATGAACTTGCGTTGTAGTATTCCTCTAAGGATCGAATCACCTAATAACAAAACAGGGCCATTCGAAGAATGTTCCTGATTTCGGTTAGATCCTGCTGCAGTATGTTGTTGGATTTGAGGTTGTGTACTTTTAGGAGTGGAGCTTGCAGTAGTTGCTGGCTGATTATCAGACTGGGGGATGACTGGTTGCATGCCTGTAGATGCGAGTTCATCAATCGAACGGTTTTCTTCGGCCAGGGATTCGTATCTGTTCGATGTAACTACAGCGTACGTACGTACCTCTTCTGGATTAGAAGTTTCCGTTCCGCGTGGTGGTGCAGGTTCCTGACTATTTAGTCTTGCTGATGTGGCGCTGGTTTCTTGTAAGTGCTCCAGGAGTGATTGCTCAGATGAGCAAACTTTGGTTTTTATCTGGTCCAGTTGGTGTAAGATGAGCTTAATGGAGTCCTCCGTCGACGATGCCTTGTTCTTCAAGATTTTAAGTTCGGATGACAGTTTCGAATTTAGACTTGCAATCTGCTTGCCTAGCTTTTGTAACTCTGCACCGATTTCAGATCTGACCTCTTCGATTCTTCTTTCGCAGGAAAGTTTGGCTTCCTTTGTTAGATTCTTGCATTTGTGTTCTAAATCCCGCACCTCAATAACGTTCTCGTTTAATGCGACCGAGTTCATCGAGACCTGACTTTCTATTTTGTTGTTAAATTCGCGTTGAGCTTTCATGAAGGCTTCAAACTCTTCGTAACGGTCGTCATGTGCAGATTTCAAACTTAACAATGGATCGGAATCAGCAACTATCACCTCCGCATCTTCTGCGCTAGATTTTGATATCTCTGAGGCAACTTGATCTTGTTCTTTAAATACGCTTCCATTTTTAATAATATCCATAAGCTTGCTTGAGTATTCGTCTCTTAATGGGCCTTGTACTTGTAGCGTTTTCGTACTTGGATAGAAGTTGACCGTTACGGTTTCGAATTTTAAAATCTCGCTGCTTCCTTTAGATTCAACATTTAACAGACTCTCTGTCTTTCCTTCTTCTAATTCAGCTATCCAAAAGTCTTTCAGTGCGTTTAGATCACCATTCCATTTGAAATGCTTCTTGTTTGATTTAAAATTTAAATTTTCACAGAGATTCATTAGCGCCGTGCTTGCCGCCATGCTTGCCGCCATGCCTAAACATGCCTAGCAGCTACATATATTTTAAGTTTTAAGCTTAATATTGGAATTAAACAAAACAGAGAAATATTATGGTACTGTACATGAGGTGTGACCTGAGTCGACATCAAGTCAGACGTTAGCTAACCAAACATGAAACATAGTGTGTGCTACATGTTGTCTATTTGTCAGGTTAATTTGAAAAAAACAAAGATTGTGTATAAGCAAAGCCAAGACTTTAAGTTAATTACAGTAACTGTAATAAGGGGTAGTTCTATCCCTTTAAATAAGAAATTTATGTGTTTCTCCAGGGATTTCTTTGTGTCTCTGGAGAGCCTGAACAATAATTGATTATGAATACAGCTGTACCTTCATTGGAAGTGAGTGAGCAGAAAACAGGATCACTACATCCTTCTGGACATCAGCAGGAAACTTTTCTAACTCTGCCTGGACATTCTCTGCAAATGCCTACATTGTATGAACAAACAATTCAACAGATATACGGTACACGTACCCTAGTTTGAATACAACATCTTGAAACTACAGTTTACGTAGTACTCGGAAAACAAGCAGTATCTTTTATCCCATTTAAAACCAGTTGAGGCAAGGGAAAGTTGTTGTTATTATTATTATTATTATTATTATTATTATTATTATTATTATTATTATTATTATTATTATTATTGTTGTTGTTGTATTTAAAGTTAATCAAATGTAATTATTAACCTCTTACCTTTACTAGCCCTGGATGTGTTGGCCATCTATCTATTACACTCCATTTCATTGGTGGATTGTATCCTTTTTCCTTGTAATGTTTGTATATTGCATTCAAACTGCTACCAGTCGTTGAGCATGAATACTGAGGATACTGTGTAAATGCTATTGCCCTCTCTATTCCATCTCTAAATACATGTAATCAAGATTTAAATGTTATTTAAGTAAATTATAGAGTTGTCATTCACATGATTAGCATGCAGCCAATGATGTTTTTATCAAAGAAAATTGAATAATAAATTATTACTTTGAATTCATAACAAAGGAGGATTGGGTTCAACGCCTGGAGGATTAACTTGGAAGATCAACATCAGGCCCCATCTGTACTTCAACGCTAGGCTTCTGGTCACTTTACAGAACTTAAGGTAATTCCCTTGAAATTGTTCTACTATCAAACTTTTTTGGAAACTTGGCATAATTAACATTCATGATATGAACATTAAAAAAATGCAATAAAAAAATGGGGTCACCGTGCTTGTTTACCCGTCAGCAGGCTCTTAAAATGGGGTCTTTTTACTGTTTTCGCGTTAAAAATTTGAATCACCTTCACACAGAATAAGTCTTGGTTACTTCAAAGACATAAAATTTTATTTTGAAAATAAAGCTTCTTTTATTTACATAAGCAGTAATGCTGCATTTACACCGACTTTGATTTCCTCGTTGTGAGAATAGTGGACTTTTTGGGACAGTCCCGTGGTTAGCTTGAGGTCCTCGCCTTGGGTAAAATACACCCAGTACGGAACTGTTTTCCAAAAAAAAATCATGTTCAACAATCAAACTTTTTTTCTTCTTCAAATATGTTCTTTATTAGACTGTTCTTAGCAAATACCTGAAAAAAAAATCGGGGTCACCATGCTTGTTTGAGAGAAAAGGAACATCTATTTCGCTATCAGGTTTAGTTTGAGTGAAATCTCTTATGTTTTGTATGCGCATGTGCTCATGTGTGTGCGCTAATGACACGAAAATCGTGCACAGTAGGGATGTGCAATGCAATACTAAGGAATTACCTTAAGTCCTCGTGAAGTCATGGCATGAAAAATCTGGTCAAAAGTGAATAAACATAACTAAAATCAGCATAACTAAAACCCAGTGGCAAATACCTTTCCATCTGATCAAGGGTATCTTCTGTCAGAGGATTCACGTAACGAAATCCGATGTAAAACTTGTGAGGAGCTAGAGAGAAAGAAATGAAATACTCAATAATTATTCCACCTGCCAACCTGCAAGTAGTTAATGAAAGATAAGCTAGAAGTCACATACGGGGTCAAAATCCTAATAGTCAAGTCAATCAGACAGTCATTGTTTTAAAATGCTAAATGAGGAGAAACATCTGCATTTACCATAAAAAAATTGTAGTTTACAGTGTATCTGTTGCAGTTAAATTTTACTTTCAGGTCAAATTTTTTTAACCTAGGTTATAATTTTTTTAACCTAGGTTATAATTTTTTTAACCTAAATTATAGGTTAAATTTTTTTTAACCTAGGTTATAATTTTTTGAACCTAAATTATAGGTTAAATTTTTTTTAACCTAGGTTATAATTTTTTTAAGCTAAATTTTGGGGTTAAAATTTTTTTAACCTAGGGTATATAATTTCTCTGGGTTTAGTGATTAGGGTTAAGCACTAATTTCAAATGGTTAGCTTTCAGGGTTAGGTTTGGGACACAACATACCAGTGATGTTCTATGGAATAGTCATGTATGAACGGTGACAGTTGTCAAAGGGGAATCAGCCATTTTAATTCTCAGAGTTTGCTGTAGATTAATAAAACATATATTCTACTATTCATTTGTATTTGTGTTTATTCTTGTTTTCATACATAATTGCAAAAGTGCATGCAAATATTATTGATAAATATTTATGTGTATCTGTTCTAAATACATCGGGAAATTACTGATTAATTGCCATTTTGCAAGCACGTGAAAATGTAATATGTTTGGAGTAATCCAATGCTATTCCTGTGTTTTGACTCTTGTGAAGTCGGCTCGGAGAAATTTGGGTGTCTATAACTCCAAATTCAGTAACCACTTGGGCATAACCATTCGCAGGCTCTATTGATATTATTTTTCCTAGCAATGTATTGGGGTGCAAGGGTGTCTTATCGACCTTATCAATTTTTATTTTTACATAATCATTGACATGAAATTTGGCTACTTTAGGTCTGGATTGCTTCATTTTTTTGTTGTACTGTTCTTGCCTTTCTTTGATTTTTTTGCGTTTTTTGGAGCGAGAACTTTTAGTTTCTTTTGCTTGTTGCTGTTCGTTAGTTTGAATGTCATCTGTGCTGTTTTCATCTGTCAATGTTGGAGTTTGCTGGACATTCATTTCTACTGTTTCATCCTCACTGTCAAGCCTTTGTTGCTCATTGTTTGTCTCTTCTTCTTGTTCCCCTTTGTCAGTATCTGTTTCTTGTACACTTGCCCGCATTTCTTCTCTCCATGGCTTGATACCTAACACTAGTTCATATGGTGTTTGGGCAACAGCACGGTGCACTGTAATGTTTTTCTTGTAGGCTGCTTCTCCTAACACTGTACACCAGTTGTTGTAACTTTCTTTCTTCTCTGTAAGAATATTTCGAATGTTTTCCTTCATTGTTCTATTATTTCTCTCGACTAGTCCTTGGGTAGTAGGTGTGCGTGGAGCTCCATGCACTTGTTTTATGTTATTGCTCTGACAGAAGCTGGACATCTTTTGATTTTTAAATTCTTTTCCGTTGTCGGAATGCAACTTTTTAGGAAAACCCCACTGCCAAAATAGCTGGTTTAAACAACTTATAACTTGTTCTGTTTGCTTGGAAATTAATGGAAAAAGCCACGAGAATTTCGTGTGATGGTCCGTGATGTGTAAAATCCATTTATGTCCCTCGCTGCATGAACATGATAACCTTCTCATATCTATCAAGTCGATTTCCACGTGTGAAAGAAATTTATTTGCGATGATGGGGTGTACCACTGGTTTCTTCAGATGGTCTGCAACGGATTTTTGTTGTTCGTGAATGCTGCAAAGAGATACAAATAGTTTCACAACTATTTGGGGTATCTCAGCATAGTTATTTTTTATATAATTTTCAAGTTTGTCTCGTCCGCGGTGAGCGATGGCCGAATGACTGTGACACAAAATTTCATGGAGTTCTCTCTTTGGAACAACGTATTTTTGCTCCTTACTCACAATTTTGTCGTCTTCGTTTTTGAAGTTCCACTTCTTTCTCTTGATTGTATTTATTTCATCTTGTGTTAGTACATGTACTTCGGTTTCCTTGTTTTGAAGGCATTGGGTAGCTTTATCGTACAGTTCATCGTCGATAAACAGGTTGACTTTGCTCTTGCTTGTTTTTCTCGAAGCCTTTAATTCGTCTAGTTTTTGGTAAAAAGTATCTTTGTTTACACATGGCGTTTGGGCTGCCATTTCAAAGTTTGTCGAGTTGCAACGCAATGTACTGAGATCTTTGTTTCAAAGTGATTGTCGAAAAAGTCGAAGTCTCAATTCGTTTCAAATGCGCATGTACGAATAATTAAATAAATTAAAATTTGGCCGAGGTGACCTGGTACCTAGAAAGCATATCAATGAGAAATATTGTGAAATTTCCAACTGGTGTCGTGGTGGTACAGTGGATAAGAAGGCAGTCTAGAGATCGAGAGGTTGGTGGTTCAATTCCAGGTAAGTGGTACATTGCATGAAAAGGAAAAAGGTGAGTTATGGGGGGGGAATGGATGGGAATTGCAGGGGGGGTAGAAGAGAGGACTGGATGGGAGGGAGAGGATAAGAGGACCAAGTGGTCAGAGGGGGGGAAAGAAGAGAAGAGGGGAGGGGAGGGCAAATTTCTTGCTTTTTTTTTTTGTGTGTACTATTCTTTTTAGACCCCCCCAAAAAACCAGGCCCCTATTTTTTAAACTACACCCCATAAATAAAAGCCCTTTTTAGACAGTTGATAAATAACCTAGGTAAAAAAAATTTACCTAGTTTAAATATTATGAACTAGGTGGAAAATTTTAACCTGGGTTTAAAAAAATTTGACCTGAAAAAAATTCCAAACTACAACATATCTATCAAAATAATTGGTGACACTTTACTTGGACAGACAAAAACTATTATTGAATGGACCATAATATAAATTATCACGTTTGCTGCATACAGTCAGACAACGATATTGAATCAGACAACGATATTGATTTTGAATTGAGCCAACATTAATAATTCAAACAAGAAGTTCTGAACTTGTAATCATACATAGTCTGATGCATGCTACTTTGGATTGAGTAAATTTGACATAGCTTAGAAAGTGACAATTCAAAGACTCAATGTTTGGACACTCCTGTCTAGATAGTGACTTCATCAGGCCAGGGGAGATCCAATGCTATCGCAAGAGTCCTTTTATGCTACCGATTTGCTAAAAAGGGAAAGGGCACACCTATTTATAATAATTAGCATCCCTTAATTTATTTTAATAAGGTGCAAATAGGTGTCATGTAAAAGGGTGTCATCATCACGATTCGAAGGAGTATGGATGGCAGTGTGGCCCAGTGGTTACGGTGCTTGCATTGAGATCCCGGGTTCAAGACCCGCTCTGACCACTCGTTGAATTTGATCCTGGTTGTCCCTGGTTCAACTCCCCAGCTGGACTTGTAAATAGCCAACTGGTTTGCCTCCAGCCAGTTAGGATTCTTAACAGTTGTTGTTGTTCTGTTCTGTCATTTTGTTGTGATTCATTGGCCCTGAAAAGCCCCTATAGGGAGCGGTCAGTTAAGTATTGTATTGTATTGTATTGATTTCCCAAGCTTCCAAAGAACAGCATTGATGGTATTGCCAAAGTGCTACTAGTAAGAGCGGTTTTCAATTGAGTGTCGTAAAACCAAAACCAAAGTAATTACTTTGACCAATCAAAAAGGACTTAGACAATATTCCAGTAAACCAATCAATACTCGAAGTAATTACACGTAGCCGACACAAAGCGCAGGAAAATGTGCATGTGCGAGCCACGATTGGTTTTGGTTTCATTTGTGATTGGTTGAAAAAGTGGCGTGGGAACTTTGAAGCAATCACTGAGTGAAGTAATGCAAAACCAAAGTAATTCGCTAAAATTACTTTCGATACTCAATTGAAAACAGCTCTATGCAGGAGTTGAACCTGCAACCATCCTATTTACATGCTTGGATGCTCTACCACTGAGTGATAGGATACCTGTGGGAGTCAGGCCATTAAACTAGGATGACACTCTGCCAGTGGATAATTACTCGTACAGGCAGCGTCACATGATATATAAGAAAAGCAAACAAGCAAGTACATGTACCAGTTTCAGGACACATTTCATCCAACAGTTTCACCATTCCTTCTCCCTGCTTTTCAGTCCACATTTTGATTGGGGAACCTCCACCGATCTTTTCATACTGTTCCTGGATTTTAGGGGTTCTTCTCCTTGCAATCCAAGCAGCCATCTTGCTGTAATATTTCAAGGTTGAAAGAATTTCATAGTTTAAATTTCTTAAGGACGTTCGCGCCAATTGTTTCTGCGCATCCTTACTGCGCACGCAAATGCACACGCCACGTCATACATGAGCGCGTGCACTAAGTAATAAAATGAGAACTGATAGGGCAAAAGGCCATTGCTATAGCTTTGCCTGGATTTAACAGTCTTGGACGTTCGGTGACCCCAATTTTTCTTTCCAGAAACGGATTTTATTTACAATTATCTCCACGTTGTCCAAAAATGAACAAAAAATCAATGTGGGAAGTTAAAAAAATTTCACGATTTCTGCTCACGGGACATCAAATCCTGCCATCTTGCGGCGGCAAGGCGCGTGAAACTGTGGTCGCTAAATGCGAACTTGATCTTTAAGGAACCTCACCAGTTGACTAAATTCACTTGATAAGTCCACTTAAACAATATTTGGCAGAGAAGATTTCACTTCAAAGATTTAATTGCAATATATTTGGGTTTACAGACACTGGCCTTATTCGCTAACGAAGCCCAATTTTGTCACATTTTGGGTGTTTTTCCGGGCATGTTCTCTCCAAAACGAAGTCGGTGACCCCCTATTTTTTTTACATTTCTGACATAACTAACTCATCATCTTACAGTGGTAAAAGTTTCAGAAAAAAATCAATGTTGAAAAATTTTCGCACGAACGTCCTTATTAGCAGGATCTGGTCATGTCCTTTAATCTTAGTACGGTGATATAAAACCATCCCCAAGAACACAGATTGAAAGTACATGTAAAGTGATTTTATTATTATTATTATTATTATTATTATTATTATTATTATTATTATTATTATTATTATTATTATCATTATTATTAAAAATAGAAGAGTAACCAGGTTTTGGAAACATACAGTATATTAATTTAATGTAAAAAAGCGTTCTGTGGGAAAAATGTAAAAAACCGTAAGCTTTTGGCTTCCAGACTAAAGCCTTTAAAAACTGAGATGTAAATGCATGAGATGGAAATATATACAAAATGGAATTGTGAAAAAAATTGTAAAAACGGTACAAGGTTAAAAACTCGCGAATCTAAAAAAAACAGAGTATTGTGTTGGCAAAGGCTTGGAGTTATTGTCTGCTTCATTAGTGTTAGCAGTGTGCCAAGATTGTAAAGTTTTTCGAATTCGAAAGTTTTCTTTGTCAATTACTCTGGCATTGTTGAAGTCAATACTAAGAGTGATTCTTATGCCAAGCCGCCTGCACTCCTTTGAACTGTAATGATGACAGCCTTTTTCCTGAAACTTATCGGTATTTGCACCTTAGTGCAATTATCTAAGGTGCGTCCTTTCCCTTTTTAGCAAATTGGTAAATTGGGATGCTTCAGGTGTCAATGGGTTAACAAACCAATAACAAATTTTTGCTGAGGAAATGAAGTTTTTGAAATGCCACTGAAGGGCTTTAACTCAATTAGAACCTAAAGCACCCCCAATCAGTGAGTAAAATCATCTGGCGTTAGCCACAGTAAAATCCATAAGTCTGACTGTCAAGTGGGGAAGGGTTAAGGCTGTTAAAAATAAAAACAATTGCCATTGAACAGAATCAGGATGGCTGAAAGGGGTGCTATTATGGTTGTATTAAAGAGAACAAATCTCTCTCAGATTCCTCCAAAGTTATAGCTCCAAAAGTTCTATGATACCTTTACTGTAAAAATGCCTTGGGTACTTTCCTTTTTGTTGAAATTTTTGTACAAACCTTTGGGCTGGCAACACCATAAGATCTCGATCAGAAAAGAGACGAAACAGGAAACTGTGAACTTCAGTTGTCGTCTCTGGCCCTCCCATGTTCAACAGCATGATACCTGTCTTTGGTTTCATGTTGACTTCAGCTGAACTAAGACAAAACAAAATAATGTGGCATTGTTAAAAGTTATTAAAATAACATTCAAACTCGCACATTGCATTTTAGGCATTCTCATTGGCTCACTAAATCTTGCCTATTAGCTGTATGATTGCACAAAGTGTGACTATAAAAGATAAAAATTTGTTGCAGGAAGCAAAATGGAATGATTTCCGTACAGGTCCCTACTTCATTATGCATGCAGAATAAATTAATTATTCATTCGCGCTATTGTTTTCTAGAAAAATGCATATACCCAAGGGAATGAGAATATATACATGGCTAATTTGTACTTACGGGATGATCAAAAGTGGATCTCATTCTCTCTCTCTCGCTCCCTCCCTCTCTTTTTTCACCCTCTCTCTTTTCTTTGCCCTTTTTGCTCACGTCTCTCTTTCTTTTCGTCCCAGCTTTCCTCTTTCGATTCCTTTGTCCTGTCTGTCTTCTCCAGATCCCGCTCGGCTTTTTCTGTCCTTTTTTCGAAGTCTCTCGCAGTCTGCCTTGAACTCCGTACCACTGTAAACCTCTGGATTACTTGTCCCTCTTCTAGACCACTGAGCTAACGTGTCAAGTTGCTAATTCACACCTTGATAATGATATTTCTTTGGAATTCTGGACGACAATTTACATAACAATGATAAGTAATTATATACGCGTGCCGTGCCGACTACCAACAAATGCACTGATTTTGCTTCTTTTGAAACAACGTCACCCCTTAATAATGCTAACCGTAACCCTTTAGGTTTAAGGTTGAACCCAATAAAATTCTTTTGGAGGTTAATCGAGTATATCTGTGAATGTCTGAATTGCTTGTTTTTTTCATCCCCCGTGCTGCACACTTAAAAGAACACTGCACGGAAGAGTATACCTCCTTGTGATTGGGGCATCATATATGGGAAATTTTTTATGCACGATTTATTGCAATATAAAATCTTTGAGTCGACGTTAACCCCTCTTTTTCATCAAACTGTGAATTTTGAAACTTAAGTATGGCCGCCTCTCAAGAATCAACTATTAACTTATGGAAACTATCCCGACTTTAAGCCGATCACGAGCGGTGCTTAGAGTGGTGCAAAGAGCACAATCTACTCTCGTTGTCAATGAAATGCCCTAAACCTGAGTGCGGAAACGCACTCAAATGGCAAAGACGAACTGCATCGGGGGATGAATTTGTTTGGCGATGCTCTAGAAAAAACTGCAATGGACAAGCTTCAATCTGCCAGAAGTCATGGTTTTCTGCTAGTAAGCTTTCCCTTGAAAAAATATTAGCCCTAACTTACGCTTGGGTGCATAAATTCACCACAACACAAGCAGTGCATGAAACCTCGTTAGATGAAGAAACCACCTCAACAGAAACGGTGATAGATTGGCATAACTATTGCCGGGAGGTTTGTGCAGATAGAATAATGAAACAACATGCGAGGCCAATAGGCGGTCCTGGTACAACCGTTGAGATTGATGAGTCCAAGTTTGGCAAGATGAAGTATCACAGAGGTCGCTACATCGAAGGACAGTGGGTCTTTGGTGGCATTCGCCGGGAAACCAAGGCCTGCTTCCTTGTTCCGGTAGAGCGCAGGGATAAAGAGACACTCTTACCAATTATCCACGCTCAAATATTGCCTGGAAAACGCGTGATGAGCGACATGTGGAAAGCTTACAATTGCCTACAAGACGAGGGCTATCATCATCTCACAGTTAACCATCGCCTAAACTTCGTTGACCCAGACACGCTTGCCCACACGCAGCGCATTGAAAGTACATGGTGGGGAGTAAAACGAAGTGTGCCTCGTACAGGAACATCCATGGATCTGTTTGAAAGCTACCTACAGGAGTGGTTGTGGCGTCAGCAAAACAAAAGTGATCCATTTGGAAACATCATTGAGCATATCGCTGATTTGTACAATGTGCGATAAAGAGCCCTCTCTATGCACTGCTCGTGATTCGGCGAAAAGAGCCGTACATTATACAGGAAAGAAAACAAACCCTCACTTTGCAGTGCTTTGGTGAATTGACAAAGAAGCGAAGGACAATTTTAAGAGCAAAAAGAAGGTAGGTATTCAATTTCTGCAAACTTTTATTTGGTCCGTTTGTTTTGTATATGAGAATCTGAACCGTATTTGTACAAAGATTTCTTAAAATTCCACTTCTTTCTCTTATTTTAAAATTGACAAATGGCTAAAATTGCGGGAAAAGTGCAAAAATTAAGTTGAAAATGTTCGATTTTCCGTATTTCAGTCAAAAATTTTACCGATTTTATTTAAGTCCATATAGACTTAGAAAAAGACCAAACAAAGCGCTACACTCCCAAAGGGCGTCTATTGTTATCGCTATTGTTTTCTTGAAACGAAAGGACCGTATGCATAATGAAGTAAGGACCTGTGCTGAAATCTTGCCAGCAAAATTTCCAAGTATCCAAAGTTTATTAAAGTTTAGTTTAAAAATCATTCCTTTCACACCTCATTGGCTTAATTTACCATTTCAAACCCAATGCTTGCTTATGGAATGTTGTGAAGCTACTGTATTTCTGTCAATAGTACCTCTTCACTACATGCAAATTCCTATAAATCGTGTACATGTAAAAATATTTCAAAATAAACCTCTCTTTTCAGAGAGTGAACAATAAGGAGAAACCCTGAATAAAGGACTCATTATGATCAATTGTAAAATAGTTGTGTTTATGTGATAAGAGAAGACCGGCAGTTACGTAAGACTTCATTGTTATGTAAGGGTTTTTTTAATTTTCAACAGAGAAGGCAAACTTTGAAGGATTGAATCACTCAAAGTGATTACAGTTGTTTGTTTTCCCCAAAAAAACTTTTGTCGCTTTCAAAAGCTGACACATCATGACGAGGAACTTTTAAAGCTTGTATAATACATTAATTCACCCAACTAAGGGACGAAGTCAAATCAACAACAAACATAATGTACACGGAGCATAGAAACCACTAAAAATATAACTTTTAATTATATAGATTGCTTACGTATCAAACATTTTTGGTTGAGCAACCGCATTGGCCAAAGCTGTAGAAGAGGTAACGATATTTCTGCATCTCCCTGCATGTGACAAGAAACATCTCCATAAAAGTTGTCGAGTTTGTGACGAAAACTCGAGAGACACATCTGAAATTTTTGGAAAAAATAATGAAGACAATTCAAGAGACATTCAACCGATATAGTATACATAGAATACCCACTGTAATTTGCCATGACTTTAGAACGGAGTCGAGCAGCCATTTTACCAACACGCGACGCAGAAAATACCTAGGGAAACTGGTAAGGAGTGTTGTCGGAATGTAGTGTTTTGCAAGCAGAAAGAGAACAGCAGAGCCTTGGTTGGCGTGCTTTCTAACAAACCTCTTGTCCTCAGATTACCTTGCTATGAAGAAAGAAGAGGAAGAGTTATTAGAACTCGCCGAGGAGAGAGAGAATGAAACACCTGATATAGAAAGCGACGCCCGTGACATTGTTGAAGATGAGTTTGACACAGAGTTTTGGGTTAAGGTAACCAATCTCCTCGTGAATTCCTTAAATATCTCTACCTCTTGTACTTAAGTTCATTTTTGTCAAAATATATTTATTGTATTCCATGGCATTCTACATGTAGTGGCAAATAATTCATAGTATTGTCAGTATTTTGGGCTCAACATTTACCAAGTGAAATTTAAATTATATAACAATAAATAATTCAAATTTGGTAAGAAAATTAGTAATAATTTATTCATCAATACATGTATATTAATGAAAAAAGATATTGGATCTTGGATGTTTCGCATAAGTGGAAATTCTTTTTCTTCCAAAAAATTAAGTCAAAGAAGATTTTATTCATTTGTATAGTTGAATTATTTATAAACAATTAAAATCAGAAATGAATGAAATTGAAGAGAGGAGGAAAAATCCAAATTCCTGTGTGTGTGCGCCAAATTCCTATGCCTTTTTGTTATTAAGGATAAAACTAAGGCCGAAAAATGTGCCGTTTTAAAGAACCAAAGACATTTCTAGGGTGCCAACACATCAAACTTGAAGCTTTCATTTTTTGAAGCTTTCATTTTGGTGTTTTTTCACCACCTCCCACCCCCACTCCCCCCCCCCCCCCCAAAAAAAAAAACAAGAAATTGCTAACACAGGCTCCCCAAGCTCAGTGTGAGGGAAAGCCAACAAAAATATGGGAATCCCGATAAAAGACTTGAGAAGACAATTATATGGAAAAATGTCAACCTTATTGCCATTGTGGGTCGCTATCCTTCCTGTGTGTTTTTTTTTCCAGATTTGAAGCGATTTGAGCCGTTTTCAATTCCTCAGTTGTCAACACTATAATTAAATCTCAAGGCTGCATGCTAAATTCTCAGGAGCCCACCAAATTGAGTCAAATATTCCTGGATAAAATGTTCCAGCCATGGTTACAATTCCACATCAGAATCAATTGACAAAGATCAAACTTTCATTTCAACCTAGCAACAAAGCAATAGCAGCCCTGTGAGCAACCTCAGGCAATAGTTTCACATCCACTCAATCGGAAGGTGGATTTCTCAGCAAATGCAATTTTGGACAGTTGAACTTTGTTACCTGGGTTTGTAACCCTGCTCACTTTAAAAAAGGGTCCTAGACCACAGCTTGTCATCAAAACATTTTTTTATTCCCTTGCATCCCAACATGACTGCATTGTCTCACTCGTCCAATCACAGTCAGGCCTCCTTCATGTTGACAAACTTTAAAACACATTAAATTTTTAAAAAATATGTCATTGATAAACTGTGGTCATGGACCATTTTTTAAAGTGGGCAGGGTTACAAAGCCAGTTGCAAAGTTCAACCATCCAACATTGCTGAGAAATCCACCTTCCAAAAAATGATTGTGGTTCTGATCAAGTGGACAAATTGCCACCTGAGGTCGCTCGTAGGGATGCTTTGGCGTTGTTTGTGGGTTGAAATGAAAGTTTAATCTTTGTCAATTCATTCCGATGTGGAATTGTAACCATGGGAACATCTTATCCAGGAATATTAGACTCAATTTGGTGGGCTCCTGAGTATTTAGTGTGCAGCCTTGGGATGTTATTATATCGTTGACAACCATGGATTGAAAATGGCTCAAATTGCACCGAATCTGGAACAAAAACACACAGGAAGGAAGCGACCCACGATAGCATTATGGTTAGGCTTGTTAATTGAGATTTTTTGGTATAATTGTCTTCTCAGGTCTTTTATCAGGATTTCCATACAAATCCTTATAGTGTCGACTTTCCTTTCATTCAAACTGAGATCGGGGCCCCATGTGTTACTACATGTAAATTTCTTCATGTTTTTGCCAAATTAAGAA
>OX421445.1:5169007-5171507 GCA_949126865.1 Montipora capitata | reverse complement strand
CACTGACCTTTACTTTGATGTGCTTTGAGTCTATACTATGGATAAAGTTATCTGCCCTTTGAACAACTGAGGCCAGATGTGTAGTAGATTTTTGGTTGAAGAGCTCAGGGCAAAACCCTCCTGTTGGGTTTTCAATTTTGTCAAAGTGAGACAAAGTTAAATAAATGGTGCAAGGGTTTTGCACTGTGGCAAGATGTATTGTGAAAAAAAGTTTATTATTCTCCTTCACAGCCTTCAAGGAATGTGTTATGTCATTTTTCTGTTAGCCTTGTCGTATTCACTGATATTTGGGTCAATAAGAGCCGAACCAACTCACTACAAAGGTGCTGCTGATGTTCTGCGTGGGTTATGCGAGATTCTGACCTTGCTTATGACGGTCTTTTATATCTGTGAGGAAGTCAACCAAATGAGAAAGTAAGCAGTAGTTGAATTTTATAATTTGCTATTTCGCTTTGGAACAGTCACGATGACATCCACAGAAAGCCAGGCCTCAGATTCATTTTTTTAGATTCAACTAAAATAATAACCTTTTGACGCCCATTCAGAAAGATATGAAATTTCATATAGTATAGACATTGTAAAATCCTTTATAAGCGTGTTCTTGAACAAAGAGATTGTATTCTTGTAGAAATACTTTGGACAAGGAAGTAACTTGAAGAGAATTGCACTTGTGGTGTATGAGGCCACCTAAGCAGAAACCGCCACAAGTCAAAAAGGGACTTTGCCGAGTGCTGGAACATGTAGATGTAGATTGCGCAATTTGGGAAAAAAAACAGCGTTTTACAAATAAACATTCACCAATAGGCCATTTTCATATATTAAAATTCAGATTGAAAGAGAGGTTTAGAGGACGAAGACAATGGAAAGTGGATGATATGCCAATATCTTTCACATTGATTGCAACTTGTTTCTATTGTTTTTGTCATCACTGCGTCACTGTCAAGCTGAATATTGATATTTCGAAAATGGCTTATTACAGGATACAGGTATATTACGAACTTACAACTGACCAGCTCCGTACCCTCCCCCCGCGATAAAAAAAAACGGCGCGGGGGGGGGGGGGGGTACGGCTACAGGTAGGCTAAACATCTCCCAGATAGCCTGATAGCCCAGTTGGTAAAGCAACTACAGTGCATGCGCAATCGCGCGGTCATGGGTTCAAATCCCATATATTTGAGCCTGGAGTTCTTCAGACTTCTTTCAAAAGTTGCTCCAACCTCGTTCCCAGGGTCTCTCTTCTCTGCCTGCTTTGTCGTTGAGAAGGCAGAGAAGAGAGACACTGGGAACGAGGTTGAAGTTACTCAGGTCATCAACTGTGATGTTCACTTTAACCGAGAATTTAAGTGGCAATTAATTTCTTATTCTTCTAATAATAATACGGCATTTTTATCCTCTTTCAGAGAGAGGCACTCCTACTTTCATGAGTGGGTGAACTTGTTTGACTGGTTGGGCCTGGTTTTAATCTTATCTATTATTCCTTTGCGGTTTGCTGATCGTAGTGAACAATGGATGGTGGCCTCTCTAGCCTTCCTTTTCAATTTTTTACGGATATTCAAGTTTTCTTGTGCGACAAGGTAACCTTTAAACCACGTAACCTTGAGAATTGAACCGAATTTCAGTAAATGATGTAATGGTCGCCCACTCCAATGGGCCTCTCTTATGTAAAGCCACGTTCTCACGTTGTTGTAAGAAACATATAATTGAACTGCAGAAAGAAGCGTTCATTCACCGGAGTAAAAATACAACAGTTAATCTGCTCCATTTCGACAATTTAGATCCTAGCAGAATGGCCGGACAATTGTCATATAAAGGTAGTTTATCCCACTAGTGGAGGATCTCATAGCTCAGTGGAAGAGCATCCGAACTAGTAATCGGAAGGAAGGTCGTAGGTTCGACTCCTACAGTGGAGCACTCGGATTTTTCCGATCATCCCCTATAGCTCAGTGGTAGAGCATCCGAACTAGTAATCGGAAGGAAGACCGTAGGTTCGTCTCCTGCCAAGGAGCACTCGGATTTTTCCGATCATCCCCTATAGCTCAGTGGTAGAGCATCCGAACTAGTAATCGGAAGGAAGACCGTAGGTTCGTCTCCTGCCAAGGAGCACTCGGATTTTTCCGATCATCCCCTATAGCTCAGTGGTAGAGCATCCGAACTAGTAATCGGAAGGAAGACCGTAGGTTCGACTCCTACGAAGGAGCACTCGGATTTTTCCGATCATCCCCTATAGCTCAGTGGTAGAGCATCCGAACTAGTAATCGGCAGGTCGTAGGTTCGGCTCTTTCACAGAACCTTTCGAAACTTTTCTATCCCCGAGTCAATATCGATAAATAAACCAGAAGCGTGCTAAGATTTTACATGATAAATAGTTTCATGTGTAGTATAGCACTGCACTGGCATCGTAGAGGTCATTGATTCAAATCTCATTCAAGCTTCCCTTTCATTTCGCTTAAGGACGGTGCCTACTAATTCAAAGGTATTTTTGCGCGGTTTACTAAACATG
>OX421445.1:5154007-5159007 GCA_949126865.1 Montipora capitata | reverse complement strand
TGCAATTGGGAAGTTAATGGTTTTCGCACTGTATTTAAATTAAACTGTATTTTAACAATACTTAGGCGTAATGTTTCCATTCCAACCACTGATAATTTTATAGTAACAGAATACTTCGTTTCGTTGCACTACTTAAGGAAGACCATGGTTGGTATGAATTCTCACTTAGTTTGTCACCGATATATTTAACAGTTGTAATTTTTGTTTTATGCGGACTCGTCGAAATCGATAATAGTAATTAACAATGTAAGGTAAACGAATTTTCCCAGTTTCTCTTAGTGCTGTTTTATTTCTTGGAACCAAGGAATGACCATTAATTTTGGTCAACATGGTGCAAAAAAATTAACCAAAAAATACAACGGAGAAGTTTGTTGTTTCAGACTGCGGGTAACCGACTTTTTATTTTATCAGGGAAAGTGAATAGCGAACATCTTGTATCTTCGCGTGTGGTAGCCTGCTTAACTAGCGGGACATTTTATCGCGAGATTATTTAAACTCGTGGGATTAAATTGATGGTTGTACCTTTGTCACCATGCCACTCGCAGCCAAACCATCGATTTACTCGCCGATGTTTAAATAATCCCGCGATAAAATATCCCGCCAGCTGGTAGCTGCACAGCCGCGCAGCTACGAGTGGGGCATTATTCGTGCGTGCTCGCGTATCTTTTCGCTACAAGTATCCATAAAAATGGATAAATAAATTAGTTACGTGTACGAAACAACGTTAGACCACCACTAACAATAAGTTTTAACTTATTTAAATTCATTTTAAAATGAGCATGTACAGTTCATTGGCATTTAGCGCCTGTGGATAATATCGCATGTAATGTGTTTTGGGATACCGCACCTATTAAAGTCGAGGTCACTTTTTCTTGTTCTTGCCGTTCAGCCCACCTCCCTCTCATAGGAAGATTCTTGTGAGCGTGCAGAATAAGAAATAAGAAGTGCAGGTGTAAGCATGAAATGAATGTGCAAGAGTAAAATAAAACAATGTCAATGCAAGTGAAAGTTAACAATTATAGAAAATTTGGTCAGCGGCTCTCAACCGGCTCTTGAAGGTATCTGGACTTGGGGCCAGCACAACAGAATCTGGTAGTTTATTCCAATCGTGAATCGTCTTGGGGAAAAAAGTCCTTTGATAGTATGAAGTACGAGAAAAGGGCACTTTAAGGCTACTACAGTTAAGGTGTCTGGAAGATCTAGTCGTTGTTAACGAAGGTTCTTGTGTGGCCAGGTTCACCACACCCTTATGAATCGTGTAAAACATACACAGCCGCTGCACCGTTCTTCTCTTCTGAAGTGACACCGATCCAAGTTGCTGTAGCATGTCACTGACAGGGCGAGGAGAGCAACCCTACGCTGAACCATTTCCAGCTGGTCGGTGTTCGTCTTTGTGTGGGGGTCCCACACGATGTCGGCATAATCCAATGTGGGACGGACGAGTGTGTTCGGGAATATCCACACTCAATTAAACACTCGAAAATTGGACTGTATATCCTTCGTTATTCCCAACAATGATCCACGTTCGCTCACACCGTACATACATTCCAACTAACAATAACTCTCTTTTCTTGATTTGGCATTTAAAGGTATAAGATATCTATTGTTCGCATATGATAAATCACTTAATGACTGTCCCTCGGGAAACAATTTCTTTTGTTTCCCTGGAATCTCAATGTTTCCCTCGGCAGTGCCTCGAGGAAACACTGAGATTCTCGGGAAACAAAATGCACTGTTTCCCTCGGGACCATGCAGTCATTAAGTGTTTATTATATGCCAAGGTCTTAAGAACAGGCCAACCGATTCTTAGATTTCTTCTAAGGAAACCTAGGGTTTTAGTGGCCTTATCAGGGGTGAGATTATCGTGCTTGTTCCAATTGAGATCCTCAGTTAACGTAACACCAAGATAGCCAGCTGATTCAGCTGAGTAGTAGAAACTTTATTACCGTGTCAGAACCTTCTAGTTTGGGAGATATCCCATACTAATGTGGGGCATAGTTAATAGAGGGGAATGGTCATGAAACCCGACAAATTTCTTTGTTGTAGGTTTTTGTTCTCTTTTTTGGCCTTGACCGTGCACAAAACACAATAGTTGTTTACTCCGTACTGAGGAACTAACCAATAGAAACTTGTTGGTTACGTAATTCATGCATAGTGCATGAGTTCAAACCAAAAGATTGTGCACGGTCGTGGACTTTCCAACCTAAATCTTGGCATCTTTGTTTGCTCCTTTGATGTTTGCCGAGCTTCCAAACCATTCCCCTCTATTAACTATGTGTGGGGTTTCCCATGTATAGATATGCGATAAGTCACTTCATCAAGTCCAGTCCTGTCTCGTCTTTCTGCCACTTTGTATGATGTCAGAGTGGCAGTTGATAGGCGACTTGAACTGTTACAATAATGAACAGAGCTTGATCGAACGCATGACCGCACTTTTGAGCCTCGCATTAGGCTACCGCTATGCTGATCCGTATTAAAGTGGAGGATACGGATATCTCAGCTTGCTGTCAACGTCAAGTTAGATTATTTATGTCAAGATGATTATTTTTGCACTCTCTCTCAAAAAATGGATTCCGATAACGAAAAAAAGTTCTAGTCGAAATTGTTGAAATAATATTAAGACTGAAAACGGAGAAAAGCACATGCGACAAACGCGGTGGCGTCGATCATTACCTTTTGTTGGGACAAAACGACACCAATTAACAACTGCTTTTTGCGTAGGTTCACATTTTGTATCTTTGCATAGGACAATATCAAGAGTGGATAATGGTTCCATTATCCTCTCTTGACAATGTACAATTAACAATGATGAAAGAAAATAACAAGGTAATTTGACCTTCACAAACAGTCTTTGGTCTCTCATTTCAAAGTCTTGATAATACCTTTTACGTATGGCTCGTGCTGCAGGAAGAGGATTGCACTTACCAACTGGAGTGAACCCTGGTGCTAAAACGCAAGTCTTCTCTCAGGTATCAGTTTGGTTTGTTACCCAGAAAACATTTGCTCGACCTAATCCCTCGGAGTTACTTCGTTCAGAGCATTCCTGATTCCTAGTTGTTTTGATGCTTTTAGATTTCTGTTATTCTTGTGCACGTTTGTCAGTTTAATGCATTTTATCATTCCATGCACGGTGTAGTCTCCGGGAGGAATTTTCAAGAAAATTGGTTAATTTGAAATCCTCGTCTTCCAGAAATATGGAAGGTAGAGATTCCTACCTCGTTCGAGATGAGAAAGCGTTAAATATTTTATTTATATCACCGGATTTGGTCAGCTTTCTTCCAAAATGGAACGGCTGTGAAGTTCACAGTTCAAACGATTTCGGTTTTTGACACTTTGCTCCCATTAGAAATATTACATTCAAGAACTGATGAGTTTTCTCTGTTGCTTGAAAAAAATTGCTCCAATCTGAAACAGCACTGAGTTGTCACGTTCCGCGTATAAGGCCACCTGGCATTCTGTTTCCTCCCTGATCCGTAGTAACTGAGGAATGTTTTACTTAAAACCACCAATGTTGTCTTGGAAGAGAGATCATTTCATCTAGGAACAATTATTCAGACTTGCTTTGAATTTCGCCTACTTTTCGACAACAGAAGACCAATATAGTGGCAAAATGGTCTCCCGGGTTGAGGGGTCACCGGATGTTAATTGCTTTTATCTGAAAGAGGAATACGACCGTCCAGAGGGATAAAAGTTAAGATAACCACAACTTCCGACGCAGATATAGATCATGTTTTTGAGAAATCGACCCAGCTGAATTTTGAGCATAATATTTTCGATCTCTCAAATAAAATCTCTATTACGGGAATCAACACTTAATTTAGGCTCTTCTGAGTTGATTCTGAGAGTCCAAAGTAGACACGCAATACAGACTCCTCGTTTTTGTGAGAATACAAATTTGTTGTATTTCTTTAAAACGGTCAATTTCGTTTTGGTACCACCGAGTGCGCCGCTTTGGTGTCACGTCTGAAATGGCAAACTTAACGTAAAAATGTTTTTATGCCAACATTTGTTCACATTCTTGGGCCGTTTCACGCCTCTCGCCATAACCCTACTAAAAGAAGAAAACTGAGTAGACAATGTTGGTGCATTATGAATGACCGTAAAGTAATAGCAAAAAGTGGTTAAAAAAGGGGAAGGAAGGGCTCATTTTTTTTCGCAGTTATTCGCATCATGTTTTTTTTATTTTATTTTATATTAGAACGTTTAATTTTGGAGTTGATGCTGAACGTTGTTATCAGCGATTTGAGCCTGAAAACGTTCTTGACATGTTCTCAGTTAAAGTTGTGTGGCCGTTAGTACTAAGTTCGACTACAAACGGAGTCAGCTTCAGAAAACCACATTGCTAACGTTAAAAACGTCCCATGGAAAGTATAATTTGAGTTAATTGTCCTATTAGACTACAAGTTTGCATTTCTTTTACCCGGCTTTTTTTATACTACTCACAACCAACTCACTGACTCTCAGCCTAGGTATGTTTTTAGTATTAGTAGCCCATATTAAAATTCAGTTCTAAACAAAAGGCATCATCTCGAGGCTCTGGGGAATTAGCCTGCAAACGCAGACGTATACGACCGCTGGAAATACGTCTGCGTTCGCAGGCTACTGGGGAATAAATTAGCATACAAATCGTTTTATTTATTCCGCGGAGTATCGAGAAGATGCCTTTTGTTAAGGAAAACCCGCGCGTAACATCACCCAATTCCATCTAGTCGCGGGTAGCTTACCTTTCTTTCCTATCCCTTTAGGATTGCCGATTATGTCCACTGTTCTACTGCTTTACACACAAGCCGACCAGCCTCGTAGTGTACAGCTAAAACACTTTTTACAGGAAAAACTTGGAGCCTTAGTTCACATAATCACCGCGCGTGACGCCCTCGTGGACGATTCCACTTTGGAGGATCAGCTTTTCCAGAGCGCGTGTGTCGTGTTTGTGTACACTCAAGAAAGCGAGAAGCATCTTGAAGAAGGAGCCTTTGACTTTGACAGTGATTTTGTGATAT
>OX421445.1:5134007-5149007 GCA_949126865.1 Montipora capitata | reverse complement strand
ATTCTCCGCCATTTTGCATCCTCAGTGTTGGAAGCCGGGAGAAGGTTTCAACGATTTGCCATTTATCGGAAAGCTAGGCGAAGTTTATCGAGACAAAGCGGAGAAACTTCATTTGTTTGTGCGCACAATTGAGCCTGACAAAACTAAATTGGAGGCTTTTCGTGCGAAAGGAGAATGTTTGCCAGAAAATTTAAAACAAATGGTCGTCCTGGAATTCGACTGGTTTCCCATGTCTTTCCAAGGTTACGTTGAACAAAAGAAAGGAAACAGTGTGAAATTTGATGTGATTCACTTTTTACACAGTATTTATTACGTTGATGTAGAAAATGCACTCAGGCATTGTTATGAGTGTGAACTTGGGGAAAAAGGGATAATTTTCTCCTTTACCCAAGACAAAAACGGTCCATATGTTCGGTACGGCAAAGCACTTTCTTCCGAAGGGGTAATTTTGAGTCCCGGCTCCTATTACAGTAATAAAGAGGTTACAGATGTAGCAAAAAGGTATGGCTGGAATTATGTTGAGTGCCCAGGAGAGGGAACTAATGGCGACCTATCGGCTATCTTTGATCCTTTGTCAGAAAACGGAAGCCGCTTACTGGATTTTCTCACGCAACGCATCAACACGAGAAGGACTGTAAGCAAAGAAAAATTACAGAAAATTCTCAACTTCTGGGAAAGTGAATGCACTGAAATTGATAATGGCAGAATGATGATCTCGGCTTAACTGCAGAATACCCCGCCATTTTGAAGCTGCACCTCTGAAAAGGCTGGATACGCGGATACGCAGTCGAAAGTACCACCCCTCCCCAGGTAAACTTTAAACTATATTGAGAAGTGGATACGCGGATACGCGGATACGCAGTGGAAAACATGGATACCCGGATACGTGGATACGCGGACATCACACATGGGAACTGGATACCAACTTCGTGTAACGTACTTCAATGAATTTTAGCTTTCATTTTACGCTTCAGTTAACTTCACTTTTTCACGAGATCGTGTGAAGAAGAAAGAACTCGTTTACTGTATAAGCCTAAGCGCTCGTTTCAGTGATTAGGCCTAAGCATTCTCGCGAAATTTTGCGGTTTGGTTCTTACAATATATTTAGAAGTTTACTTGGGGAGGGGTGGTATTTTCGACTGCGTATCCGCGTATCCGCGTATCCACTTCACAACATACTACTTAGAAGTTTACTTGGGGAGGGGTGGTACTTTCGACTGCGTATCCGCGTATCCGCGTATCCACTTCACAATATACCTAGAAGTTTACTTGGGGAGGGGTGGTATTTTCGACTGCGTATCCGCGTATCCGCGTATCCACTTCACAATATACCTAGAAGTTTACTTGGGGAGGAGTGGTATTTTCGACTGCGTATCCGCATATCCACTTCACAATATACTTAGAAGTTTACTTGGGGAAGAGTGGTATTTTCGACTGCGTATCCGCGTATCCGCGTATCCACTTCACAATATACCTAGAAGTTTACTTGGGGAGGAGTGGTATTTTCCACTGTGTATCCGCGTATCCACGTATCCACTTTACAATATACCAAGAAGTTTACTTGGGGAGGAGTGGTATTTTCGACTGCGTATCCGCGTATCCGCGTATCCACTTCACAACATACTACTTAGAAGTTTACTTGGGGAGGGGTGCTACTTTCGACTGCGTATCCGCGTATCCAGCCTTTTCAGAGGTGCAGCTTCAAAATGGCGGGGTATTCTGCAGTTACTCCATGATCTCTTTTCAAACAAGAACTGTCATGATTTTGAAAGGAATTTAAATCATTTTGATTAAAAGATTACATTAGACTGCTAAGATCAAATCAGGGATATGTCAGTGTTATGCACCTATCAATGTTAAGCTGCTGGGGGGGAAGGAGGCCGGGCATAGGCGGGGGATTTGAACTCAGATCAGTTTTTCTGTTCAAATGCCCGGCCCCAGGGATGTCATCCTGGGTCAAAAAATTGCAAATGCCTCACCCCTGGGGCAGGGGCAGGGGTTCCAGAGCGTCAACGTCCATAAACTCCTGCCATTCCTCTTTGAATTGCTGAACCAAGATTTCGTCGGCAATGTTAATTTTGAATTCTGTTTTCACCGTTTTGATAAAACTCTCACCAACTACCAGAGCCTTGCGGCTCTCGCCGTACTGAACAAGAACCTAAATAGTAAATTTAATTAAATAAATTTATTATGCTTATGAATTCAAGCAAGCATACACAAGTTGCAAGAAGAAAACTCATGAATATTCAAACATGCAAAAAATATGCACCAGAACACAACACAAACAAAAGCTTTTCTATTGGATTACATCTCAACCTTGTTAAAAAAGATTTGATGACCTTTGTCTTACAAAATATTGAGCAGATTCACTCCCCTTTCTTTCACTCATGGCGTTGAGGGAATACCCTGGGTGCCAGAGGTTCTATTTTTCTTTCACGAGGAGCGAGCGGTTAAAACTGAGAGGCACCTCTCCGTTTTAACCGCTCGCTCCTCGCAAAAGAAAAATAGAACCTCTGGGTGCTTACCATTTAGCCAAATAATCTGGATGGAATGATCGTTACATAAAGGTAAGCGATTTTCCGAATTTAATGACCCACCGGATGAGAATGGTGCTTACTACACAGCATTCCATGCCGCATATTTACTTGATCTTGTGAGAAAGGGCCTGGAAACGGAAGGATTCTCGCAAATGGTAAGAGAATTTCGCGAATTCCGTTCTGAAGGACTACCTCTGGAGGTTGTCCACAATTTCAGAAAAGATTTTCTGGAAAATTGCCTTTCCATTTGACCTCAAACGGAATTTTCCGGATTTTTTGGCTAAATGGTAAGCACCCTCTGGCACCCAGGGTGTTGAGGAAATCACTGAGAATCGGTTTGCTTCTAGTGACTTCTGGGTAATTCCAAAATGGCGGTACTATTTTTCATTCTAACTTTCTCGGTCATTCAAGATGGCGATCAGCCAAGATGGCGTCAGTGGACTCCACTCTTCTAACAGTTAAAGTCAAAAGTCCCGACCCCCGGAACTCAACGAATGATCAAAAGTCCACGGGCAGACTTGTAACGTAAAATCCCTCTCCTATGCCCGGCCTCCCCCCCCCCGGCGACTTAACATTGATAGGTGCATTAACGTTAACAACCAAACAACCAATCACGTGACATTACATGCCTTTTGCGTTTCAACTTATCAACTTTAGCACTCTTAAGTCTAACATAGACTTAATAGATTTATTATTGAGTAGTGGGCACACATGATACACCTGAGCCTACAAAAAAAGAATTGGATAATCCTGCTTAATGAACTGTTGTGTCTTAAATGGCCAGTACCTTTTAATAACAAAATCTGATGGCTACACCTGACTGCAACTTTCAAAAGAGAGCTGAGAGTAAAAGAGAAACTGGCCTTACTGAAAACATCCTTACTTGCAGTCTTGGGGAACTGAATTACCTGAGGTGAAAAAACAAGTAAGCATTTTTTCAAGTCCAGTTTCTCATGCTAGAAAACATAAGGAGCTGTAATCAAGAATCAAGCCATAAAAACAGACTCTCAAATTCATCGGCCCATGCTGTAAAGTACAGCCTGTGAATTGAACAATCATGTTATGTAGTCAAAAAGCAGTTAACGTTAAGTCTTGGGCTTATATAACCAGGCATAACTGCTTTACTAATTAGGGTGACTGTAAATCAAATCACATGACACTAAAGAAAAATCAAATCAAAATTTGATTAATTAAGGTATTTATCAAGAAGTGGAAACTGGATTACCAAGACAAAAACCTCTCCAAGCAGACTTGAGAAGAAACAAACTCAACTTGCATAATAATGATGTTGAGTCAAGAATCGCGCATGGTCACATCGGTGGAATGCGAGTCCTCTTTCCGTAGCAGCAACATTCCTCCATTCCACAAGAACATAAGAAAAACTCTGACCTCTGTCCTTGTGTGTGTTCATTTACACTACTTTGCCTGAAGCTCAGATGGATTACTAAGCACTTAAATTCATTTGTAATTAATATGATAAACTGTTGAAATGTTATTATTGTTATTGTCATACACCTACTACACCTACTATAGGTGTCATAGGTCCTACAGCCACTACATGTACACCCACTAAAGCTACTTAACCAGGGTTCCTGCTACTCCTTGAAGTCCTTGAAAAGCCCTGGAATTTAATTTTGGACTTGAAGAGCCCTTGAAAAAAAGGATTTTGTGGAAAACTGCTTGAAAACTCCTTGAATTTTTGCTTGGGTGAAAATTGTTGAGAATAGACCATTTTCGAATTCTCACGGCTGAACTGGATCTAGCATGAAATGGAGGCTAATGCAGGCAAATCTTTTTAAATGCAAATTAATTTGCCTGCATTAGCCTCTATTTCATGCTAGATCCAGTCCAACTGTTAGAATACGAAACTGGCCTATTGCATCATGCTAAGTTAAAAAGACATTTCAAAAATTGAGCCCAAAATTGAGTATTAGGGAAACATTAAAACCAAAATTTAAAATGCCCGTGCGTGCACTTTACTTGCAGGATGTGGGCTTTTTCAGCAAAGAAAACATGCATGGCATAGAAATTCTCTTATAAAGACTCCTTGAAAGCTCAATTTCTTGCTCTTGAAAACTCCTTGAATACTCCAGACCTGGAATTTTATAGACAAAATCCAGCACAAACCCTGTACTACACATACTATGGATACTACAGTTACTACCCCTAATACCGCTACTACAGGTACACAGGTATTGATTGTGTGTACTATGGTGCCACTGCCTATCATAGGCCATAGGAGGGTATATTTTGTAGTGGTGCACCATACTCATGGGAAACCCATGAATTCTTTTTCTCATGGTAATCATGGTTAGCAGTATTGCTCATGGGCATGTATGCATGAAGTTGCCCAATAATTTAATAATATCCTAATAATAATAGTAATAATCAATACACCCAACATGGTGGCCTTTTACAACATACATCTTTGATATTGGACACCCATGTTATGATTAATTGACACCTGTCAAAACAAGGTATCTGCTGACCAGTATCACATGACCACATTGTGGGCTCAAGTTCAGAGATAATCGAGGACAGCTGTTGTTTTTAAGTTAACAGCTGACCAGGTACTGGTTTTCGATTGGATGGTAGACTCAAGCCAGGTAATCAGGACATCCAAACATAAATGAGACTTCATTTTTGGCACGCTTTCTGTGGCTTGACGCAGCTACATGGGCATACTATGTCAACTAAAGCTCTTAACAGTCTACGCTGTTTGTATTTGGGTGGAAAAGGATTTAGAAAATATTTTTCCTGCCTTTTTTGCTAGTTTTAATCCCGTGGGGGGGGGGGGGGGGTACTCGATGTATCACTGGTTGGGGAGGTGTGGCGCGGCCCCTCATACCCTGACCCTGTTTAAGACAAATATCGCTGATTTTCCTACCCATTTTAAGACAGAATTCCGATTTTTGATACCCTGTTAAGACATTTAACTCAGTTTAAGACAAAAATTGATAAATCGATACCCTGATTAAGACAAAAAATGATAAATTCGATACCCTGTTCAAGACAAAAATCCCGAAAAACATACCCTGGCTGGCCGCACGTCCCCATTAAGCCCCATTAACCCCCCCGGGGTTTTAATCCAAAAAGATGATTCCAAAGATTCGATTTCCAGTCAGAAGTTTATTTGGCACAAAGGAAAAGTCATGACTGTGATGGTATTTGGTAACCTTCTTAGTATGGCTGTACACTCTTCTTGTAATTAAACTTCCTATGTTAGGGGATGTTTATTATTTTTCTAACGCTTCTTGTTTTAACTTGTTTTAGATTGATTTGTTTGGTTTTCTTTATTTGATTGCTTTTTGTCGAGGGTAAACAAAAAAAAATTGAAAATTGTTTCATCCCGTAAATTCATTGTTTAAGTAAGGTCAGTACGAATAAATAACCCAGGCGCTGGGCTTTTAGGCTTGGCTAAATCTATTTATTACGGCTATTACAGCTGCAACAAGGGTTACGGGTCGTTATGGGTAAAGAGCTATGGATGGGTGTGGCTCGGGACATAATGTTTAGTCTTATATGAACTACTACCCCAGAGAGCGTTCAATTCTGTTATAAAGGACTGGGTACTAACACGAACTGTCATGGCGGCTTAGTTTGGCGTTTCTCCGTTCCCAGTGGAAAATGGTAGCTGATCATTTTGCAAACGCATTATTTGGCTTAACGTGTTTTCGGCCAAAGATCATAATTATTTGAAAATTTAAATATTTTTTCTTTTCGTTTTTCTTTCGTAGTCTAACGCTTCGCGTCCTACTTCTTCTGCGAAACGGCCAACTTCTGCCTCTGCAAATGCTGGGCGAAAATTCGTCAGCAATCCGCAAAAACCCTTATCTCTGGAAAAGCCTCCTTCGGGGAAAACTAAGAACATTGCACAGGGACTTCTAAGCAAAGAGGAGGAGTACATGTTAGTGTGAAAAAATGCTATTTTTGAGGGCAAATATGTATGTAAGAGGCCATTTCCGAGTTCATGTCTGCCTTCCATTCCGGTGTAAAGTAGAACTAATTACCATCACAAAAACTTCGCTCTTAGATTCGCTTTGAAGAGGAGGCAGACATGACCTCGGAAATGGCCTATTTATAAACAAGTACAGTCATATCAAATAAACATTAAAAAGCGTCAGTCTTTTTAAAAGAATTACTGACATTCACTGTCGGTGTGTGAATTTGACCTTGATTTAAACGGTGTGCCCCCTGCAGCCAAATTCTGTTCTCCAGAAAGGCCCTCTTTTCCATACAAATAATAATATTAATAAAGATACTGGCACATACTAATTATACAGAGTAAATTATAGACCATTGTACAGCTTTATACTGAGATGTACTGTAAAAAGAGGGAAAATTTATAGAAATCTACAAGTAACATAATTAAGTTGATATCATGTCATAGTTTCAATAGAAGCCAACAATGAAAATGCCTGAGTACGATGGAAAGCGAAGCTTTTTCCTATGGCTCAAAAATACAAAAGTCATATCCTCAGCTTACTACAATACATGTAGAAAGAAAGTGATAGCTTTTTTACTTTGTCTCTCAAGGCGTCTTAATGCAGAGCTAGAGGAAAGAACAGCAAATTTGATCAAAGAGGCAGAGGAAGTGATGGTAAGTAGACCATTATAAAGTGCAACCTCCACTGAACTTTGTTTAGCAATATGTTGTCAGATGTTTGAAGGGTGATCAACACTTTCTTGTGAATAAATCACTCAGTTTTATTGGGCTTATCCACTGAATAGTCATTTGTCCAGGCAAGTTGCACTATCCACCTTCAAACACACAAGGCCAGGCCATATTTGCTCAAAGGTGAGATAACTTTATCCAATGGATAAGTCACTGTTGAGAGCATAAAATTCACTTCACATAAAACACTGGCTGAGGTGTTCTTACACGTCTTCGTTAACATGTGGTCAGAGCATGAACATACACTGTAGTTATGTGAGCAAATACTGAAATCATTTGCAGATTGTGACTGTCAGTTAGTGGCCTACATGTATCACCAGGATAAAGTTATCAGACTGGTCTTTGAACAACTACATGTTTATGTAGAGCCAAAGGTTTGACTGGAGACTTCATGTGTTAGCAAAGTTAACAGCCTGCCTTTCCGGGTGCAAGGAACACTTCAGGGTCTGTTCAATTAATGAAGTGTATAGTGTATTGTAAAGACCTTGTACTTTTGTTTCATAATGAGGATGAATGAGATCCACAATGAAGCTTGGGGATTTTTCATGTTACATGCACATATGATTTTATTTAAACTTTCCATTGAACAAAATAGGAGTCCAAAACCCATGGCCTTCCAGATGTACAAAATAAAAAAATATATATTTTTGTTACTTTCTTAAAGGCTCACCATTAATAATTCAGCGTTCGTCTTACAAACAATTTGAATAACACTCCATCCAACAAGCAAAGCTTCTACTGTTATTTGCATATGTCCGACAGGAAATCCACTTTCCTAAGTAGATTTGTGCTGCATGACCTCTATGCACAGTGTAAACAAATGCAACTTTTCATCCTATTTTTGAACAGCCCTTTGCCTAATGATATGTAGGCACTATTTTATTCTTTCCATGCAATCTTAAATTCATTATTTTTATTACATTTTACTTTCTTGGTGATTTATATCGTAGCTTGACCAGGATGAGTTGCTTGCTAGACCCGCTACTACAGAATTAGAAGTAACAGATGACTTAGAGTAAGTTACGTGTACATGTATACAAAATAAATTTTATTATAATAATAATTATTGTCATTGTAGTTTTATGGGCTTCCTCCCCTCCAAATATTATGCTCGCCTAGAAACTTGGACAATGGTTGGCTTTTGGACTACAATGTTTTGGCTATGAAAAAATACACAGGTTGAGCTTTGACACTCAGTTTGTGAGATTACATGTAAGTCTAATACGAGAGCATAATGCAAATCCAACAGAATTTTATCCTTTAACCCTTTCAGCCCCGAGAGTGCCAAATGGCACTTGTAGATTTTACTCTGTCTAACGCCAGACGATTTTACTCGTCAATGGGGAACCCCTCGGGGCTGAAAGGGTTAAGTCATCAAAGTTGGACTTAATTATTACTGTAATTATTTTCTGTCCTTCTCCAAGCCTTCAATGCAGGCATATTTTAGTTTACAAAGGCTCAGCATACCTCAGTGCAAAATTTCCATAAAGGGGATGGGGTGGGTGGGCAATAGACAGGGGAAGTGAGAGGGATGAGCAACTCATCTCCCCTTACCCCACCATGGCCTCACTTTTGTGCTTAATATAATATTATAATTAGTTTCTATTGTTGTTCTTCAGTGACATGCTTCCATCCATGGATATCTCACAGTTCACAAATAAACCCTCTTCTAACTTGGCCAATAAACAGGTATTTTCTGCACCATATGCCATACAAGGTCATTTACTGGTACTGTAGTTTTGTACTGTATGCCCTGTAAAAATGGTCTTTATATCAGAAAGGCATTTTGGGAGCAGGGCTGGTGCAGTGTTGAGAGCACTTGCCTCCCACCAATGTGGCCTGTGTTTGATTCCCAAACTCGGCATCATGTGGGTTGAGTTTGTTGGTTGTCTTCTCTGCTCTGAGAGGTTTTCTCCGGGTACTGCGGTCTTCCCCTCTTCACAAAAACCAATATTGATTTGATTTGAGTTAATTTCGTTAGTGTCCCCAATTAGTGCTCTTGTGCTAAGTGAAACTCCATTGACACTTAAATAAAGTTGTTATTATTATCCTTGTTTTCTCTCATTATTTAAATAGTTTGGATCATGGGATCTCGATTTAATTTCAAATGTTTATTAATAATAATGAGATGCTTCCGTGAAGCATACACTGGGTTGCCTGTGGTACGTGTTACAGAAAATCAGAAGGCACTTAATTGTGTGGTATTGAACTACAGCATTCCAGTCTCTGAAGAATAACAAATAAAAGAGAAGTGAGAAACATTGGCTTCTGGGCTGACATGTTGATAATTTTCAAGTTCCCTCACAACTTCTTTTGACCACAAGTTAAAGCGTGCCCTCTGAGCATCTGACAGCTTTGTAATACCAAAGTTCACTGAAGTTTATCCCTCTCCGGCGGGGTTAGTGTTTGGATGGGAGACCAAAATAATCTACCCTTCATAAAACTGAAGCATCAGACCTAAAATACTATTAATGCTAACAAATGCGAACTCAGCAACGTACAGATTTTGTTAGCTTGCTTTATGCAAAACAAGAACATCATTCTAAAAGCTTATTCTACGCAAAAAGTAGGTTCTGGAGGTAATTTTGAGAGTAGAAATCAAGGTTATGCGGCAGATGGCAAACTCACGATTTAATTAAGTTAACACACCAGTAAGACGCTAACCTCATTTTGACAAGAAAATGCTTTACTATTGCCATAAAAACTATCCAGTTAAGCTCGCATATCATAAAACATGATGAATTCATAAAGGCCACCTTTTCCAGCGAACAATTTTTTGAAACAAACAACATATTTGCTATTAGAGGCAAAAACCCCTTCTATTTCATTACGTGCGTGAAGAGAAGAAACTCAATCGTGTCAAATATGCGCAATATTGCAACAAACTAAATTTTAGGATCAAACCGTTTCCATGAAGAACCTTTTCCTTGAATAATGAAGCACAAAATACATGACAACCTTTCTTTCAGATAATTCTTGGCTGTCACATTTCCAATTATTGTTTTTACCTGAAGACTGTGCAGAGTTGATCACAGATCCACGTAAAGTGTTCGATCCGTTCAATCGTTCTCTGTCTTTGTTGAACCCATAAGTTACCAGAGAATTTTGCATTTGGTTTCAGTGTTCTACATAATAGCACACTTGGTTAAATATTATTTTAGAAATACAGCTCACTTTGATTTCGGCTCGACGGGCGATAGATTGTTGTCGAAGTCTAGCCTGCAGTGCAGGCGTTATTTTGGAGCGGAACTCTAGATAAATCAGGCTTTTGATGCCGCCATCTTTAATTGTAATTAGATGCTCCCCCTCCCCACTCGCTCATTTTTCCACTTAACACCTACTCCCTCGGCAAATATTTCCTCGCCCCAATCCTCCACAGTTACCAAATCTAAGATGAAAGCCTAATAAGAAAATGTGCACTCGCGCGCCCAAAATACGCCTGCACTGCAGGCTAGTCGAAGTCCATTACTCGTCGCTTTTGAGATTCCAGGTGTTGGTTTTTCACCGCCTGCCTAGTTTATCCAACTGACTTCCCATTATTGAGCTCCATAAGGGTATATTTTGTTCAAGGATCCACTAAAACGCCATTCGTGTTACATGACGTTCGACACCATTGCAGGCTAAGTTAATCGTGCTACTGTGTCCACCAGAGAAATTCACGCATTTCCTACTGCCCTCTCGATCCTAAGAAAATACTTTCAGAAGGCTCTATGCACAAAGACACCACTTAGCAGGGGAGTGACAGGCAAGACTTTTACCGACACGGGAAAAACGACGAAATGAAACACAGATTCCGACTGGGTTTGCCATACTGGCAACCCAGTAATTAAAAGGGCAGATAATAGGGCAATTAAGTGCAATAAACCAGCATTAAATTGTGAAATTGACAATGTTATTTTAAGTTTCTTTTCCCTTTAAAATTGCTATATAACCTTGAATTGAACTGAAAAACATTGCCCTGGACGTTTTCCCCCAATATACAATGCATGCTTCACCCTCAGAGAAATAGCACAATGCCAAAAAAATGCAAGCTGTGTGCTTTTGGCAGTCTTTCTACGTATTTTTTTCTCTCTCCCAGGAAATTCAAGTTGAGCGAGACACAAAAAGTTTTTAAAAAGTGGAATTCAATTTTTTTCTCTCTCCCAGGAAATTGAAGTTGATCGAGCGAAAAAAAAGTTTTATAAAAGCGGAATTCAATTTTTTCATTGCAACAGTACAATTAAAGCAAGTGGAATTTAGTGTTAAATGTAAACAGTTGCAGAGCAAAGGTTGCAAATGGAAGACCAAGATTATGAACTTTCACCTAGCGGGTAGTGTCTGATCACTTAAAGAAACAATGCTATATAAAACACAATCCTAACCTCACTTGCTGGGGACGGTACTGGGAAGTATTGGCCCTCAGTCATATTTGTGCCGACCTTGCTGCGCTCAGTCCGTACTGCCGTGACCTTGGGCCAATAATTATTTCCCTGTACGGCCTTCGCACTCGGTTAGTAAGAGGTTAGAACCCTGCATGCTCAACAGTCGAATTTTTTTCTAATGATTTCAAGAGGGTGACTGTTTATTTTTAATTAATTTGACTTTTTTTTATTTAATGGTCTGCCATTACTTGGTGCAGTTCCAACCGATAAGCTTTCAGTCATCTGGATCAAGAAGGAAATGGCTTCATTTTCTCACTAGCTCAAAAATACAGTGTGTGAATGCAACTTGATTACATGTAGTATGCAGCACAAGAGTTTTTGGCTTTCAGATTGTCAAAATCGTGTTCTGCACACAAATCAAGCCACATTCACATGTACTGCATTTCAAAAGCCAGTGAGTTAATGACATTGCTTTCTCTTCTTGATCCAGCTCTCTGAGGGCCTATCTGTCAGAACCACACCTAGTAATGATGGACCACTAAATGAAGAAATTGCTGTAATAATAAATAGTTTTTCTCTTGAAATAATTGCATAGAATCTCGCATTTTGAGTGTGAGGAAAAACAAGGAGCGATTTTTTTATTGTATTTTATTTAGCAAAGTTTAAAACTCATTGACAGTAATGAAATTGCAGGGAGGTGCCTTACAGTGCTGTGGCGGTTGCCGTGACCGCCCACGACAAGGAGGTAACCATGGCAATGCAACCTCAGTCCACCTCCTGGCACCAGTCACACTGAATAATCAGTGGAAGTCTTATACTTACTTGAATTACACTTACCTGTGCGGAGGGTGGGTGTGAACACAGCAAGCAAAACAACTCTAAGATCTGCGGTGATCTAAACTGTTGAGTACCACATGACCCTTCAGTTTCTCAGGGCACCCCCTGCAGCACCAAATCACTGCTGGCCAGCATACCTCAGTTTTAACTTTGCCTAAATTTCAGTTATCCACATGAACCCGTGATTATTATAACTGCTAAACTGCCCTCCATTGATGAGTAAAATTGTCTGGTGTAACGTTACACAGAGTAAAATCTATTCAGTCTCACTCCTAGGACTCAATGGGTTAATTATAATAAAAGACCAGATATTTCAACAATGTGTGGGATTCTGGAACGAGTGCTTACAGTCGAACCTTAATTTTTTGACCTGTGCAATTATTACTTTTGTCTCTGGTTCTATTAGAGGCCATCCACTGGTTTGGAAGGCGAGCTGATAAGGCCACATAGCAGCTCAGCTGGTAAACAAGGGACAAGGCCTGGATCAAGAACAAAGAAGACAAGGTCAGGAGCTTTTATTTTGACTTTAAAGTGTAGGCTAAGATGTGGATTCACTGTTGGTCAACAGCTGTTAGGGGCCCATCTCTGCCCACAGGGCAACTTATTGAGTTGGTTCTTAGAAATAATAATGTTATGGAAGGTTCCATGCATGTGGAGATTTCTAGGTACGTTTTTGTTCTTGAATGCTTAAAATTGTTTTGAATTCCTTACCCTAACCTGGCCTCCATGATTGTGCCTTAGCTTGGACTTTGGATCTGGTTAGTATTTTGTATGGAGAGATAAATATCATGGACTTGATTCAATGAGATGGTGCAGCTTCTCTTAGGATTGCCATGGGTGCCTGACTAGCTAATGGTTTGAACCAAGGAGTCAAATCAGGAGTTATCCTTCTGACTCTGAGGATGTCTCCAACAAAAGTCTTTCTCAGGACTACCCTTACCCCGATGATCTTACAATATATACTGTATTGTGTATTCTAGAAGCAAGGGCAGCACCACTGTACACAAGGCACATTCCCTCAGCTGTTCTTGTGGTGGGTGGTGTATTAATGTGTCGCTTCTTTCCTTTTTGCCTGGTAACGTAATTATGGGTTTTTTCTATGACTGCAGGCCCAAATCCAAGACAACATCAGCCCCAGGTAGTGTAAGACACACGCCTGTTCCTTCTGATCCAATGATGGACATGCTTCATGACAGAATCACTCTCGCAAACACAATCAGCGCACTTGAAGATGATTCTCAAGATGGCAGTTACAGAACAACCATTGATTCCAGTGTCTTACCAGTTGGTGCAGAAGAAATGGGATCAGGTTTGTTTTGTTTCATTACATATCAACCCTTTTCGTATTCCACCAACTGTTGAGGTGACATCTTTTAAGACTTAAATATTTCAAAATTAAGAATACCAATGGGCTGTACATTGATACTGTTAATGATTCTGACTTCCTGTCAACTTATAAATGCATTAGTTTGTGCATTAGATAAGCTTTCATTAAGACAAGCATGATGTCCCAACCAGATTTGTGACATTTGGTGGGACAGGTTAATTGAGAATGAGAAGAAACATTTATTTTTGCATTTTCTTTTTAGAGGCAACCATAAGATTTCTCAAGGCAAAGCTGAGGGTTTTGCAGGAAGAGCTGGACAGAGTTGTGGCAGAATGCAATAAAAAGGTCAGCATTTACAACCATGATGATACGGAGCTTAAGCAAGGATGACGGCTGCTATGAGTGTTTAATTTTCTCTCTAAATTTCCACACCATTCTCACTAATTTTATTCCTGGAATGTTGACACTCTCTTTCCATGCCGAGTGACTTTGCATTAACGGGAAATACTTTGTAGTATTCTTAGACAGCGTTCCGTCATCATTAGGGGATCACAAGCAAAGACAATGGCTATGGCAACAGCAACGAGAACTTTTATCCATTTCTTTGCCATCTTCTGCAAAACAACAACGTGAAATAGCCAAATTTAAGGTCTTATGAAGAACGTCAGCGCTTGAGGATAAATTTTCATTTTGTCTCCTAAATTAAGCGCCGTTCAAACTAGTGTCACTTTTGAGTAACTACCACACCCTTGTCATATTAAAAAGGTTGAAATAGTCACGAAGTGATTACAACAACATGAATTGTTATTTTGAGTTGACGTTCTCGTTGCCATCGCCGTCTTTGCTTAAGCTCCCTGTTGTCCTTGCTTTAAGGGTCCTTAAGGTCTTGAGGTACACCAATGTACATGTGTCATTGAAATCAAAGGGTGGCTTTGAAACAAATATTTCTGGTAACAAGATTAATGTTGGTGGAGAAAGAAGAGTTAGCATTGTGGTGAGAGGTGGACCTGCTTGCCTCTCACCCTTGTGACAGAGGTTTCGTCACCATGCTCTGTGTCAAAATTTGTGCCAGTTTCTTGGCAGCGGGCAAAGGAACTCAATTTCCAAGGCTGGAATCGAACAGGCCTCTGTAACACCGATTCCATCTGCTACACATTGAGCTACATGTATACGTACATAAGCTCCTGGGCCCGGTTGTTCAAAAGCCGATTATGGACGGTGCCTACTAATTCAAAGGTATTTTTGCGCGGTTTACTGAATATG
>OX421445.1:5104007-5124007 GCA_949126865.1 Montipora capitata | reverse complement strand
TTCTTTTCACAGTTACCGAAACCCAACTTATTTCCAAAGGATACACGCATTTGCCCTCTCGGCTTCCTCTCAGAATTGGTTATACGGTGAAAACTGCTGACATCGTTAACATGTTATGTTATTTATTTGTTTGTCTTATTTGTTGTTATTTTTCTTCGATAGCACGCGCGCTGTGATTAGCCTATTTATACAGCGGGTATTATTCTACGTAAGTTAATAGACCTTATTCACGATGGCCGCCATGTTGGATTGGCTATTATCATGCAAATTAGGAACACACTTGTGAGGGGGGAAACAACACAAGTTCGAGAGGTTATAACGAACATCTTAGCCACACAGGTGATTTGTTTCACGTTCATTGAATGTTTATCACCTAAGTAGTAAAATAGAATGATTACACAAGTCACTTCGATGTTTTTTTAGTGAAAAATTAGCAGATAACGAAAGTAGAAAGTCAAAATGTCGGAGGCAATCAAAAGATATAAAATTATTATAAAAGATACTTAATTCTAAATTCTAAAATGTACTTTTAGCAATGTTATTTCAATATTTCGACGAGTCGATTTTCCGCAATTTGCCTTTTTTCTAATGTTTGCCCCCCAGCATAACACATGGCTAATTTGCATGACAATTTTAAAACCAACATGGCGGCTATCGTGAATGAGACCTATTAGTCGCGCCCCGAAAGACGCTTGAGACCACCCAAAATCTTGTTCCACCCCTCAAGGTCTGCCTTAGATGTCGTCGTACCCTGCGAGCAGAGCCTCCTTTTGTCTTTTTCTTTACTGAGGAGGAGAAAAGGAGGCTCCGCCCGAATCGCGTCAACTCTTTGAAGCCGCCGCAGCCCGAACGTCTGGATTAGTCAATCTTGTTTTCTCTCGTTAAACCGGTTTTTCCAGTGCGAGGGTCAATTTAGTGACAAAACCGATGGTTATAATTGAGCCCGCTGTACCATGAAAAACCAAGATGGCGGCGAGATCTGGCATATTAGGCTTGGGTTCGAGACTGGATCCTGGCAACATGCAGCACATACTCAATAAAGATCTTACTCGATTCATGCAGAGTCTTTCTCGAGAACGCCAAAAGAAAGGCTCTGCTAGCAGGGTGATGTGGTCGCAGCTAATTTCCCTTCCGTAAACAAGCGATGCCATTTTTGACGGTCGATGCCATTCTTAGTAACCAAGCCTTTTTGTTCGGTTAGCTTTCAATAAATTGTTAGCATTACCTTCATTTAAATACTTTAAAATTGCAAATTTGAAGCTGTTGTTTCGGTAGTGTAGAGGTTAAGTGCATTTGCTCTTAAGCCATTGAACCGAATTCGACATCGCTCGATCATCAACTTTGTCTTTGGTTTTCTCTCAGTTTTTTTTTTTTTATTCTAAGTGACATACGCTGCTAATCTAGTCCTAGATTAAGTATTTTTTCCTCATTTGCAAACGACAAACCTAACAGTGAAAATTGTTTTAAGTCTCGTCCAAATGGCATCGCTTGTTTACGAAAGGAAATTGCGTCGTCGCAACCCCTTATGACCTCCATCATAACTCTTCGCGCTCAGTTTCCACTCATCTCCAAGTGATTCGTGGTCAGCGCCGTCTTCTCCGATGTTCTGATTCCCAGAGATTCCCAGATCAGTGCAGTTCTGGATGTGTCATTGCTTTCTCTAGTTAGTGTGTGGCCAATTCACCTCCTTGATCTTTTTAGACAGTGGCAGCGTGTTGGTGCGAGTTTACATTTCCTCGTTCGAGATTTGAATCGGCCAAAAAACTCTCAAGTATCATTCTCGTGCACTTCCTGTGGAAAGTATCTGTATTCTACATTACGGCCCGCTGATTTAAAGTTGCTTGCTGCTTAATTTAATGAAAGGTCTGGGGACAGAGTAAACATATTACAGGCCTTGTTTTCTCTGCCTGACCATATTTTACGTTACGGCTGTTTGTTTTCTCCTCTTCATTTCACTCAATCAATTGGGCTATAAGTGACAGTTCGTTAGAAAGATATACCTATTTTTTTCTAGGACACCGGTGAGCAAGACAGAAAGCGTATTGAACAACTGTTGGCTGAAAACAAACGACTCGAGAAACAAAAAAACGAATTAATGGCAGGCTTCAAGAAACAGATGAAGTTAATTGATGTCCTTAAAAGACAAAAGGTATGTATCCAAGTTCCAGGTGCAGGTGGTTGTGACGATTGTACGGACCACGTCCGTAAATAAAGGCCGATAAGCTCCGTTCATTAAAACACAGGTCTTTTGCCTTAGCGTAATCTCATTTCTGTTATTGTTTTTCTCTTTTATGCAGATGCACATTGAAGCTGCCAAACTACTTCAGTTTTCCGAGGAAGAGTTTGTCAAAGCTTTGGACTGGGGCAGCTGAAACGTTTTAACTATTTCGTGCACCTGGTGAACAAACTACCCAGCTTTCGCAATTTGCGGACAAAGCTTGTTGTTTCTGGAGCGAGGTTAATAAAATTTCATTTTCACAATGACTAATATTTGAAATGTGTTGGACAGAACTATTAAAGTTTGTTTCTTTTCAACGATGAAATGATATGTGAAATGGATATATGAACTGCGGATATGAAATCAAGTGAAGCTATGATCCTCGCAGTTATGAACGCAATTCTTGCAATTGCGTAGAGAAGCCAGAAAATTTCAGGACTTCAAAAGGGATTGAACCCGTGACCTCGCGATACCGGTGCGACGCTCTAACCAACTGAGCTTTGAAGCCATTGACGTTGGGAGCGTTAACAGTGGACAGTTTGTTGATGCTTGTGGAGTGAGCTGGCTTTACCCTTGGCCCTGAGAGATGTAGAGGTATCAGACCAGAAAGCACAAATGCCCGGAGCTTCGTCGCGCACGAAGTTGTTGAAAAATTAACACAAGATGACGTTGCAACCTAGGATGTATACGGCAATTAAGTCAGATCGAAGGTAGAGAAAGGGTGTGTGAAAAGGATGTTGAAGGGAATGAGTTCCAATACAAGGGAGGCGAGCATATGAGGACCCAAAAAGAAAGTGGAGGCACAATAAATAAATATGTGACAGTCTTATGTTGTCAAGTTGCAGAGCCCCTATGGAAGCTGTCCGCGACGATAGAGGTAGAGTAAAGAGTTTTGAGCAAGTAACCGTGGACAATAAGCCTTCCGGTGTACGTTAGACCAACTGGCTTGATCTGATCGGAGGAATTACAAGTTGAAAAAGTCAGTATTTTGAGCATGCAAGAACCGATACAAAGTATATTTCATTATTTAGTCAACGGTAATGTACTCGGATATTTCGGCTGGCCAAAGCAGCCTTCATCAGTTAGAGTAAAGACCGAGGTCCGAAACAAGATAGAAATGAGAGGTCAAGAGAATATTGAAGCAACTTATAAAAAACGATAAAAGAAGAAATTAGAAGTCACATTTCTTACAGAGTTCTGACAAGACCTGACAAGGTCTCCAAAAAACAGCTAGGTGGATTTTAGGTAAGAACACGTTGCGAATTATGTAAGGGACATTGATAACGGGAGAGGGAAAGGATAGAATGATGAAACGGCCACACGGCCAAACTAGCATGTTAAAGTTTTTGGCTGTGTGGAAGTTAGGGCTTTCCACAAGTTGCTCGAGATTTCCCAAAGGCATTGCTCGAAATTTCTCAAAAAATTGCTTTTTGTAACGAAAGTTTCTCAAAAGTTGCTCAAAAAAACAGAAACGGATAAGAAAAAGGTAAGAGAACGGATCCCCCCTAAATGAGCCGTTTTTTAAAATCTAATTTTAGCTAGGCAGCTTTTTTTAGAGAGGCACCTCATTGGCCAGTTGTAATGACGTAATGAAATTTTAAATATGCGCGGAATTAGGAACGAGACCGTAAAATATCTTTGCGAAACTAAAAATAGATTTTAAAAACTATGATAAGGCATGGAAATCCGTCCTCTTACGTCATCCTCTCTTGATTTGGTCTGATGCAAAAATATGCAATCTGTACAACAAAAGTAACATTTTGTAAGCATTTTTGTGCAATTTTGAGTTGTAACCAGCGTCGCTAAATAAATTTGTTAAATGCGAGTACGTACTACGCATCGATATCAATAATAATCTTGTAAAAATTCTAGTATGACCCAAAAAATGTCGTTGCTGTTCAAGGTCAAGACTTCTAACCTTTTTCTTGCAATCTAACTGCAATCAAAGTTGCTTTAAAGATGTAACCTTGACCGCAATTAAAAGAGGCTTATAATAATTATTATCGTAATAATAGTTATCGTTATCGTAATTATCGTTACGATAACGATAATTATTATTACGATAATTATTACGATAATAATTATTATAAACCTCTCTCTTATGTTTTATTATACTACAATACACAGAAGTGCACGAGTCCGCCTTTTTGTCGAGGGTAGCATTTCGAGGGTTCTGTGTCGAGTATCGAGGATCCCTTTTTACCGAAAAAGTTCTTAAGAAGGAATTCAATTGAGATTATACAGAGAGTAAAGTAACAAAATAATCAACTAGGGGATGTTACCTTTCTTACTGAGTCAATAAATTCTCATAACTGATATCAGTAAGGGAAATTTGAGGCGCATCAGCTTGTCTTTGTTTTGTTTAATCAACGTGGCCTACATTTGCGGTACTACCTATCTCCTATCTCCTTCGAACGGTGCGTTATCCTGAACCGTGGAACAAAGCTGCACACGTCTCTCATATGCCCTTAAGCTCATATGCAGGCCAGTCAAAATGTTTTTGAGTAGTATACAAGCTGCCTATAGTAATAGGCAGGAGAGGCCTTTGGACTCTGCTGCAAGGGCCGAAGCCCCTTGCATGCTAGGCGGGTCCGGGGGCATGCTCCCTCTGGAAATTTTGAAACTGTTGGCTTCAAATGGTTGCATCTGGTGCATTTTAGGGTAAACTGAGCCCCTATTAGATAGCGTTAAGATAACAGTAATGAAGAGTCACGCAAGACTTTCTATTTTCAAATTAAAGTTACATTTCCGCCAGAAGCATTATTGGAAAAAAGGATAACTTTTGTACAAGCAAGTACTTCTCAACTGTGAAAGTGAGAAACTCAGTTGCTGAAAGTTGACTCATAATATATTATAGATGATGAAATGATATATGAAATGGATCATATATGAACTGCGGATATGAAATCAAGTGAAGCTGTGATCTTCGCTTCATAGGTCAGTTGGTTAGAGCGTCGCACCGGTATCGCGAGGTCACGGGTTCAAACCCCGTTGAAGTTCTGAATTGTTGAGGCTTCTTTACGCAATTGCAAAAATTGCGTTCATAACTGCGAAGATCAGGGGTCACTACTCCAGCATAATGGTTTTCGATCTCAGTTATTTTTCCTAAAAGCATGTTAGGGTGACATTTTATATCAAGTCGATCGCTATCAAAGAGAGAAATGTTGGAACTGCCATTGGTTGTTGGGCATTTTCTGTGCATGGAATGGATGTGTTGACAACTTGCTGGCTGATTTCTGCATAATTTCTTGAAGCCACTTTCCGTAACTTGCTGTTCGCTGGAGAAATTCGACTGTGTGCTTGGGACAAGACTTGAAACAGTTCCCGTTTTGGAACTACTTTCTTGTTGTTTCCTGTGAAGAGTTTTGCCGTTGCTGTAAACCCATTTTCTTCGAGTTATTATCTGTTGTTCCTTTTTGTTAATTGTTTCGACTTAGATCGATCCTTGTTTCCTGAAAGGCGGAGTTGCTTCTCTGTTTTTTCTTTCAAGAAATGCTTGGCCATGTTTTAAAAATCATCTTCTAAATAATATTTTTTTGTGAGTCTTTAGGTGGCCTTTCAATTCCTCTATTTCTCTGTAGAATCGATGTCATTTACGCAATTGCGTTGGCGTGACTCTGCTATATGTCATGTGGCTCTGGTGTCGTATTGCACATTTGTGCATAAATCAAACTTTTGACCGAGAGTGGCCTGGTGTGAATAATAAAATATCAATTTATAAATTATTCTGAGGAATTTGCATTAATTGCTTGCGTGATAAAGTGAATTAAGGAGAAGGCAGCAGATCCAGAGATACGGAGATCAAGTTCTGGTGATTATACAGAAAAGTCTTGAGAAATAGGAAATGTCTGTGAGTAGTGTTGTGTAGAGAGGGTGGGCATAAGTGGGGGATAGATGTGTGAAAGACGGTTGGGGTAGGATAGAGGTACTGGAGAGGATCAGGGAGAGGTAGGTGAGTAGAAGGGAGGATAAGATGTCTAGTTCTTTTTTAGAACCCCCCAAAAAAAGAAGCCCTTGCTTATTTAACAACACCCCCCCCAAAAAAAAGAAAACTCCCTTTTGTAGACAGTTGATAAAATATAACCATTTTAATAAATTTAAACTGCTTTGAACAAACGAACCGGTTTAAAAACAATTCAAACCAAGAACAAAATTAAACCACAACACATATGCCTCAACAGTTGTCTCGGAAAACTTTTTACTGCTGTCCTAAATTCCAGATTGAAAAATCATGTTCGTGTTCAAAACATTTTACATCCATCTCAAATTGTTTTTTTACCAAAGCATAATACATCCGATCACATTTCTAGTCTCAGAACCCTGGTTGACAATTATGTCAATAAAGTTCCAAACGGTAAACTCTTCAAGTGTTTCATTGACTTCAAAAAAGCTTTCGATTCAGTTTGGCATGATGGCCTTTTTTACAAACGTTTTTACAAAATCTTGTATAAAAGTTTCCGATAAAAGAACAGAATATTTTTTATTATTGCAAAGAAGTAAGACCGGGTTGCATACTCTCACCTATGCTATTTAACTTGTACTTAAATGAAATTCCTTCTCTTCTTGACCGAGAAGACACATCCCATAATTTTACCTAATGGATTTCGCCTTAATTGTACTTCATGCTGATGACTTAGTGTCGATTTCTCACTCAGCCAAAGGCCTTGAAAATGCGCTATCCATTCTGACCGAATATTGTGATAACTGGCTTTTATCGGTGAATCCTAAGAAAACGAAAGTTATGATCCTCCAGACGAAATATAGAAAATCCGTCATGGAAAAACTTCATTTTCAGACTAACCAGCATAAAATAGCAATTGTAAATAATTATACCTACCTCGGTGTAAACTTCTTCCAACGGAAATTTGAGAGATTGCAAATTGAACTTTAATAAAAGACAAAGTTAGACCATCCTCTTTCGCTACTCGTCGCTTTCTAGATTTCACGAAAATAGCACTTGCTGTAACAAATAAACTTTTTGATTCACTTTTCATACCTATCCTCCTAGATGGTTCAGAGGTATGGGGAATTTACGGGAAGGATGATTTCAACACCTGGGAAAAAGACATCATTGAAAAAACACATATTTTCCTTTGCAAGCAGTCTTTAGGAGTAAATAAACATTGTCCGAACGTTACAGCCAGAAATGAACTTGGCAGACTTTCTTTGAAACTTGCAAGCCCTGCCAGACAATGTCTACAACTCTCAATGGACATGCCTGAGAAAACTCAATCGGGGATGCCGCTAAAAATTAAAAATCTATCTGATAATTACAACCCTAGCTCTATAATTAAATATGGACAATAGTAAAACTTTCACTTCTCACATCGCGGAAAATGTATACAAAGCCTCAACTGAGCACCAACGTTTACTAAAAAAAAGTTAACCGGAAACTGAACTTCTACAATACTATCAAAACGAACACCAAAAAAGCTGAATTTTTAGATAGAATTAAAAATCCTCTACACACAGATCTGCAATTAGTAAACTTCGTTTGGGGGATCATAGTCTTAACATTGAAACAAGGAAACACTGTCCCTAAGACCCCTGAGCATTTGAGAATTTGTACACTGTGCCAGTTGAACAACATCGAGAATGAAACTCATGCTCTCTTCTCTTGCACGCTGTACAAGACCTTGACATCACCTCAAAAAGTTTGTTCCTTTTTAACAATATTGATCCTTTCGTTTGTACATCACTTGTTACAGACATTTATGATTTTTTATCAATTAAATAGATCAGTAATTTACATTTCATGATTTGATAGGTAATGCCATGTATAAAAATGGAGATACCTGAATAATTTGTTCTTGTAATCCAGCAAATCCAGAATCCACCGACTCTACGTACTTTGCACACTTCTCAGCATTTCTCTTGGGTTGACCCTGTCCTCGTGTTCGGCTTGTTCGGGTTGAGGTGGCCTAGGAAGGCTGTCTTGTCCAATCAGGATATCATTGGGAGTAATAAGAGGTTCTTCCCAAATGTCATTAGAACTCGGATAGAGAGGACGACTATTGACCATACAGGTTATCTCGGCAAGGAACGGTCCGCCACTGTTCTTCAGTAAACTCTCTGTTCTTGCACACGCTCTTCAGAGCCTGACGGACGGACTTGATCAATGACTCAACGACTCCGTTTTGGTGAGACACATGGGGATAATCCATCGCCACTCGAAATCACAGGCAAATTCTTCTGAAAGTGCTTTGAATCTTGGGGAAGTCCCAGCCCTCCATAATCTCTCTCAAATATTCCTGTGTGCCAACAAAGTTTGTCCCACGGTCAGACCAGCAAACGTTTGGATGGCCGCGCAAACAGGCAAAACGACGAAATGCCATCAAAAAGGCATCAGAAGACTTGTCAGCGACCAGCTTTGGGTGTATTGCTCTGGATGTTGTAAAGGTAAAAATAATAACTTGCGCTTCTCGGAGTTTTCTTCTATTCAATTTGACTTGCAATGGCCCAAACATATTCAGTGCGGTATCCGAGAATGGTGGGAATCCAGCAGCCGGAGCCACTCGAATACTTGGTAATTGTCCCATCAATTGGTCAAGGGGTTTCTTTCGAAGTTTGCGGCAGCCGACACACCTACCGACAATATTTTTTGCCATCTTTCGAAGCCCGATGATCCAAAACTTTCACCTTGCATCGTGCATCAAGCTCTTGTTACCACAATGTCCTCACTTCTGATGGAGGTGGCGCAAGAGGAAGACCACGAGTTGTTGATCTTTTGGCAGAATGATGGGGTTTCTCATGTTTTGAGGTAGTGCCCTGGCAATTTTAGAGGCGTCCATGAGCCCTGATGAATCCCACGTTATCAGATTTAGGGATCAATTTCTCATTAAGGAGCGATATACATCGAGGGAAATCTGACACCACTTGAAAAGAAGTGACTCGGAGTTTTTCAATTCTTGAACTGTTAGAGGGCCCTTATGTGCAATTCTGTTCGTAGTGACCTTAGTGTCTTTCGCAAATCGATGTACATAAGCAAGGACTCTTGGAATCTTCGTAAATGAAGAGCAACCTTGTAACGGATGAGAGAATACTGGGTTATCATTTACCTCCTCTCTAGTGACTGTGGTTGTTATACTGTTTGAAACTCTCTAGTGCTGCAATCATCTCCGTCAAGTTTCTTAGATTTCTTGATGGTCTTCATCTACTTTAAGGCGTCTCTGCATTCCAGTTGAGATCTTTGTGTTTGATCACCAAACTGTGGCCATTCGGATCTAGCAGCGTTAGAAACGACGGCCCTGACATCCAGTCTTCAAAATCATTCGGGGCAATGTCTCTTGTGAGGGCGTATGCATGATTACAGCTGGATTTGATGTAGCGGAAATCCTCAGTTCCCAGTGTTTCTTGGATTTCGGCAACTCGTACGGACACGAAAGGGTTTGAATTCTCTCGGTGGATTGTTCAGCCAAGACAAAACGGTTTGAGAATCCAACCATGTAAAAAGTCTTATCGAACTCTTTGAAATTAACTAAGTATAGAGCTTTCCAGCACGTGTCGTAAAAACTTGTAGTTTTTTCAGTTTCAGTGGAGCGACAAAGGGCTTGACAATCACAGGCACACATCGATGACTTCCATCACGTGACTTCCAGCCGTTGAAGGAAAATGGCGGCCCCATATCCCTGTTCTTCTCCATCCTCAAAGCCTTGTACTTGGGGTAGGCCGATTGCTTCTGTTGAATTTAACTTCCGATCAAACGTGAAGGTGAGAAGTTGGTTTATTGCTACTTCATTCTCCTTCCACTTTTGTTGGGTTGATTCAGGTAGTATCTCATCCCAACCATACCCGGCACTTCACAGTACTTGTAGGTCAATTCGGTACTTAAGCGTCACAGGTGCTACGAGGCCAATAGTATCTCACACCTGAGACAGCAGGGCGAGGTACACGATGTGAAATCTTTATTTGGGCTTAAAACTGGGCAAGCAAATCTGTACAACTTTCTTCGCTGGTTTGGTCGACTTCCTGGCTGTAGGGATGACATGCCTTGATCTGCAACTGACCCTTCCCAAAGGCCCAAGTACTTCATCGATTGTACCAGTGACGTGCTTGGCGTCTTCAATGCTCGGTTTGGATCCATCAATATCGTCAACATACGTTCGCCCCTGAAGTTCCCTTGCTGATTCAGGGAACACATCTTGAGAAACTTTGCGTTCGAGGCAATGTTGGGAGATGGCTTGTCACCGACGTTTAGTCTTAACCACTGATACACGGGAAGGTCACGTTCATTCTTTCTCAACAGGAATCTATGGAAAACTTGACCATCCGGGTGTACCAGTACTTGATATCCCCAGCATAAGCAACTTCATCCCACCTCCATGCCATTAAAACATTGGGCAGACTGTTGATGTAATTTGGCCCCTTCTCTGGGTGATCATTCAGGGAGAGGCCATCGTGACCTTTACAGGACGAATCAAACACAAGTCTAACTTTTGTGCTCCTTTCCGAAGTAAACACTGCTTGGAGAGGCATGTACCATTCTGGCTGACCATCATCAACGTTCTCGCTTGGTACTTTGATCACAAATTCCTGTTCCACTAGTTTTTCAACTTCTTCATCCATGGTTTTAAAGCAGTCCTTCTTCTTAATTAAACGACTTTTCCGCGGAATACATCCTCTTTAAGGCTATGTCGTAATTACTCTGTCTTGGAGGCCCTGCTTCTTTCCACGGCATTTTTACCTGGACTCTTCCGTCTATTATAATAGTTGAAGCTAAGAGGGCTCTCACAAACTTGTCCTCACGTAGAATATTTTCACTGCAGATGCAAATTTCTTTCGGTCGGACTCCTAAAAGATCTTACTGAACGAGTTTCTTGAGTGTCGTCTGCGGCATTCACAGTTCCAACGTCTACTGCCTAATTTCAGGACATCTTTCAATCGTGTCTTAATTCTGAATTGGGATCGACTTGACCCAAGAAATACCAGCCAAAACAGTTCGCAACAGGTTCACCAAAGTCACCACTGGCGGTGTGGATGTCGACAAAGGCGTCGAGTAGGTCAGTGGGGGTGCTGGGATGGCGCAGTGGTGAGAGCACTCGCCTTCCACCAATGTGGCCCGGGTTCGATTCCCATACTCGGCGTCATATGTGGGCTGAGTTTGTTGGTTCTCTACTCTGTTCCGAGAGGTTTTCTCCGGGTACTCCGGTTTCCCCTCTTCTCAAAAACCAAAGTTTGACTTGATTTGCGTTAATTGTTAATTTCAGTTTACAGTGTCCCCAATTAGTGCTCTAGCGCCAGAACGACTAGACACTTAAATAAAGTTCCTTTCCTTTCCTTTACCAATAATTAGGCCCACAGCACCACCGGAGAGATGTAACTTGTCTGCTATTGACTTTAGATGTGCGTAGCTTTCAATAGCCTTGCGTGATACATTCTTAGCGTTGCTGCAGGGCTTTCTAACTGTGTATACTTGGAGATGTTTCCGGATATCTTCATCGGTGGGTGAGACGATCTCAATGTCGATCTTCTCTGACACTTCCCCTTTCTCTTGTCCTACAGTTAAGTTCATTGTCAGGTGCGTTTGAGGACCAGATAATTCATGCTGTTTCGCAGCTCTTTTGGATAGAGGGCTCGTGTTCGAGCCAGAATCCAACATGGCAAGTAAATCGGTGAACCTCCCGCCACTGTCTTGACCTTTTGCACTGGGCAAATCCCTAGAACGTTTTCGACATCTTGTGTCTTTTCATCGTCCCTTCCTTGGATACTGCAATTCTCGACTTAAGGTGGAGTGCCTTGGCTACTGAATAATAATATCTGGCCTGCTAATCGCCCTTTCTCGCCGTCGGAGACTGAATTTCTAAGGGCGCAGCTCAACGAGGTCGGACCGAAGGAGCTGTACTGCCGGCTAGGCGCTCGGCCCCCGAACACGACCCATGTATGACCTCGGAGCACAGCACCACAGCCTGGTGGAATAGGCCGGGAGTCGATTTTGAGGAGGGAGGAAAACCGGAGTACCCGGAGAAAAACCCTCGGAGTCAGATTGAGATCGACTGAAACTCAGCCCACATACGATCCGAGCCAGAGTTGAACCCGGGTCGCAGAGGTGGGAAGCACGGTTGATGATCACTAAACCACCCTGACTCCCCTAAGATCGTTGCATTGGGACTCAAATTGGACTGTAAGAGTCCGTTTCTCCTGTCGCTGTGCAGAGAACGGTGGTGTTCTTCTTGTATTCATCGCATGTTGTACCGTCAGCCCTTTTGCAGCCATTAGTGTGATGGGACGCTTTTAGGCACTTCGGGCATCTTCTATTCAGTCTCGCTAACTGCCATCTTTGGTTGACAGTTTACCCTTGATATACAGGGCAGGAGGCGAGAAGATCTTTTGATTTGCAGCCAAGGGGACACGATTCGTTGTCCGTCATGCTAGTGTTGTTCGCGTGTTGATCCGTTCTCCTATGGTTGGGTTCTCGACCACCACGCTCTCTTTACCCACCGTTACCATCAGCGCCCTTTCCTCTCGACCGATGAGTTGCCTCTTAGTGAACCCCGTAATCAGATTGGTCACGTTTTCTTCTTTCTTTTCACGGTGCATCTCTCTACCGAAGGATGCATTGTCTCGGGGTTCAAGTTTTGATAGGAGTCTTGACATGAAAAATGGTGCTTCTGAGGTGTCTTGAACTGGACATCCATTGTCCTACATATCGATCACAAACACAAATATCGTTGTCGCATAGGGAGTCAGACTCTTTTGGATCATCTTTTACAAGCCCGTGGCTGTTTATCTCGGTCAGGAGTTCGTCCATAAGCTTTCTTGTCTTCGCAAACTCTATGTCTAGAATGTTCCACGCTCTATCTATATCTTTGCAGGTTAGGGTTAGGGTCTGTCCACCAGGATCCCTTTGGCATGGCTTTTTGGAAAAGCTGAAACTCTTCGTCCTTATCTTGCTCATACTTCTACATCCCATGAAAGGCTGGAAAATAAGGTTCACAGGATCTACCAGTAGTTTTGGACTAGTTTAATCCGCGCAATTCCACGTTGCACAAAGTAACTTAATAGTCAACTGAAAAAAGATGCATGCATATGAATACACTTTAAAACTAAACAAATCGGGAAATGGAATAAACAATCTTTCTCCAACATGTTGTAGATATATTTACAATTCTGTAAGGCGTAATCCCCTTTTAAAACAAGCGATTTTCCTATTTTGCAAAGTCACGAATACACTGCTTTCAATCATGATTGCAATAACAGAACTCTTTCTTCTCTTATCACGCAATTAAGAGCAAGGTGCAATCTGATTGGCCAAGCGATAATTATGTTAAAATGACAAACAAAGACGTGCTTGTCCGGTCTTAACCACAAAATATCTAAAAAATTAAGCTTCGGGCAACGGAGTGCAAAACAGCATGTCTCAACAAACGTAGGCCACGTTGATTAAACAAAACAAAGATAAGCTGAGAGGAATCGCAATCAACCGTACTGATATCAGTTAGAATTTTCGACAATTTATTGACTCATAAAGAAGGGTAACATCCCCTAGTTGATAATTTTCTTAGTTTAGTTTACATCATCTCAATTGACTTCCTTCTTGAGAACTTCGGTAAAAAGGGACCCTGGACAATTTACCCTCGACACTCGACATAGAACCCTCGACCCTACCCTCGACTCTCGACCCTTCACAAAAAGTCAACATTTATCTACCAAGGATCTCGCGGACCTTAGTAGGACACCATACTGTATTGTTTAAAAAAAAAAAAACAGTGACAAATGCTAGGCAATATGAAGAATTTTTGTATCAAATTGCTTCATGAAGAAATAGCGAATTATTCAACAACGCTGAAGACGAAGAGCATCTGTAAACGAAAGATAGCGCACTGAATACATTTACGACCTTGAATCCAAAACGCGTGATTGAAGAATCCTTGCTGGCGGAATTTTAAAATGTTCTAGCCAAGAAAATAGGGGACAGAACACTGTCAGACCAGGCATTCATGACATTGCGTGCACAGGTAATATTGTCAGTGGAGACATTTAAGCGAGCGAACTTGAACCGGCTAGAATCGGGCAAGTTGTTTATTTGGTTGTAAACTTCTCTCGTTGAGTCAAACTCACTGGACTCCTTTCATTGTTACGTAGACGCACATTCCGTTGACGTTCTGAATTTTTAAAGAAACAACTAATTTTTCGCTCTTTGCTGAAACGAGATAAAACAAAGCTTTCTATAAAATTTATTAACTCGAGTTAAAGAAAGGAAAGAAAACTGCTTTTAACGATCCGGCTTGAGACGTGCGAGCCAACTCTGTTATTTAAACTGGATACGTAGGCAGAAACAACTTGAAAATGCCGTTCCCTGTATTTTCAGCTCAGAAGTGAATTGAATATGATGCACTTTTCATTACAAGTGAAAGAAAATACAAAATTTAAAACTAGCTTGAAAGCAATGTTTACATAGTTCCACAGGTGACACCTACAAGTTTGAATAAACATTGTAAATAAACAGCAAGATAGTACACTTATTTTATATATCTATTATGAGAATGTTGTTTTACCGGCCTAGGCTGAATATTCTTATTGTTTTGTCGGTTTTAAGTTGAAAATATTCTTGAATTATTCTTAGTTATAAATTATATTACAGAGCTTATGCATGGCATTTCCGCTTGTGTGACCTTAATCAGTTCCGGTCCAGTCCCCTTTCACTTGACAAGAGTAAAGTTAATGTTAATGATGATAAAACATGCAAAACGCCATGCTGCAATACTTTTCATTTTAGTGTCTAAAACCTGCCGATTAAGATTTTAAAATGTCAAGCGCGAACTTTCTTGAGTTTAGATTATTCCACCTCCAGTCGATTCTACCAGACAACACCGAGGTTCATTGCTCTTCAGTGCCGGGAGACGCTATTTAAACCTGAAGCAGCCTGCAGAGAGCTTTTCTTTTCGTCCGACTGCACCTCAACCAGGGCTCAGCAATTCGGCGTTTTATTTTCCCACGCCATTCTCGGTACCACAGGAATGCAATCCTGGTACCAGCAGTACCAGTGAAAACAGTTGACAAACTAAACTAGCTTAAACTAGACTGTAAACAAACACCTAAAGGAATGTTACGCGAGTGTAAACGTCCTATTGAAAACACAATCATTTTGGGTATTTTCTTTTTAAAATCCGCTGACCTTGCAGCCCAGTCGCATGCATCTTTCGCCCATGAAAATTGTCCACTCAAACATTGTGAAATATGGAAACATGGCCAAGTTAAGCACTAAAGGTCACTAAAAGCTGCTCCGATATCTCAGAATTTTTAGAAAACTAGAAATTGCTTAGAATGCAAAAAGTTGCTAGGAATACGAAAAGTTGCCGAGCAACTTGTGGAAAGCCCTACTCTGCCTTTTTTGACTGTGTGGGAGTCATTGTCTGGCGGACGATAAAAGGCCATTGGATGCGACGAGACATGTTTTAAACACGTGTCCACCTCTGTAAGTCGTCAAGATAACAAGAGAGCGCAAGTGGAGCTAGTGTGTGGAAGCTTTAGATCGCCACAACTTTTGCAAAATCTTCCCTTTGCTGACAGCCACATGCCATCCATACTTTAAACGCAGTAAGGGCTGCATGCTGGGAAGGAAAAGGAGCGCGCGCCAAAATTAAAATTTCCCGCCACCATTCCCGAAGGGGTCAATATGGCGCTCGTTGTCAGTCAGGTACGTCTTTTACTTCAAGTCATTTTCTATTCGACGTTTTCCAGGCAAAGGTGTATATATTGTATATGTATATATTTGTAACCTTTTTGCTTAGGCTGGTTGGGATTCTACATAAGCTTACTGAAACATGTCAAAGAAATACCACCTTTGTTATCTCGCAATATTAGTGAATGACTCGCTATGCTTGTGCAGCCCAGTTCAAATCCCCGAATTATTTAGCCCTAAAGTGAACTTGGGTGCGACGTCTTGTTGTTCTATCGATTAAATTATCTATAAGGAAGGTTTTCACGTTTGTGGTTATTGCATTGGTCGAAATTTGGTCGTTCGCTAGTCGTGCATTCGAGTAACTCGATAGCGGTTGTAAGGCGATAAAGCGTTTAAAGGAAGCCTGTTGGTTTGAAGACCGTTTACCTATCACTCAAAATAGACTTCCATAAGACCTTTAGTCGTGTCGACATAATGTTCGAAGAGGCAAATTAACATCTGAGTGGTTACTTATGGAGTAAAACAAAGTAAATCTAATTGTATTGATAAACTTGTGTAAATAACTGAACTTGCTTTGTGTGAAGGCACAAATTAATCAGCATGAATGTAGGTTGTGAAGAGTGGTTCCTTTGTCAAGCACTGCAGTGGGGAACTCCCCATCTGACTTGTCCTTGTCAAAGAATTTCCAGATATTATTAGTTTTGATAAAGTAAAAATTGGGCCAATTCCAAACAATGGTTCCCCTCCACCCTTAGCTTGGTGACTTGAGGGATGGCTTTTTAGGTCTTCCATGATGGGACTGTTGGGGGGTTTCATCACTGGCCTGCCAGTGAAATTGTCATTGAGCTAACAAGCTACCCAGTCTGAAGTATTCCAATGACTGGTTCAATATGATAGTGCAAATATTGGTGGTCACTTGCAGGGTTACTGGGATATGTCCCTTGCCAGCTTGATCTTTATTAAACTCACAAGCTCATCTCCATTGTTCTTTACTATGCCATCTTGCAAGGAAATTAATTTTGTCTCCTTTTCTCTGGCGGATCCATCGCGAAGTGGTTTGCAGTTCATGGGAGAAAGACAAGGTCACCCCTACTTTTTGTAAAGTGATTCATTGTATTCAAGGCTGCTCCCTAAGAAAATTTTCCGGGAGCCCTTCAGGCTTCCAACATGAAAAGTTAGTAGCCCAAGTCATTTTCTCAATAGCCCAGAATTAATAAATTCCAGCTGGGATCATATTTACAAGAAAGTGAGGATGAATCAAGTAAAGTGCCCCTTCGGGCTACTTGTTTAGAAATTTGGTCGCCCGCGCTCGTAAATAAGGTGCCCCAGGCGACCGGGCGACCGTTAGGCAGCAACCTTGGTATTGTTCTTTCTCAGTTATTTAGTATTACTTGTTGGTTAGTATTACACTGCTCCTATCTCACCAAGGTTCATGTACTATTCAGCTTAATCATCTACCTTTTTCCTGTGTTCACTTGGTACATGCAGAATGCATGTATTTTATCCAAACAAGATCTCCTCTGGACACTCTTTATGTACTTGAAGGCACTTAGGGGAGGTTCATGGATTTAAAATTGACATGAAAGAAGACCAAACATGTAGACTTAAATGTTGTAATGATAATAATTATTACAATGTACACACTCAAATCATAAATTTCTATTCTGGATACGCTTGCTTTATTTAGTCTTCCAGTGGGAAATTAAATGGATGAGAGGCATTCATTGATACAATGAACTCATTAGTAATAATTACTTCTTTGGGATTGCTTTTTCTCTTGTCATTGGCACTTCATGCTGAACATTGTTGGTCAATTTACAGATCCTTATGTGACTCAGATGACCAAAATATGAATTTGATCATTCACTTTCAAGTTTGTACAGTTTGCTTTCATCTGTTCAAAGTTTCATCCAGCTAAGACAGCATCTTTAGGTTTGATCAATCGGGGACAGTTTGTCCCCTTGGCTAAAATTGTGGGGGGCATTTTCATTTTTTGGGGGACAGTCCATTTTTTTTCAGTTTTCTTACGTTCAAACATAGAAACAGGCAAGCCAACAAAAACATATTTTGTTACCTGTTACTTGTAATTAAAAAAATTAATACAAGCAAGAAAAGTTAAGTAAATGGTGTTAAACCAAGAATCAATGACTATGCTTTATACATGTACTTCAGATGCAAAGGGGTTTTGTTTTTCCACAGCGCAACCACGTGTGATCTCGCAACCAAGTTTTCTGGAAAGATCGTGATTTCGTTGGTTTCCTTTGACCCGCATCTGTTTCTTCCTCATTAATACACTGTTCTTATTCTGTTTATTTCTCCAATGATTAATCTGGCTTCCATTTAAAGAGAAAAAGCTACCTATTGTACGAATACGTTTTCACTGTGACGCTTTATAAAACACAGATGTGTCACGCTTGGTTGAGCACGAGACGTACATGTTCAGTGAAGCGTGACTGAAAAGTGACTTTAAAATGAACTTGAAACACGCATTAAAATTTCTCCTACTGTCTGTGTTTCAGCTTGTAATTTTTTTACTGAACTGTACCTCTTCTTATGTGCTTCCTTCTGAGTTTTCCCCCAGATTTTGAAGGGGACAAATTGTCCCCTTGGCCATTTGTGAAAGGGATGATTTCACCATCATTGTGGGACTGGTGCATTGATGCGACCTCGCTCAAAGCCTGTTTTACTTCACCGCCACATTTCTGTCACTTTCAAAGTGTATCCCCTAAGTTCATGTCATTTTGCAGAAATAACTTAACCCTGGGGTGCAGGGATTGCGCAGTGGTGAGAGCACTCGCCTCCCACCAATGTGGCGCAGGTTCGATTCCCAGATCCGGTGTCATATGTGGGTTGAGTTTGTTGGTTCTCTACTCTGCACCGAGAGGTTTTCTCTGGGTACTCCGGTTTCCCCTCTCCTCAAAAACCAACATTTGACTTGATTTGCGTTATTCTCGGTTTTCACATGACGTCACAGCCGCCATGTTGGAGCCCCTAAACAAAGAAACGGCGGCCATGTTGGAGCCCGACCAAATCCTCTGGGAATTCAACTCTATTATTATGCAAACGTTTTCTTTTGTTTTCGTTGAAAAACATGGCTGTTGATCACATGAGTGAAAACCAACAATTTGTTAATTTCAGTTTACAGTGTCCCCAATTAGTGCTCCAGTGCTAGAACAACTAGACACTTAAATAAAGTTCCTTTCCTTTCCTTTACTTTTTTCCACAGAATTGCTTGTCTTTTATTGGTCGGTCCTTTTTAATAATGCAATTGCTTTGACATAGCTCTGCCTGCCTGAATGACTTTTGCACAACTACCATTGCTGTTTTTAATTAAACCAAAGTGTACGTATGAAAGAGGTATCATGTACTCTGAAACTTTTAATATTAGCTGAGATTTGGCTTAAAGATCAAAATGATCAACCAGTGAAACCAGAGTGATACATTTCAACTTTTGGGGGAAATTTATTTGGAAGGACCTCCAGGGTGAGACAACTTCCAACATTGCATCCATGAGATGAAATGGCTGAAGCTTTCCTTGACTTCTCTTTTGATTAAGTTATTATGGCCACTTTGATACAAAAAACTGTACAATCTGTCCTTATTAAATTTTACACATTCAACTAATTGTATGTGATTCATGATGTGTTTAAACACCCAAAACAGTTCCCACCCGCATTTGGGAGAGGCAGCAAGAATGCTTATGAGATCTTAAGAACTTGTAGCTACAAGATTTTGTAGGACTGAAAAGGGACCTGGTCATGATGGGATACCAAGACAAGTGATACCATCTGAAAAAGACTATGGTTAGCACCAAGGGTGATCCACTGGGGCCTCATTAATCTGATCCTGGTGTGACTCTCTTTAACCATTGTATCATACAACTCTGACAGCATGGTTGGAGTCTAGTTGTGCTGACACTCTTTTCTCTGCTTTCACTCTCTTGTTATTTGGCAGACCATATCATTTAAATTCATTTTTAATGATGACCTAGCATCTTGTGTGGCCATAATCATTGTGGCTTTGTTGTTGGAATTGGCACATACATTTCTTATTTGAACGAGTAGATTTTGCTGCATGATCTCAGCATAGTTGCCCAATCAATGAGCAATTTGGTTTGGCATTATTTTGTGCTGACCTGATCACGTTTCCCCGGTACTTAGT
>OX421445.1:5091507-5099007 GCA_949126865.1 Montipora capitata | reverse complement strand
GCAAGTCACTGGGCGCTGAAGGGTGTTTCCCCCCAGTCTCTACTACGATTTTCCGCGATTCTCTGTCGAGTCTTTGCAACTCTGCAATGGGCCATACTTGCGTCCACATAAAGTACGCAAGTACTGGTAGCGCAAACTGATTGCTTGCAACTACCTTGTAGTGATCCGACAGTGCACTCGACCATATTACAGACATTCTCTGAAGCTACACTCTCGCAGCATTCTCCAATGCGAGGTTGTCCTCCTGCCTGATATTCTCTAGGACTCCGAGAAATTTGCCCTGAGAATCCTCTTTCAAGCTCTTAACCAGTTCTTGCTCTCCACACCTCTCATCAGGTGACTCTTGGAGGCATCCTCGCTTCACATGCACTACCTTGGATTGAGAACCGGAAACAGAAGGACGAGGAAAAAACGTGCAAGTACGCCCCACTACGATGGGAAATCAAGAAGCAGTACCTGGGCTATAAGATCTCTCAAATCAACATTATAATGGATGTACTTGGTGGATGTTCTAAGGGATTGAGTAGTAGTGTGAGGGAAATACTAGGAGCAAAGCGAAGCAGAGATGTTCTAGGACGGATGCAGAAGTCTATCTTAAGTAGTAGCCTGAACATTGCTAGAACTTTCAAGGTCTTGTGATGGATTAAGATGCTCAAACACCCGTTGCTTCAACCTGGTGGCTAGGTCAAGCATAGACCACTTTAAGACTTTTAAAATTAATTTTTTTTTAATGTTTAACTGATTTTCTTTGTTTATCACACGACTTTATTGTAAATTTATACGCAGGGCTAGTCGCGGGTTCCCGCCTAGCTCTTTGTGTGTTTTTCTTATTTTATATCTGGCATTCAGATGTTGACATACTACCTACAATAATAGTAAGAATATGTTTTTAAACAACAGCCATTGGAGTTGCGCAAAAGAGCCAAAGACCCCATACAAGGCGCAACACCGTAGATACTATTTACAGAAAAATAGTGTATTAACTTAGATCAGAAACTCATAAGGGTTGAAACGTGTAACGGCCCCTTGTGTGCTGGGAAATAAGCTTCTGAATATTCAATTTGCTAAGTACCATATTTGGAACAACAAGAGCTAGGGGTTTCCAAATATGGTACTTAGCACCGAAACACTCAACCAATCAGTTCGCACTGAATATTCGGAAGCTGTGAACGCGCGTTACACGTTTCAACCCTTATGGGTTTCTGCTTAGATACTATGGCCTATAAACAAATAAAAACGCAAAACAGTCAGGCGCAGTTTGTCAAGTCATCTAGACCCGGCAATTCCATCAACTGACTAAATATCACCAAATCGGCCCAGAAACCCTGCAACACCACGCCTAAATGAGTGCAAATCACTGCGACTTCACGCTTTAGACAGTTCCAGCTATCCACAATTCTGTTGAAATATGAATTTTTAAAACTGGTTGTCCTAGCGAAGTTTTTCTTCAGTTTCAAGCAGTCAAGACTCCGAAAGGTATAACGATCGTCTGAACAATAGTCCCGTTCTCACTATCAAATTAATTAAATGTCATCCAAAATTAAGTTACTTAATTTTGGATCACATTTCATCTAGTGTTTCACTAACTGATAACTTTTTTGGCTTCCAGATAATTGAGAATGGTCTTGTGACCCACGTAATTGACGCTCGAGACGAGAAATACAGCAATTGGCTTCGATTTGTTAACTGTGCTCGCAACGAAGATGAGCAGAATTTAGTCGCCTTCCAGTATCGGGGAGAAATTTACTATCGATCTTACAAGGTGATTGAACCAGGAATGGAATTACTGGTGTGGTACGGCGACAGATATGCCTGTGATTTAGACATTCTTGACAAGGAAAACAAACCTTCAGGTGTGTGAAGATTTTAAACTAGGATAACCGTTCTGTTCTTTTTTCTTTTACAGTGGAATTCCAAAAAAGACAGAAGATAGCTCTTTCAGACATGTTAACTTTGATATTTTAGTTTATACTTTAGCCCTTTTTCCAGTGAAGTCTTAAATCGCGTACTTGAGTGGAAGTGGTATAGCTCATTTTAAGTCTGGTATTGTTTGACGAGATATTTTTGCTCCTTTTCTGCACAGGTGGCCCAATCCAATGTCAAAAGTGCTTCATGATCTGTTCTGGGCCCTTATCTCTTGCTAGCCACAACAAGTTCCGCTGCCAAATGAATAGTGAACACAATCGCTGGCGCTGCATGCACTGTGATAGAAGTTTTAAATCCCAGTCATCCCTTCATTTCCATAAGAACATCCACAAGGGCTTGAGGCCATTCATATGCAATATTTGTGGGAAGGCTTTCACTCGTCCATCTTCAAGAAACAGGCATTACCTTTCCTTTCACGTAGATAAAGAATCCTTTGACTGCAAGACATGCAACAAAGCTTTTAGCGATGAGAATCGCCTCAAGACACACATGAAAAAAAGTCACAAGTGGCAACGGCAAACCGGCTATCATTCTTCCAGCATTCGTTATCAGTGTAAACAATGTCTAAAGTGCTTTTCTTCTTCTAAAAACCTGAATCGACACACAAAGTTACACGCAAAATCAGATGACGAAACTAAACTATGTGAGAATGAAATCCCTTTGCGAAGGAATGAAGCCACGCATAACCAGACTTCAAATGCCTTTGACTGCCAGCATTGTGGTCAAGGCTTCATGTCTTCAGTTTCGCTAGCCAATCACATGAGAATGCACGAAAAGCAAACTCGTTTGAATGTTTGCTCTATTTGCAAGTTAAGTTTTGATTATTCTGGGAACTTATCTAGGCATATGCGAGAAAAACATCCACGGGTCAAAGTTATCAAATGTGGAAAATGTAGCAAGGTTTGTGCGGACAAGCGTATCTTAGCTATACATGTCGCCATCAGGCATCCAGTGAAACGCAGCTTCGTGAAAGACCACCTTGGACTCCGACAAGGAAAAATGAAAAAAGCGTTTCCCATGCTCACCTTCGTTAAATGCAACACGTGTAAGCTCGCGATGCCAAAAAACAAATTACGTGATCACATGCTGACGCATCACAAGACAATCACGAACAGCAAAAACAAGAGCATGACAGCCAGTGACACCAGTGGCAAATTTAGTTGTGAAATTTGTTTGGCAGTTTTCCGTACTTCAAAGCTGATGCACTGTCACAGGGCTTCCCACTTCAAAAAGCGTATTACTACACCACCTGGTGTGACCACAACGGAATCAACTGTGCCTTCAAGACAAAGTGACGACTCAGTGAAACTGGACGATAAAGAGTTAAGATGCGATGCTTGCGATGAAACATTTTCTTCCTTGGATAAACTTCGTTCTCACTCCTCTGTGCATTTAAGGAATTGGAATCTAAGTAAAGCTTCTAATGTGCAACAACAACCAAGTTTTCGCAACAAAGAGTCTACAAATCTCAATTGGTCTCCTACTACAATATTTTGTTGCCAAGTTTGCAAGAAAACTTTTCAGACAGAGACGTCTTTGCGATCACATAAGTCGCACCACAGCAGATCACATACATCGAGTGAAGCAAAAAGTAAACTTCTGTCGCAAAAGGAACAACAAAAGCTTCATGAACATCAACAAAATTACATAAATACAGAGTTGACAAAAACACAGCCCGAATCAAGATTTTGCTGTCATGTTTGCCAAAAATCTTTTAGGACAGAAAGGTCTTTGCGATCACACAAATCCCACCACAGTAGATTACATTCATCTAGTAGCTCACCACCTCAGCCTTTGTTGAAAAGCTCCCAAGAAAGCAACAAATGTCATCTGAAGAAAGATTCAAAAGACGCCTCTATTGGAAAATTCGGGTATAACAATTCAAGGACAAATGCTGATAATGGCCACTACGGACAAACCCTGGGAAAACCTTCTGGCAACTCTTCATATGAGAAGACTGCCAGCAAACGTGAACTGTTTGCTTGCGAGAAGTGTGGAAAGAAGTTCCTTTCCAAATTGAATCTAATTCGCCATAAAGCGCATCACGCAAGGTCAAATCCTCCCACCCAGTTCACAAAAACACATTCTAACTCCAAAATAACGGTGAATGGAAATTCTCAAAAGCTGTATGAATGCAGCACGTGCCTAGAGTCATTTCAAGAGAAACGTTCTCTGGTTTCTCACCAACGACGATCACACATAGAAATAAAGGCCAATTTCATCTGTCCATTCTGCGACAGAACATTTTCAACAAAGGCCAGCCTTTACCTCCACAAGCAAGACTTACACAATAGTAGTGACCCGTTCACATGTCGGCGATGTAACGGCCAATTCTCGAGTAAGTATTCTCGCAACAACCATGCATGTTGCGCAGAGGAGAGAGCGCGTCCTGCAAGTCACAAAAAACGTCGACATGTAGAAGACTCATCGTCCCATCGGGAAGCTGTACGTAAGGTCAGACGAAGTGATACTGTGAGTTCTAAGAAAAGGAAGGTAGAGGGTACACTGGTAGAGGAAAGTAAAAAAGCCAAACGAGGCGGTGTCGATAGTAGCGCTGACAAGCATTATCTGTGCAATGTGTGTCTTGAATTTTTCCCGACCAGAATCGGTTTGAGTAATCACAAGCGTTCACACTCTGGACATAGTGATCCTTTCGTATGTTTCACTTGTCATCGAGGATTTGCATCCAAACGAAATTTGCTGAGACACAGAGATTCCCAGCACAATGCAACCACTAGTACTCGTGTGTCGACTGATAGCAAACTCGTGTCTAAAAGGAACCAGGGTAGTTGTGGTGTCAATCTGACATGGAACCGTGGTACCTATTCTTTGGTCCAGAAAACCTCATCATCACCCAAGAATAACGTGTCCAAGTTTTCATGCTTAACTTGTAACAAGCAATTTGGGACTTACAATGGTTATTACAAACACAAACGCCGCCGTCATGCTAAAGAGAATCATGTTTCTTCTGAAAGAGCACACACCAGCGTCACAATGAATGACCACCAAACGATAAGCAGTCGTTCTCTTTTTAAATGCCAGTATTGTGAGAAACAACTCCAAACGAGATCTAGTTTACGCAGGCATGTCAGAGAAAAACACGGGAAGAGAGTAAATTTGCAGAGTGAACAGATGCGTTTACTAGATGTGAAAAGTACTAACACCCGTCGGAAATGTCAGCACTGTGAGAAAGGATTTAAGACGGAATTTGGTTTGAACAGGCATGTTGAGAAAAGGCATGACAAGAGAATATGGGTGGATCGCCACGACGATGGTAAAACATCGGGGAACAATAACAGTTCTTGGAAATGCACGTACTGTAGTAAGGAATTTAACAGTATTCATGGTATAAGGAAGCATGTTTTAAGAAAACATCCGGGCAGAAAGAGAATTTATAGTCGGAAGTCTGGTCAACCGGAAGTTACTGTCCAGTCGAGAATTGGTTTTGAGAACTCAGAAAAAGGAAAAGGCAAGCATGCAGTGAGGGCATTTGAATGCCAATATTGTCACAAAGGGTTTTTAACAATCAACAGACGTTACAAGCACATTTTGCTTGCACACAGGGGTGACTTGGTTTCCCTGCCGCTTGCTCTTAAAATAACCCCTGACAGCAAGTCTGAAAATCTTCAAAACACCATCCACCCAAAGTGCCTTGAAGGCCGAGATAACAGAGAAGCTGGAGTAAATGAAATAAATAATTCTAAGCTACACGATGAAGAAACGAAGACCAAGTTGCTTCAACTTCCAATTAAAGCAAGAAGCAAGGGCGGTTCTTTGAAGTCGAATTTTTGTTGCCGGTACTGCAGAAAGCGGCTTTCTAGCAGATCTTCTTGCAGAAGACACGAGTTGAGACTTCACGAAAAACTAGTTGGATCTTCATTTGCTTTGCACAGCGATCAAAATCGCAAAACTGAGAAAGAAAACGCATGTGACAAGACCGTCGTCTCAATGAAAGAAAAATCAGGTGTATTTGAAAACCGCAATTTTGAGCCACCTGCAAGGCCTTCTTTAAAAGGATGTGTTACCGGATCATTGTTTAGTCTTGGTTTGCCACCGGGAATCATGGCATTTCCTTGCCAGCATTGTCCAAGGAAATTTATCACCATAAGTCGTCGTTACAAGCACACTTTGCTTGCTCACTCCGTAAAAGTAAACACGAGCTTCAGGGCTTTGGAGGGGGATGTACAGAGTGGTGGAGAAAAGTCAGACACAAAGTCAGTTAAAGCCAAGTCTTGTCGCAGTGGCTACAGAGACGCTTCATTGTATCCATGCAAACAAACGTTGCCTGCATCCGAACTTGGTCAGGTCTTTCTAAAGAGATCCAAACCGCAGCAAGTGGAACAACATGATGAGTCTTCCCCCGGAAACGATTGTGAAGTAGCTTTGAGTATCAGCCCTTCTCATCTGATCACGACTACTGTCAAAGATAAATCTGACGCGAAGTCAGTGAAAACCGTCCTACCATGCTTTGAGGGCAAGAACGACGTTGCCGTGCCTCCTGTCAAGGTAACGCCGCTTCCATCGAAATCACTTGGTCATTTTTCACGAAAAACATCTATACTCCATCAACAGGAGTCTCTCGATGGCCTTGTGAATAAGGTCAACCAACCCGTTTTCGATGACCCAAGTGAAGTCACCTTAAGTCTTAGTACTTCCCAAAAGGACACGGAGACTGGTATACTACAAATCCCTAACGCTAAGGTTGTTGAAACAGTGGTTAGTGATGGAGAAAATAATGGCATCTCAGTTCCTTGTGCCAAAAGAGCATTTCCTGCGACAAAATCAACTGTCAAGCGATTACGAAAGGGATCCAGAATCCAGCTGTTGAATCCCCTAGATGGCCTGATTAATACAAATGGCAAGATTTCTGCCCTGTTCGCAGCTGGAAAACCTTTGAGAAAAGCAAAAGCATTTCCATGTGCATTCTGTGAAAAAAGCTTCTCTTGTAATGCTCTGCGATATAAACACTTCCTCTTTAGTCACTCAAGATCTGGCGGTTTGGCAGAGAAGGAGTTGGTTACTTTGGAAAATACTTCAGTGAACAAATCTTCAAGGGCATCGTCGCATAAGGCCATTGGGATCGTTCCATTTAATTTCAATGAAACTGTAGGTTCGGGAGGAAATAATTCCGGCACCCGTCCTTCAAGATCAAGGAATGGTTTAGTCAGAGGAAAGCATGGTATTGGCAAAGCTGTATGTAAAATCTGTCACCCGAACACTTTTGGGACTGTTTTGCAAGGAAAAAATTCAAAGGACGTCCGAAGCAGGCCCTTTGAAAGTTGAGACAAAGCAATATTTTCCTTTTTCATTTTGCATCTAGGCAAAATCTCGAAAGGCACAAGTTACGCAATCATAGCAATGACAAACCATTGACCGAATAAAAAAATGGCCGCCAACAAATTTTTCTTTTGTCTTTGTGTTAATTAGCCTAACTAGCCTCGTTCACACGCGTAAAATTGAAAGAATTTGGGCTATAAAACGAGGCTAGTTAGGCTACATAACACAAAGACAAAAGAATAATTTGTTGGCGGCCATTTTTGCATTCGGTCAATTCCAGTGCAAGGCTTGTGGGTT
>OX421445.1:5064007-5086507 GCA_949126865.1 Montipora capitata | reverse complement strand
TTTTCAAGAAACTCAACCTTGAGCTTGTTGTCTCCAATTTTCGACCTGTTTGTAATCTCCTTGCATACGACTTACGCGACTGAAATTCGAATTGACCAATCAGGATTCAGCAGGCGGGAAAAACTTTACTGTCCTTAACAGGAATAGCATTAAAATAAGGCCATTTGTCTCACTGGAGATGGCATCAAATATTCAGGAGAAGGGACTTACAATTTCCAAAACCATACCAGACTGTAAAAAGTGAAAAATCTGAAACATTTTTTGTGACTCCAAGCTTGCAATTTGGCGTCAAAAATGGGTCACCGGATTCCAGCATAGGAACTCGCTCGTAGTTCGTGGAGTGTCGCCCTGTAGGGTAATAGTTGTGTTATTTTGAGCAAAATATGCTGTTCCTCGTCAAATTAAACCCGGAATTCTCAACTTAACTATTAAAAGAGGCCAAGGCAACCTTTTTTTAGCTTTGAAGAAAAAGGCTATTCTTGTGTCGTTTCAGTAGGACCGCTAAGTTTTGACTGCCGCCGTATGCAAGGCTGTCTTTCATCTCAAGCTGTGTTGAAAGAGTAGTAATCAAACAGTTGCTATTGCACTCAGTTTCCTGAGAACGCGGTACTTTCCAACAACCAGTCGACTTGTAGGCATTTCACTCCACAGAGACCTGTCTACGTACTAACAGTTCAGGCCCCAGTTGTTCAAACGATGGATAGCGCGCTATCCGCCGGATAAATCACTATCATAGTCGAGTGGATAAGTCATAGCGAAACCAATTTCGCTATCCAATGAATAGTGATTTATCTGGTGGATAGGGTTATCGACCTTTTGAGCGCAAATGATCCCCAAATCACTATAAATCATACATGGCTCACTACAGGTTTCTGCCTCATTACAGTTTTCAAGAAAGACTGAATTTTGTTTCTTACCAAGGTGTCATAAATTTGCCATATTTAATTACCGGATACAATCATCAAAAACTAACTTGGACGGAATTCTAAACTGATTGTGACCAGGGGCCCGTTTCTCCAACCCTGCGAGCAGAGTCTCTTTCGATCTTCCTAGAAAAATCGGGTTGCCAGCGGCCTTGATTCTGCGACATTTGGTATTGACACGCCTGACCAGTTACTGCAAAACCACGAAACGAAAACAAACAGTCGGGATATTCGAACAACTCTGGCAAACACACGACAACCTCATTTCCTTGGAAACTCAAGACTATTCATCCTCTAAAATTGCCATTTCAGTTTTTACTGAAAAAGTTATAAATATCTGGCAGACTCGTTTCAGTAACCGACATACAGAGTCCGAAATTCTCATGGGAATTTAGAATTGCCACGTGTATCTCTGGCGAGTGTCATTTGAAGTCATTTGATGAGCTGCGCCTTCCAAGCACTCGTCAAAACGGCTAAACTGATTTTTCTAATCGTTTTTGTGTCTTCATTGGTAAAATTTGAGAATTTTCTTGGAGTTGACGATGTTGATGATAAGAAAAAGCAAGAAGAGAAAAGAAGAAACCATGTAGGTTTGGAGCTTTGTGCGCACACATTGACAGTCTGCTAAACATCACAGTTGCATGAGCGGCTGCAAACCATGCGCGACATGTTCAGCGAGCCTAGCGTTAGACCGATACTTGTTATTTACCGTAAATGAAAAGGGCCATTTTTTTTCCTACGAATCCTACAAGAATGATTCATGAGTGTGCGATTTCCATAGACAACCAGGAAAAAGAGTTTGAATTAATTAAGAAATCTAACAGATTCAACTTTCTATCCCTAGCCAACGTAAAAAAATCTGCCTTTGGATGATGACGTGTACGATGCTCTTTTCAGTGCATTATCTGGTGAGAAATCACTTCTCGACTGGCCTAAGAAAGGTGACCAAGTCGTAAGGCAACGAGCTTATAGAAAGTTAAGAAGTGATATCTATGACCTAAAAGAAGTCCATGTTCCAATAGTTGGGCAGCAGAAGAAACGAATCGTCGAAAGAATGAAAAGAACTAATGGACCTAGAAATCGAACGAGATGCTATCAGGCAGGAAGCTCTGGATGCTTCTAATGAGGCTGCACAGTATATGGTAAAGCGGGAGTTAAGGCGAAATCCACCTTCACTCCATTACAAAGGAGAAGCTGTTTTGATTCGCATTCCGGCCCATTTCCAAAAAAATAGTCAAGGGAAATAAGAACTCCCTAAAGAGCACTTACCATTGAGGCCGATCACACCGTACACAAGTATTTGATCAGTTACAATGACCCAGAGACGGGGAAAAGCAAAACGAACTGGTTTAAAGTAGATGATGTTACTTCAGTCACGAAAGAGGAAGAAAATGAGAGAAAACAAAAAGAAAAGAGTTACAATGTTAAACGAAATGCCAGATTCAGAGATCACAAAGAGTCCATAGATCAACCAGCCAAGCGAAGGACAACCAACGCCAGTTTGTTAGAGGCCAGCATAAATCAAATACTTTCCCGTGAAAAGCTTAATGGCGATACCATTAATTTGTATTTTGAATTTTTGACGAATACGGAGGACATTAAAGAAGGAAACTGGGGAGTTGCAACGTCCTTCTTTTATCCTTGGTTGCATCGACCGATTGAAACCTCCACGTACTCCAAACACTGTGGGAGTATGAAAAACTGATGGCACCTGTACGCCTTCCTGCCAAGCGCCGTTGGCTGATGATCGTTATGAGTGTTGTTAATTTATGCCTTTACATTTATGATTCCTCTAGTTGCACTACAGAAACGTACCGAACAATTTTTGATACCATCAAAGAAAAAGTTATAAGAAATGAGCTCCAGTGTATTTCTGATGAGGATAAAGCTCTCTTCCAGGAGGACAATTGGGGCGAGTGTACACCTCAATGTCCAAAGCAAAGAAATGACACCGATTGTGGTGTATTTACCTGTCTTTTTGCAAAAAGGTTGCTGTTTTCGAGTGGCAGCTATTGCAGCCTTACTCTCAACGAAGATCCTCGAAATGAGATCGCGAGCGATTTACTAAATCTTGCATCATCCTTGCACGGTGAAAACGATTTACCCGAAGTTTTCCAATGGATGGCAAACGGTAAGCAAGCTTCAGTCAAAGGTGAATCACCAAAGAGTCGGTTGGACATGGAATTGGGAAAGGCGGGATTAACATATCGCCAGCCTCCAACCCCCAAAGATGGGAACTGTCTATTCCATGCAATGAATGACCAGCTAATACGCCTCGGAAGGGTATCGCAGAGTGCCACAAAAGTGCGATGTGACTTGGTAAATGACCTCCGTAGTAATCCAACAACCCCGGACGGGACTCATTTCAGAGAATTTATCAAACACGGAGCATGGGATACCAATGTGAGAAGGATGGCTATGGATGGTGAATGGGTTGACTGGATTGCTTTATGGGGACTAATTAATTATATATATAACATGTTTGAAATCCCGGTGGCGGTAGTATCAAGCTTAGTAGAAATGGGATTGAATATTATCTACCCTGGAACTGGTTATGAAAATGAAGCCACTGGAGATATGGCCTTACTTGGCCATGAAGCAGAGCTGCATTACCATAGCCTGGAACCAATAGGTGCTCAGAATTTCCAGCTAGCCATTGCTCAGGAATTAAAGCAAAAATACGGCGAAGGAAAAATAACAGAAGAGATTTATCCCAGATGTGGAAGAAAATTCGAGTGCTACACACAAGGTGATTTTAGAGCGGTGGAGCATTGCAGGTCTACGCAAATGATAACGTTTTCTGTAATAGTTGTTTAATGGACGACTTTTATTCAAGGACATGGGAAAAAAAACAAAACTGCAGCATTGCATGTTGAACCAAAGCTTATAGGCTAAAACATTGCGTTCTAGTTATTAATGTTACGATTGTTGCTAGCCGGGCCCGGGTGGCGTCCTTTTCGCCTCTTCAAAGAGACCAGTGGCCCGTTTCTCGAAAGTCCCTAAAATTTTCAAATGTCACAATTCCCTCTTTATCTCAAGAAGGGAGAGGGTTTAAGTGTTTCACAATCCGCTTTTAGTTATCTCGAAAACAAATGCTAAAGGTCATCGGGACTTCTCGAGTAACGGCCCCCTGGTCACAATCGGTTTAGAATTGCGTCCAAGTTAGTTTTTGATGATTGTATCCGATAATTAAATGTGGCAAATTTAAACTATAATGAGGCAGAAACCTGTTGCTAGCCATGCATGATTTAAAGTGATTTTAATAAAAATTAGCGCTCTTCACATTAATTCTCAATCCAGACCATTCCACCGTCCATGCCATTCCTGACTTTTTTTCCGGAATCATTTGCGGTCCAAAATGAGCATCATTTGCGGTCCAATATGGGGATCATTTGCAGTCCTGGTATCATTTGCGGACCCGTACAGACCCTTGTTCATGCATATGTTACATCGCGTTTGGACTATTGTAATTCATTCTTTAAGTTATTTGGACTTCCTCTATATCAACAAGAACGTCAACAAAAGGTTTTCAATGCAGCTGCTCAAGTTACGTGTTTGACACCAAGGTTTGCTCATGTACACACAACTACACTACCGAAGTGAATTAAGATTTCCTTGTTGGTCCAAACTCGATGATTTTCTTCGTTTTATGTTTTGTTCGCTGTTTTGGTCCTGACCATGCATAAACCACACCCTTTTTTCTAAAAGACAGCCAATCGAATTTTTCGGTTAATTTATTCAAAACTCAGTTGAGAACTGAGGACAAAAGATTGTGCATGGTTACGACAAGTTACTATGAAGCACGATGTCACTGTTCTGGCTTTTAAAGTATCCAGAGTTTTATAACCAGTCCATCTGTATGAACTATGGTTTAAAATGCTATAAATGGTTTGTCTCCGGTCTACATTTCTGGTCTTCTTGTATCTCAACCAGCCGCCCGTTATCAACTGAGATGGACTTCACGTCCATTGTATGCTTCTGCTAGATCTGGAGACCGAGCTTTCGCAGTGGCTGGACCACGAATACGGAAGGCTCTGTCAATTGTCATTAGACAGTCCGAAAACATTTGAAGACCTATCTTTTTAGACAAGTTTTTGATTTGAGACTGGAATATATAATATTTATAATATACCTATTATATGGTAAACTACTTAACTTGCTTGACGTAAGCGGCACGTCAATATCTGGATTTGTCGTTTGATACGTCAACGGACGGCAATTTAGCAATACCTCCTCGCCATTGAAGGTCGTTATGAACTCTTCGTCACTAATGCCGTTCACAGACGACGAAGATTGCCCTTTAGTCGCCTTTATCGTAATTTCATATACTCTTCGAAGTAAGAGGCTAAAGGAAAAGTGAACATGCTACTTTATTCCCTGGGTTGCGACGGACCTCTGCATCTTATCCTTGTCAAGTGCCTTGGTCAGGTCACGTAGTTCTTTCTCTGCCCAACAAAATTCCTTCCGTTGTCCGAGATAATTTCCTTCGCTTAGGCCTCTTAACCATACGATAAAAAACCGTTACTAAGGGAGTTTGTATCCCATTCAAACGCGACTTCCAAGTGCACGGCTCTTGACAATAGGCAGTTAAACATGAAGGCATTAGTAGCAATGGCCTCTTCCATGGACCGTAAAAAATGGACCAGCAAGGTCTACAGCTCTTTTACTCTCTTGCTTAGTGGACGCGCCATCAATTGACCAGCAGGTTCGCTTTACGTCTGCAGCGTTCATCGATTTGCCAAGCCTGAATCTCCTCTCGCCCAGCGATGATCCAAAAACGTGAAGGTTAAATTAGCTAAGGTTTGATTTCGGCAGCCTTTCTCGTGATAATGTGACCAGAGTTGTGACCCAGTGCTTCGCGGAAGAAGTATTGGCAAACGTGTTTCATGTGGAATATACTTGAGACCACCGTCGTCGCTTATTGGCCCGAGCTGGAGAAATCCGCTCGAATGTAGAAGACCTTTCCCTTTCATGATCAATCGACCCCTCAGGAAAGGCTTCTTGCCTTTTTTGAGCGTTGAGCGGTTGATGATGTGTCTCCGCAGCCTTGATTTCAACAAGAGCATCATTGGTCTCTTGGTAAACAGCAGTTGTACAGGAAAACATACACTCAGGTGTGAGTGTCCATTTTGTGGTCATTCAGACTTGGAATTTTGGTCCTTGCTACTAATCTCACACTTGGCCAGTTGGGAAACTGCAATGCTTCTCGTTGCGAGATCAACAGGATTACATTCCTCCACTTTTCAGAACTAGAAGCCGCTTGGATTTCACTGAGCAACTCTCTTCGCGACGAACGCTTTCAATCTTCGGCCAGGATTTCCAGTAACCTCCAGAGAACGTCTATGTTCTCAACAAAATCGTCATTCGCTTCTTGGAATATATTTCAGGTCTTTGAAATCTCTTTAGTAATTCTTAACCCGGGAAGAGTCGGAACAGCTCTAGTCATCTCCCAACATTCATGGCGGTAAGCCGCGCGATCAGTCTTGTTTTTGTAGCAACGACTGATGACGCTGGATATTGAACCTCTTTTGGTAGACACTTCTGCAATTCAAAAAGGCATCTTGGGAAACGCCCAAAACGGTTTGAAGAGAACTCCCGAACACTCGGTCAGTACGGTTGGAGAACTGGACAGTCATTTTCCAGGATGTACTCTAGTCTCCTGGTCTTAAGCGCCTCTCCCCATAAATACTGTCGCAGCTGAAGAAGCTAATAGTCTGGTGAGACAGCTGCCTTAATCTATGCGGGCTATATACGCAGCCTTTCAATTTCACGGTTCTTGTTTCTCACAAATACTGCATGGGATAGTGGCTCGCTTTATTTGTTTCCACATGTCTGCGCAATGTGTTCCGTTGTAAGAGCGTGCAAGAGTTAGATCCCAAGTCTGCTCTTGCAAGCATGGAATAAACAACGGATGAGAGATTATATGTTATCTTGTCAGCGCAAGTTAACACCGTACCCAATCCAATCAGGAAGCTAGCTGATAACAAACGCATTCCAAGACGCGAGAGAGACCAACGTTCGCATTCGCCGAATTATTAAAAATGTCGTCAAGTGCCTAATGCGTCTTGTTGGTAATGCGCAATACACCCTTTTCAAAAATGGCCACCATTTAGATATAGTTTTGTTTTAATTCAAATTAGACCTTGATGCCTCGTTCGAGGCAAAATATTATTTTGAATTTTAAGCTTAAAGAACGAGGCATCAAGGGCTAATTTGAATAAAAACAAAAGAATATTAAATGAAGGCCATTTTGGAAAAAGGTGTATAGAGTTTAAGCGAAGTTGATGACAACCGCCCTATCACGCTTGTTGGGCAAGTAAGCATAAAAACAAGAAAATAACTCATTTTGTTGACAAAAGTTCTGTGACTCTTCTAGTTGCTTAAACAAACGATTGCATGAACACAATCAGCTGTATTTAAGCGGGTATATACAAAGGATACTCGAGAGATTTTGCGACGCGTTTGCGAGAAAGGGAAAACGTCACACTGAGAATTTACGTTTGGCGGCAATCAATGAAACTTGTTTCATTTTAGTTCACTTTTTATCTGTTAGGTGCAGATATCAAGCAACGCTCTCAAAAGGAGCAAGACAAGTTTGAACCAGAAGAGAATTTTCCATCAGAAGCGTGCTATTTCACGTTTTCCGTTTCGCGTGTACGCGATGCTAGAGAGATTTAGTATCACGTTTCCGAGAAACGGCCGTTTCACGTTTCATGTAAAATGGAGTGAAGCCTGTAACTTAAGGTTTGCGTGACACACGGCAACACGGAATGGACTCTGTTAATCTCAGTATTTATTTAACAAAACAAAAACTCGGATTTTCTTAAACAGTGTTTGTCGAAAAAGACGCTGTCAAATTTTCCGAGTTTGGATGAAACTGTTTTGTGGGTAAACAGAGAGTTAACGTGATTTTATGAACAAGAATTGCGTTAAGGACTCGGTTATAAACGATTTATAACCACGAAACCTAATTTTTCCTTGTTTGACTTACAGGACAATGGTTTCGGGGTTCTTTTTTTCCTCAAATAACCTTCTATGTAGAAGAAAAGCAAGAAGAAAATTCCACGAATACGGCAAACGAGAATGCCTTCTTTCACGTAGAAATGGCAACCGGCACACGCGAAAAATGGCAGGAAACTCACGCTCACGTGGTCACGTTTGCCTTTCGCGTTTCACGTTAAACGTGATGCTAAATCTCTCTACTAATTCGCTGTAAAATCTCACAGAAATAACATTCCTCATTTTACAGGTGTACTAAACAGTTCAAATATACAACTCCTTTGACATGAACATTCCAAGCAATTAAGGAAGTTACGAATTAAAAATTCAAAAAGTGTAAGCTGTGCATACTGGTGTTCACAATGAAAGCATTTTGCATTTACAAAAAAACGAAAAACAAAATTTTCAACTCACATTAGTGATCAAACTCGGTTCACAGCCCTTCCAAAATCTCAAAATCTGAAATGGATCGAGTGCCCAAATCATCGGCAGTTTAAAATCCTTTGTACCTTTTCTAATTATCTACATACACCTTATGACTTTCTGAACGAAAGCAGTTTTAAAGAAGACTGAAGAAAATTCCAGCCTTCTTCGCCCCTGCTCAAAGAGCTTTACTGGCCGCCATGATTCTTGTCGTTGCAAGTCTGTTCATAGACAATATACGGCTTCAGATGCATCTTCCATTAAGGCCCGTTCACACTGGCGATTTTTGCCGCGATTTGGGGTGCGATTTCTGCTACGACTTTTACGGCGATTTCATGGTGACGCAAACAGCCGGCGATTTCAATGATGGCAACGGTTGTACGCGCCACGAACGGTGTAGCTCGTTCATATTGTTGCGAAAATATTGCATATATTTTTGTAAACAATCGTTAACGATATCAAGATTTCTAAGTTTGCAGAGTATATCATGAATTTAACATGAATACTGATGAATCCTTGGACGCGGCAATAGCCTGTCTGGGTATAACAATCGCTTGATCGAATAAGAACAAGACGCCTGATGGCGTTTACATGGGATACTGCCGTTTCTGTAAAATGTGACGGTTGGTTGCAATGAAGCCAACTGAGAGTCACAAGGGACGTGGTAAAAGCGCTAATCCGAAGGCTGAGTGTGATAAAAATCGAACATTTCCTTTCCGACCACAAGCGTTTTCATGAATTTATATGCCTCATATTCAATAAAAGCAATTTCAGTTACATTTAAATACTGTGAGAACCGGAATTAAAGGCAAGAGGTGTAATATTCTCGCGTTCATTGCCGTTCTATCGCGCTTGATCGACAAAATCGATTTCAAAGGAGGCTAAGGTTGCTTGAGTAGAGGAAGATCATTTGAGGGATTCTTTTTAGTTGTGTTTGTGTTGCGAAGTCCATGTGATCTTTTCCGATTACCTTTCGCGCGAAAATATAAGAGATATGCACGTTGTATGTCCGACATGACAGAAACGTGGCTAACTACCATATTTGACAACAATGAAAACGACAATAGCGAATTTTAAACGTGGTCTGCCAAAGGCATCCAGCGTAAAAAGAAAACCATCATTTTGGGTAAAATCATGGATCGCAACAAGAGAAGTGTCCGAAGAAGACGGGGTACTTCACAAATGATGCTAAAAGATCTTCTGAGTTATCCCTTTCACTATAAGAACTTTCTGCGAATGGACCCAACGACATTTGAATCACTCTTGGCAGACGTCGAGCTACTGATATGAAAACCGGATACGAAGATAAGAACAGCCATCAACCCAGTAGAGCAACTCGCCGTAACATTGCGATTTCTTGCCACTGAACAATCGCACACCAGCCTCTAGGACCAGGCAAGCAAAGGGACACTCTCGGCAATGATTCCTAACGCATGTGATGCTACAGACACCAGCCTTGGCCCGAGACATAGTATCTCTCGTCGCTGGCCGTTTGTCTATCGTTTTGAAATGTGGCAAGCCCTACACTCATACGTGCTTCATTCGTTGATCAAAATTTCTTTCTCCTGAACTTTGCACGCCTTTTTTGTGTTTTCGGTTGGACCTTGGTTTTTGTTTTCCGCCAAAGGGAAAGCAAATTTCCCTGGGGGGAGTCCCATAGTACCTATTTGTCAGCTTTGTAAAAGAAAATCCTTCTAAATCGCAGTGTAATTTCAACATGTTAAAACAACCGCGATATCGCAGCGATGCATATTTCTGAAATCGCAGTGAAATCATCGGTTGTTCACACAACGCGATATTGTATCGCCGTGAGATCGCCGTAGAGATAGCAGCAGAGAAAACGCAACCAAAATCGCCGGTTTGAACGTTCCTTTACACATGCACCTGGCGTTAGTTGTTCAAACGAAACCATGCGTCAAAGCGCAGAAAATGCTTGAAGACACACTGCTGTGGACATGAGGCTTTTGAATGATGACATGAGACCGTGAGAAAATTAAAACGATTAGTTGTTTTCATCGTTCTCAAAAGCGCTTCAGTGTGGATAGGTGAAAACAATATAAAAACACTGATGGGGATAAAAAATATTTTGCTTCGTTTTCGCCAAGATAAAACGCAAAAGTTTACAACGGTATTAGTGTGAATGGGGCTAAGATACGTTGTATTACAGCTTCAAAAATGTTTTGCTTTATTTTTTTAGCGCCATACCCACATTCTCTAGAAAAGAACTATATAGGCAATTAGCATCAATAGCATTGTGATCTTTCTTTTGAAACAAATTAGAAATAGGCCATTTTTAAAATATCAAATATTCAGATTGATAGTGGGGCAGTCAGGACAAAAACAACAGAAACACGTTGAAATGAATGTGAAAAATATTTACATATCACCACTTTCCTTTGTCTTTGTCCTCTAAACCTCTCTTTCAAGCTGAATTTTAATATATCGAAAAAGGCCTATTATCTACGTATTCCACTTACCCAGAAAAAAAAAGGACTAAGGCGTTGAACTGACCTATGACCGTAATTTTAAACAAATCAAATAATTTCCCTGTCAAACAGTCACTATCAATCGGACCAATTTTGCATGTTTCTCTTTTTTTTCTCAGAATAGTCGTTGGATTAAAATGTCAGTTGTCTCAGAACTTGTGAAACTGTTTCTTTACTTTGAATTGCCCACCAGCGATCAGACTCTGATTTAGCACCGCTCTCAGTAATAGGTTTCCTTATGTCGTAGAAATCGTCCAAAACGACAAATGAAAACAGAGCCTGGCCACCGGTAATCACTTCGCCAAAGTTGCTTGGCAGTGTTCTGTCTTGATATAAAATAGCAATTTGGAAATGTTTTGGTTTCTTATCGACAACAAGCAGACTGCGTCTGAGGTGATCCCTCAGATCCATCGATAGGAGTAAGTGTATCTTCATCTGACAGCATCGCTCCCTGAAAAAGCAAGAAGTCAGGAGCCCATGAGTAGGAGCCTCCATGTGCACTATATCCTTGAGTCAACCTTTGCCCGTATCTTTCTATTTTTAGAACCAACCCTTCAGCAGGAGACTGACATTTACATTAATTTACATCAATTCGCACAATTTGCGTACATTGTTTTTGCTATTTTTGTCTTCTATAGACAATGACTTTATTCTAATTGGCTATTTTAAACAGCGCGTGCAGTGCCGAACAACTCGTGGCGTTCTAAAAATAGAAAGATACGGGCAAAGGTTGACTCATAGGGCTTGTATGGGGGAGGCAAGCTCCTACTGATGGGCTCCTGAAGAAGTGAATGGTTAACCTTTCCTATGAGTTCTTCTTACTTTGTTACTCAAGTAAGAAAAAGAAACTTTTCTCCGAAACCATACTGTGTGGTTTTATGAATGAACCTATCACGTCGCATCGGTGCATATCGAGATTGCCATTTGGACTTTATCGATAGTGAGGCAGTACGGTCCAGTGCCGGGTTAGGGCGCTTGCCTTGAGATCCGGGGATCCTGGGTACAAGACACGTTCTGACCACTGGTTGAATTTGATCCTGGTAGTCCCTGGTTCAACTTTTCAGCCGCACTTGTACCATAAATAGCCAACTAGCTTGCCTCCGGCCAGTTGAGATTCTTAACAGTTGTTGTTGAATGTTCTGTGCTATCGTGATGATGTTTCATTGGCCCTGAAAAGCCCCTAGGGGGAGTGGTCAATCAAGTATGTATGTTTCCCTGCGAAAAAAACTCAAGCCTACAACTCTAGTATAGATGAGGTTGCCTTGTATCCGTCAACGACATTAGTGCAACGTGTTGGACTCGTCAATTTTATGCTTCACGTCTAGTATGAAAACAGCAAATTGGGCAAACGCATTCAATGGTGACAAGAGTGAATTTCACTTTGTGGCTGTGCCCCAGGACATTCACAAATGGATTTATGTTTAGATACACTTTGCGCGCGAAACAAACAAAGGGCCGGCAATTTTCACCAATCAGAAGAAGCCATGTCACGCGTGACTGCTTCTGCCATGTTTTTTTTCAGGGACATAACAACAGATTTTCGCGGGAACGGGTATTCAAAAAAAGACTCGTTCGTGACTGTGCTGGGGAGCCCACCCATTCCATAACAACACTCTTATCTAATTCACTCTTGATGGTGATAGAAATAAGGTAAAGTCTCTGTTACGAGCCTAGAAAGGCCCATCAGGCCGGCGCTAATCTCCGGTTTCTGTAGCATGAAGCGACTAGGAGTATTTCTACTCCCCCCTGGATGGGATGCTAGTCAATCGCAGGGTTACCCCCGGCATTAGATTCGCCGGTACCCATTTATACACCTGGGTGGAGACAGACATCGTGAGAGTAAAATGTCTTGCCCAAGAACACAGCACAATGTCCCCGGCCAGGACCTGAACCCGGACCACTCGATCCGAAGTCGAGCACTCTAAGCATGAGGCTGAGCATGTATTTAAATAGCGCATTTTCTACATGATGTGCATATTCAGATGCCCTTTACATCTCTCATTTTTATTCGTAAGATAAGACATAAGCATGTATATAGGGGTCTTTAGGAGCAGCTATCCACCGGTCCATTAGCGACGTCAACCAGCCAACTTCCAGCTAGCCTGTGTCCAACCGCCCGCTCGCTCCTTTCCGATTTTTTTTCGGAGAGCGGACGGCTGTACACAGGCTAACTTCCAACTTATGAACGAATGAAGTCAGTCATATACGACAAAGTACAGACCGCAAAACGGGAACTCCGTGGACTACTCTTTGGGAATTGAGTGTGGGTTTTTGTTTAACGTCCCTCAGTGTTAGGAAGATTGAAGGGTTGTGAGGCTGGGACTACGGTTTGGAGTCCTTATCCAAGAACACTTGCAAGTCCAACCATTTCCAGATGTCATAACGAAAGCACCACATTCTCCTCAGTTATTACAGACCCATGGTTCTTTTGTTCGGCCGGCCGGTTTGTCCTGACGTCTTAAACTTTGAGTCTGTACTCAGACGACTTTAATGTCTCGAGGAAAAGAACGACCAATTTTAGAAAACTCTGACTTTGTTAAGTAAACTGACCTTTCTTTCGTGGGATTCTTTAATCTGTCTTGCAACGGCCATAAACGCCTGAAATTTCACGACAAGTATGATCGTGGCAAATTACTTCAATCAAATTCAAAACTTCCACAGTGGGCAATTTTTCATGAATGACCCATACGCTAATGTCAAAATTGTTTTCGTGAAGGAAAAGAAAAAAACACTTCAACGATTATAATGGAAAAAAAAAAAGCAGCAGATAATTATTTCAAATATTCCCAAGTAGAATGTACTTAACTAGTCTACAGCTTCCCATCTCGATTAGCTCTGGCTGTTAAGTGCAGAATTAACAAATTTGTTTGGCCTGTTACTGCTAAATGTACTATTAAATGTACTCTTACTTCTGTTACACCTTCTCCTGTTCGTGCACTTGTTTCAAAAAATTCTAATTCAGCATTTTCACTAATCTGTCAAAGAAAAAAGAGGGAAATTATATCTTGCATGATACCATAATGACAGACCTCAAAATTCCCTTTCCCACATACGGGGCTGTCGTAACGTTTTTATTATGAGTAGCAACTTATTCGGCCGAATGCAGGAAATGTTTGGAAGATACTCTTTGAATCAGATCCTTCAAGATCAGATCAAGGCCCTCTAAAAAAGAGATTTTTATATCTATACAAGAGATGTACCCAAGGTCCACCGAGACCCTTTGAGATCACCACAAGAGAAGTCTGCCTGACTGACCATACAGGCTACTTGGTAACAAGTGCCGTCAAGAAAGAGAATTGCAAGATTCATCGAGATAAGTACAGGCCATTTAAAGACATGTGCATGAGATGGAAGTGGTCAGACAAGGAAATCAAGCAGATCCGTGCAGGAGATACGTGCTAGGTTCGTCGAGATCACCACAGATAAGAACAGAAGAGTTCTTCAACAGCGAGCATATGCATAGTTACCCAACATCCATTAGGATCACCACTGGATTGTCGTGCGACAAATGCAGACTGCAAACCTGCAGATTTGACGACTGTGAATTTCATTCTCGTCCCCATAACCCTTTTGGTTTCTCTTAGCCGGCGGGGCCCTTGCACAAAATAAGACAACCGAAAAGACGGGGACAAGAATGCCTGAATTTTTATCATATCAAATCGAATGTGTCACGTCGTCACGCAACTCTCTTTTTTCTCGCCAAATTAATCACGTGGTGAGTTGCTTCCCTCAACGGTACACGAATTTTGAGAAAACCGTTTTCCCCATACAAATCCTTATATTTCTACTCTTGTATAATATTTAACTATTATCCTGCAAAATGGCGCGGAATATCGCCTGCCACTTGGGTAGAATCAGGTGATATTCCACAAGATTGAGCAGGCTACTTGTTTTATTATTCAACACATTGATGACAAAGTGCAATTTTCTAAGTTCATTGGGAAAAAAAGCTGGAAAACTACCATTTTTCTCCGCGACACACAAAATTACGTTTATCGCAGGATATCTGTTGAGTATGCACGACAAATATTGAGCGCGCTATGACCATATTTGGACATTGTCGCAATGTGTTGAATAATAAAGTAATGACTGCAAAATTCTTGCGCACTCATCGGCTAATTTTTATTGTCACTAAGCGGACAGACACATAAATTTATAATTAATGCGATAATGACGTGATATTGCTCGCGTTAGATAGAAGTTTCTCGCATTTTTGTCCCGCGGTCTTCTTGTGTTTTGACTTAATTTTGACCCCTATGTCTTTTTGTTATTGTAAAAAACAAATCGATGTCAGTTTTTCATGCGGCTGTGCTGTTATTGATCTTGAATTTCGTCATAACATTGTCAGAGTAGCTGTGGATCCACGAGGCAATTTCTCGTGCTCTGATTGGTTCACTCAATCTCGGTTATTAGCTCATATACCTAATATACCTTAGTTTGAGCTCATATGGTAAATGATTGTGCGTTGCCAAGCTAAAAGTTTTTTTCGCCGGAAAGCGGAATTTCTCTCTGAATAAAGCAAAAAACAAAAGACGTTTGGTGGAAAGTTTGGATCAATTCCGACGTTTAGGAGTAAGCGAAAAGGTAAGAAATGTTTTTGTGATAAGCCTGCGTCAGTCTGACCACAAGGTATTACACAACATCGCATCTTCATCAAGTTTTTCCGATTTCGCTCGGGTTTTCTCGCGTTTTTCGCTCGTATTTCGTACTTTCTAAACTTTTAGATTTTAAGAAATTTAATGAAACAATTATTCCACGAGCGCGCGTTGGATATGAGACTGGTTATAGCCAACTCGACGCTACGCGCCTCGTTGGCTATTTATGCGCCGATCAACTCGAAACTTCAACATCCCCCCCCCCCCTTCCTCCGGGCATTTGAACTTTTGAATATTGGATTGTTCAAGTTCCCGCCCCCTTGGGTCAAAATGGTGTTCAAATGCCCTACCCTATCGTCGGATTTGTCTGTCATACCCTTCTAAAGAACAATCGTCGTCGGCTCCTGTCGTCTTAATAAAGCTTGTGTATAAACATGCTAACACATATTTCGTTACCCTTTATATGATGATGCCGTTTTTTACCAGACACGGCAAAGGTTAATTAAAGAGGGAACTGCTTCCTTATTAACAACAGAGCCTAGAGCGTTTACGACTGCATGTGTTTTAAATTGTTCAGTGTCGGTTGATTACCTCTAACAGAAACGTACAGCTTTCAGAGCTTTAACAATGAAACGGAGGGTGTGAAAACGTAGGATATTGTATTCACTCTATAGTATGACAAAGACGAATTACGCAGCCAAAATTTCTTTGAAGACAACTTTTGAAGATCTCTTTTTAAGCCAATCGCTCACAAATGCTATATCTCTTCCTTTAAACTCTTCCATCTCGTCCAAACACGTCTTTATAGCTGTTAATTCGGCACCCGAAAAAAATTCGTGACACTTCCGGTTCAATTTTCCCCACCCCACGCAGGCAAAGGTCAAATTCCCCATTCCCCGGGCACAGAAGATAGTCAAATGCCAGGCTTTTACCGGGGGGGGGGGGGGGGGGATGTTGAAGTTTCGATTTGATTACCATCTCACATCCAACGTGCGCTCGTGGAATAATCGATAAGCATTGAGCTTGGGTTACCTGTGAGATGTTCAAAGCATCTTGACTAACAGCACTCATGGGCAGAGAAGCTTTAGGGCATGTTTGCGTGTCAGCTGAGACTTGTGCCACTTCAGGGGATATACGGTGAGGAGGTATTTCCTGAGGCCCTGACAGGGTAAATTCCGACAAGCGACATGGACCAAAAAGTAGCGACAGCAAATAAAATGAAATTCCGACAAAAGACATCCTTTCCCAGCAAAATTCCGATAGTGAGGTCAAGGCCGAGAATGAGCCGATTAAACCCCGATACGAGTGATTTTAAAATTCAGAAGAGCGACACGGCAGCCCCCCCCCCCACACACCTGTCAGGGCCTCTTTCCTGGGTGCCTTGTTATCAGGGACGTAGATGTGGGCATTAGTGAGTCCTGCATTTCCTCAGGACATGGTAAGTTTACGTTTCTCCATTTTGTTTACATTTGTTTACCCACTTAGCCAGAATAAAAACAAGGTTGATACTAACTGATTTTCCCCTGATTGTGTCTATAATCCTTTCGTCTTCACAATCCAACTTGTTCCCGACCAGAATTTTACAAACAGCAGGTGAAGCATTCTATATTGACAAAACTGACATTTAATTGTTGCCCAGAACATTTTAAGCTTAATTTCTTTATTGCCCTCGACTACATGCACAAAATCGAGATAAATTTCCCATTTGTATATAGTACGATCATTATCAGAAATTCTCACACAGTAATTAAATGTCACAAAATGTCCCGGGAGAGGACAAAACGCGGAGCCCTCTGCTCCCCTACTCCATGGAGTACCTAAGTGGAGTACCCCTAAAAATCATTTTTTTGGTCAAATTAGATACTTTATCAACATGGTGAGGCATTTAGATGCACATACCTTTATTTATGCCCCCCCCCCCCCCCCCCCGGGCAATGCAGTTCACGAATTGGCCGCCATCTTGACATTTCGTACATGTAGGTACCTTATAATTATGTATCCCTTACTGTAGTGTATTTAATTTGTGGAAATTACATGTTGGCTCAAAGATATGAATTTTATGTTCTCGTGGCAACAACAATATCCCAGTAAAACACTCTCCTCCATATAATAAAGACAAATATTTACTTCTGTATACCCACATACAAAAAATAGACCCGTGTATGTATGCCCATAATATACCCATATATGCCCATGTAGTGTACCTTGTACAAATAAAGTTTTCCATTCCATTCCATAAGGGTATATATGGGTGGAGGGTGTAAACTGCAGGTTGCAGGTTGCAGGTTAAAGTTGCAGGTCACTGTTTCACCAAAGCTGAAACAACCCAAAACTTCACTAATGCTAACATTATAATTAGGCCTAAAAAACAATGTTAGCCTAAGGTTAGCATTTTTGTAAAGGTTTGGGTTGTTTCAGTTATAGTAAAACAATGACCTGCACCCCTAACCTGCAACCTGCACTTTACACCCTCCGTATATATGGGTACACACGGGCCTGAATGTGTAGGGTATCCGATCTTTGTATGAATAATTGTCTAAAAATACACTATAATAATGGATACATGAAATACCTACGAAACTTCAAGAAGGCGGCCAATTCGTGAACTGCATCGAACTGTAACAATCGGAGAGTCGGAAATAAATAAAGGTATGTACATCTAAATACCTTGCCATGTTGATAAAGTATTTAATTTGACCAATAACTGATTTTTGGGGGTACTCCATTTAGGTACTCCATAGGGTACTCCATGGAGTAGGGCTCCGCATTTTGTCCTCTCCCAAATGTCCCTTTCTCTTTTCTGCGACTTCAACATCAATTTTGTCTAAGGACACAGAGAATTAATGTCACAAAAAGTCTATTGTAGCTCCAGTAAACTCTGTTTCTCAAGTAAAGATAAACAGCTACATTTACCAAAAACAGTGCTGACCAACTGAACCCTAACACTTACCTTATATAATTTGGAAATATAGGTAGCAAGTTCTTAGACTTAACAGAAGACTTTTTATAGGACCCCAAGATTTGGTATGCATATAATAACTCGCATTTCTGGACTTACATGTTGACAGCTAATGAAAATGAGCGAACTCAAATTTATTTTTAAAAAAGCCTCACTATTGGCAATGTCTACATGTACAGGGAGCATAAACATTTAGTCTCCTTATTTGCAATAAATGAAGTCTTTTTTCTTTGAGGGTTGTCTAATATAGCGACAAATTAATAAGATCCACATAATACTTAGTGGAACCCTGACTGAAATTACCGGTAAATGCTGCATGAAGTTCTAGATCTTAATTGGCTAAAGAAGACAACTTGTGACACATTGGTCGTTTTTATACTAGAGACACATAATCTGTCTGGAACAAACTTGAGAAAACATATTTTCTGTTAATTTCTCCCTTAAATTCGTCTAGGTTAAAGACAGGCACAAGATGCAAAATGCATCTGGACGAACTATCCACTTTTGCACCTCTTTGAAGACACTCTAGGCAAGGAAGAGCAGGAGAGAAGGGAAAGTGCATGGTTGAGTTGTTGTGTGTTTGTCTCCGCACTAGTTTTGCAACTATATATAAGTGTAACTCCTTTCGCATTTTGAGTACAGGAATGAACAAGAAAACCTCAAAAACAGCAAAAGTTCTTCTGACTGTGTATTCTCTTTTTATTATCACTCCAGCTACTCGGGCTTATGGGGGATTTATACTCGTCTTCAGTCTATCAAACAAGCATTCCTAATTTATGGATGAAGACATGATAAAGAACATAACAATTAAGACCCTGCCAAGTACTCTTTCTGGTCCCCATCATCCTGCATTGAGGAATCTGGTTTCAGAGATCAGTCAAGTAAATGCAAAAAAAGAAAAAAAAACTTACGTCTTGGATATTTTGCAACCATTGAGATATATGTTTGAAGGAGTCCTCAGTTGTGATATCATACACTAAAATTATACCCTGAAAATGTTTAAAAATAATGAGACATCAGACTGGATAACCATCCACTGAATGGATTTCTAACACAAACATCAAAGATCCTAAGACAGGAGAACAAGTATGGCTAGAAACGTACATTTTTCATTCTGAGCATTCCCTGGTACTTGAAAAAACATGCTTTCCAACTTTGCAAACACAAAATCCTAATCGAAATTTTGAGGGTTTTGTGGGAAATATTAAACAGTCAATGTGTTTTTACTGGCTGTTAATTTAAATAATTAATAATGATGATGATGATAATAACAGGCTAATAACAGGTCAGGATAATAACAGGTCACTTTTGTAAATGGCGACCACCTTAAAGTTTACATTCTTTTGTATTTATGTTAATTATAGCTACTGTTACATGTACTGCCCTCTTTTTGAAACAAAAATTATTTTGAAATTTGCTCATCATAGCGAGGCTAGAAAGGCTATTTGCATGAAAAGAGAAGTTTTTTTAATTTGGTTGCCATGATTATAAAAGAAGTATATAGCTGGTTGATTGTAAAAAACTCAAATGATAATGATAATAGTTATTAGCTGAGCACAATTAAGTTTCTCTGATAAATACCAGGACTATAAATTTATCAGATCAAGACTTATGAAACCAAAGCAGATCAAATCAGAAGTTGTTTTGAGAAGTAGGGAAAAACCTCTTAAAGCAGAGCAAAGAACAAACGAAGTCAACCCACTCGTGATAACAGGGAGCCTTAGCAATGAAGACAGGAACGGCAATGAGAACGTCATCTCAAAACATAAATTTAATTGTGTTATTATAATCACTTCGTGACTATTCCAAGCTTTTGAACATGACAATGGTGTGTAACCGATGTGAGTCACACTTAATTTAGGGTGAAAGTGAAAATTTATCTCCAAGTGCTGACGTCCTCCATAAAATCTCAAATTTGGTTATTTCACATTGTTCTTTTGCTGATGACGGCAAAGAAATGGACAAAAATGAAAAATGCAGGTGCTGCATGCAGGGCGTGCAAATTACGCTGTTGTTTTAGCACACTAAATATGCACATTTGTGACATTCTTGTAGCTGTCGCCTTAGTCATTGCTAAAGCTCCCTATTGAGTCTAGTAGGAAACAAACCCCAGCCACAACTGGTGGATAGCAAGTGATGTCACGACAACAATGACTCTTCTACTCTAATCTCATGAATTATTTATAAGATTGAAAACTTAAGTTTAATCCCAAGTTCAAAATTCAAAGCAATGACCCTGCTACTCTAATCTCGTTAATTGCTTATAATCCCAAATTCAAAGTTTTCTTTTTACAACTTTAAGTGTTTTGCCATTTTCTGAAACATATGACAATGATGTGCAACAATGGAAAACAAATCATTATTTAAACTGTAGCTAAGATATCATCACAAAATAATTAATGATCTTGAAAATGAAATCAAAAATAATTTTTTTTTGCAGAGTCATACCATTGCTCCCCTGAAGTATGCACTGGTAAGGGTTCTGAACCTTTCTTGTCCGGCAGTATCCCTAAAATAAAATAAAAAAATGTAAATATTTTATGGTAAACTTCTAATACCAATTCTTTATCAACTGTTCTAGCTAACAAATATTTTACCCAAATACTTTAATTAACTGTTTCACAAAACTACAACATTCAAGCTTGCTAGGGATGACTAATACAAAATATGGCTCTCTTTTCTACCCCCGCCCCCACCCCCCCCCCCCCCTCCCTCCCCCCAAACAAGTTTGTTAGTTAGAGTTTGTTATGTCCTTTAAAATTTGAGTCAATAAAACGACAATTACTTGCATTGGGTACTTAGAGCATTAATTTAAATCATTAACTATTTTAGGCAAAATCTGCATAATACAAAACCATTTGAATTCAATCAAATCTAAAAATGTAAGTTTGGTATTCTCTCTTATTTGCCGCACGGAAACTTGAAGAGCAACGTTCATTATACGAATAATATCAGTAAATATTGTAACATTGCGTGAAGTTCCGACGTTAAAATTTGTCAAAAAAGTCATTAAAGATTGATAGGGTACCACACAGCCAGAGCCAACAATAATTAGTTAATAATCAAAACCTTATCTAGGATGTATATAAGCTTCTCTATATTCAACATATGCCTGTCTTTATGAACTAAATTGCTTCAGTTCCAAAAAAATAAATAAATAAATAAAACGAGGCTTTTGTATTTACCAGATTTGAAGCCGCACTTTCTTGCCATCTACGTCAACAGTTCTGCTCCTGCAGTCAATACCTTTCGGAAAGGAAAAGGAAAGGAAAGGAACTTTTTAAGTGGCTAGTCGTTCTAACGCTGGAGCACTAATTGGGGACGCTGTAAAATGAAATTATCAATTAACGCAAATCAAGTCAAAAGGAAAATATAATAAAGGAATAATCGATTGTTTGCGACGCAAGCTACAAAAGAACTGAATTATCGAACAGACGACACGCGACGGCGTTTGTGCAGATTGCCTCTTAATTGTTTGAGACACTATACTCATGATTCATCCTGAAGAAATCAGTGGTCATCTTTTACTGTCAAATAGGATGCCAAGTCAACAAATTCTCGTCTAATAGCTCCAACCGTGATATCATTGCATTTGATCGGAGCTTAATCTCGTCCAGAAACATGCAATGCGCATAATTTCAAAATCATTACATGATACAAACAGATCAGCAGCAATTTCAATCGGTTTGCAATTTTCGATATCACCCACGGATGTGAAGACACTTGTTTTCCACTTGAATATTTATGCGGAATATCGATATTTCTCGGGTTTTTTCACCTGAAACTTCGAGTTCCAGAGGAATAGATAACCAAGTCATACGTATCAACGAATTCGAGTCTTCGTGACATACCGCGGAATTTGCGAGGTCTTTACAAACAACACAAACTTCAGCTTACCAATTGTCGAGATATACGAATCTGAAAATATATCCTCAATAAATCTAAATATTAGGCAAGTTTTTCCCACACCGCTGTCTCCAAGAATCAGAATTTTGTAGGTTACTTCGTAGTCTTTTTCTCCCATAACTTCAATGCTAAACACCAACACGGCGAATTTGCAAATAGCTACACGGAAGTCCATTTGAATGGAGACCAACTTGTGACGTATGCACATC
>OX421445.1:5054007-5059007 GCA_949126865.1 Montipora capitata | reverse complement strand
GTGTTTTCACGTGATGTCACGGCGGCCATGTTGGTGTTCCTAAACAATGGAACGGAGGTCATGTTGGTGTACCCAACTAATCCTCCGGGAATTGAGCTCCATTATCGTGCAAACGTGTTTCGGTGGAAAAACAAGGTTACTGATCACGTGAGTGAAAACACTCCGAAGATTATTTCCAAGTTTGTAAGAACCGGAAATAGAGCCCAAGCATGTACGATTCTGCTTCCGGCTTGGTTACCTATTATTGTACAATGCGCAGTCGTAGTTTGAGGCCACGCCTGCCCAGTTCAACGGTTGGGAAAGTCGAGCAGACAGAAAGAGCAGAAGCCAGTTAGTGTTCTGGCATGGCCAAAACATATGATTTTCTGTTCAAACTGCTGCTTATAGGAGACTCAGGAGTGGGCAAAACGTGCGTGTTGTTCCGATTCTCTGAAGATGCTTTTAATTCGACCTTCATCTCCACAATAGGTCGGTGTATTTCGCAAGCTTTGCAAGAGTTTGTGCTTTGCTTTTTGTCATCATTGCTGTGGAATTTGGGCGGCTTCGGCTACATTTCACTCCTGTTGAAGAATTCTTTTGTGGGTTTTAGGGATTGATTTTAAAATAAGGACGATAGAGTTGGATGGAAAGAAGATAAAGCTTCAAATATGGTGAGTACGTACGTCAAAATGCACAGTTGATCTCGGTGCTTATTCCGGGCAATGATTGACTGAGCAGCTGCGTATACCAAGCGAAGCTATTGCTCTTTTTTATTACATACAGACTTACAACAAGACAAAACGGAGCTAATTGATTAGACATATTATCATAGATTCCGTTGCTTAATAATTATCAAGAACTTTGTGTTTTGAGGTAGTTTAAGCTGTAACAAAGTTGACCTTACTTATCCAAAAAATATCAGATGACGAAAAAGCTATTTGTTTTACTTTCAAGATTAAATGCACCCAACCAAGCTCAAAGGTTAACGCATTGACTTTTGGTTTATTCCTTGCGGAATGTTTCCTTGAAATGGCCTTCAATCTCCTTACCAGCTGATTTTGAATTGTTTACCCCATTGCTGTGTCAAAAGCAATTATAAAGTCATTGTCCGTGAGTACAAGCTATGCAAAAAGTAAAATTAACCGGTAATACCCTGAGCTCAGTGATCTTGTTCGACATGTGATATTCTCTTGACCCTACAGTTGTTAGTTAATGATACTTGTGATAGTCAATTCAAGTAGGTGACATGGAGAAAATGGTTGTTTGGACAAGCATTAATGTGAGGTTTTCTCTTATAAGACAGCTTTTGTTTTTGTCAGTATCACTGGGAAATATTAATTTCAATTGAAGTGAACAAGTTCATGGTTGTAGCTTTGCAGGTGTAAACAACTTCATACTGCATTTTTGTCATTTTTCTACACAAGTGGTAACCGGTCGTTTCGCCTACTGTCTGTTCGCCTGCGTATAATGTCGGTTCGCCTACATCCAATGTGTCAGTTCGCCTACGATTCATATGTAAAAACTTTGTATAAAAGTCCTTGTCGAACCTCACAGAAAAAACTATGAGTCCTTGAGTGGCCTATACTAAAGAATGTGAGACTTTTCATTAACATACTACTCAGCTGCTGCTCCCATCTGAATGGACCTGCTCGTTGCCAGTAAAACCTAAACGTCCCCACATACATTGAGTTTATTAGAATTAATCACCAATGATCTGTTTTAAGGGGCGGGAGTCACGCAGACAACCCAAATGTCCCCGCATGTAATAAGTAAAACTTAATGATTATTAGTATGATTATAAATCTCAAAAAGTTGCTTGCAGTAATTAAATTGCATTTGTGAACTCATTTTATGTGTAAGCAATAAATAAGTTTGTATGTAAAAGGGACTGATTAACGAATTTACTCTAAAATGTTGCGAAATGAACACAGACTAGGACTACAATTATAGATTAGCAGCGTATGTCACTTAGAATTAAAAAGAAAAGCGGAGGAAAAACCTTAGAAATTTTTTTTTTCAAAAATTAGAAAAAGTTGACCGAACAATGTCGCACTAGGTTCAATGGCTTAAGAGCAAATGCACTTAACCTCTACACTACCAAAACGTCGACTTAAATTTGGCAATTTTAAAGCGAATCCTAATCAGGCTCAGGGGTTGCCTTTTCCTTCGCTGTTGACCGGAGTGCTTCGAAGAAGAACGCAAATCTAAGTTCCTTCGGCCATTTTCTTCGGAACAGAGAGATCGTGAAGCCTGGGGCGAGTTCACAAACCCTCGGGAGAATGATCCGAACAAAATGGCGGAGGGAAGGAAAGAAAATACAAATAGGACTTACTTATTATCAATCTTTTTCGAAGCATTCCGGTCCACAGCACAGGAAGGGGCAATGTGTGATTAATAGACTGCGCGCGAACCTGAGCCTTAGTCTGTTAAATTTGCGGAGTGTAACGGTTGAGATTTCGTCGACACAAGTGGCACGAATGGTCTATCCACACAACCGGTTAGTCAAATCTTTCGTTTTTATTTATTTTCATTTCTATGTTGTTTCAAGGTGGTCAACTGTTTTACACAATGATTGTCATAGTATGGAGTTTAAGATGTAGGTGAACTGACATATTGGATGTAGGTGAACAGACAGTAGGTGAACAGACAGTAGGCGAAACGACCCGTAGGCGAAACGACCGTAATTCATACAAGTTTATAAGTGGGTAAAAGAGACTGAGCTGTCTTTTTGGTGTGCACATGGGTTCTTCAGAAACTAAAAGGATGAAAGAAACAGTCTTCTGATTTTTTTAATCTTCATCAGAGAAAGGACATTTTAAAAATATATCTGCATGTTTTCAGCTCTGTTGCATGCCTTCATTTGAAAAAAGACAGGTTTGAATTTCACATTTCCTGTCCATTCATTTAAGTGTTTTTTGAGGTAATGAACAGTCAGGGATGTAGATAATAGCCGGGGGCCGGGAAAATTACCCGACTGTGAGCATGATTTTTCCGGCTGTAAAAGTGAATAAAAAAGGACTCACTCTATCCTAAATATTTCCAGAGGAGTTTCAGCAATTTTATCTAGTTACAGCTTCGTCTCTCTTTTACTTGAACTGATATGAATGTAAACACCCCATTTTGTTGGGTTTGAACTATCGCATGCAGTTTCCGTTTGCAGGCTCTACCCGTTGAGTCAGCAGTATTTTACTTCATGTATACAAAATAATGAATGCCAAATCACGAATTCCTAGTGGAACAGATAGAGACTTGACAAAATTTGCATCACACAGTACCGCTCAGATATACGTTAACTGCGCATACGCAGTGTATACTCATATACGCGTATACTTATACGCACATACGCATATACTTATACGCACATACGCATATATTTACAGGCGCGGATCCAGGATTTTGAAATGGGGGGTGGATTTTTGTAATAATGTAATAGAACCTTAGCCTGGTTGAGGTGTTTGAGGGATAAGAAAAAAAAAAAAAGAAGGGGGGCTCAGAAAAAGGGGGATGAAAATTCACCCATTTCACCTCCCCTGGATCCGCGCCTGATTTATACGCACATACGCGTGTATTCATGTGCGTCTGATTTTCCTTTGTTATTCAATACCATAAATTTCCTTTGTGTTGTATTGTTGAGTAAAACAAAGAACTTTTGGATCTGAACAAAGCCATGAGCCGATAACAGAAAATTTACATACTGCAAAAGCTATCATGTTACAAACGCGCAGGTCGCTCTGTTGCGAATTTATTGGATAACAAGCAAAAGTTATTCAATGTTTATGAATCAGAAGGGAAACAAAAATTTGTCTTAAGTTTGGCATTCAAATACGTGTATCGTTTGTGACCCTTCACGCAAAAAGGGCCATATGGATTCATTGAAAATCGTGAAATTTTTTCACAGTCCCGCTGCGTGAATTTCAATTTTCACGGCGTGAATACGCCGTAATCACTCTACGATAAGAAACTTTCACTCTTGGCATGAAACTATTCATGCCGTGAATGATCGGTGAAAACTTTCACGTTATGAAATTAAGGGTAAAAATTCACGCGGTGAAATTGGGAGTGAAAAATAATATTCAGGGTGTGAAATTGATCCAATATCGAAAGATAAATCAACAATTCATTTCCATTTTACCTTTCCGTTGAATTAAAAACTTTTTATGAAGAGAAGCGACCAACTCATAAATGGGAAACAATTTCTTTAGTATCGTATCATTAATTTTATACTGCTGGTTTTAAACTGATAGCAAATTAAAGTAGAAGGGAATGCCTGAACAACGATCTATCAAAATTTGCATACGACTCACATCAAGAGGAAGTCGTGACAGGTAATGCAACACCTTTTAAATAGGAGTAGAACTTCCGTCGTATTCGGCGAGTTAAACTCGAACATTTTCCGAGAATTGCATGTTTATTGATGGTGTGCCTTTTGTATATTATTAATTCTCTCTTTTAATAGTGTGGAACAAAATAACTCTGAACCTGATCTGTATGTTTATCGATGAAATAAACATCCGTGCTTGGGTTCGTTGTATTCCAAACGCGACAGCTGTTTGTGAAAGTGCGTCTTTGTCATGTAGTTCGTAGTCATTTACTATTTTAGTGCTGTCAAGCTACATGTATTCTTTATTATAACAATAAGCAAAACAGTAAGCAAGCTAATGAGGCAGACACGTATATTGGTATATGCGAATATGCGTATGGTTATACGCACATACGCGTATGGATATACGCAGATACGTGTATGGATATACGCACATACGCATATAGATATACGGGTATTGTGCGCATATTTTGGTTAACGTATTCTGAGCGGTACTGTATGTCGGGGAAGAGGGCAAAGAAAAGTGATTCCAAGGTCACTGGAATAAGGAAATTTTTTAATATGCCCGAGAGTAACACAAGTTCAAGAGAACCAGCCAAGACTGGTTCAGACAACAGTGGCACCTACTATCAGATGTTCAAGGTAAAGAAAAAAATTGCTGCCGCCTTCAACAGTTGCTCATTGTTGCACAACTACTATT
>OX421445.1:5041507-5049007 GCA_949126865.1 Montipora capitata | reverse complement strand
GTCATTTAATTTTATACAATTTAGATAGAACAAACATATCATGGGCTTGCTTTGAGCAATCTTCAAAAGGCATGTGTCATGGCATATTAAACAAAAACCCTAAAAGTACTTGTACATTTGTATAGCCCAAGGATATTGCTGGTTAATGTGTTTGTAATGTAGACTGTTGAGTTCATGGTCATACTTGGAAAAAATGTGAAAGGCAAAAACATTGCAATGCAGGGTAAGTGTTTTGTAGAGCCATTAAACTGCTTAGGTTCTAACATTTTTTTTCTAAATTCAAGGGACACTGCTGGACAAGAAAGGTTCCGTACCATCACCACTGCTTACTACCGTGGAGCTATGGTGAGTGAAAGCAGACTTGCAGCAATTCTTAGATACTGAAATTTGAAATCAAACAATGTTGCAGCATTGTGTGCTATTAATTTTATTGAACAGATGTTTAGATGCAAGGTACCAGCGGGAAATAAAAAAGGGTCAAAGGAAGGGGGGGGGGGGGGGAGAGAGATGGGGGTGAGATCAGGTTTCCAACTTTGACTTGAGGGAAGCAGCATGTGGACATTAAAAAGATGAAATTCATCAAACTATTTTTGGAGAAAGATTTTGTATAGTTTCCATTGTGTGCTTGAGTATTGTCTCTTTAAAACACCTCCAGCTATTATAAACAAAGGGCTGTACTTGTGACCTTTAATGTCATCGTGTGGATAATTTAAAAAAATATAATTTTCATTCTTAGGGAATCATGCTTGTGTATGACATCACAAATGAAAAGTCATTTGAGAACATCAAGAACTGGATTAGAAACATTGAAGAGGTGGGAATATACATGTAATACATACACAAACTTGCTCATGTGGGCCTGTTAAATGCTAGCAGCATATTCATACAAAGCTGTCAATAACTCAACCTGTTTTATCCATGTCAGTATTACAGTGTTTCTTCTTGTTTTATTTTGTAGACATGGAGGAGGCAGTGCGGCCCAGTGGTTAGGGCGCTTGCCTTGGGCGTGTACTAAAATCAGGAACACCGGAACACCCCAACACCCTGGAACACTCCGGAACACCCCAGAACACCCCGGGACACTCCAGAACACCCTGGAAGTAACCCAAACCCCTCAATTTGGCTAACCGTTAGCCAAATTGAGGGCTAACCCTAATTTCCAGGATGTTCCGGAGTGTTCCGGTGTGCTAACCCTAGGCCGAAAAACCAATGTAAGGCCTAGCTAGGCCTAGGGTTAGCCAAATTGAGGGTTTTGGGTAACTTCCAGGGTGTTCCGGAGTGTTCCGGTGTTCGTGGTTGTAGTACATGCCCTTGCCTTGAGATCTGGAGATCCAGGGTTCAAGACCCGCTCTAACCACTCGTTGAATTTGATCCTGGTAGTCCCTGGTTCAACTTCCCAGCTGCACTTGTAAATAGCCAACTGGTTTGCCTCCGGCCAGTTGGGATTCTTAACAGTTGTTGTTGTTGTTGTTGTTGTTGTTCTGTTCTGTCGTTTTGTTGTGTTTCATTGGCCCTGAAAAGCCCCTGTGGGGAGCAGTCCATTAAGTATGTACATGTATTGTATTGTATTGTATTGTATGGTGTTCTGATTGCATTGGCAGCATTCTTTAAATTGTGAATTTGATATATTGTAGCATGCCTCATCTGATGTTGAAAAAATGGTGCTAGGAAACAAATGCGACATGGAGGACAGGAGAGTTGTATCAAAAGAACGAGGAACACAGGTACTTAAATTGGTTAACAGATATGCTTACCAACACCATTAGTGGAAAATTTTTCAAAACCCTAAACCCTAATCAGGTGTTCTTACATTCAGCATCCCTTTGGTTGCATTTCAAAATATTTCGTATTTGTTTTTGAGTTACTGAGAATTTGCACCTTTTTTTCTGATCGATGGCTTCTATACATTTTTATAAAAATGGTATACACCTATGGCTGACATCCATGTTGTTTACAACGTGACTCGGTCCAGACTTCCTTCTGCAAATGACTGTGTGGTTACTAAGCAAACGTTTTGTTTCCATGCGCTTTATTTTCACTCAAATTTCATTGTTTTATTTCAACTTTGGGCTTTAAAAATGAAGACAAGTGTCATCAGCACCAAGAATTACAGGGAAATCAATTAAAGATACACACTGTAAGCTTTGAAAAAGGTATTTTAAGAGTTGATTAACATTTTGAGGTCCCTGCAAATACACAGCTTTAGATTTCGGCATGTTTATCACTAACAACTGACAGACAAGACTTTTTTGTGAGAGTCCTTTTTTCAAGATTTTATTTTTTTCTCAAAATCATGATTGAAATTTTGGGGGTGTGGCTTATCTACATTGTATGAGTGTGGACTTGATGAATATTTATTCATACTGTACTGTATTTCCTTCCACCTCTTCAGTTGGCCACAGAATATGGGATAAAATTCATGGAAACAAGTGCAAAAGCCAGTATTAATGTAGAAGAGGTGAGTAAGGGCTTCGTTTTATCTCGAACGCCAAGTACATGTAAGATGACCAGGAAATAATTATTATGGAACAAGTTGTACACTATATGTAAATATGTTGGCAAGACTTCATTAAGAGTTTTGTTCATGTGTGAAACTGATGGCTCTTATAAGGTCCTTGGTGTATTCATCCCTGAAGCGACCCCCATTGACAAGTAAAATAAAAGAATCATCTGGTGTTTGACAGAGTAAAATATGCAAGCCTCACTCTCAAGACTGAAAGGGTTAATTGCTTTTTGTTTTCTGGAAAACAAATTTTTGAGGTCCTAGAGATGTTGCTAATTAATTTACTTTCCTGTGGGGTACTACGCCACCGATCTGTAGAATGGGCCTGAGTGCTGCTACTTTCATTAACATTTTAATGAGATTCCTTTCCCACAGGCTCAACAACCGCAACAGTGGAAAAACACGTTTTCAAAATTTCTTTTTTCTTTGGCAATCGCAGAAGAACTTCCCACAAAAAAAGCTGTGGTGAAGTGTCCCCCTTTTCTGATAATTTTCATTCTCAAGTCTTCTCCGAGAGCTTTTCCGCGATTATAGAGCCTTCCATATAGGCTCAGTTCTGCCAGTACCTCTTAAGAATTTGAACTATTTACAAGCGAAAGTGCGTGGGGAAGATACACATAAATTTTCAGTCCACAGATTGGTGGTTTTCGTAGTAGATTGCATTTTACATATACAGCTGTAGGCTGTAAGTTACCAATGGTAGTGATACCTGCCAAGTTTTAGATTTATGCAGTGGTATTGGTGAGCCATTTCTGTAATTGTTGGCAGACATAATTGTTTCAAATTTTCAAAACTGCACAGAAGGGTCAGAGGTCATTGATTCTGTTACTTCACACTCCTGAAGAATGTAGAGGTTTTTATCATCGAAGACCCAAAGGATTAAGCCCTTTGGGAATGAAAATGAAACAGACAATATAGCTTTAGTCAAGTGTACCTTTTCTCTTGAGCAGTAGTAACGTTTTAAGTATCTGTGCTCAGAAGAAAATGGGCTGTCGTAGTTGTTTGTACTTGTACGTCAGTCTCAAGGTTTGTCTTTGTATTCCAGATGTGACTCGGTGCAATCCAAATGATCACCTTTGTGCATGTTTACACGAGGTTAACTGTGTTTGCTATCATTCTACAGGCATTTTTTACTCTTGCAAGAGATATAAAACTTAAAATGGACAAGAAACTCGTAAGTTCAATTGTAAAACAATATTATGAAGAAGTTGCTTGTGGTGTGGTGAACATTGCAAAATCCTTTAATTCTCTTCAATCTCTCGTTTTCTTTGTTCATAGGAACAATCAAGCCCACAAGCTTCCAACACAGTCCAGGTCACGCAACAGCCTAAACAATCAAAAGGGTTTTTCCGATGTACGATATTGTAGGATAAGAAAGAAATTGCCATAGAAGAACGTTGTTACTTCTTTGCGTGTCTATAACCCTTTCTTTGCTTTTAGTCCATCCACGATATCACGTCAGTGAATTGATGGACACAGTTTAGACACAGGTGTACATGTATTTCCATTTGCCATTTCTTCTTATCGGATGACAGCCAAAATTTCTTTGATGGCAGGGCTTCAGGTTATGTGATACTCACGGTCAAGAAATGGTTATTTGAAATTACAAAGCTTGGAAATTGATAGTTAGGCAATTGAATGTCCCAGCCCTTCAGCCTGTTTGAATTTCCTTTCATTTCTTATTCATTGTTTTAACATTTTGCTTCATTTTCAAAGAAAGTCTCCCTCGTAGGAGTAATCTTTCTCAAGATAGAAAGTTGTTTGTTAAAACATGTGGCTTTGGATGATGTTTGTCTTCAGGGCTTCAAGGTTAGAAGAATTGGTGGGCATTGATTTCATTGAAGGGCTGTGCTCTGGGCAGTATTAAGGGACCCACTTTAAATTACAGTCTAATACTAAATTGAAACAAAATTTTTGAGCCCAGTTAAGGTCTTGTCATAGGCTTAAGGGGTCAATTTTAAAAATGTTGTTATTTCATCAGTATTTATGCTACGGAAATGAGATTTACATCCTTTTAACTTTCATTCCTCTGAAGGCGGCCCAGGACGCTCCCAGTTGACAAGTAAAATCGTCTGGCGTTAGACAGAGTAAAATCTTCCATCAATGTTTGGACTGAGAATCCAGACAAAGTATGGTATAAAAGCATAACACTCCTCAAATTTATTAATGATTCATGACATCAACAGCCAATAAATTATGCCTGTTTTGGTCAGGTGGATGGTCTTGTTACCCAATGAAACATTATATGGAAACCGGCGCCGTGTTTGATATCAAAACACACGTGTGTTTATGTCAAAAAAAAAAAACAAAAGCAAAATTCTGAATACTGCTATTTGTTGTCATTAACTTACAACTATACTGATCGCTTTTTCATTACTCTTTCTTACACCTCCTAAATGCGTCTTTAGCCGCCCTTCATATTTCCACCCATATTTCCTCCACATTGTCCTCGACATTACACACGAGGTGAAAGTCGTACTTTGAAATTCGAAAATTTGTAATGTTCTCGTCCTTTGCCATTCTCAAAGAATTTCCACCTCGCATTTATCTTTATACTTCGTGCTCCACTGACTAAAGCAGACTCTCCTTCGACTGTTCTTGAAAATCGAAAACGGGAGTTAGCTGAAGTTTTGGGTTTCCAAACACCTCGAAACAATAGAAGCACTCGGCCGAAGCAGCCTCGTGTTTTCATCTGTTTCTCGGTGTTTGGAACCCATGATGAAACACTCGCACTCGTTGTTGAGAGGATTATTTGAAAAAATTGAAAAACTTTGACGATCTCCAAATCGATTACTAGATAAAATTTCAGAAAAAAATTAAAATCTCTTGTAGCTAAAATCTCTAGCATAGGACTACCTATTTTTGCTTTGAGAACCTAACAGGGGAAAATAAAGAAAAAAAAAAAAGGAATACTGTTTTGATTCAAAACTACATTCAGGGCGCATTAAAGTGATGTTACCGGCGATTTCATTCTCACGGTATAAATGCTGAAAAAATAAGAACGTTTTTAAAAACTGGCACTTTGAACCAATAAGGAGACCCTTAGGGCGATGCATATTTAACTATTATCCTGCGAAATCGCGCGGAATATCGCCTGCATGATACTTAGCCGACGAAACCGTAGGCCGAGTTGGCTAACATCAGGTGATATTCCGCAAGATTGAGCAGGATAATTGTTTTATTATTCAACACATTAATGACAAAGCACAATTTTCTACGTTTATTGGAAAAAAAGGCAAGAAGAACTTACCATTTTTCTCCTTGACACACAAAATTACGTATATCGCAGGATATCTGTTGAGTACGCACGACGAATGTTGAGCGCACTATGACCATATTTGGACATTGTCACAATGTGTTGAATAAGAAGGAAGAATATATGTGTGCCCAACGAAACTCACTAGTCATTCCACTATGATAATAAAGCTTATTAGACGTTTTGTTGTAACTCTTGTGCTTGATTTTGCCTAGCTTTTTTTAACCTCTTCAGAAGTTTTATTACAAAATACATTAAAATGTAAATTGCATAGCCCCATGGCCCCGATGTCATCTTTAAATATAAGCGTTTGGATGCCTGTTTACTTATGCATTGTAGACCGAGCTTTTGATTAAGTTATCTTCTGAACTGAAAAACATCGTGGTATGACCCAGCAATTCTGTCTGATTTAACTCGTTTAAGTGGTTAATGAAACTCGTAGAAAGCAGAGACAAATATGTTTGAAGTGTTGTTGTAACATACAGTACAAGACAGAGCATTTATTGATCTCGTTTGGGAATCAAAAAGAAGAATAATATGACCCCAGTCGAGGTCCGTATGAATGGTGGCTCGTAACTTTTATACAGTGAAATTATGTGGGATTTCATTCCCCTTTTTACTTACTATTGAGGAAAAAAAGAAATTATACATTAGTAAGAGCAGTGTAAGGGTAGACCATATGCACAAATAAAGAACGTTTCTTATCTGTTGTGTATATGTAATTGAGGCCAACCTGATGGATTTCACAACAGAGCATTCTATTAAATTTGTGCAATATTTGTAAACAGACAAAACAATGATTTATTGGCTGCATTTATGCATAAGGTCTGTTGCTGGGAAAAATGTAATTGGGTCAACAATCGTCAGTTCTCCTAATCCACCATCTTCCCATCATTTGTATGAAGACGTTTTACATAGAGTTGGTGGCACGCAAAGTTATGCTTTCGTTAACTTTGCTACAGAATCACGCAGGTTCTGTGACTAATTTTTATTCCTGTAGATGTCTTAAGAACCCAGGCAAGGAAGAGCAGGATAAAAAGGATGTAAATCAGTGATTCTTTAGACTGCGAGAGCAGTCTCTCGTTTGCTCGAAAATCCGCCAAGAGAACGTGATATCCGAGGGGCGAAGCCTCTCGGCGGAATTTCGAGGAAAAGAGAGACTGCTCGCAGTCAATGATTCTTGACCAAACTTTGTGGTGAAGTGATTATATTCATCTGTCGTGCCTCGTCCGATACCTCGTTCTTATTGGCTCTTTCCTGTTGTATTGAAAATCTTGTTGTTCCGGTTATATTAAAATCAAATGGAACGGACGTTTCCAGTAGAAACTTTTCGGGAAAAAAGAGTAGCTTTAGAGGTGTACCTCTAAAGCGTCCCACTAGTGCCACCCTCCTTGATAAATTAAAAGCGCGGCTTTTGGCCGCGAAAATGTTTATTGTAAATCGTTAGTACAGTATCCAGTCTCGTATGAAGAAAAAGAGAAAAAGCAACCCCTTGGGAAAGGAAGACTCGTCCTGTGCCGTTTTGAATGACGGAAATTGTTCTGTTCCGTTTAATAGAAAAATTCTCCCCAGTTTTTCCATTCAAATGGAAAGCGCTCATTGCTTCCAGCCTTGGCCAGTAGCAATAACAATTTGTGACTAGCATTTCGCGATCTTCAGGAATTTTTTCGTGCGCGATGATCTGTGGTGTATGTAGCATTTAAGATCAGGGGCAGCAACTGCCACGTTGTGCACGCATAGC
>OX421445.1:5029007-5031507 GCA_949126865.1 Montipora capitata | reverse complement strand
TTCGGATTGCAAGGAGAAAAGCTTCTCGAGTTTGTGAGGGAAGAGGAAGAAAAAGAAGAAAAACGCAGACAACTAGAACAGGAAAGAAGAAGAGAAGAGGAGGAAAAAGAAGAAAAACGCAGACAATTGGAAGAGGAAAGAGAAGAAAAGCGTAGACAGTTTGAAGAAGAACGAAGAAAGGAACAGGAAGAAAGAGAAGAAAAAAAGGGGCAATTACAAGAAGAAAGAGAAGAGAGACGTCGAATGCTTGAGGAGGATAAAAGAAAGGAAGAGGAAGAGAAGGAGGAAAGGCGCAGAAGAGAAGACGAAGAGAGAGAAACTAGACGACAAGAACGCGAACTAAGGAAATTGGAGATGGAAGCCGAGCTGTTGAAACAAAAAGAGGCTATTGAAGCTGCAAAAAGAGAACACGAGTTGGAGATTGCACGTTTGGCTGTGGAGAATGCTGACGGACGTCCTGAAGTGAGTGAGGGTCGGGCTAAAGCACCTAAACTCCCCTCGTTCGTTGATGGCAAAGACGATTTGGACGCGTATTTGCAGAGGTTCGAGAGATTTGCCGAGACAGCTAAGTGGAAAAAAGATGGATGGGCATCGAAGCTCAGTGCTCTGTTGTCTGGACGGGCACTAGAAGTGTATTCTAGAAAGTCTATCGGAGGACGCAGCTAAGGATTATGACAGGGTAAAGATTGCGTTAATGAAGAGATATGACCTTACCGAAGACGGCTATCGTCGAAAATTTAGAGCATCCAAACCAGAAGTCGACGAAAGTCCGGAGCAGTTTATTGTGCGACTGGACAGATACCTGTTACGGTGGCTAGAGTTTTCGAATACTGCGCGAACCTTTGATGGTCTTAAGGACTTGATCGTGAAAGAACAATTTATTGACTCTTGCCCTAAGGATTTGGCAATTCACCTGCGAGAAAGGGCACCTGAAACTCTAGCAAAGATTGCGAAGATCGCTGACCAGTACTTGGAGGCTCATGGTAAACATTTGTTCAGCTCAGCGGGCAGAAAGCCAACAGTGCAGCCTGAGAGGGACGAAGCCAAGAACATGCAGATTAATCCACCAGCTCTGCATTGCTTTAAGTGCAACACCCGAGGTCATAAAGCTGTCAACTGCCCAACCCTAACAAAGAAGTGTTTTCTGTGTGGCAAGCAGGGGCATGAAGCTAGAAACTGTCGAACAGGTGGACGCAGATCAGGAGGACAAAGTAAGGATGGTAACCCTGGGCAGCGTGGTCAAGTGAGTGCCAGTTGTTTAGTTCAGCCACCTGAGGTTAAACCTACTGATGAAGAAGTTAAGGCCTGTATTAAAGATGATAAGTTGCTGTTAGCCTGTGGTAAGAAGATTCCATTGTTGAGTAGTGCTTGTGTTGAACCGTTGACTGGAGTGAGAAGTAAAATGCCTGTCGTGAAAGGTAGAGTTGGAGAGAAGCCTGTTGATGTCCTGAGAGATACTGGTTGTAGTGGAATTGTAGTAAAGAGGGACCTTGTGTCTGAGGATCAGTTTACTGGCGAATTTAATGTTATGCTGCTCATTGACAATACGGCAAGGAAAGTTCCCATCGCAAAGATTGATGTTGATACACCTTATTTCAAGGGCCAAGTGGAAGCGCAGTGTCTTCCCGATGCTGTTTATGATTTAATTATTGGTAATGTACCAGGCGCAAGAGCCGCTGACGACCCAGACCCAAGCTGGCAAGTTCCTGTACAAGAATCTTGTGCTGTAACCACGAGAAGTCAAGCTAAGAAAGCTGGAGAACATATTCCGTTGAAGGTACCGGATACCAAAGAAAGTCCTGTAGTTGATAGAGAAAAGCTCAAGGAGATGCAGCGTGATGACGAGAGCCTACAGAAATTTTGGGAGAAAGATGACGTAGTTGTGAGAGGCCAGGCTGAGACTTCATTTGAAGTGAAAGGTGGAGTTCTGTACCGCGTCTACAAGCACCCTTATGTGAACGGAGGTAAACCCCTGAAGCAGGTTATGGTTCCTGTGCAGCTGAGAAGTCGAATAATGGAACTAGCTCACGGATCGATCATGGGAGGTCACATGGGAATAAAGAAAACGACTGATAAGATTCAAAGCGCGTTCTATTGGCCAGGCATTCAAGGGGACGTGACTCGTTATTGCAAGTCCTGCGATGTATGTCAGAAGACAGTTAACAAAGGTTCCGTACCGAAGGTTCCCCTAGAGAAGATGCCATTAATTGACAAGCCATTTAAGAGAGTAGCAATCGACCTGGACCTATTGTTCCCCCGAGTGAGGACCGTCATAGATATATATTGACATTGGTCGACTTTGCAACTCGTTATCCTGAAGCTGTCCCGCTGAAGAACATTGATACTGAGACTGTGGCAGAAGCGTTGGTGGATATCTTTAGTCGTTTGGGAGTGCCTGAAGAGATCTTGAGTGACCTTGGTACGCAGTTCGTCTCGGAGTGTATGAAGGAAGTGACGCGGCTTTTGAGCATAAAGCAGCTCACCACGACCCCTTATCATC
>OX421445.1:5019007-5021507 GCA_949126865.1 Montipora capitata | reverse complement strand
TCTTCCAAAACCGTGAATGTTATGAGTGCGGGGCGGAGGACATTGACCCATGTTGCACTATTAAACATTTAACACTGAAGACTGCAACGCCGGGTAACGATCTATGCATTCCGTTAGATCAACATAGGCAGTGATAAGCCTAAACACACCACTGTTAGGACAGATCAAACAACGTTCACGAAGGAGAAGAAATTCAACGCCAGCAGTCCACGATGATCGACAAGATCGCGTCGATCATGGATAATAAACTAGAATCCATGAAGCGGCAGTTAGAAGAAACGTCTAGTTCCCAACTGAACGAACTCAAGCGCATCCGCTTCTCAGAACCACGTATATTCCAGAAAAAAGGCCACGAACAACAGTAAAAGTATAACGAACAGATCAAAGCCGCAGTGAGCGAAGCCAAGAGTGCCGTTGAAGGCGGGAAATACGACTCCTGCATTACCAAGCTAGATGAAGGTATGGACTTGATAGATCAACGGCAGAAACTTGTTCTGCTAGCCGACCGCTCTGAATATTGTTGGAAAACTGTGGGGGAGTACATGAATAACGAACTTGCTGATAATGACGAAGACGCAAAGAAAATGAGGAAAGCCGAGAGGAGGCTCAACGGAAAATTGCGGAAACCCGCTCAACCAAACTAGTGAAGAACCGTAGCAGATTTTCCATATCACTAGGAGGTACAACTGTTCATGCCCCATGGCAGTTTTCTTAGGTAGCGTTTACACGAACGCGGTTTCATTTGTAACCGCATCGTTTTCGATGCGGTTACACCTTCAGTTTATACGACACCAATCGAAACTGTTACCGAAAGCTGCCAAAAGTGAAGCGTTTTGAAAACGATGCGGTTTCATATGTCGTGTAAACAGCGAAACCGCATCGATTTGAATACGGTTACTATTTTGGTGCGAAATTTGCATTGCTCGCTTATAACATCACGACTTTGATTTTCTGGCGAAAACGGTTCCGTGAAAACACTTCGAAACCGCATCGATTTTGACACGGTTTCCAAGTCATGAAACCGTTTCGATGTGAATCCGCGTTCGTGTAAACGCTGCCTTATACTCCCGGCATAAGTTCATACCGTTTTCCATAAGCTGCTACAACAAGTTGCAAAAATAGTGGAGACACTTCACCTTCTTGGAGTGTTATTAGTGTCCCAATTATCTTTCACACTGCAGCCCCCCTCCCCCCCTGATCGGTGTTGCTAGCAAGACAAGAAAATGTTGGAAACTTAAGCAGTCAACATTGAAAGGGGGAGAGGGGAGAGGAAGTGGGAAAGGGTTACATTCTAGATACGGCGGGCATTGGAAGCTAGAAAAGGTGCCTTTTAATGAAAGTGTCTCAACAATTTTGCAACTTGTTGTAGCTCCACAAGAGGACTAGTTTTTAGCGGGCAAACCAAGAAACCGGGAACTTGCTTCGGTTGCGGCTGAACCTGGCCATTGGTGTAATAAACGTCATTTATTGGCTGTAGCTCAGCCACAGGAAGGAAAGAAGTTATGTGATTTTTTCAATGATTTAAAGTGTAATTAATACTTGACATTGCCTGATAATACCTGTGAACCCATTGCTTGCGAGGGGGGAGAACTTAATGAAGTTAACGCCATGGTTATGCAAGGAGGCGATTTCTCGGAAAACAGTGTTGGTTTAGTAGTCTTCGAGGGAGGCTTAAGGGTCATGCTTCCGCTTGGGAAACACTGAAACCTACAGAGGCTGTGCTCAGTGTCGGTTATAAGTTACCGTTGCTTTCAATTCCTGAGTCGTGTGTTTTGCCGAACAATACTTCGGCCATAGATAACTGTAGATTCTTTTTGGAAGCTTTACGAGATCTCTTGACTAATCAGTGTGTCTCAGCCGTCTCGATTCAACCATGGGTAGTCAACCCTTTGAGTGTATCAGTTCGGGACGATGGGAAAAAGCGTCTTGTGTTAGATCCACGACATGCGAACCCACATCTTTCTACAGAGGCTGTGCTCAGTGTCATTAAGGAGGGTTATAAGTTACCGTTGCTTTCAATTCCAGAATCGTGTGTTTTGCCGAACAATTACGACGGCCATAGATAACTGTAGATTCGTTTTGGAAGCTTTACGAGATCTCTTAACTAATCAGTGTGTCTCAGCTGTCTCGATTCAACCATGGGTAGTCAACCCTTTGAGTGTATCAGTTCGGGACGATGGGAAAAAGCGTCTTGTGTTAGATCCACGACATGTGAACCCACATCTTTTTAAATATAAGTTCAAATGTGAAGATGTTCACACTGCTCTTGACCTCCTTGACGAAGAGTACCATTTGTACACGTTTAAGAGTGCATATCATCATATTGATATTTTTCCAAGTCATCGGAGCTATTTGGGTTTTCAGTGGCTTTATAAAGGGGAGCTCACCTATTTTCTTTTCAATGTCTTGCCATTCCGGTTATCCACTGCTCCTTACTGTTTCACCAAAGTTCTCAAGCCTGTGGTAGGCCACTGAAGAGGTTCAGGTATGGGTGGGGCTG
>OX421445.1:4996507-5004007 GCA_949126865.1 Montipora capitata | reverse complement strand
TCCGCAATGCTGGAGGGCAAGGCATTATTATTCCTTCACTGGGACATTAGAACAAAGAGACCTGAACCAGTGAAGCTTGACTTGCCTTTGTTTTAATGTCCCAGTGGGGGAATAATAATGAGCATGCCCTCCAGCATGGCAGATTTTGTACCATGTGATCGTTTGTTGCAAAAGGCCTATTCGCATCTGCAAAACACAAACCAAAGTTCTATCAACCCAAAAACAAATTCGGTAGACACGGATCAATATTCTCTAAACACAACAACAAATTCACTAAACACGAATCAAAATTCTCTAAACGCAACAATAAATTCGGTAAACACGGATCAATATTCTCTAAACACGACAGATTCGCTAAAATAGACAAGACCCGCCAAACACTAAAAAAATTCGCATAACTATGTTATTTACGCAAAGTACAAACCCGTCATTCCTTTGCCCATGGCTCCAAAGTGCTGGCCTGTCTCGGCTTCTTGAAAACATAAGGAAATATGGATGATTCACTTAAGTGCTTGCACTGTTCGGGAGAGCTGGAGGTTACCTATAAGTTTACCTATACTGTTCTTGAAAAAGTATGCACGCAATAGAAATATCCACACGAACTCTTCACTACAGACTTCGAGAGTATGGCTTAAGCAGACAGAATGCAGTAAGTGATGATAGAGAAATTTACCAGGCCATCCAACAAGAATTAGACGGGCCAGGTTGTATGAGGGGCTATCGCGCTACGAGGCACTGCCTTCAGTTGGATTACGGAATTCCAGCAACGAGAAGCAAGGTGGAGAGCATTTTACGTCAGGTAGATCTTGAGGGAGCAGCAATGCGAAAGGCTCACGCAGTGAGAATACGGATGTACACTAACCCTGGGCCGAATTTTGCCTGGCATGTGGATGGGTATGATAAGCTGAAACCTTATGGGTTTCCGATCCACGGTTGCGTGGACGGTTTAAGTCGTCGTGCAAAAAGCCCGGGCGCTGGGCGTAAGGAAAACACGGGGTGCCGGGGTTTATGGAAAACACGGGGCGAAAATAACGTGTGAGCATTGCTACTCGAAAAAAGCACTTCAATGGGAACTTAACTGGAACATTTGAAATGAAATATAGTAGTAACGTATTTTTCGAGTAAGTTGGTTCCAGCGGATGCAAAATACAATATATATTTCATGGAAAAAGGTTGACGAAAAAATACCTAGAGAAAATACCCGCCAGTAACTAAAACTAGACGCTCCAAAAGCGTAAACTGGATTGCATATGATACGTGTTACACAAAAGTAGAAGGCACTGAATTGGGTGATGTTGAACTGCAGCGGTCCCGTTAATTTTTAAACTTGAGGGTCATTTAGACCACTTGAGGGGTCTCGTCCCCCAAATCTGCCCCTGATGTCCTGTCCCGTTTTCAGAAGACGTTTTCCCGCATGTCATGCATACCTTACAGTTGCTCCAAGCAAATGCTTATTCCACACGCTAAGGCGGACGCGGTTTCATTTGTAACCGCATCGATTTCGATGCGGTTATGTCTTCTGTTTACACGACACCGATCGAGACTGTTATCGAAACCGTGTCGATTTGAAACCGGTGTCAAAAGTGGAGCGTTTTCAAAACGATGCGGTTTCATCTGTCATGTAAATAGCGAAACCGCATCGATTTGAATACGGTTACTATTTTGGCGCGAAATAGAAGAAAAAAAAAAAAAAAGATGCACGTGATCACCTTGCGTCAACGTTCTTGTTTACATCGAATGAACTATATGGAAGAATGTTAATCGTTCGTCGTTTTCAGAAGAAAACAACGTACTTTTGAGCCAAAAAAATTCCGTCTTTGGTTTTTTTAAATTTTGTTGTGATATTTGACCGAATATTTACATTTCCTCTATCGGTTCAGGAAACCTTCTTTGTCTGTTTTAATCAAAACAGAGTTTGTAATTGAAAATCTGAACATCAATGAGATGCAAAAACATGCTTTTAAACACGGCAACCTGGAGTTGAGTACAAAATAAACGTAAATAGCCAGACAACTGAGATGCGACTTCAGTTAACACGTACAGATGCATTCAAGGCGTTCGATTCCCTCAATGTTTTTAAGCCCATACAGAATTTGCCATTTGGTTTCAGTGTTGTACATAATATGACAGTTATTAAATATTAATTTAGAAACAAAGCTCACTCAGTTTATACGGAGATCAAAGTGTTGTAGAAGTCCATTACTCCTCGCTTTAAGATTCCAGATATTTATTTTTCATCGCCTGTCTTGTTTATACAATTGACTTTCCATTCTTGAGCTCCGTAAGGGTATATTTCGTTTAAAGATCCACTAAAACGTCATTCGCGTTACAATGACTTTCGACGCCATTGCAGGTTAATGAAATATTCTACTGTGTCCACCGGATAAAATCTACGATCGATCGTTTGAAAAATACGGTTGAAATAACGTTACTATTTCATAATTATTTTTTCCAAGTTCAAATTACAGGGAGAATTTCTATCCTAAAACACCGCTTCAATGGGAACTTAACTGTTACATTCGAATGGGAACCCAACAATAACATTTTCTAACACTGATATTTATCAACACGTTGAAAATCATAAAAATATTACAAAAATCAATAGAGTATACAGAAAAAGTTGCAAATAAAGTTTCGTCCATAGTGACTCAGATACCTATAGGTTATTCCCTAAAGAGGCTATGTCACGTTATTTTAGGGTGTTTACGGGAAATCTTAAGAAACTCACGAGTTTAAAACTCGAAAATGGTAATGTGGAATTCCTTTACTGATAAAATTATTGTTACATCACAAACAAGATGATTCTGAGCAAAAACGACCTTTACCCAGGCGATTTGCCATAAACTTGCAAAACGTCGGCGCGATTTTTTTCAAGATTACCCAAATACAATCCGTTTCAATCTTGTCCATTTGTGACCATCCATGCTTCTCTTTCCTTTTGCTGTACTTCGTTTATGTTGGTCAACAGTTTTAAGTGGTTATTGCAATGTTTTATTCTACTTTTTAGGCATTTTGGGTGTCATGGAAGTACATCATTTTGCGATAATATTTTCCGTTGTACACAGTGGACAACTCAGTGAAAATTACAATATACAAGGCCCTTTATTTAGCCGTAAACTAACGGCTAAGTTTGTCCTCTGCAATTCAATCATTAAGTCTTCTAGCAATAACCTACCTTGAGAATTAAAGGAAAATTTCAATGTTAATATACTTTCGAAAGTCAGTCCTAAACATACTGCATTCTTTCTCTCAAATTTTTGAAAATTCATCGACATTGTAATTCTTAATGGCGAAAAAAAGGGGTTTCCACAACAGCTTTTAGCTCGTGGGTCGAAAACATGACATGACATGAGAAAAACGGATTTGTTGGTGGAATGGAGGTCCCTTGCTGTTGTTGTTACATGGTCTGGGGTTCCATAACAGAATACCATAATTTATTGACCCACATAATGCTTAAGAAAATACACCTAAGTTAATCCAAATTAAATGGCCACCATTGTAAAATTCTTTTGTTTGCTTGCAAATTAGCCCTTGCTGCTTCGTTAAAGATTAAATATTCTTTTGAATTTTAAGTTTAAGAACAAGGCAACAAGGGCTAATTTGTTAGTTAGTTTTCCATCGAAAAGCAGGGCCGGTAAGCCTTCAGAAGCCCAACAACCGAAGACATCGCACGTGAGCATGGATAGTATTTTTAGCGTCCGTTTTGTCTGAAGGGATAAGAAAGGCTTTCCCTGAACTTTATTTTGGAGAAGCTAAGTTGGATATACTACATTTTAAAGTTACTCGCTTTCTCCTTGTGTGAAAGAGCAACAGATAATCCCAGGACAAAGGAAGCGATGTCACCAAAGAAAGATTCAAGCGAATGGAATTAACCAGTAATCCGCTACACGCCCAACACAGTTCGAAATCAAAAGTCTTCAAGGCTACCGAAGATGATGATGGAAGCTAGGAATGCATGCTTCACATTTAATCCTTTAATTTCTGGTGAAACGACAGCGGACAAACAATCCTTTTCGTAAAGCCAACTGTTGCTTGATTATTTTGGCCATCTTTGAATCGGAAGAATCGGAGAATAACTTCAAAAGCGTATTACATTGTAGGTGAAATCGTAGAATTGGAGAATTAAAATCTAAAGCAAATCGAACACTTCAGTCGTAAAATAGGTAGAATTGGAGGCTTTACTCGTAAAATAGGTAAAAATCTTAGTGGTATACAATCGGAAAATACCTGTAAATCGGTGTATAATATTTCTGCGATTTAGCAATAATCGCAACATCCTTGCGGTACGACATCATGATAATCATGGATGGCACAACAGCGTCGATAACACTTTTCAGAACTCCGGTCTTAGAAGTCATTGGTCAACTTATTCGTGACGTTATTGGTCGACTATCAGTTGAGCCTAGATGTAATTTTTATCAACGGAGTTGATAATGTAAATTGGCCACCGTACAGAGATTCTAAAAGCTGACGTTTCGAGCGTTAGCCCTTCGTCAGAGCGAATCGAGGAATTGTGGGTTACGTCTAATTTTTATAGTAGAGTAGGAGCTACGCTATTGGTGGTAACATGGCAACGTGAAAATAGGAATATATTAGTTAAATGAAAAGCGTTTGTTAATACCGTAAGGATTAAGGGTGCCGATGAGGAAGATGAATTTTTGTTCCAGATTCTTGCGGCTTTCCGTCGCACCTAGATGTAGGGAAAGGCCGCAGATAGCCATGTATTTTTGGAGTGGTTAGGGAGACTTAAATGACGAGCGACTGGCTTAGATGCATCCTTGTCATTCTTCTCAAAATCGCGAAGGTGTTCGCGGAATCGTTCGCCTAGTCGTCCACCTGTCTCGCCAATGTAAAATCTATTGCATTACGCACAGGTTATCTTATCAAGTTGCTAAAGAAAGGTGATCTTAGTAATTGCACAAATTACAGAGGGATCACGCTTCTGGATGTTTCAGGGAAAGTGTTCAATAGGGCCCTTCTATAAATAGAATGAAAGATGAGGTTGACACAAATTTTAGATCAGAAAGCTGGCTTTCGCAAGGATCGATCATGCGTGGATCAAATTGCCACTCTACGGATCATCATAGAACAGTCCTGTGAGTGGAACTCTCCCCTGTTCATCAATTTCGTCGATTTCGAAAAAGCATTCGACAGCGTTGACAGAGATACACTTTGGAAGCTTCCCCGACACTATGGGGTGCCAGTAAAGATTGTAAACATCATTCGATCTTCATATGAGGGACTGTCGTGCAGTCATTCATAGAGGACAGCCCACTGAAGCATTCAACGTGAGAACAGGGGTCAGACAGGGTTGCTTACTTTCGCCTTTCTTGTTTTTGATTGCAATTGATTGGATTATGAGAACAGCCACAGCACAGGCAAGAAAAGGAATCTAGTGGACCCGTTGGCTGCAGCCTGACGATCTGGACTTTGCAGACGACCTGGCACTGCTATCCCACACACAATGGCAAATGCAGGAGAAGACTAACAGTGTTAAAGACTCGTCTGCTCAAATTGGTCTTCACATCAACAGGGGAAAAACCAAGGTCCTCAGGATTAACACTACAATCACTGAACCAGTTCGGCTGGATGAAGACTTGTTGGAAGAGGTAAATTCCTTTACCTATCTGGGTAGTGTAGTTGACATCCAGGGGGGCACTGAAGCTGACGTTAAAGCCAGAATTGGCAAAGCAAGAGCAGTTATTCTGCAGTTAAAGAACGTCTGGAGCTCCATAGATCTGACTAAGATCAGGATCTTTAACAGCAATGTCAAACCTGTTCTACTATATGGCTCAAGTGGCAACTAAAAAGAAGGTGCAGACCTTTATCAACTCATGTCTACGAATAATCTTGCGGATACGTTGGCCAATCACACCATCAACAACGAAGACCTATGGCAAAGAACCAACCAGAGGCCTGCAGATGCTGAGATCATGATGAGACGTTGGAGATGGATAGGCCATACTCTCCGAAAGACTTCTACCAATATCACAAGACAAGCCCTCTGTTGGAATCCCTAGGGAAAGAGGAAAAGGGGACGGCCTAGGAACTCGTGGAGACGGGACTTGGAAGCAGACATCAAGAGATTGGGGCTGACCTGGACTCAGCTAGAAAGGAAACCCCATGACAGAGACACCTGGAAAACTTTTGTTGGTGGCCTATGCCCCAGGAGGGGTGCTAGGCATAAGTAAGTAAGTAAGTCAGTCAGTCAGTCAGTCAGTACAGGTTATGCAATAAATCTGTGACATTTGCGGAGGTACATGTGAAACGATCGGTGATCTTAACAGATCGCTTAGATTCCGATATCTTGCTAGTGTTAAGAATGAAAAGACAAGTCTTGCATCGTGAACGCGCACATTTGAAAGTGCCGGGTTGCTCGTTAGTTTTGAGCGAACTTCTAACTAAAAAGTTGCCTACGTTTTTGTCGCGTTTGAATGAAATAAGTGGAGGTTGCGCAAAGATTCTACCAGTCTCGGGATCAATTTGGAGAAATTTAAAATTATTAAGAATGAAACTTTTGACTGCGTGATTATGAGGATGGAAAGTGAGGGTGAATGAAATTCTGTCATTCTTATCTGATTTGCTGGAAAAATCGGAGTCATCACTACATAGACGTTGAAGTCTAAGAAATTGAGAATAAGGAATGGAGTTCTTGACATGTGATGGATGTGACGATGAATAAAACAAATAAGGCTGTGAGAATCTGTAGGTTTGTAGTGCACACTGGCACACAGCACGTTGCCACTAATAAAAACTTTGATATCTAGGAAAGCCAATGAAGTTTCCGAAATTTTCCAGGTATATTTAGAGCTGGAGGAAAAGAATTGACGGAGGTTATAAATTGATCGAGTTCGTCTCTGCTGAGTGAAATAGCACCGATGCAGTCGTCGATGTAGCGGCCGTAGAGCTCAGGTTTGGGATCATTGTACTGATTAAAAAATTGGTGTCCAACATATCCTACAAAAAGATTGGCATAGCTAGGTCCCATTCTTGTGCCCATCGCTACACCATTAATTTGTTTGTAAGATTTTAGCGCGAATAGATTGTAATAAAACTACTGGACAGATTTTGGAAAGTTCGGAGCGGCACTGAAGAATAGACCACTTTCATAAATGGCGACCAACTTTCCATTCTTTTGTATTTATGTTAATTAGACCTACTGGCCTCGTTTTGAAAGAAATATTCTTTTGACATTTGTTCGTCGTAGCGAGGTTAGTAGGGCTTATTAGCATTAAAAAAAAAAAGAATAATTTATTTGGCCGCCATTATGAAAGAGGTCTATTTGTTTGTCAAGTACGTTTCGTTTTTGGCACATAGCTCTAATTGTGATCCTCATAATATTATGTGAAAAAGAATTTTGCGCGATACTGATTGGAGTGAGAGAATGTAGAGGCATAAAAGTTTGAGCGAAAACCTTTAGGGATGACTTTAGAATTGAGGCAACGGCCGATGAAGTTGATGTGACTACAAAACCTAGTTTTGGCGAAAATGAGAGTGGCT
>OX421445.1:4984007-4991507 GCA_949126865.1 Montipora capitata | reverse complement strand
CATCAATTCACTGTCGGAACGTAAACTAAGCTACAAGGACCAGATGAGCAAGGCACAAAGTCCAGTGAGGTGCATACATTAAGAGCATAGCTTAAATCTAAAAGTCCATCAGGGTACAAGGCCCACATTAAAACTAAGTAACAATTAACCGTAAATAATTACACGAAAGAGGCGGCAAACGGTGTGACATATTACAAGTTTTAACCCTTTAAGTACTAACCACGCATATATGTTTGGAAAATACCGATACTACTTTCAATAGTTAAACTTTAGTCAAAACGTCATGACAGTGTGTTGATAGTACCAACTGACTGGCATGACAGTATCACAGTCTGAAATCCCGAGGTGATTGCCGATTTCAACCATATACTGTTCCTTTGACAGGAAATCACGAAAGGCCAGGACTTTCCTACGAGCACTACTTTATCGCGAATTTTCTATGGGGACTTAACACTCGAGCTCACCTTTCCTTTTAGAGTTTAGTGGCGCGCGTGCTCCCCTTTCGAGAAAACAGTTGACAGCTTTGTCATTACCATGAAGTGTTGCCAACCTCAGTGGTATCGAACCATCGCTTCTCCTTGAATCAATAGGGAGCTTAAGATCTACGACGGCGACGTCGACGAAAACGTCACCTCAAAATAGAACTTAGCTCTAGTAAAAGTCTTTCGCGATTATTCCATCTCGTTCACGTCGTACAATGTGGGCGAGGTATCCTAAAAATAAATTGGTACGAGCGGTTTCCGACCGAAAATAGAGAATGAAAGATTCTCTGTTGCATGCAACACAGCGGTCAAACGTCTGCGCATGTGCGAGCGTTTGCGTGGCGAAAAGGCTGCCAAAATTGCGGTGCGGACTTGTGGGCAGACGTTGTGACACTCAAATCGCCTCACAGGAGTTAAAAACGACCACACAAGCGAGTAAGTCTGTACATATTCTTTTATTGAGACATACAGTAGCCACATGTAGAAGTGATGTGAAACAGTACATCAAACTAAAGCAAGAGAAAATGAGGGGACAGAGAGGGAGGCTCAGGGCGTTGGCCGGGATATGTTATGTCCACGAAAGTTATTTTTAGACGAGCGGAAGTCTTTGTTCTAGCGGACGTCTGTCTTCCGAGACGTCCGCATGCAGTCTTGCCTCGCTCTCAGGTTCTTAGTGAAAAGAGAAAATGACGGCGCACGTGGAAGGCTGATGAATATTTATTTTCTTTGAAACATCGGACCGAGGTTGACCTGCATGCGGACGTCTCGGAAGACTTCCGCTCGTCTAAAAATAACTTTCGTGGACACGACATATCCCAAGGGCTGGATCGGGAGCCTCCCTCTCTGTCCCCTCATTTTCTCTTGACTAAAGCAATGACAGCTGATCGTACGATGTATTCGATTTAGCAAGGTCCATATAAATTATACTAAGGCACTCATGTACGAGAAGGCACAGCATTGGAAATCATTGTAAGTTACACGTTAAGAAAGGTGAAATGCCGTGTTCTTGTCGTGATCTGTGTAAATATTACATCATTCCTATCATCCTTCAAGCTTACGTACAATTCTTGAGTTAAGTGCATAAGCATGTTTTCAGTTATAAATTAATATTTTGCAACAGAAATATTGAATGCTCTCCTATTTTTTTCATTTTAAGTAATGAAAAGTTCTTTCGAACTATCGTGTTTTACTTTGTTTAAGTGTAATGCTTCTGTGTAGTTGTATTGTTTTTTGTTTTGAAGTACCTGTTATTTCCAGAGATGTTCTCTTATCTGTTCAACACAAGAACTTCGCCGTTCTTCCTTTTGTAAGAAGTTTTAAGTAATGTTAATTTATCTTCTTTTGAAATTCGTTCTGTACACTACACTGTACATGCAAAATAACTGGTCTTTAGTCACAGAAATATTACAAATGTAAGAGAACATAAGTTGTGTTGTAATGACATTTCTTGTTTACTTTTTGCCAGAACGGCTTAGGTTCTCTTCCTGATATGTCAGACCTAGCAACTATGGAACCATGAGGGAAATGGAAGTGACTGTCAGAACAAACAGTTTTCCATCTTGAGCAACAAACCAGATGGTCATGTGGAACTGCTTTCAGGGATAAAATAGGATGCAATGTAGCACATTACAGTGAGCATGCTAATTTATTACCAAATTTCTGGATTTCAAGATACTGAAATGTACATCTGCACTGCTCTCTGTATTATGCTCCACAATTGTTAAATTTGTGTAACCTTCTCATTCCCAAAAATGACCAATACAGCACAAGGCAGCAGATTGTATAGCAAACAAAGGAATTATTACTATTATTTTCAAGATTATTATTATTCTTTTGTTGTTGTTGTTATGTTATTATTATTATTATTATTATTATTATTATCGAAATGTCTCTTAATTTTAGACTCACTACAGGTATGATTAAAATGAAGGGCTCAAGAAAGAAAATAAATAATATATTATTATTCATACTACACCTGAACTGTTTGATTTGCTTCTGTTTATCGTATGCCCTCAGTTGTTGGCATTGTGCAGCAAGAGGACTAAAAAATGACTTGTGATGGTTTTAAAGACCTTTGGTGAAAATTTCTTACAGGTGACTTTTTGCGATACCACCTTTACATTAAAGTGTCCCTTCCTTTGCATATGCGTCGCTTTTGACAACTTTAGATTATCTGGTATGCGAACTGTCTGGATGTTATGGAAATCATCCAGTAGTAACACCATAGATGTACCTTCCTAATAAAAGAAAATGAATAATCCATTGACAAACTAAATAATACACAATGTATATGTTGAACTAATGAAGTTACTGACAAGCAAACAAAAGTAATTTATTTTAATATTCCATAGATTACAGTCAAATTCACTTGAGCAATAAACTCTAAATTGTCTATCTTGAAAACAGTAATCTTATTTTAGCTCTGTATTCATCACTTAATATTATTTTATAATGTAATTGAATACACTTTCCTAACATGTGAGTCCGAATGCTGCTCCCGTAAGTTCCTGTTAACGTTGTGCCTGTCAATAGTTTGTGGTGCAACTGAGAAACCAAAGATGGGGCCATTGTTCAGGCCAGCTCTTGAAAGGCCATGCTGATGCATGTAGAGACCCAAGTCTTTTTGCAAAGGACATGTAATCTGTGATATATGCAAACATGAAAATTTATTTCAAATTTTTCAGATGTACTCTTTTATTGGTTTAAATTAATTCATGTTCGTGCACACCTGAAATATGCTATTATGTGAAGGAGGGCAACTGTTCTTTGTTCTTGGAGGTATCTTCTGTCTTCTGACAGTCTGGAGTCTTCTCGAAGTATTGTTTTAAAGACAGCATTAAACAATCCAGGTACTTGAAGCTCTGTAAACGTCCTCATGGCAGTCACTTCCTACAAGGGCAAACTACTATTTTTATAATGACTACCAAGTGCCATCTGAAATCTTTCAATTAATGTTCCAATTGAAGGCTCTAAAATAATGATAATAAATTATAATAAAAAACAGTTCCAGTTTTACACTCTGACTTAGCTAGAAGTAGTAAATAAGCCGGAGGGCAAAATACCTGTTTTCCTTCTCTTTTCCTTTCTACATATCTAACATGCCTTGGTTTGATTTAATCTGGCCACTAACATAATTATTACTGGCTTAATTGATTTGGAAAAAATGAAATATGTAAAGGAAAGAGTTTGCAAGAGCCTTGAAAAATTAAAGCGATTTAATTGTTCTTATGATTTACTTTTGATTAAACATGTGAATGGAATGTAAGCAAATAAGACCGATTGGATATCACAGTTAGAAATAAATATATACACAACTAGACTTGCCTCTATTGATCAGTATTTTCACGACACTGTTCCTCATCTCGTGGACCCTCTGCATCCAATAAGTGACATTTTCCTCGTTATTTATATATTTGCTTATGTTTTAACTTGTACAACGGGCTAACAGAAATAATCCGTGAAATGTCAGAGTTAAAAAGTATTCTACCTTCTGTTTGTTGGAGCCCTTTCTTTTCCGTGGAATGTATTTAACGTGATCTATAAAGCTTTTGTCGGCCTCAAGTTTGTATTTACAATACCAGTTTATTCCAGGTCTGTAATCTGGTAAGTTTTTTCCATCCTTTTCGAATACCTGGTAAAACCGTTCAGGGATAAGTATGAAGGACACGATTTCTGTGCCGCAAACAAATCCACGATCCCGACGGAATCCCTCGAGCCCTTGCCAATATTTTGTCAGCTCGTCTGAGCTAAGCCGAATAACTGCAATTTTCTTTTAATTTCTTTACGAGTTTTCACTTCGTTTACACACCGCTTGCCGTCAGCTTCCGGTGTCACGCATTGCATGATTAATAATAACAAATAAAAATATACTACGCTGTCAGCTCGCAGCATGACGCCGTTTTTGAAGACGTATAACTTTTTTGGTAAAGCTCAAAACAAAATGGTAAATCAACAGAATACCGGTAATTTAATAAACTTTGTGTCTGGAAAGCCTTAAGTTTTCCTTTTACGTTCTCTTGTTTCCTTTTACAGATTTCTATGAACGTTTCAATTTTGTTTCGTAAATTTTGCGTTACACCGGTTGTTTCCAATGTTTTCTGCGCGGGAAATTGGCGCGCGGCTGAGCACAGGGGCATTCTGTCTGCGCGTGCGCGACTTTGAGATCGCTTATGAGCGTATCCGCTGGCCCGCCATAAGCAGAAACGAAAATAATGGCGGTCTACGTGGCGAAAAGTTTCGAGTTCGTGTCGTTATCTGTGTAGTTTATCTTCCTTGCCTTACGTGTAGACGGTGTCAAAAGATCGAGAAACGGTTGGGCTGTTTATGGCAAAAAGTCACAGCAAAGTACTTTCGAATAATAAGGGGAAACCAAGTTGTTTTGGTGTGGAACTCTCACGTAGTCAGTAATCTTGCGAAAGTTGCATAATTCGAAGGTCTCTTCAAACACACATAAGCAGACTAGACAGACATTTTACCGCGTTAGTTTCGATTCCAACCTACGTGTTAACCCCCTCACTGTTCTCTCTTTTGCTCTGTTGGGCATTCTTGTTTGAAATGTGTTAAAATATCGAGAATTTCAGCTACATTATGAAAATAAATGTTCACCCAAAGTTTACGGTAGCTTGCCTTTTTTGGTTTCAAGTTTGTTGGCATGAACGCGAACAAGCGTGAACGACGGGCCAAAAACAGCAGCTTTGACCAAATTATGGTCTGAGTAAACAGCCAGAAAATAGAGTTGGTAATGTTACCACGAGAAAAATGTTTAGAAATTGTGGAACGTTTGAAGCTTCTGACAGAGAGTAAGTCATGTTAAGGCTTGGTTTCTTGTATTGCATGGAGCACCTCCCATTTGAAAATTACTGCTTACATGGTGTTAGCTTCAGGGAACCAGAGCAAGATAGCTGGTTAAGGTTTTAAGCACATCCCAAATCCCTAGGGAACTAAATCTGAGGACCTGAAATAAATAACCACTGTCTGAGGGCATAGCAAGGTCTATGATTCCCATGTCGTAATTGAACAAGCTGCCCTCTTGAACCTTGTACAACTGTCTCAATCTGTAGGAATGATCCTTCTCTGTGTTCATTTCCAAAGAATCAGACTATTCAAGTTGAAAATTGACTACAGAATGACAACAGGAAATTAGTAAGTTCTGACTAGACCAGGCCCAGGGAACAAAGCAATGTTAAGAGTGACACACCAAAGAGTATTCCTTTTTTAATATCAAGCCCCAAGCTTTTTAAACTTTTACAAGTATAGAACTAAAATATAATTTAATTTGTTAGTCCTTCGGAAGTATAAGATATGAGGAAATGGTCAACAACTGTATTCACAATAAATGGATATCAAAAACTTAATGATCACGAGTGTTTTTCTTCATATCAACTTGCTGGTCACCTTACTGAGACTATGGCATGCAACATTTTATTATGTAGGATGTGACTCCAACTAGTGAAATCTTAACTGTACATTGAATTTATAAGCAACAAAAAATCCCATTTGTATGAGCCTCATGAATTTAGCACATCTATTAATTTTACTGCAAACAAATTAATTATCTATGAGTGTTTAAGATTCCAATCATAATCCAGAACTTCAAGAGCTTCAAATATGGCTGTTTCACATAACCAATCTGCCCGTTTATCTTCATTCACAACTGGTTCTCAAGGTAACACCTTTCCACAAAACTTGAGCTCTCAGCTATCACTTCTGTCCATTGCTCCAATTGTTGAGCCACTGCCCATCTCTCTAAACAGCAGAGAATACGCTGTCAGTTCTTTTGATCCTAACTTTTAATTCTGTACATGAAACACTTTTTCCAAAGCAAGCTTACTGATAAACCTAAGACATAGAGAATTATGTTTATACTAGAACTTGTTTATGGATGCTGGACACTTTTCGAGAAACTGTGATGAGTAAATTCTTCAAATTAAAGACATGCAATATGGAACTCTTTTCATTCTTCTAGATAACTACATTCCCCTTGTCCTTTCAATTAACAGCCTAACCTTAAAACTAAATAATAATTTGCAGAGTACTTCTGATCATGGCTCAGGATACATGTCTGAACAGATGTCACTACAAAGCACTAACAGACAAGCTTCTAATGCATACAACCATTAGCCTCTTTGAAAGCCACAAGCATGGACTACAAGGTGGCCTTATTGCAACCAGCTCTTCTGGAAACATCAGTAACTTCATCAGATATCTTGCAGGAATGGTTATGCATGAGTGGGGGGCACAACTGCAAGGATCAAACATGGCCATTTTAGGTCTGAAGTAAACATCAATAATTTAGGGTTTCATTTCTTTCAACTTAAGTAAACCATTCTCTTCCTCTTCCTCACACTATCTTGGTTTTTACATACATTGTAAATGCTCATAAAGATTTGCTACACTGTACCCAGTATTTATTCAACATTTTTTGGGTACAAATAACATTCAAGGTAATATGTACATGAACTCCTTTGCTTACTCTCATTGCAAATTTGAAAGTATTATTGTTCATCTAGTTTTCAACATAATTTTGTATCTTCCTTTACCCGTGAATTGTTGTGAACATTTATTGATTTTTATACTACAGTATATGGATTGTTGGAAGAGCCAGTACAAGACAAATCTGATGTGTAACATATTATTTGTGAATAATGATTGTTGAGAAGATGATCAAAATATAGTGACAGGTCTTGCAGATAATCAAGTGCATGTTTCACTTATTCTAGACGGTACAACGGGATTTTGGCAAGTAAAACGTGTTTCCTAACATTTTTTTGTAGAAATGTATAACTAACACATACATCTAAAGAAATCGTGATTGGCATTCCTCTACAGGCTAAGGGATACACACTACAAGCGAAATGTCTGTTCTGCCCTACAGAGCTCGTCTCCAGAATTACAACCAAATCTTTTTGAATGAGCATTCTCACTTATTTCTTAAATCGCTCGTCTAAGAACACTTGCTGAGGTAAATTCAATTGCTGCGCGTAGAAAAAAAAAACCGACGAGCTTCTAATGCTAGTCT
>OX421445.1:4961507-4964007 GCA_949126865.1 Montipora capitata | reverse complement strand
CCAATTTCAACAATTCTAGAAACACTTTGATTGTCAGTATACCATGTAATAGTGTGCGCTTTAACCGAATGCAAAAAAGACTCCAAACCCAAAGCAATAGCCTTGAGCTCTCTGTAAGAGGAGCTCTTCTGATCCTCCTCAACATTCCACATCTTATGAGAAATGGTATTATGGAATTCCACAATGTGATTAGCACAACCCGTAGAACTCGCATCGGAATAGCACACGCCGGAATAATGTCGATGTGGGGAGACGAGACACTACTGTTGAGGAAGGGGATATTTTCCTGCCAGAAACATAACTCCCTCAGGGTGGAAGCCGACAGAGAAATTCTGTTATCCCAACCAGAGCTACGCAAAATATCGATATGGGAATATCTGGTCAAGATACAAGACACAAAACGGTTACCCATGGAAATAATCTTCCCCACAAAACAGGCCAATTTCCTAGCAGTAGAAAATGGGAATTGAGCTCGGATAGAGTGGAGAACAAGTTCAGCACTAGAAATCCTCTCTGGGGGAAGGGAAATATTGCGACTAGACAAATCAACACAAAAACCCAACCATACCAAACAGGGGGTGGGCTGCCAAGTAGATTTACTCTCATTGGGAAGACGACAGAAGTGAAGACTTGAAGTGCCCATAACCCAAAATATTTTTTGGGGGGGAGGGGGGGGGGGGGAGGAAACCTCAACAATGGAGCCTTAAAAAAGGAGCTCTTTAACAGTAGTTTTCCCTACAAAATCGCGGCATGCGCCAAAGCCGAAGTATTGTTACAGAAAAGAACCTTGTGAGGAACACTGATAAAAGGAATTGCATAACCCTTATCAATGATACGAAGAATAAAATTCTTGGCCTCTAAAGTATGAGACCAGAAATTGTGATGGGCTCTGAGCCTACCTTTAACTATGGGTATACTAGACGGAGCACTTTCAAATTCAAAACTATCCACAAGAACATGGCCGAAATCGTAAATATCTTCAATAGTCTCACGAATATCATGCTCCGATATGGACTTACTGCTGCCCAGTAGTGCCGGAGGATTTGTCTGGGAGCTGCTTACACATTGATCTGAAAATAGGACTTGGTGGAAGAGCATTCGGTTCTCCAATGGCCAGACTTTCAACAGGTGAAACAGATGTCATTGCTGGCTTTTCCGAAGCTGGTCCTCGACGGTTGAGGACGAAAATTAGTGAAGTTATCGGAAGAAAGAGAGGCAACCAATGCAAAACCAGACGACAAAAATGGACGTCTGGCAACCTGAAAGAGAAGAGAAAATAAAAAACTAATTGACGGTCGAACTGATAGGCACTGAACTACCCTAAAGTGAAGATGAATAGGTGATAAGCGTATTTAAGTAATACGACAAACAAAGCACTCCGAAAAAAGAACACGCCCAAATGTGTTACGCAGTGCGTAACCAAAATACCAATGATGAGAACGCAACGAACAGAAATACATTTATTTTCTACACTGCTTACCGAAAACAACTTATTTATGTTCTAAACTATCACTAATAAAACACCAATATGATACAAGAACAATGAATTTATTGTAAAGGAGGAATAGGTACAGTAATGATAAAGAACGGGCAAAGCCGAGAAGAACAATGAAAATATACTCAACTTCTGTCCAGACTTTGCAACCCGGGACATTTTTTTTCTTTTTCAGCGCTCTCTGCCCAGTGGCACGGATCCTCTTTTCGTCTTCGGAACGCGAAGCAACCTCGTCAAGAGTGACTCCCATGAGCTATTTCTTAATCTTAATTTATCTAAATTTATATACCTTCAAAAGGCTCTGGCGTACCTGTAAACTAGCTTTTAGCTAAGCGTACTGATCACGTTAAATATATTGATGGATTGATTGACGACAGGAGCCGACGATGATTGTTCTTTATGAGGGGCATTTGACAGACAAATCCGACGATAGGGTAGGGCACTTGAACACCCTTTTGGCTGGAGGGGGCGAGAATTTGAACAATGCAATCTTCAAAAGTTCAAATGTCCGGGGTTTCCCGGAGGGGGGGGGGGGGGGAGATGTTGAAGTTTCGAGTTGATCGGGGCATTAAAAAGGCCTTCGACACCATTGATCATAATATTCTCTTACGGAAGCTCCGTATATGTGGTGTTGACGCGATCAGTATATATTAAGTGCGTGGTTTGAGTTTTATCTTTTCCGCCGAAGTCAAAGATGTAGCCTTGGTGGCCAGTTGTCTAATGCTGCACCGGTTTGTTTCTTGTGCCATCAACGGTCTGATAAACATTGATCAGATAAACATTGAGATCGATGCTATAAATTAATCACTAAAGTTAAAGAAGCTAAATCATTAGGCGTGATAATTGACGAACACCTCTCATGGTCTAATCATATAGATGAACTTAGTAAGAAGATATCTTCAGCTATAGGCGCCCTTAAACGTATAAGACCATACATCTCAGAGCGCACTGCCCTCCAAATCTATCAAGCGTTGATCTTAACCCACTTTGACTATTGTAGCTCCG
>OX421445.1:4946507-4951507 GCA_949126865.1 Montipora capitata | reverse complement strand
GTGGGAGGAGATGCTTATGTTTCTGTAAATATCTTAAAGAATTTATGATTTGTGCACGATATTTCTTGAAATATCGTTACGAAATCACGAAAGTAACCTCAAGCAATGATTGGTAACCGCACTTCACACAACGCATCAGCGTACAATTTTATTTGAAGCATATCAAATACACAGAAGCTCGATCTGGGAGAATAATACAACGGAATACCGCTATCAATAACTTTCGCAAGAATTTAAATATCATCCACAGTCTGGTGTAGAGCTGATATATTTATAAAACACCACCAATAACAGCTTTGCCGATATTTATCAATGAGGACACAAGTTTCACAGTTGTCAGTGTTTACTATTTGTGGAGGTCTTTGGATGAAGGCCACGCTGAACCATTAACAGATGCCAAAAATTTTATTGTTGATATTGGAAGGCCAAAGATTGGTGATGACTGTGATGAAGATCGTTTGCAAGATAAATGTTGCTCATTGGAGATTTCTTTATCTAAATATGAGGTATTTTGTCAGTTCGTGACGGATTGCGTTACATGGGTAAATTTCAGAAGTGCTTGATTGACGCCAGTATATCCAAATGAACTGAAACTTCTCAAGTAGAATGCCAAAGTATGTATATTTATTTGTATCCAGTAGCAATATGAACGGATGCATTCTCTCTGCACTGTAGCTTTCTACTTTTGGTGCTTGTAGCAGGAGAATTTCTGCCCTTTCCACTAGAAAAGTAAGGGGGGTGCCCTATCTACCCCTGGAAAATTCCAAAATGTGAACCATTTCAGAATTTTAAGTTTTAAGATGGAAACTTTAAACTGACCAAGTTTAAACGAAATCGGTGAAATGACTTGTATCACCCATGCCTGGTGTTCTCCTGGAGAGACTCTTAACATCTTCAGTTCCCACGGCCTGCTCCTGTCTGACCTTGTAGCTCAGTCGGTAGAGCGGCGGAGATCTAACCCGAAAGTCGTGGGTTCAATTCCCACCCTGGTCAGAGTTTTTCTCTGTCCTTGTGTGGGCCCGTTTCCATCAGTAGGGCTAACGCTCACATGGTTCATATGGGATAGATATCTAGCAACTAATTGACGGTCGAACTGATAGACACTGAACTGCCGCCCTCAAGTGGAGATGAATAGGTGATAAGCGTATTTAAATTATACTACAAAAAAAGGACTCCGAAAAAAGAACCCGCCAAAAACGTATTATGCAGTGCGTAACCAAAATACCAATGAAGAGAACGCAACAAACATAAATACATATTTACGGTGTACGAGGCCACCTAAGCATAAAACAGCCATAAGTCAAAATGGGACTTCGCCGAGTGCTGGAACATGTAGACGTAGATGTTTTCCATTTCTTGTGCGGTTGCTTGCGTTTGCGTTATGGTAGTTCACACATACGCATATATTTGCTTCTAGTTAAACTTTGGTCAAAACGTTTTGATAGTGTGTTATTGGTACCGACTGATTGGCATGACAGCTATCACAGTCTTTAATCCCGACGATGAGTTCCGATTTCTACCACATTATACCGTTTCCTTGACAAGAAATTACGAAAGGCCACTTTTTTGCTCAGTGGATAACAGCGAAAGAAGCACTACTTTGTCGCGAATTTTATCTGGTAAAAACTTGTTTGGAAATCAGAAGTCTTCGTTAACAGCACACACCAGGGGCACACCAGGGATACCGCGCACCGGTGACTCAGTTGGTTGAGCAACGGGCTGCCATGCAGGAGGTCGTGAGTTCAAGTTCTCAAGTTGCCTCGTTCATGCCCAAAAAGAATTCTGGGTAATTTTGTCATTCCAAGAATGTCCTCCGATTCCAATTTCATAGACTTTTTATAAGTGTCGGGCCATCCAGTCCTACAGCAAAAATGTACCATCGATTGACATTTCTAACTTTCAATACTTGCCCAAAATTGTATCGATAGATCTTGGAATTCATCCACAGAAAGGCCAGAGAGATAACTTCACTCGTGAACCGCCATGTCTACAAAAAAGCATTTTAAGCGTCCCAGTCTGCATGAAACCATCTCTCACGGCACCTCTGTCTCGAGAAGACCAGACACGGTTCTCACTTTATGTTTATGCCTATAAAATCAACTGAAATGTCAATTCCTTGTAAAAACCACCACCTTTTTTTGGTATTGGTACATATCGGAGAGCCAGAAGATTTACGCAGGCGCTGACGGAATGTTTGAACGAGAGAAAAACACAGTACCTCTGGACATCGCGCCAGAGCGTCGTACCAGACGATACCGGGATTTCGACCCGTGCATCGCTTTCGGACGTGGTTGGCCCTTCGCTTATTTCAGATACTGACCTTCATCCCGATACGGCAGTGAGGGAGAGAAATGTCGACCCCCAGTCCGTATGAGACAGATCCTTTCCCTTCACACAGCTCAGTTCCGCTCTTGACAATTTAAAGAAAGATTTTGATCGCTTTAATATTCTTGGAAAAAGTCATCGTATCTTCCATATGGTACGCACTGGAATCGCGGATTAAAAAGTGTACGTATGTGTCCCGCTAAAGGTAAGATGCATAAACTTTATTTCATCTCGAATTTCAGAATAGCTACAAGATCCAATATCTTCCAGAAATTACATTTAAAGCTAAAATACATAACATATACGGATACATAACTAAATGTATATAATATTTAAAGCTACATTAATTAAAAAGAAAAGCGGCTATACAAAATGCGGCCCTGGATTCTCATTTTAAAACCTGTAAAATCAGTGGTACGGATAAAATCCGGTAGCGCATTCCCCGGGCGCATTCCGGCCACAACTTAGCTGACAAGTAAAAAAAAAAAAATTAAGAGCATAACTTGTTGTTCTAGGTTTACTGAGGGACAGAATGCAATTTCCGCGAAGATCATAAGAACAAAACCGGAGAGAAAACTTATCTTTCATATATTAAGCATGGAAATCATTAAAAAACAGAGTTTCATACAGTAATATGAGGAAAATTTGGAATGCGCTTATTGCATAGACATGTAGAAGAAGAAGACCATCGTAAGAGGACACTGAGGTAATCTGCAAATATACATCTAACTTGAATATTCTCTTATTTAGCGCTGCTAGTCTCTCCGTATTGCGCACACCAAAAAAATGCCAGATAGAGGAGCAATAATGAAAATTTGGTAAAAAATGATACTATTTGTAAATCTTAAATATGGTGTCCCTAGGTATAAGGTTCCGAAAGTGTATCATAACGTTAAGTTTATTATTAATCTTTTTGCGCACATTTGATATATGACTACCGAAAAAAATCCAGATTATTGTCTATTTCCATTCCAAAGATCACTAATGTATCCTTAACAGGGAATAAGAAGTTATAGTAAGTATCACCAGGCCCTAGACCCCGGTTTTTCAGTTTTCGTAAAGTAAAAGTTTATCTACAATGGCCAAAGGGCCGAGGTAAAAGTGACAAGGAAACAGAGGTCACGTAAAGTTACAACAATCCACTGTCAGGACGGTTACATCAATTCACTGTCGGAACGTAAACTAAGCTACAAGGACCAGATGAGCAAGGCACAAAGTCCAATGAGGTGCATACATTAAGAGCATAGCTTAAATCTAAAAGTCCATCAGGGTACAAGGCCCACATTAAAACTAAGTAACAATTAACCGTAAATAATTACACGAAAGAGGCGGCAAAGGGTGTGACATATTAACCCTTTAAGTACTAACCACGCATATATACGTGGAAAATACCGATACTACTTTCAATGGTTAAACTTTAGTCAAAACGTCATGACAGTGTGTTGATAGTACCAACTGACTGGCATGACAGTATCACAGTCTGAAATCCCGAGGTGATTGACGATTTCAACCATATTATACTGTTCCTTTGACAGGAAATCACGAAAGGCCAGGACTTTCCTACGAGCACTACTTTATCGCGAATTTTCTATGGGGACGCAACACTCGAGCTCACGTTTCCTTTTAGAGTTTAGTGGCGCGCGTGCTCCCCTTTCGAGAAAACAGTTGACAGCTTTGTCATTACCATGAAGTGTTGCCAACCTCAGTGGTGTCGAACCATCGCTTCTCCTTGAATCAATAGGGAGCTTAAGATCTACGACGGCGACGTCGACGAAAACGTCACCTCAAAATAGAACTTAGCTCTAGTAAAAGTCTTTCGCGATTATTCCATCTCGTTCACGTCGTACAATGTGGGCGAAGTATCCTAAAAATAAATTGGTACGAGCGGTTTCCGACTGAAAATAGAGAATGAAAGATTCTCTGTTGCATGCTAACGTTGTCGTCAAAACCTAAAATTTAGTGATTTTACGTCGTCGTCACGCAGAGAACCGCAAAAATATGAGATAAAATCCGTGCCCCACGTACAGCACGAATATTTATCCTCTTTTAACCAATGATATCATTGTTTTGTGGCGTTTTCGTCGACGTCGTCGTCGTAGATCTTAAGCTCTCTGCTAAGCTTGTCAATGATGTCATTATTACCGCCCTTCACAGCATAGTGTAGCAATGCCTCCCCGTTGTTGTCTTTCAAAGTAGGATCTGACCCTCTTTCTAGTAGGAAACTGAATGCATCTGCTCTACCAAAATGGGCTGCAATCATCAATGGCGTTGCTCCATCGATGCGTCTTGAATCAATGTCAAGTCCAAGAGACAGTAGCTTCCCAGTGATGACATGATTACCGCCTTTCGCCTTTGCAGCATAGTGTAGCAATGTCTCCCCGTTGTCGGTTTTCAAAGTAGGATCTGATCCTCTTTCTATTAGGACACTGAATGCATCTAATCTACCCCAATTGGCTGCAATCATCAATGGCGTTACTCCATTTCTCATTCTTGAATCAATGCCAAGTCCAAGGGACAGTAGCTTCTCAATGATGACATGATTACCGCCTTCCGCAGCATAGTGTAGCAATGTCAACCCGAGTTTGTCTTTCAAAGTAGGATCTGACCCTCTTTCTAGTAGGACACTGAATGCATCTAAGCTACCCTCACGAGCTGCATACATCAATGGCGTTAAT
>OX421445.1:4926507-4941507 GCA_949126865.1 Montipora capitata | reverse complement strand
GCACACACTGTAATTATTGCTTATCAGAGAAATCTAGTGAATAACAGCAAAAAGACATAGTAAATATTCCAAAATTTGTGTGGGCCCTGGAAAGATAGCAAATGTATGCCTCAAGTGTAGGCCACCAGCATAAACCTTCAACAAATGCTAAAGGATGGCTTATTGGTTATCTATAGGGCCTCCCACCACTGCGAGCCGGGGTTCAATTCTGGCCTCGGCCAGCATGTGGGCTGAGTTTCAGTAGATCTCAACCTGACTCGAGGGTTTTTCTCCGGGTACTCCGGTTTTCCTCCCTCATCAAAATCGACTCACAGCTAATTAACATCTAGCTGTGGTGCTGTGCTCCGACATCAAACGTGGACTGTATAGCAGCAGCCAGAGGCGCCTTTGTATGCTTTCAGCCCGATGTCGTGAGCCACGCCCTTTGCAATTCAGTCCTCGACTGCAAGTAAGGGTGATTAGCACTAGCAATATTCACTAGCAATAGTTATTTATATTTATTTAAGATGGAGCATTTAAACTGGTAGCTGTTTCCCAGGAATACAAATTCAATACGCCAAAAGAATATGGATAAGCTAACAATTATCAATAAAGTTAAGTGCGATAAAAATCTACTTTTTGATAACACACAAGGTACTTTATAGACTTCTTGTGCAGTCTTCTCTTGCTTGATAAAGTCATTGTGTACTGATCAAGACAAGGGAATTGTATTTCCACATTCATTCATTCATTCATTGTTTTAGCCCATCGAATCTTTCCAGATCCATCGGGATGGGAATCACTCAATATCGCCGGTTCACGGCATCTGTAAAATTTATAGTCGGTCCTTCTCAATGTTTTGAGTCTTCGAAACCTGGTGAATTAGTGGAACTTTCTGGTAGAAACCACGCTTATCTAGCCTGAATAGTAACTGTTTTTGGGCTTGATTGTCTGGGCAGCGAATTAGGCGACCGAGATATTTGCTTTGCACTGATTTTACGAAGTCTGATACTGGAATGGTGTTGCAAACGGCGTGGAGTTTCTTGGTTGACCATTTGAACAGGAAATTCTCGTCATTATCACTTGCGCTTTTAGCGCGGGCCCAACCGTTTCGGATCATCGAACGGAGAAACTGGTTGTACACAGCGTAGATTCTGTCAAAGTTTCGTGCTGTAATTGTCCAGCATTGGCAGCCGTAGGAGAGACAGGACCTCACTTCGCCGTTAAAGGCTAGGATTCTTGTAGCAAGCCTGATTTTTTTAATTGCAGAAGAATCTTTTTCTGGATGCAAATTTGGCCTTAGCTTGTTCAATACGCATGTTGACTTCTGCGTCACTGGTGTCATTGTTATCGAACTGGATTTGAGCGCTGAGGTAACGGAACTGTTCGGTGTTTTGGATTGTTTTGTTATCAAGTGGATTATGGAACTTGGGTAGGATGCAAATGAAGACGACACCGTTGAGGAAGAAGAAGCGGTTGTTTTGCGTTGGAGTCTTGGTCAGCAATACCAGGTCACCTGCATAACCGCACCAGGACAGGGTGTGTTCACCTTTTGGAGTGTTTCTCGGGTCTCGGTCAGCGGCTGGAATGGCGTGCGAGTTACTTCGGTAACGGTATGTGAAAAAATCAATGTCGAGAGCCCGTGCGCGTTCCATAAAATCTCGCATGCATACGTCGAACAGGAGCGAAAATAATGCTGGCCCCTCGGGCCCTCCCTGCTTCGTACCACTAGTTGAGGGGAATGTTGCTGTTGGTCCAGTCTTCGGGAATCTGCAGTAAGTTCGACTGTAGAGATGCTCGAGAATATCCATGGTAGGTCCTGGCCAGGTGCAAAACGCGTTCGCACGCAGAGAAACATTGTCCTACGACATAATTTTTCATAAGCCGTGCTGCAGTCAACAAATGAAGTAAATAGTGGCTCCCGGTTTGCTCCAGAGACTTGTTGTGACCGTTTGAGTAGCAAAATTCCGTTATTTGTTGATTTGTCCTGCAAAAAACCGTTTTGATGGTAGTGTATTTGCACTCGAAGCCAGTGTTTAAGCCCGTGTAGGATGATAGATATCGTAAGCTTGCAAGTTGCAGATCCAACGCTCAGTCCGCACCACATGTTCGTGCATGAACGCGGGTTTTTCCGTTTCCACAAGCATGTCAGGTTTGAAAATGACCATTCTTCAGGTACCTGTCGAGTGCGCCAGACATCGACAATTACCTGATACAGCTCCTGTAGAAACTGTGGGGAGTCTCGGGCGTGTTTCAGAAACTCACTCGGGATATCACTACTGGCTTTACGGTTTTTCGCTGTTTTACAGGCGTCGTAAACCTCGTCTAGAGGTGGTGGATCGTGGTTTACCGGATTTTGTACTGAAAGTTGCTGTAGGTGGGCAATAAATTGCGGCGGAGGTTGTGAGATGAGAGCAGCGGGTGTACTTTGAAGTGGCGGTGCTGCGAAGTGCTGCTTGAAGCGTGTGAGTAGCTTGTCTGGCCTATAACCGTCGGACGGTACTGGTTTGAAGGTTTTTTCCGAGCGCTGGAGGTTGGCAAAAACCTTCTCCATTTGGCGATTAACCGCGTTCATGTTGATTCGAGAAGCTTCGTTGTCGTAGAAGATGTTACAAAGTTGCCGTGAACTTGCTCAAATGTCTCTGTGTACCTGCCGGATCACAGCTGGATCAGCGTTGTCCATGTGTAACTGATCTTTTCATGACAGTAGGTGTCGCAGTCGCTGATCATCAGCCCATGGGGCTTGAGCTTGGTCGTGCGTGTATTTTGGGAGTGTTACCCTGGTCAAATAAACTGTTGAGTTAATTGTTAGTCACTTTAATTTGCTTCCAAGGTTGTTGAAATTCTTTTCGAAATGAAAACAATAGAGTCATTGGCAGACATGGGCATTTGGAAAAATCTGATCATTCATCGGTTTGTAAATTAGATGTTATTTCAATAGTAAAAAAATTAAAGGATTGTCAAGAAGTTGAATAACGATAAGTGTATTGTCTTATCAATTACCACATCTCCACAGTGTAAAATCAAAGTGATCATGAAAATAATGGTAATTGACATTAAAAGTGTCCCTAAGTACCTGGTTCCGTCACTGTCGTCTTGTAAAAAATTCAAATTCAAGAGAGAAATTATAACACAGTGATCGGGTGCTTCAGTCTCTTTAGAGTTAAACTGAATAAATTTCCACAGTTTTTATTGTAAAGCAGTCAAATTAGACTTAACAAGGAGTAATATTATTGTCCATCCTCTGTAGTCAGAAGTGATCATAAATAGACACATGCAACAGGATCTTGTGACCTTTTGAAACCAGTGAGCATAACAAATCAAAATACATTGTATTTTTTTTGAAAATTCAATATGATCACGTCACCAGTGATCCCAAGACAGCTCAGAAGTAGAGTAGTTTCCCATCCACAAGTTACGGATTTAAATCCTGTTTAAGCTGACATTTTTCAGGCTTTACGTTTGTTACTTACTGCTCAAGTAACTTTCATAACTGTGATGGGCTTCTGCAGCTCAAACATGTGTCTATTGTGTTTAGTCCAATCACATCTTCACATGTGCTCAAGAGGTTTGAATGCAAGAGTGACTCAACACAAACATGTAACAACAAAATTTAATGGTGACATCAACAGAGAGCCTAAATTTTACTACCAATGGACAGTACAGAAAAGTGCTTTGGTTTACTAACTTAAAACAACCAGTAAACCAATTCCAACAACTTCCTGCTGCCCTATGACTTATCAACAACAGCAGCTGCAACAATAAAAATAACTGACTGACCTAGCTATTTTGCTGACAATACACATCAAGACATTAGACTAAGATGGATCAAAATGCACCAATCACTATTTTACAGTCTTCATGGCCAATGACATCAAGGCTCAACTAGCAATCAACCAATAACATCATGACTTTGATAACCAATCACTGCATCAATGACTAGAGTATTAATACCATCTACTGGCACTACACAAATCACTTGACTTTGAAGATGACTAATCCACTCAGATACATGTAATTTGTCTAAACATCAGTCAATGTCACCCTTGAAAGTGACCTTCACCACGAGTGTGTAAATGTGATACAGATCTGCCGCTCATGTTGTATATATGACATCGACTTTCATCACAGAAAGTCAACCACATGACTGCTAAAGATAGTACTTCTAGAGTGCAATAACATTATTTTTCTAATTTTCACGGTCACAACTCAAAAACCGATTTCTCTCAAATTTTGTACAGATGTTGTGTATGACGTCTCCAAATGCACTGTCAGTATAGTTTTGGTCATGGGCATTTTCCTTTTTGAGAAAAAGCAGATTTAAGAATTCCTGCTGCAATTGCAATTTTTTGCACCGTTCAAAATAATTAAGTTACGCTTACTTTACTGTCAAACTTTCCTAAAAGAAGCAATTCAGATCAGCTCAAGACCTCCTAAAAGCTATTCTGTAGTATCATCGAGACATCCAGCTACGTGACTTTTAAGAAATTAGAATCTTGTTTAATTTTGCACCCAAAATAATTTCAACTTACATTAATATTTTTGTTTTAAATTGACTGAAGGTACATGTATCCTTGATACTGCATCATTTTTTAACAAGCAATAAAGCTCCAAATCTAACAATATTTGCACCTTTAACTCTTTAAGTAATAGCCTTTCAAATGATCTAAAAAGTTATTTGGGTAAATATATATGCACTGCATGACAGTTTACCAAATTCATGTATTTTTTACCCTAAGCTTGGACATCAAACCTCTCTTGATTAGTTGTATCATGCAAAAACCACTTCCACTTAAGTAACTTCAAGACATCTTTCAGTGATCTGTATGAAGTAGTTACCTTGTTCATGATGAGTGTGTGTGCTGCTTCCTGTAGCTGCTGCTGAAACAACATCAGCACAGCTTGCTTCTGGCTGCACACGATCTAGCATAAAATGATCAACATGGTCTGTTGTTAGGTTGATAAAACAAGCTACAGCGATAATTTTATTGGCGCTATCAAATACAAACGAAGCCTATTTACATTTAGAAAATATTTTTCAAAACAGAAGCGCTTACGACATTGACTGCAAAAACTACCCTGCTAAAATTGAAACGAAAATTGATTATTTAACTAAATATTACTCTAGGCTATTAAAGATGTATTAAACAAATTAAGCAAGTCCTCAAAAATTGCAGACATCACACAACAAAGAGTAATGGGAGCCAGTGAATGACGAACACAGCAGAAATGTGCGTTTCATTGGGAATTCCAGATTTATACAATGTGGATCTTAAAATCTGGATCTTCGGATTTCCAATTGAACACAAAATCTGAAAACGGATTTTGTCGCAGATTCACTAATCGGAAATCCATGTCGGGTAAGGATTTCAATTAACAAAATCCGTTTTCAGTTTTTGTGTTCGATTGGAAATCCGAAGATCCGGATTTTAAGATCTAAAGCTGGACTTCCCAATCAAAAGCACCTTTACCTTCTGGCTGGGGGGTGGTACTTTACAAATTTCTGGGTGGGGGATGTGCCGCTGGGACCCTGGAACCCTTAGCCTATAGCAAAGCTGGTTCAGCAGAATTTTATTTTGCTACCCTGTACTAGGATTAACTCCCCAAATCCTCCCTATCCTAGAGTAGCTGTTTTTGAGAAATTACTAAGGTCACTAACACAGTCCAGCCGAAACAAAACCTGTACCACAATCGTTTCTCTCTCAAAAAGGATTTATTTATCCTTGTTCAGTTTTTTCTTGGGTTCCTTAGTCTAGATAAAATCTTCAACCAACTGGTTAGTTCTGTGAAGAATTATACGCTATTCTAGATCCAAATGCTCTGATTTATGTACCCCATCCAAGAGTAAACTGCTTGAAACCATACCCTTCACAGCAGCACATACCTATATAGCCCATTTATGGCAGGGGAAGGGGGGGGGGGCGTCTGGCCCTGTGATGATGATGTGGTAACAAATCGAACCAGCACCAGGAACTCCCACTGTCACAATGCTGCCAACAAAGGACATTGGCATGGTATTCAAACATCAATACAGAGAAGACGTCATAAGGCTCAAGTTTGTGTGCAACAACAACAGTAAACACTGCAAAGTAGAACTTCAGCTGCAGTCAAGCTCTGTGACGGGTGGCGAGAATTACATATCGAGAATCCAATTTTTGAATTTCGGGGTGTATTTAACTTCTACTTGAGAAGCATACAGATGATCCTTTTTGCAAAATAACATACGTATAAGCAATTCAACTTTTTTTTCTTTTGGATGTTCTCCCATTTCTGAAATTCTATTCTTCAAAAATGCGTCGCCTCGTCCCTGGGCAGTGCTGGAAATAATTTTTCTTTCTTTATTCGCAGGACATGTGTCCTTTCAAATCTTCATTTTGGTCGGACATTTGACAAATTGGACCAGACATAATTTATTGACTGACCAACACCTTGAAGAAGATAACTCAAGATGTGGGTGAGATGTTCGGTCATCGTTTCCGATCATAATGTGAAATTGGCTGGACATTTTCAAAATGTAGTCGTCGGACAATGTCCGATGACCGACTGTTACTTCCAGCACTGCTGGGTCCAGACGTCCCCGAGCCCCATGTCTCCGTCCCCTGTCCCTGCATCCCCGTCCCATTTTTCGACACAGCCAAAAATAATCGTTACTTTGAGAGCAGAGGAGAAATCATTTCACATTGACAGCATACACTGTAATTATTGTTTATCAGAGAAATCTAGTGAATTCCAGTTTAAACTAACGCCAAAATTTGTGTGGGCCCTGGATAGACAGCAATTGTATGCCTCAGGTGTAGGCCACCAGCAAAAACCTTCAAGAAATGCTACAAGAAAGAGTATTTAAACTGCGAGCTGTTTCCCAAGAACACAAATGCAATAAGCCAAAATAATATGGATAAGCTAACAATTATCAGTAAAGTTGGGTGGGATAAAAATCTACTTTTTGATACCACACAAGGTATTTTATAGCCTTCTTGTACAGTCTTCTCTTGCTTGATAAAGTCATTGTGTACTGATCAAGACCAGGGAAAAGTGATTTCTTCAGACAGAAACCCTGAAAGTTACCGGTAGTTTTTTCCATTTCAAGTGAAATTGTATTTCCACATTCATTCATTCATTCATTCGTTTTAGCCCATCAAATCTTTCAAGATCCATCGGGACGGGAATCACTCAATAGGGCCGGTTCATGGCATCTGTAAAATTTATAGTCAGTCCTAATCTCAATGTTTTGAGTCCTCGAAACCTGGTGAATTAGTGGAACTTTCTGGTAGAAACCACGCTTATCTAGCGTGAATAGAAACTGTTTTCGGGGTTGATTGTCCGGGCAGCGAATTAGGTGACTGAGATATTTCCTTTGCACTGATTTTACGAAGTCTGATACTGGAATGGTGTTGTCCTGCCAATTTATAGGCTTCGAAAGTTGCGAAAATCCAAGCATCTTTTGTTCACGACCAAGTCAGAAGGGGAGTGGGTCTATTCCTGATTTGACGTCACATACTGATTTACATTACATTAACTCTTCGTAAACATGCATGCAAAGTAGATTGTGACGTCAAATCAGGAATAGACCCACTCCCCTTCTGACTCGGTCGTGAACAAAAGATGCTTGGATTTTCGCAACTTTCGAAGCCTATAAAATGGCAGGATTTGTTAGAAAAATGAAAAAATGGCCGCAATGCATTTCGAACAGGTGCAAAGATTCATTTTAGCAAAAAAAATATTTTGGGGTTATGGGCACTTTAAAATTAAAGCTCCTACCAAATTCTTCTAAATAACAGAAAATTCATCACTGTTACTTGAACTGGACTACATGTATGTCTGGCAAAAATGACCATCAGTTGAATGTTTTACTTGACAATAAACATAAACCAGTCATGCACAAACGATTGGTTGAGAATTGACACTTTTCGCTAAAGTACCTTTTATGCTTTAAGTACTACATGTATATTGTGACATTTCACTTTTAGCTCTTGATGTGTGTTGCCCGGGGTATTATTGAGAATCATTATAATAAATTTACTGTTAGAACACAATGCAAAACCCATGCCTTGCTTTAGTCTTCCTTGTTTTGTATATTTCCAAACAACTTAAGTTTTAAAAAAATAAGTTTTTTGTTGAAGTGATCAAAAAAAGAAACTGTTTAAGGGATTGGAGTTGTCCTCTTTAATAAAGACTGTGCAATGACCCACGATTCAACCCTGACAAATGATCCAAGTAGCTAAACGAGATGCTTCCGTGAAGCATACACTGGGTTGCCTGTGGTACGTGTTACAGAAAATCAGAAGGCACTGAATTGTGTGGTATTGAAATACAGCATTCCAGTCTCCGATGAATAACAAATAAAAGAGAAGCGAGAAACACTGGCTTCTGGGCTGACATGTTGATAATTTTCAAGTTCCCTCACAACTTCTTTTCGCCACAAGTGTGCCCTCTGAGCATCTGACTAATTTGTAATACTAAAATTCACTGAAGTTAAGCCCTTTCGGGCGGGGTTAGTGTCAGGATGGGAGACCAAAACAATAAACCCCTCATAAAACACAAGCATCTGACCGAAAATACTATTAACGCTAACAAATGCGAACTCAGCAAAGTACAGATTTTGTTAGCTTGCTTTATGCAAAACAAATATTGATGCAAAAGCAAATAACTATTGATACACAGTTTTTAGAAAGAGCGGAAGGAAGTTTCCGGAACGGTCGATCGAGAATAAAATATTTACGACATGAAAACAACATTAATTTTGAACCATGAATATAGAATATAAAAAGTTAAGATCAGTGACAAACATTTTGGGAGATTTTTGCTACATTCAAATAAATCGCAAAATCGAAAGTGACATGCCGGAATTCAGCGGGCGCCGTGATTAAGTTACCGCGGCACGTTTACTCGCCAAACAGTGAAGTATCTGTGTCAAATGATGGCAAGATACCGGGTTTTTGTAAGTTTCTTTTTCTGTCAAGTGTTATAAAGTTTGACAATGAAATGAGCGAAGTCAAAACAAAGATCACAATCGCCCAACTCTTGTTTATGCAAAGTCAAAATTTACTCTCCAAGACGCGTACGACGTTATTTATCACCAGGTAATTCCATCATTTTGGAAATAGCAGCTACTTTATTATTCACCTGTGCCACAATTTTTCACTGATTTTGGGGCTCATTTTGTTGAAACTCAAGCACGCTTCCAACAGGCCTGTGAACCCTTCCTGCTTACAGAGCAATACTAAAAAACTTCTCCCATATCACATTTCAACCTTAAGCTCGAAAATTCAATACACAACATGATATTATAATTCACAAAGGCAGAAATACCACAAAATCCTTTTCCAGAGAAAAATTTATTGAAACAAACAACATATTTGCTCTTAGAGGCGAAAACCTCTTCCTATTTCATTGCGTGCGTGAAGACAAGAAACTCAATCGTGTCAAATTACCATGTACTTCAGGTAAATACAGCTCACTTTGATTTCTGCTCGACGGGCGATAGATTGTTGTCGAAGTCCATTACTCCTCGCTTTTACGATTCCAGGTATTTGCTTTCACCGCCTGCCTAGTTTATCCAACTGACTTTCCATTATTGAGCTCCATAAGGGTATATTTTGTTTAAATATCCACTAAAACGCCATTCGCGTTACATGACTTTCGACGCCATTGCAGGTTAAGTTTATCATTCTACTGTGTCCACCAGAGACGTCTACGCATTTCCACTACCCTCTCTATCCTAAGAAAATACGAGCAGAAGGCTCTATGCACAAAGACGCCACTTAGCAGGGGAGTGACAGGCAAGACTTTTACCGACACGGAAAAAAAAAATAATAATAATCTACCCATTTTCCGACTGGGATTGCCATAGGCAACCCAGTAATAATCTGTAGTCCAATTAGCTAAATTAGTCCATCTAGCTTGAATAATGAGTGAACATGGCTAAAATAAACTGGCTTGAATGGTCCAGCCGGCTGAATTGATCCAACTGGCTAGAATGATCTAATTGGCTAGAATAATCCAACTGGCTGTCTGATTTGGGCCAACCAGATCAAATGATACAAGAGTCTCATTTGGCTCAATTGGATCTAATGACACAACTGTCTCATTTGGCCCAATTGGATCTTGTGACACAACTGTCTCAGTTGGCTCAACTTGATCAAATCATACTGTCTCATTTGCCCTAACTAGCTCAAATCACAAAAATGTCTCATTTGGCCTAACCGGCTCAATTCACACAACTACCTACTGTCTCATTTTGGCGCAACTGGCTCAAATCACACAACTGTCTCATTTTGCTCAACTGGATTAAATGACAAAATGTGCCATTTGGCCCAATCAGCTCAAATCACGCAACTGTGTCATTTGGCCTAACCGACTCAAACCACATGCACACGTACAGCTGTCTTATTTGGCCCAACCAGCTCGGATCACACGAATGTCTCATTTGGTATAACCACCTCAAATTAACACAAATGTCTCATTTGGCCCAGACTCCTCATACCACATTATATTTGTCATTTTACGAAGTGTGAGGTGAGGTACTTCCTGCGGCTGCAGCTGTAGTTCGTCCTTACTGGTTAAAAGGTTAAGATTAATTAGTGTTAAAAGAACCATCTCCCGTTTGTGTTTTGCCGGAGATGTAGAAAACAACTGCAAATCCGTTTGCAGAAACATGTCGGAAACGAACAACGGCGGAAATCTGCACGCTTAAAAATGACGGAAACGTGATTTGGCATTTCCGTTCCGGAAACGTGACGGAATCACGTAGACTTGAATTTTCACGTTTCCACAAGACGTAAACATAACGGAAACATGGAGTTGAATGTTTCCGCCACGTTTCAGAAATACGGAAACATGTGATTTCGTCCTGTGTCGACGCTGTAAGACGCTGCATACCATGTCAAGCAGACAACACACAGAACCTCTCAACATGTCGAACCTTCCACCTTCCACGTGGTCCGTGGATTAACCTCAGCATACACTTCTGTGGTCCTCTTCCGTCTGGCCAGTACTTGATGGTCATTACAGACGAGTATTCTCGTTTTCCTATTGTAGAGGTTGTACGCTCTACTGCTGCTGAACAGGTTATTCAAGTCGTGGACAAAGTATTCTGCACCTATGGATATCCTGATGTTGTCAAAACCGACAATGGCCCGCCTTTCAACAGCCAAGTCTGGAAAGGTTTTCTTAATACCTGCGGTATCACAAATCGCAAGATAACTCCTCTCTGACCGAAGGCTAACGGGCAAGTTGAAAACTTCAACAAACCCTTAATGAAGGCGATCAAGTCGGCCAAGATCCAAGGGCAGAGCTGGATCTATGCTATTCATCAGTTTCTGCGAGCATACCACTGCACTCCTCATACCACCACAGGGTTTACTCCATACCGTCTCCTGTTTGGTCACGACCCGCGAACGAAGATGCCAGATGCTGAATCATTCACTCATCCCGACGACAGTAATGTGCGTAAGCGCGATGCCGAGACAAAAGGCATCATGAAATGCTATGCAGACAAACGTCTACATGCTGAAGCAAACCCTATCGACGTAGGAGACACTGTTCTGGTGAAACAACCCCGGCTAAACAAACTTTCGACACCATTTAACACAATTCCACTGGTAGTTACGGAAAGGAACGGAACCATGGTCACCGCCCAACGAGGTGATGGGTCCAAGGTAACCAGAAATGTCTCCATGTTCCGCAGCATTCCGCAGACGCTGATCCAAGAGAACGACACTCGTGATGATAGCTGCGAGAACATCCTACCCCTCAAGAAAGAAACGTCGCCGCCAACCGGAAGAGAAGAGGAAATCGCGCCACATGCGCCTCCGCTCAGTATCTCCAGACCTAAGCGAACCGTCCGCCCGCCGAGGAGATTAATTGAAGAGATCTGAACTGTTAGTCCGTGTTGTTGTGGATCATGTAGTGAACTTTTCAGAGAACCTGTAGGCCTGTATGCGTTTTTCACGGGCAGTCATGTTTAAAAGTTTAAGATTTCAGAACATTGACTTTGTTAGCTTAACGTTCAGTTTCATTTACATGTTAGATTGTAGTGTCCAAGGAAAGGAGGGATGTAATATTGCATGCGTTGTGTGACTCGTGTAACGGCCCCAGCATGCTTTGGAGCATTAGTAGTAGAACGAAGGACACGTACTGCCCTCGGAAGACGAAACACTTGGTTGTTGTATTCCTTGTTCATATTAAAGACATTACAAATGGGTTCAACTTGAAATTCACAATAGAGTCTAAAAGAGATTCTCATTGATCAGTGGTAGAATAAGTCTTCCCACCGCAGGTAGTAACAGTAAAAAAAAATATCTTGTTAAGTCTTGATGAGCAAGACCTATTTTTCCTTCCCACAAAATTGTAGTTAACAACCAAAGCTCACTCTGCCATGTTCAGTACTTGGATGGATGCCTTAAATTATCCTATTACTGTTTATAACAAAGACAAGTGTTGCTAGCACAGGAAAAGCCAAGATTTTTCACAAATTAGAAAGGTTTAACTCAAATCTTCAAAAAATAGCTGGAAACCCAGTGACTCGTGGGAGTGAGACTCAACAGATTTTACTCTGTTTTACAACAGACCATTTTGCTCATCAACCGGCAGCATCCTAGGCCACCTGAGGGGACAGTGGGTTAAGCCAGTACTGGGTGAGTGCAATTTGTGGTTTTTGAAAAGTTGTTTCAGAATGCTAGAATTTCTTCTCAATAAATGTTGTAAAGAAGTCATGGGATTACATATTCACAACATGAATAATAATTAGACTCATATTAGGCTTACACTGCTCTGCTCTTAAGGCCTACTAATTCAAAGGTATTTTTGTCCTGGTTTATGATTATGCAAGAAATGAAGATCTTAACAAGTGTTATTGAAATTCAAAAACAAAATTGGTGGTAACCATACATTTTTCAAAGATAAATGATGAATAATATTTGTAAAAAGTTTAAAATACACAGCAATGCATGGCATTCTTCCCTGGTGAAAATCTTTGTAGGATCTTTGAAAATCCTTGAAGATCTGCATGAAGATCCTAGTGCAGATCTTTGAAGATCTTCATAAAAAATCCTCAAAGATCTTCAAGGATCTTTGAAATTCTTGCCAAGATCCTCAAGGACCTCGCCCAGATCCATTTCAATCCTCTCCAGTTTTGTCCATCCATGTCCCTTCTTGGCTTCCCTGTGTTTTGTTAGAGTTCTTCTATAGTTTGGAACAGTTATTTTAATATTTTAGTTAATTCTATGACCATTCAATCAATGCTGATCAATCAGTGCTGAAATTGCCTAAAATTGCGTGACATAGCCCCTTTAAAATTCACTCTTGACTCTAAAAGAGATTGTCATTAAATAGTGTAGAATAAATCTTCCCACCGCAGGTATTTCACATTTATTCTCACTCTGGATAACAGATAACAGGATAGCATTAAATGGATTTACCTGGTGGATTAGCAGGGGTTTGGCTGATGGGAGCACTAGGCACGGACTGCCCTGTTGAGACATGAGCAATTAATCAGATTCAAAAGCCTGATAGACTACCTCTCAACAAATAGGCACCTCATAATAATTTCCACATTCCTGTTAAACTTGATGTCATAGTGACAATATTATTGCCATCACACATACCAAGCAAGTCAACTTTAAAAATGTGACGGTGAGTAGTAGAAAAAAGGAGAACAACAACAACAACAACAAATACTTACAACACTTCATTATTTGCTAATGAAACTGCAATTGTAGCAGGTGCACAATTCTTTTTTTTTGCCTTATTCTATCATACCTGGAGTATCATTAATTATTCTTGCTCCATTAGAGGGATGAACACTTGGTTCTTGTTCTGCTTAAAATTAAAATACAGTTTGTAAGAAAAGGAAACAATTCAAATATATATGTAGCAATTCATTTTGACAACATGCTTGACCACACTTTTGTAGTAACAGTAAAAAAAATATCTGGTTAAGTCTTGATGAGCAAGACCTATTTTTCCTTCCCACAAAATTGTAGTTAACAACCAAAGCTCACTCTGCCATGTTCAGTACTTGGATGGATGCCTTAAATTATCCTATTACTGTTTATAACAAAGACAAGTGTTACTAGCACAGGAAAAGCCAAGATTTTTCACAAATTAGAAAGGTTTAACTCAAATCTTCAAAAAATTGCTTGAAACCCAGTGACTCGTGGGAGTGAGACTAAACAGATTTTACTCTGTTTTACAACAGACCATTTTGCTCATCAACTGGCAGCATCCTAGGCCACTTAAGGGAACAGTGGGTTAAAGGAGAACTGAAGCCAAAATTCAATACTTTTTTATATTGTAGTTTTAAGAAGTCTAAGACATGTAAAATCAAGTTTCGTTGGTTGTTTGTGTCTGTTGCGTTTCTTTTCTTCGATAATTTGGTTTAAAGTTGAGTTTTTCCCGCTTTTTGAGCTGAAACATTGTGGGCTCGTAATTATTGTCAGCGGGCTTGTAGCAGTAAGTTGTGATGTATGATATGGGGAAGCTTGTTTATTTCGCAACAGATGGCAACACAAAATGTCAAATCCACTACTGGGTGAGTGCAATTTGTGGTTTTTGAAAAGTTGTTTAGGAGTGCTAGAATTTCTTCTCAATAAATGTTGTAAAGAAGTCATGGGATTACATGTTCACAACATGAATAATAATTAGACTCGTATTAGGCTTACACTGGTCTGCTCTTAAGGATGGTGCCTACTAATTCAAAGGTATTTTTGTCCCGGTTTATGATTATGCAAGAAATGTAGATCTTAACAAGTGTTATTGACAGAAATCCAAAAAGAAAATTGGGGGTAACCATACATTTTTCAAAGATAAATGATGAATAATATTTGTATAAAGTTTAAAATACACAGCAATGCATGGCGTTCTTTCTCAAACTGAAGCTTAAAATTATCCCTCAAAGACAAACATGCCTGGTTATCTCTAATTTTCTTTTTGGATATGAAGAGTACTTACTAAGATCTACTTTCTCTTCTACTTTTAAACCATGCAAAAATATCACTGTATTGGTAAGCATTGGTATTGGTA
>OX421445.1:4889007-4894007 GCA_949126865.1 Montipora capitata | reverse complement strand
GTCGAGCAGACACAGCGCAGACAGAAAGAGCAGAAGCCAGTTAGTGTTCTGGCATGGCCAAAACATATGATTTTCTGTTCAAACTGCTGCTTATAGGAGACTCAGGAGTGGGCAAAACGTGCGTGTTGTTCCGATTCTCTGAAGATGCTTTTAATTCGACCTTCATCTCCACAATAGGTCGGTGTATTTCGCAAGCTTTGCAAGAGTTTGTGCTTTGCTTTTTGTCATCATTGCTGTGGAATTTGTGCGGCTTCGGCTACATTTCACTCCTGTTGAAGAATTCTTTTGTGGGTTTTAGGGATTGATTTTAAAATAAGGACGATAGAATTGGATGGAAAGAAGATAACGCTTCAAATATGGTGAGTACGTACGTCAAAATGCACAGTTGATCTCGGTGCTTATTCCGGGCAATGATTGACTGAGCAGCTGCGTATACCAAGCGAAGCTATTGCTCTTTTTTATTACATAGAGACTTAGAACAAGACAAGACGGAGCTAATTGATTCGACATATTATCATAGATTCCGTTGCTTAATAATTATGAAGAACTTTGTGTTTTGAGATAGTTTAAGCTGTAACAAAGTTGACCTTACTTCTCCAAAAAATATCAGACGACGAAAAAGGTATTTGTTTTACTTTCAAGATTAAATGCACCCAACCAAGCTCAGCTCAAAGGTTAACGCATTGACTTTTGGTTTATTCCTTTCGGAATGTTTCCTTGAAATGGCCTTCAATCGAATTGCGGTCGTCTCGCCAACGAGTCGTTTCGCCAACTACTCGCTCGCCAACGTCTCAGGTCGATTCGCCAACGTCCTAAGTCGCTTGGCCAACGTCCTACTGGTCAATTCGCCAACGTCAGATATCTAGTACTAACGAATAAAAAAGCTGCTTATTGATGTTTGGAATGCAATCCAGTTCCTTGGGTCAAGAAATTTTAAGTCACTGCCAATTTCACTTGACTAACTTTAGATCAACTTGCATGTTTTGATAGTTTCACAACCCGGCTCGTGAGCACCAATCGCGGTGATTTTCACGGTGAAAATTGACTGTTGAAAACCAAAGTCCGATGGCTTCCAAACGTTTTGCAACTGCCTACCGCACCAATTCGGTGATAATGCATTACGATGTAAATTAACATTATATCTTTCCCTTTTTTTCAGAAGCAAACAGAGTTTTTTTCTCCCTTATGATCGAGTTAAAATTAAAATGGAACGCAGTCAAGTAAATAACAACAGCAATTTTATTACAATATAGTATCAAATATTTAGAAGCACAAAAAACCTATCAAACCTATTTACAAAACCTGATTGCAACCTATGATACCATTTGCGTTCAACCGTGAAGCGTATAATATTCATCCCTGGGTATTGTTATTCATGACATTATAATAAGGTATGGGAAATCAATCTGACCTTCCCCAAGCTACCCAAGCCATACGCCACCGAATGAACATCCAAACACCCCGACAGCGATCTCGGGAAACAAGCCCTCTCCCAATCCTTATCCCCTCTCCCTAAGCGTAAAGCATATGTCCTAAAGAGTCTACTCTATGTTCATTTCTGGTCTATCCCAACGAAACACCACCGGCAATTAGGGGGAATGTTCCTTTTATCATTTCTTTGTCTTTTTTGTTCACAATTTGCCTCCTAGTGCTAGTTTCCTTTCATTTCATTAAAGCACATAGTTTAGAAAGCCCGAAAAAATCCTCTCAAAGCATCAAAACATTTGTAAGATCAATTCCCAAGCATTCGGCCGGATTGGTGTGGAGGCCACAACAATTGAACCCATCAGGGTCCCTCAACCTTAGCGTTCCTAACGGTGGCTAAACACCCGACATCAACACATCCTTCCAATGTACCTGTAACTGCTGCTTTCCCTCTTAGTCGGAAATCCATCTACAATAACTCAAAATTGGGATACTCTGGGTTGCAAAGAGATGACCTGCTCGACAAACTCCTCAGCCCCTTCCCTAATTCCACTTCCCACTCCACAAATTTACAGTCTTCGTTTCTTAAAGGGCGGGATCTAGGAAAAGTCCGCCGACTACTGAGAAATGCAGTATGCCGACGGGGGTTACTCGCCCAGCTAGTCCCCCTTCGCCCCCCCCCCCCCCCAGGACAACAGGGAAACCCACACAAGTACACGCAACGACCGAAGAAGAATAATAAATTATTCCTTATTGCAACACGCTCTGAATTATTGAACAGGCCTAAAGAAGGCAAACTACTTTTTAAGTTGCTCGGAGAATCTGCCCCTCTTAGGTGGAGGACCAGAAGCAGCCCTCTGCGGCGGACGGAGCGGGCAGGAATTTTGATAACGGCCAAACTGGTAACAATAATAGCACTGAACCGAAGAGCGGTTTACACGCCCAGCGCCCCTATAATAACTGAAGCCGTGAGAGGCTGGTGGAGAAGAGATTCGCATCGCCTTATAATTATCCACTTTAGCCATGGACTCCAACACTTTCTCGTGATCCTTATCACCGAGCAACACCTCCAGGTACTTCCTAAATTGGACTTCCGTCGCGCCGGTCTTTTCTCTTAAGGCCCGAAAGACTGCCTCAAAAAAGCCACTCTTTGGATGATTAGCTCTTTAGCTACCATTTTGAGATTCAATAGACGATCCAATGCACGATACATCGTGAACAATGGTGACTTGATCAAATGTCTGAATTCTTCCAAACACGAGTCCACTGTAGCCTTTTGGGCATCTTCGAGCCTTCAAAGGCGTATCATTACTGCGTCCATATTTTGAGCATCCTTAAACAAACAAGGAGTCATAGGAATGAAAATAGTGTACAACGCTCTTGTTCGTCTGAGTTCCACCTGTTCCCATTGTTTAGACAAAATCACTGAAACTCGTAAACCATAAAACGAGATATACTGAACATTATCCGATCGAGAACTACACAAAACAGTGTCACCGTCAGACTGCAAAGATATCTAAGTTCACCCAGGGAATACTTGACAAGCGTGCAGCCCAGTCAGGACACCGGATTTCGACGAAGCTCTTTCCTCTAGCTCTTATTATTACTCGGAATACCTGAAAGGTATCCGAGTTATATTCTGGGAAGAATTTAGTTTTCTGTGCAGCAAATGGACAGTAGAATTACGAGGCGGTGATTTCATTGGCTAAAAGCAATGTACTACACCCCTCCGAGCAATAAATTTGACCTCCCTCTGTGACAAAACAACTGCAACAATAAAAAATAAACACAAACGCGTAGGAGCAGACTTCAGATAGCGAGAGACTTGAAACAGCCTCACATCTAACAGAATTCGATGAAAATCGGAATTCATAACGTGCAGTGGAGCAACTAAATGATGGGTTCTACGTTGGGGCTTCAGCGTGACTCGTTTAATTTCGTTTGCTGATTCAAAGCCCGTGTTCCACGATATAGCAAATGACGCAATGCAATGCAGCTAAACGTGAATATGCTGGATTCAGCCGTCTAGAGATGTTATGAATAAGATATTTACTATAATCCTGCCTGTTGACATCGTGACTAAATCGCCAACGTCCAGCAGCGGTATGTTATAAATGGCCGAGATTTCTTAGTCTCTTTCTGCCTCAGCTATTCTTTGTACGAACATTATCCGCCGATGTCTAGTTTTTCTTTTTATTGTTAGTTTCTTGATCTTCATGTTAGTTACCTAGAGCTGGAGGTCACCGGCCGCGTTATTCACAACACTCTTAATTTGGCACGTTTGCAGATGGTACCGTTTTTCACTTACCCATATTAGTTACAATTGAAACCAGTTTATCTATGTCACGCTAAAAACTAGATCCCGCAAAGATAGACAAGAATGAGCAACTGGCTGCAGAAACATTTACTTGTTTTGTTTCGTACTTGGCAAATTAAAACATAGGCGCTCGAGAGGCGCATGTGACTACTCCAAAGATGTACAAGGGGAAAAGAAGTAGAATATTCTGTCATGTGAATAGGGGTAGCTGAATTGTGGGAATTGATTTACCACAGCTTTCATATCGATAGTTTTTCTTCGACCATTGAAAAATTTACGTGCGATAGATCGTTTTCACTGTCACGCAACAAAAAAATAAATTCGAAACGTTCGATGAAAAAGGCCAATAACTTGGAATGTTGCGGGAAACAAATTTAGACACCACCTCCAATTCTCAGATCTGTGCGGTACATCGTTTCTGAGCTCTTTGTCGAAGCGTTGAAATCACACAACTTTTACTTGTGTAGGTGGATCAAAGTGGACTTTACTTTGCCTGAAAGCGCTTACTTTTCGCTCATGAGATAAAATGCATGAACACATCTCCTAATGTACTTGAAAGGCTCAAACTGCTTAGATTCATTGGGATAGATATATATATATATATTTAAATCAAATACAGTGGAAGCCCGTCTAACGGCCATACATTCTCTTATAGAAAACCCTCGTTAATGCGGTCACCCGTTAATACGGCCAACGGCCACAATTTTAAATCCCAAACAGTAGAATCCTCTATAATTTCACTCGGTTTTCTCGGCCACTCGCGCCAAACGCCTGTGACATGTTAATTTCATTGACCTTCGTTAGTTACCGCTGTAATCGAACAGCCGATTTACTTTACAAAGTACTGTTAGCAACACTCCTCCCTGTTTTCATTACAAACATGATCTTGACTCTACTGTAAAATCCAGTAAGGCAAATCGCGAAGAGTTATAAAGTTTTTGTGCTTTCATCAATTGATACGTAAGTCTTTCGGTTAGGTAATTACGGCGGCTTCCGTTTTTTTTTTGAAGCATAGTAAGCTGGGCCTGTTCTTGTTTTGATTTTAGGCTCAGAACGTACAGTACACTTGACAATTTTAAGCGTTTTACCTACTGTGCGAAGTTTCAAGTATTTTATACAATTACTGTACGTATATTCTTGTTGTTTATTAAAGAGAAAAGTTTTTCTGGAAGTGCAAATGCGATATTTGTCATTAAGACCCTTTAGTCATGAATTTCACCCTACCCCCGGTAATACGGCCACCCCGTTAATACGGCCA
>OX421445.1:4861507-4881507 GCA_949126865.1 Montipora capitata | reverse complement strand
TCTCCTTATGCCTCATTGACTGCAGAACAAATTAGGCGCGCTACAGAGCAACTGGAACAGGAGGTGTCCCTAGCAAAGGAGGCCTTCTTCTTGCCCGACCCGGAATCAGACAATGACAGTGCATGGGACAGTATGAGTGATACTGAAGATGACTAAATGGATAAAAGAACTACCCTTCAAAGTGGTTACTTTTTGTCCAACGTCAACATCATGTCATGTGTAAGGCAGTTTGTCACAGTCGTGCACTTTTGCTAAGCCAGACCGTGCTTGGGTATAGTTACTTGTGCTATTAAAAAAAAGAAGCGTTACATATTTCCTGGGAGCAACCTTCTTTAAACAAGCAATTATATCATGTTAATTTAATTAATTAACTCTCTCGTTCTAATCAACATGTTCCATTGTACACTCTTTTTCGTTACCTTTGGCTATTTTGTTAGATTCCCAATTTATTTCACGGTGTTATTTATCTTTGTTTAGCATATTCTAAATTCAAATGTAACTTCAAATTAATTCTACTTTCAACTGAAGATGGTCATTGCACGACTAAAACATGTCTTGTAAATTTAATTTCAAATGTGTCGTCACTTTTATAAAAATTGTCCTATTACGTAGTGGTTAATGGCACATGAATAGATATTTCTAATTAAAATTCAATTATGAATCAGTAGCTTCTTGAAACCTTTCATAAAGTTTAGTATTATCCCTGTGAAAGCAGGCAATTTTGTAGCCATACCATGTTCAGTTCTAGAATTACATGATTGCTCAGTCAGCTTATTGATCATTCACTCCTTCATTATATTTCATATTGGAATGTACTTAAGTTTAAATAATAAACATCACTAATTTTGACACTCAGTTTATTAAAGCCTTATTGTGGGAAATCTGTTTTTCTGTGTTCACTGGGAAAAGTTCCAAATGGGATCAATTTTGCACCCAAAATGGAGGAAAACGCGTTTCCTAGAGTCTAGATTTCCAAAATTTCCAGGGGAAGCATGCCCCTGGACCCCGCTAGGTTTATCATGCCTAAAATGAGCCTCCAGCTCATCATACCCGCCTATGATGTCCAAAATATATGTATCTACATCTCTGTGAAACAGTCAATATGTCAAGAGAAGTCAACCTCACTCTCAGGGTCTGCCTTTTCTGCCTCCTTTGTCATAAAGGAGAGAGACCCTAGTTGGGGCTGGTCATGTGCTGGCACTCCGTGACAAACATTTTCCCACTCAGATAGATCAAGTTTTCATATTTTTGAAATAAATGTTTGAAATGCATTTTTGAAATAAATTATCTTTACCTTACAGTGCAAGTTTCAAAAGGTCAAAAGAGCTGATGTTATATCCCACAGGAGATTCCCAAGGGTGGCAATAATTAACAATTGGACCCGTAGCCCGCAAGGGCTATGGGTGGTCAATAGCCCATGAGGCGAAGCTGAATTGTTTTAGTTTCACCCAACTAGTCGGACAGAAAAGGCAATAATTAAGTTAGCAAATGCGCGTTGAAGAAATATTTATTTGGGAATAAAACAAAAGAAAGCGTCATGCTTTTCGCTACTCGAGGGCTATTACTAATAATACCGTAGCCAGTCAAAATGCAGGATTTGCATTAGTCCACTAGTTGGGTGATACTAATTGAAAATAGAAGGCTTATAATTAAAAGCAGGCGGCCATGAAAGGGAGCTTGGCACACTTGACTCAGGGCGGATAAACGTTCTTTCTCGGAGATCATGTTTTGTCAGATTATGCGCAAGACTGGGAACTGTTCAGTTTCATGTTCCATGCGTTCCACACCATTCACACAAACAATTGAGCATGAGTAGTTTTGTCGTGATTTCTCTTGTTTAATCTTCTTAAAGTACCCTGTCAATTCCACTCAAAATGGGGAGAAGAACATTATAAAAGTTTCTTCGATAACAGTTTAACAAGCGTAAGATTTTTCATCTTGACTGATGGTAAAATGAGCGGAAAGTAGGTGGCTGAAGATGGCTTACTACGCCGGCAGTTTTGGCCAACTATCGGCCCTTATTGACATGCTTGACACCCCTGGATTCCCACAAAATGGGTCAAGCAAAAAAGAAGAGCTTTTGTGACCGATAACACCTTCGATATCCAGTGGCGATTGAGATTTTTTTAGTAGCTGAAGTTGCTTCCACAAAACATACACTATCATAAAACAATACACCACACACTGTTTGCTTTATTTTACCGGCGCTAAAAAAGATACAAAATAATTTGTGCTGTAAATTAAGTGCTAACTGGTGTGCAGTTGTAAAAAAACAGCAACAACAATTTACACAAAGTTGTTGAAAGGTAAGTTAGTCAAAACTGTCTACTTGCTTGTTTAAGCTTGCGACTTTGGAATCACTTTGTGTGACATTTGAAAGAAAAACGAAAATCAAAGAACAAATAAATTACCTGCACATGTTCATATAGTTGGATTTGAGGTTGGTACGTGACATAAGGGACTGTGCAATAATTATCAGGAGGAGACTGAAGAACAAGATGAGAGAACAACATGTAAACTCACAACCGAAGGGAGGGGATCACATGTAACTTTTTATGTGAAAATCAAGGGGCTGGTATCAAATTTTCTTGTGGGACCTTCTGATGAGCAATTTAAGTATGGGATTTCACTGAGCCCTGGGACCTGAAGGCATTGGTTATAATTTACTGTTACAGAATACCTCAATTTCACAACTTCATTTATTTGTTTTTTCTCGTGAAACATGTTCTCCTTCGTGGCATTGTGCTCTTGCTGTGTGACTTTACCTTATGTCACCACAGAATTTTGGTTCTTTTTAATGCCCATGCTAACAACTCTTCCTGTTTCATAGATGTAATTCCCCAGGTTTGAGAGATTGCTTGCTGTAGAGCTCTTCATTTGTACTTAAGACAGAACATTTTAAAGCTTTCATCAGTTAGATAGTCGGGAATGACTTTCCTAATCCTGCTTAGGAAACATCATGCATGTTTTTAGATGTCTTGATTAAGTGCCTCATTTATTACTTTTTTAACTATTTAGATTTAGGCAGTGGTATTGGTGAGCCATTTCTGTAATTGTTGGCAGCCATAATTGTTTCAAATTTTTCAAAACTACGCAGAAGAGTCAGAGGTCATTGATTCTGTTACTTCACACTCCTGAAGAATGTAGAGGTTTTTATCATCGAAGACCCAAAGGATTAGACCCTTTGGGAATGAAAATGAAACTAAAGAATTTAACTTTAGTTAAGTGTACCTTTTCTCTTGAGCAGTAGTAAAGTTTTTAGTATCTGTGCTCAGAAGAAAATGGGTAGTCGTAGTTGTTTGTACTTGTACGTCAGTCTCAAGGTTGTCTTTGTATTCAAGATGTGACTGAGTGTAATCCAAATGATCACCTTCGTGCATATTTACACGGGGTTAACTGTGTTTGCTATCATTCTACAGGCATTTTTTACTCTTGCAAGAGATATAAAACTTAAAATGGACAAGAAATTCGTAAGTTCAATTTTAAACAGTATTACGAAGAAGTTGCTTGTGGTGTGGTGAACATTGCAAAATCCTTTAATTCTCTTCAATATGTCGTTTTCTTTGTTCATAGGAACAATCAAGCCCACAAGCTTCCAACACAGTCCAGGTCACGCAACAGCCTAAACAATCAAAAGGGTTTTTCCGATGTACGATATTGTAGGATAAGAAAGAAATTGCCAAGGAAGAACGTTGTTACTTCTGTGCGTGTCTATAGCCCTTTCTTTGCTTTTAGTCCATCCACGATATCACGTCAGTGAATTGATGGACACAGTTTAGACACAGGTGTACATGTATTTCCATTTGCCATTTCTTCTTATCGGATGACAGCCAAAATTTCTTTGATGGAAGGGCTTCAGGTTATGTGATACTCATGGTCAAGAAATGGTTATTTGAAATTACAAAGCTTGGAAATTGATAGTTAGGCAATTGAGTGTTCCAGCCCTCGAGCCTGTTTTTGCTTCATTTTCAAAGAAAGTCTCCCTCGTAGGAGTAATCTTTTTCAAGATAGAAAGTTGTTTGTTAAAACATCTGGCTCAGGATGATGTTTGTCTTCAGGGCTTCAAGGTTAGAAGAATTGGTGGGCATTGATTTCATTTAAGGGCTGTGTTGTGGGTAGTATTAAGGGACCCACTTTAAATTACAGTCTAATACTAAATTGAAACAAAATTTTTGAGCCCAGTTAAGGTCTTGTCATAGGCTTAAGGTGTCAATTTAAAAACTGTTATTTCGTCAGTATTTATGCTACCAAAATGAGATTTACGTCCCTTTTAACATTCACTCCTCTGAAGGCGGCCCAGGATGCTCCCAGTTGACAAGTAAAATCGTCTGCCGTTAGACAGAGTAAAATCTGTGAAGTCTTACTTCCGGGAGTCAACGGATTAAATTGCGTTTTGAATTATTTTTGTTATCTTCCATCAATGTAGACAAAGTATGGTATAAGAGCATAACACTCCTCAAACTCATTAATGATTCATGACATCAACAGCCAATAAATTATGCCTGTTTTGGTCAGGTGTATGAGTCTTGATACCCAATGAAACATTGGATGAAAACCGGCGCCGTGTTTTGATATCAAACCACACGTGTGTTTATGTCAAAAAAACCACAAAAGCAAAATTCTTAATACTGCTATTTATTGTCATTAACTTACAACTATACTGATGGCTTTTTCATTACTCTTTCTTTACACCTCCTAAATGCGTCTTTAGCCGCCCTTCATATTTCCACCTCCTGGATAATTTTAGCAAGCCAGTAGTTCAATGATAAAGCATCCATTTCCTCCACATTGTCCTCGACATTACACACGACATGAAAGTCGCAATCTTTGAAAACTCTTCCAACTTCGAAATCCGAAAATTTGAATGTTCTCGTCCTTTGTCATTCTCGAAGAATTTCCATCTCCCATTTATCTTTCTACTTCGTGCTTCACTGACTAAAGCAGACTCTTCTTCGACTGTTAGCTGAAGTTGCACTCCTCTCTCGCAAGCACATGCGAAAATGACTTCCACAAAAAGTCACGACCAAGCCAACTTTGAATAATTTACATACTAACTTTGTAAACAATACAAGACAATAATATATTACAAAAATACAACAAAAAAATACATCAAAAATTGAAAACCTTTGACAATCACCAAATCGATTACTTAACAAAATTTCAGAAAAAAAATTTAAATCTGTTGTAGCTAAAACCTCTAGCATAGGACTACTTGTTTTTGCTCTGAGAACCTAACAGGCGAAAAAAGGATTAAGAAAAGAAAGGAATACTTTTTTTGGATTCAAAACTACATTCAAGGCGCATTAAGGTGATGTTACCGGCGATTTCATTCTCACGGCTTAAATACTGAAAAAGTAAGAACGTTTTTAAAAACTGACACTTTAAACCAATAAGGAGACCCTTAGAGCGATGCATATTTAACTATTATCCAGCGAAATCGCGCGGAATATCGCCTGATACTTAGCCGACGAGCCCGTAAGCCGAGTTGACTAAAATCAGGCGATATTCCGCAAGATTGAGCAGGATAATTGTTTTATTATTCAACACATTGATGACAAAGCACAATTTTTTATCTTTATTGGAATAAAAGATTCTGAAAAAACTACCATTTTTCTCCGCGACACACAAAATTACGTATATCGCAGGATATCTGTTGAGTACGCACGCAATGACCATATTTGAACATTGTCACAATGTGTTGAATAACAAGGAAGACTATATGTGCCCAACAAAACTCACTAGTCATTCCACTATGATAATAAAACTAATTAGACGTTTTGTTGTAACTCTTGTGCTTGATTTTGCCTAGCTATTTTCAACCTCTTCAGAAATTTTATTACAAAATACATTAAAATGTAAATTGCGTAGCCCCATGGCCCAGATGTCATCCTTAAATGTAAAGGCCGGGACACACTAGGCGATAAGTCGCTGCGACTCGTCGCGGATACAAGTCGCCGCAACAATTCACCTTGTGTGACATGTTTAATTTTATGAAAATCGTTGCTGCTGCAGCAGCATTTTGTCACCGCGATCAGTCGCACGAATTCAAACCAATTTGAATTCGTGCGACTAATCGCAGCGATAAAATTAGCGAAAGCAGCGTTGTCGCACCGTGTGTACCGTTTCGGCAACAAGTCGCTGCGACAAAATATAAATGAACCAATGAGACAGCGTCATGGTCAGCCATATTGAATTAGAAAACTAGTTCACATTCCCCCTCATACGAGATCACTGCATGTGCACCGAACAGGCGTCGTGTCGCATCGACCAGTTTTGCAAATAGTACACACGGAGAAACTTGTCGCAGGGACCTGTCGCTGCGACTTGTCGCCTAGTGTGTCCCGGCCTTTAGCGCTTGGATGCCTATTTACTTATGCATTGTAGACCGATATTATGAGCTTCTGATTAAGTTATCTTCTGAACTGAAAAACATTGTGGTATGACCCAGCTATTCTGTCTGATTTAGCTCTGTCAAGTGGTCAATGAAACTCTTAAAAAGCAGATACAAATATGATTGAAGTGTTGTTGTAGCGTGCAGTACAAGACAGAACATTTATTGATCTCGTTTGGGAATCAAAAAGAAGAATAATATGACCCCAATCGAGGTCTGTATGAATGGTGGCTCGTAACTTTTATACAGTGAAATTATGTGGGATTTCATTCCCATTTTTACTTACTATTGAGGAAAAAAAAGAAATTATACATTAGTAAGAGCAGTGTAAGGGTAGACCATATGCATAAATAAAGAACGTTTCTTATCTGTTGTGTATATATAATTGAGGCCAACCTGATGGATTTCGCAACAAACATTCTTATAAATTTGTTCAAAATTTGTAAATAGACAAAACAATGATTTATTGGCTGCATTTATGCATAAGGCCTGTCGCTGGAAAAAAATGTAATTGGGTCAACAATTGTCAGTTCTCCAAATCCACCATCTTCCCATCATTTGTATGAAGAAGTTTTACACAGGTTTGGTGTCACGCGAAGGTATGCTTTCGTTAACTTTACTACAAAATCACGCAGGTTCTGTGACTTCACCTTTTGCAGGAGGCCAAGAAAAGGAGCTTGAAGAGGGACTTTCCTTAGAAACAGCTAATTTTTATTCCTGTAGAAGTCTTAAGACCCAGGCCAGGAAGAGCAAGATAAAAATGATGAAAATCAATGATTCTTTAGACTGCAAGAGTCGTCTGTCTTTTGCTCGAAAATCGGCCAACAGAACGTGATATCCGAGGGGCAAAGCCTGTCGGAGGATTTTAGAGCGAACGAGAGACTGCTCGCAGTCTATGATTCTTTATAAATTATATGAAAGACCCAAATTGTGGCGTAAATTAACAAATATGTTTGCATGTCACATGACCAATCTTTATGGTTAAATAACAATTATTCCATGAGCCCGAGTTGGATATGAAGTGATAAAATAACCAACGAGCGCGTAGCGCGAGTAGGTTATAATCACTTCATATCCAACAAGGGCGAATGGAATAATTGTTTTAGTAAATTCTCAAACCCGGTTTTGCCGCCGATTTTTATTTCCACAATTTTACAAAGCGTCCGGAAAGAGCATCTTGGCGCACTATTTTCCATATGACGTAAAACTTCGACTATTGGCTCATAGTCGGAGTTTTTTAGCCAATCAAAAAGCTAGAAATGCAATAGTCGGAGCTGAAAATTTACAAAGTGATTATATTCATCTGTCGTGCCTCGTCCGACACCTCGTTCTTATTGGCTGTTTCCTGTTGTATGGAAAACTTGCTTGTTCCGGTGGTATTAAAATCAAATGGAAGAGGCTTTTCCAGTAGAAAGTTTTCGAGAAAAAAAAGAGTACCTTTAGAGATGTAGGGAGGCGCCGTGGCCTCATGGTTAGTGCGGTCGACTCCGGATCGAGTGGTCCGGGTTCGGGTCCTGGCCGGGGACATTGTGTTGTGTTCTTGGGCAAGACACTTTACTCTCACGGTGCCTCTCTCCACCCAGGTGTATAAATGGGTACCGGCGTAATGCTGGGGGTAACCCTGCGATGGACTAGCATCCCATCCAGGGGTGAGTATAAATACTCCTAGTCGCTTCATGCTACTGAAACCGGAGATAAGGGCCGGCCTGATGAGCCTTCTGGCTCGTAAGCAGAGACTTTACGTTAGAGATGTACCTCTTTTCTTGTTTTTGTCGAGATGACCGGAAAATGCTTCACCATCTGCAGCGTCCCACTAGTGTCATCCTCCTTGATGAATTTAAAGCGCGGCATTTGGCCGCGGAAATGTTTATTGTAAATCGTTAGTATAGTATCCAGTCTCTTATGACGAAAGAGAGAGAAAGCATCTCCTTGCGAAAGGAACACTCGTCCTCTTCCGTTTTGAATTAGGGAAATTGTTCCGTTCCGTTTAATAGAAAACTCCCCCCCAGTTTTTCCATTCAAATGGAAAGCGCCCATTGCTTCCAGCCTTGGTCAGTAGCAACAACAATTTGTGACTGGTATTTCGCGTTCTTCGGGGTGATTTGGAAAGACTTCGGCAAAATTCTTTTCATGTAAGATCAGGGGCATTAACTGCCAAGTATGTGTGCGCATAGCCCTACGTGGTTTGGCCTGTGAGAGATGTTGATTTGATCAAACACAACTTAATCAATCGAAACTTTTGATACTTCGGTTGATAACTGCTTCAGTGATTTTTCAAGAGTGGATATTTTGTCCAAGGCTCGGTCTCTAAACTCATTGAGATCATCATATTCTTTGCTTAGGAAGTCCAAGGACTTCAGTGCGTCTGGATGAGATGCGCTTGCAACATGGCCGCCAGCATGATTTCCCTTCAGGTTCTCTTGAACTTTCTTAAGTTCGGCAAAAACTTCTTCCACTTTTTCCTTTAGCTTGTCATTCTCAGCTTTTAGTGACTGCACAGTATCCTTAACCATTTTAAACTTATAAAACTTTGTAGCTATAAAAACATAATCACACTATCCTGGAGCTCTCAAAATTGCATCCGCACGCTGCGCTACACAAGCGCATGTATGTGTAGTGTACAGCTCCTAAATTGGGGCTTTCTTCTTTCAGAGCGACATCAAACAATTTACGCCTCCTTTGACAGTCTTTTAATGCAAGTTTTCCCTTTCATAACTTGGCTCTTCTTTTCTCGAAAATTGTAATTTTTATGATTGATTGGTAATAGGACTGAGGGGAGTCCAATTCGGTCTCCAATCATACTCGTGATAAACAAATCGGACTCCAGATTTTGTTCTCTCTCGTATGATTACAGACCGAATCTGACTCCTCTCAGTCCTATTACCATTATATAAAACTTGCACATGAACACCGCAATAAAAGAAGTGACGAGATCATGAAAATTTAGGGCAAGCCCCGGGCATTTGACTATTTTCTGTGCCCGTGGAGTGGGGAATTTGACCTTTGCCTGGGTGGGGTGTGGGAAATTGAACCGGAAGTGTCAGGTTTCAAATGCTTTTTTTTTTCGGGCGCCCAAGTCGCTAACAGCTAACAGCTAGAGATGGAATAGTTTAGCGGCTATCCTAAAAATCTAATAGATGGCAGATTGTCTGAAGTAAATTTTTCCGAAAGGCAATGGGCATTAAGAAAACAAGCAAAAAAGACTCACGAGAGGATAATACCCGCTTTGTCACAACATATCCAGCAAATACCTTAAACATTTGATGCAAGAATCGAGTTTAATGCACAATCAGTCAATGCTGAAAAACAGTTACAAAACGCCTCCTATCATATCATACAGAGGAGGGAAATCACTTAAAGACTTACTCGTAAGAGCAAAACTTTGACGGCACATATTGCAGCGTCGCAACCGCAAAGACACACAGGGAAGTTAGAGCAGGTCTGTCATGATCTTTTCTCTGACATTAATTAATCCAACGCATCCCACGTTAACGCCTCTAAGCGTCTTGTTATTAGGAAAGAGGAAACGTAAGGAGTGAAACGCGAGCTTAATCAAGATAAGTGCGCCTATTCTAAAGAGTTTGTTCCATCAGCTTTGGTTAGCTTAAAGTTTGCTCCGTTCTGAGACACGTTTGTTGCTACGCACATCTACGCCACTACATCTACATCTAGCTCGGCGGCTCTTCAGGGTATTTAACACGCAAACTAAGACTTAATATTCGGTAGAAAACTGAAAAACTGAGACTCAAACCAACATTAAACAGCGAACAGTAACCAGTGTTAATTACTGGTTATTTCCAGCAGTCTTTGTTTACGTTTGCCCGACGAAGTGGTTGCTTGAACGTGCTATTGCAGATTGGAAGTGATAAAAGAGGGTAATGAAGGGGTAAAATGAGAGCTGGGATTGACCCGAGTTTTCGGTGAAAAAATGAAATTTTACCACTGGGAACTGGCATTTTGTTACTGGGAATGGGAGATAGAGTCCCTGGTACGAATGGGATTTGCATTATCAGTGGTCATCAGGTATAGACCACTTTCATAAATGGCGACTACATTTGCATTCTTTTGTACTTACGTTAATTAGACCTACTGCCCTCATTTTAGAACAAAAATTCTTTTGAAATTTGCTCGATGTAGCGAGGCAAAAAAGGCTTATTCGCATTAAAACAAAAGAATAATCTATTTGGCCGCCATTACGAAAGAGGTCTATTAGTTCTGCCTAAAATTGCTGATATCAAATATTTCATGCGGTCTTCTTGCGTTCCTGGCCACTGCCATGTGAGAGTGAGGACCTTCCTGCTGTTTTTGAATCTCAAAGTTCACTACCTACAACATCCCTTCCACTAATACGGCTTCACTTGCACGAATTGACTTCCCTAAACACACTGCAACCAATGCAATCATTCGAAAAGAAGAAGCTTAGGTGAGGTATTGGGCAAGGCGCTAGGCCTAGCGGTTGTTGTGGGTCTATTGAAGAGAGCGAAGACTCCGAGGAGGATACTGGTGAGGATACTTATGTTGATAAACTTAGTAATGATGATGATGACGACAGCGACTCTGAAGGTGACTTGGAGAAACGGGAACTGCATCATTCAGAACGCTTTTATGTGCCAGGTGATAGCAGGCCTTTTTCAGCGGACACGTGGGTAAGCAATCCCATGCTGCTACAAATTATACCTCGCACTGTTTTTATTGCCTCCGTTCTCCAGTAATCTCATGTTTCATTTTGAGGCTTATCATTAACTGCTTCATAAAACGTATCGATGCTCTAAAATCATAATTTTCCTATCATAACTCCAGTTGGGACACTGAGATTTCTAAGAACACTTGCCACTGGGACTGGGAAAATAGCATTGCCCTCCCCCCTCCCCTTCAAGACCCACATCAAACATTAGATCCAACAGTCTTACCCTCAAGGTACATTTGCCAACATGAGCTAGGTTATTGGCTTGTGAGTTAGCTAAATGCAGGAACTTTTTCCCTTCTTATGGAGCGATCAGTTGTTTGCGTGACTTCCGCCGTTTTATGTTCGATATTATAACAAATACAATACAACAACAGCAAAATACAAATAGTTTATTCGCTCATTTGCACTTTGTTACATGAATAATTATTATAAAGAAAAGAAAAGGAAAAAGGTGTGTATTTGTGCAGGAATTGGAGCATGGAGACTAAAATCACCGAGAGGTTTTCGAGTTAATCTCCAGGTTTTTGGATGTGTGAGAGAGATGCCAGAAATCAAAACTTAAAAAGAGAGGAGCATTACTGTACTATATAAAGAAATAAATGTCTACGTTGTATAATTCAGTTTCTACTAAAGGAACTAAGATTGGCTTTGAGAATGTTGCTCAGACAGTAAAAAAAGTTTTAATCCTTTGGAAAAGTTGAAGACGCTAAGATCTTTTAGATCGGTGGGGATAATGTCCCAAAAGAGTAGCAGTAAACGCTATTTGTTTACCAGAATTGTTGTGAACTTTTGGCTTATCTAGGTTTTGTTTGGTGGCATATCTAGTGTTATAATTATGAACATTACTGGCATATTGAAAAAATTCTTGGAACGGAATTGGCAGGAGGCCTTTATGCCACAGGTGTGTGAACTTCAGCATGAAAAAGGTAAACGTTATTTACTGTCAAAACATCGAGTAGATTATAAGTAGAGGAAGAGCGCTATCTGTTTTGTCTCCGAAAAATCTTGCAAAAGAATATAAGCCTTATAGCATGATTTTGTTTGGTTTGTACTTTTTAAGTGTGTTTGATACGCACTTCCCCAGGTTAAAATAGCATATTAAGAAATGTGAGGGAAAACTGTACTATAGCATAACTGTTTTAACTGAGAAAGTGTTTGGTAATGCCTAAGCTTAGATATGACTCCATTATTGCACGAAATTCTTGCACAAATGTATGTGATATGATGTTCAAATGAAACTGGTTCATCGAGCAAAACCCCGAGGTATCTGATGCGGTCTTTTCGCTATAGGACATGACAACTCCCATCTTCGTTCTCAGTCTTTAAAATTATTTCCTGATTCTTTTTCCTAGGTAACTTCATAATCATGAAATTTGTTTTAGTGAAATTGATGGATAGCTTGTTTGTATCACACCAAACTTTTACTTTTTTCAGTTCAGAGTTCATGAGTTTCAAGAGTGTTGATGTTGCGAGCATTTGCAAATACATTCGTGTCATCCGCAAATATTCTGAACATCAGGGCACTGGAGCAGTTTGGTAAATCATTAATGTAAAATAAAAATAAAATTGGGCCCAGCGAACTTCGTTGAGGAATACCGCAGGTTATTTTTTCTCTCGAGGAAACAGTATTCCCCAATTGCACATACTGCTACTTATCTGTTAAATATAGCTTGTAAAGAACTTCAGGGGCACTCCTCTTATCCCATTCGCTACCATTTTCCTAAGCAGAATTTTGTGATTAACCGTATCGAAGGCCTTAGAAAAGTCTAGGAAGACTCCACATGAATATAAGCTATTGTCTAGGGATTTCCGTAAGGACGTTAGGATAGCCTTTGAAATCCACGGTTTACCAAGCTGCCTTTTTTTTTTTTTTTTGAAGCTTTTCTCACAGGAGCATGAGTGTCCGTAATCAAACTTAAATCATGTAAAATTTTCCTCACGTTAACATTTACATCATTCGTAACAAGGTTGTTGAAGTTGATATGTGACAGGTCTTGTAGAAATTCATCTTTGTTAAAGTGTGAAAAATCGCGGAAATACGTTAGCTCTTTAGAAGTAGGTAGGGTGCAGGCTATTGTACAAAATACTGTAAGGTGGTCGGAAACATCAGCAAGGCAAAAGGTAAATTGAAATAAATGAAATAACATAAAGTGCTCATGTCGGCTATTTCCACTTGAAATGAAATATCTTTGAGCGCTAAACTATATATTTTTTGAAGGTGGATTTTCGCCATGTTTTTGAGGAATGGGATGATAACAATACTTTTCGGCCAAGTCCTTTCGGGATAGGACTCCATGACATAGTGCAGCTTCTAACTCTTCGTAAGTGGCTTTAACACCTCCAACCTGCTTCCATGACAACAGCGATTGATAGCACCTTTCAATAACGTCATCGTGGTCCTTTTCTATAACTTTAATACGGGCTTCTTGAATGCTTAAAGCTCTGGCAAAATTTTTCCATTCATATGCAAGTTCTGCAGACAATTCAAACAAATCTGCTTCTGATGGGCTTCCAGTTTTCCTCTGCATATCTAAGATAACATATTAAGATAACATTCAAAAACAATTCGCTGGAATATTTACTAAATATTGGCGAGGTGTTTCTAACATCCAGAATAAATAAGGGTGGCGCAAGTGAAATTGACATCGGCTGATTCCACTTGCCAAGACAGTAATCATTCAAACATCACAATTGCGGGCAACCAAAAGGAGCCCGCAAGCCTAATATCAAAATTGCTATTATGCATGCGTAGCATGTAGATGCCAAGCTGCTAGCCGAGATTTGCACATTCCTGTGTTCACACCAAGAATGAATAGAATTCATAAAATACGTTTTCGGCAGCTATGTTCGCAATGTGATTAACGATCGAGCCTTCGCACCTTCGATCACGTGAAGCATCACCCTGCTAGCAGAGCCTTCCTTTTGCTTGCTCGATTTTGGCGTTCTCGAGAAAGACTCTGCATGAATCGAGTAAGATCTTTATTGAGTATGCGCTGCATGTTGCCAGGATGCAGTCTCGAACCCAAGCCTAATATGCCAGATCTCGCCGCCATCTTGGTTTTTCATGGTACAGCGGGCTCAATTATAACCATCGGTTTTGTCACTAAATTGACGCTCGCACTGGAAAAACCGGTTTGACGAGAGCAAACAAGATTGACTAGTCCAGAAGTTCGGGCTGCGGCGGCTTCAAAGAGTTGACGCGATTCGGTCAGAGCCTCCTTTTCTCCTCCTCAGTAAAGAAAAAGACAAAAAGGGGCTCTACTCGCAGGGTGGTGAAGCATACCAAATATGGGTAAACTCACGAGGGAATTTGCCACTTTGGAAAAAAGAAAACTTTTTACTGCGTTTACTTTGTAGCAAAACAATAGAGTTGTTTATGTTCAAGTTGGGATTCTTCCTTTCTTTGGGAACGAAGTATACGTGTGATTCTCCAAAAGAAACGCACCCTTACTCTATGGCGCCATCTTGGACGAAGAAACTGAGACATGGCTGGGGCCCTTCAACGAGACTTTCGACCTAAAAACAACTTTTGTGAAAATTCACATATCCCGACCAACGCCCCAACACTCCCCCCCCCCCCCCCCGCCCCTCTCTCTCTCTCTCTCTCTCTCTCTCTCTCTCATGCTTCTTTCTAGATAAAACTATATTATTCAACCGTCATATATGAGAAATATCTTCAGATATGTTTCTGATATTCACTCCCTTAATTCGAGAAATTCCTCCATGAACCTGTATATTTCCAGACCAAAACTAAAAATTGCAAAGCATGGCCTCCACTACAGGGGAACTTTCTTATAGAATAATATCCCTGCAGAAGCAAGAAAGAGCAGGAAAGCCTCATCATCTTGCACGGTTCCCGAATTGAAAGAATTAGATCACACAACTTTCTCGGGATAGAGATTGATGATAACTTGGATTTTGAAGATCACTGTAATGCTCTCACTAAAAAGGTATCAAAAAGAATTAGCCTCCTAAAACACATCAGTCCATATTTAAAGAGAAAAGAGAAAGTAATTTAACACAATGCTGTAATCAAGCCTACTCTCCTCTACGGTGCAAACATTTGGGGATCAACACGTAAAGAAAACCTGAACAATATTTTCAGATTACAGAAAAGAGCCTCACGGATTTTCTTGAGCGCCGAACCACACTCACGCTCACTGCCCTTGTTCAACACATTAAACTGGCTTCCAGAAAGACTCGTTGCCATAATCTAAATCTACGCTGCCCTATATACAAAAACTCCACCGAAGGTGGACGGACTTTTACGGTTAGATCAATTAAAGACTGAAGTTGGACTGAGTGGAGTCCAATTCGGTCTGTAATCATACGAGTGATAGCAAAATCGGACGACCGCGCAGCGGGCTCGTGCACTTTTGATACTTTTCCAAAAAACCCAATTAATTGTGCAAATTGAATTGAACTCGAAGTCGTATGATTACCAGCACGAATTGGACGACACCAAGTCCTCTTACCAATTAATCATAAAAATGAAAATTTCCGAGAAAGTTATGAAAGAAAGGGAAAATTTACATTAGAACATGATTGACAAAGAAGGCGTAAATTGTTTAATGTCGCTCTGAAAGAGAGTAAGAAAGAAAGAAAGAAAGAAAGGAAGAAAAAGCCCCAATTTTAGGAGTCTGTACACTGTTTCTATGGTGATTGAAACCAAGGTTGTGATTGGTTGATTTAAACTACAACTTTGAATGTGATTGGCCCATTGAACTGTCCGATAACAACTTGGAGGGTGAATTAGTGGAAAATAGGAGTTTTTTTTAACCAATCACAATCAAGGAAATTGTAATTTTTATGATTGGTAAGAATATAGCTTCTTTAATTTAGTTAGCTAACTTGTAAATATTAACTAAATAATAGGTAAATAGTGACATTGTAAGTAGCTTTTATCCATACATTCTTACACTATCTTAGTCCAAGAGAGGATGAGGTAAGAGAACGGACCCCACGCCTCATCACAGTTTCTTGAAATGTACTTTTCGTTTCGCAAAGCTATTTTAAGTTCTCGTTCCCAATGCGGCGCATATTTAAAACTTCATTACGTCATTACAACTGGCCAATCGGGCGCCTCTCTAAAAATAGCCGCGTAGCTAAAAATAGATTTTTAAAAAAAATCATTGGAAAAGGCCCATGTATGGGGGATCCGTTCTCTTACTTCATCCTCTCTCACTTAGTCATAATTGTAGATAAGTAGCTCCTTTTATTGACGTTTTTCGGTGTTCACGGCTCACTGGAGAAACCATTGTTCTCGTAATGAAAGTGATATCGTGGTTAAATAAAGAGATGATGATGATGAAGATGACAATAATAACCAGTGAAAGAAGGAGCTATATGTGGCGATATAGCAACGTAGATAACGAGTGAGAATAACTGAATGCTGGTCAATTTACCATGTCATCTCAATTGATAGATGTAGATGTAGATGTAAATGTGGATGTAGATAAACCCTTATATCACGTGAAGCTATGATCCTCGCTGTTATGAATGCAATTGCGTAGAGAAGCCTGAAAAATTCAGGACTTCAACGGGGTTTGAACCCGTGACCTCGAGATGCCGGTGCGACACTCTACCCAAATGAGCTATGAGTCCACTGATGTTGGGAGCTGGTCATTTGTGGGTTCTAATGTTCCCGTGATAAATGAATCAACAAATGAAATGATATATGAAAGGAATCATATATCATACTGCGGATATGAAATCAAGTGAAGCTATGATCCTCGCAGTTATGAACGCAATTTTAGCAATAGCGTAGAGAAGCCTGAAAAATTCAGGACTTCAACGGGCTTTTGAACCCGTGAACTCGAGATGGCGGTGCGACGCTCTTTCTAACTAAGCTATGAAGCCACTGATGTTGGCAACTGGTCATTTGTGGGTTCAAATATTCCCGTGATGAATGAATCACGATATATGATAATTTCGTTTCATATATCATTTCGTTTAAACTTTTTTCTGTGATTCAATTCCCCACAGACGCAGCACCACAGTCTCTTTGAAGCTAAACCCGTTTAACTTTCTGGCGAGACTTGGTAGCAGTCGCTTCTATGAGAGTCGAACTGGGCACTTTTCAAGTCAATGGGGAGCTTAAGGATGGACGACAACTACGGCAACAAGAACTCCACAAAACAAATCAAAGACAGCAATGAGTGCACACGCCCTGCACGTGCGTTTTACATTTTGGTTCATTTATTTGACGTTCGTCGTGAGATTACCAACTTTGAGGTTATGTGGAGGACGTGAGCACCTGACGATTGATTTTCAATTTTATCTCCAAAAAACAACCACAATGTTCATACCGATTTTATTCCTGGAATGTTGCTACAAACTTCCCATGACGAACGACTTGAAAGATCTAGAACGCGTAGAGAAACGGGCCCTAGCTATTATTTGCCCGGGATAGTCCTACACGGATGCCTTATAACTATCGAACATTGTATCTGTTAACGACTACATCGCTAGCTTATGCAATAAGACATTCACGTCGATTATAAATGATCCGAGCCACCGCTTGCATAGCATGCTACAGTTCCGTGAGCCATCGCGCTATGATGTAAAACAGAACGTTTTAAGAATAGTTTCTTAATGCGATCCTGTTCCATCAATAATTGAAAGTTAGCGTTTTTATCTTATCTATTAGGCTTTTATTACTAATTAATATTTTTTTATCATAGTTTTATATATTTATTTACATATTGTAAATACGCAATTCAGCTTTATAAGCTGCAAGTTTTTACAAATAAACTATCTATCTATCTAAGTTCAAGAACACGAAGTTATATTATTTTAAAGGACGTTCTCGTAGCCGTCGTCGTCCTCTTTTTTCAAGCTCCCCAGTGGTGTTGTGTAACGCAATCCAGAGAAACGCCCGAGAGAAGCTTGGCGGTTTCTCTTAATTGTGTGACAAAACACGACTGACAAAAGAGAGACCGCTTTATGAATCGCCTTTACGCTATTTTTCTATTATTGAAAGTCACCATTATTCATGAAAATTTTATGTAATCTCCCTGTTTTTGGTGGCTGAGGGAGAGGGAGGGGAGGGAGGGGAGGGTGAGTATAGGGGGATCTGCCTGCAAAGAATAAATAACGAGTATCGGCCACTTCAAACCCTACTCCAGAAAAATCACCATAATCAGTGCTACATCGAAAAAGAGCTTTAAGAATTAAGAACAAACCACGAAAATCAGTGTTTCAGATCTATGCATCTCAACTTATCTATGTTGGATGAAGCGCTCGCGGATAATTCTCTGGATACTTTTAAAATGTACATGTACATAATAAGGTCTGTGAACTCACTCATTCCATCGCGCGGCGTGACATCAACCTCTGCCTCATCCGATGTCAAATAACGCTGGTCCTTCTCGGATCTTCGCACCTCACATTTATAGACGCCAGAATCAAGCACCCTGACTGTATCAAAGATAAGGCTAGAGTTCGTTCTGTCTTCCACTGGTGTATTGTCCTTGAACCACTGATAAATCACTTCATTTCCTGCTTTGCCACCTTTTGCTTTGCACTTCAGTTCTACTTTTGAACCCTCTTGCCGTGTTTGGCTTTTTGGGTGCTCCTCAATCATTAAGTCTTCTAGCGATGACCTATCTTGAAAATTAAAAGGAAAATTTCAATGTTAATATACTCTCAAAAGTCAGTTCTAAATAAACTGCATTCTTTCTATCAAAATTTTGAAAGTTCATGGACATTGTAATTCTTAATGGGAAAAAAAAAAGAGTTCCCACAACAGCTTTTGGGTTGTGGCTTGAAAACCCCTTAAAACCGGAAAAATGAATGACATGATAAAAACGGATTTGTTAGTGGAATGGAGGTTCTTTGCTGGTGATTGCAATTGATCAACATATTCCATTAATTATACTTAAGAAACGTTCACGACCGCCATGGATTGATAATGATATCATAAAGTTAATTAGGAAAAAGAAGAGACTGTGGAAACGCATCAAGTCAAACGACTCAGCTGAACTGTTTGAAAAGTTCAAGGCTCTTAAAAGGGAAACAAGGAAGCGAATTGGTGCAGGTTATCGTTCATATCTACATACCCTACCTGAGAAACTAGAGGACAACCCCAAGCACTTTTGGTCTTTTCATTCAATGAAATCTAAATCCAAGCGAGTACCTGAAACTGTTGTGTATGGTAATTATTCTTCGTCTGATCTAGCCTCCAAGGTTGAACTATTCAACAGCTGTTTTCGATTTTATAAAAAAATCTCAAGCTGATGTTAACTTGACCTATCCGGACGTTATAACCCGAATTTGCTGTCTGAACTGTCTGCCTCAGCACTTGATGTTCAGAAAATCTTGTCTAATATTAATCACAACAAAGCACCTGGACCTGACCAACTGCCTCCCCGTATTCTGAGGGATTGTTCAAAGGAACTGTCAACACCTTTGGCGCTCTTATTTAATTCATCGTTGAGATCTGGTGTCATGCCAGCCTTATGGAAATCTGCCAACATTACTCCTGTGCACAAGGGTGACAAAAAGGAATTGGTGGAAAATTATAGATCCATCTCACTACTGCCAATTCCCGCAAAATGCTTAGAGAGAATTGTATATGATGCTATATGTGATCATATTTTCCCCTACTTAACTGAATGGCAGCATGGCTTTATCAAGGGTAGGTCATGTGTGACCCAGATGATCTTGACCCATCATCACTGGGCCAAGGCTCTTGATGACCGCTGTCAAGTGGACGTTGCATTTCTGGATTTTTCTAAGGCTTTTGATAGTGTCTCACTCAGTCTTGTTAAAAAGGTTATTCGGCTTTGGGGTTTCTGGATCTCTTCTTCGATGGTGTGAGAGTTACTTGACAGATAGAAGGCAAAGAGTGTTAATTGACGGTGTATCTTCATCCTGGTCGGAAGTCTGCTCTGGGGTTCCTCAAGGTTCCTTGTTGGGACC